>CAWUFW010002263.1:0-1200000 GCA_963921515.1 Calotriton arnoldi
TGTGTGTAGCGTTCAGTTACGTGTTACTAACATCAGAGTCCATGCACACACAACGTGGATGTGGAGACTGTCTCCCATTGTGCACATGAAATCAGAGACATTGTAAACACTACATGCACAAAGACTGTGGAGAGCCATCACTATTGTGCCACTGGGACACCCTGGCTCAAACATACCGTCCCACATGGGACTCACGGGGTATGTGACATGACATACACAAACACCACTGTGAAATGTGACCATGACACATGCACAGATATGAACAGTTGCACATCACAGTGGTCACGTACACGTAACACCCAGGATCCTGTCCCCATGAACACGTGCACAGCCTGGGGGTGGCTGCCCACAGGTGACACCCACAGGACAACATGTACACCAACATACACACAATAGGAAATGCAGCCTTACATGCCTTATGATAAGGTTTGGACAGGCTGTCGTGATGTAGGTGTGCCCCTCACTCCCTGGGAGCTATCTGTGGCTGGCATATGTCCATCTGAGACAGGCATGCTGACCTATGCCAGTCACATATACAGTGATGCGTTGAACAGCAATGGACCGATCGGTGCCTCCGGCCGGCCCATTGCTTTCAATGTGTGCGAGTGCGCGTTGTACCCCTGTGCGCGTTGAACAGCAATGGACCGATCGGTGCCTCCGGCCGGCCCATTGCTTTCAATGTGTGCGGGTGCGCGTTGTACCCCTGTGCGCGTTGAACAGCAATGGACCGATCGGTGCCTCCGGCCGGCCCATTGCTTTCAATGTGTGCGGGTACGCGTTGTACCCCTGTGCGCGTTGAACAGCAATGGACCGATCGGTGCCTCCGGCCGGCCCATTGCTTTCAATGTGTGCGGGTACGCGTTGTACCCTGTGCGCGTTGAACAGCAATGGACCGATCGGTGCCTCCGGCCGGCCCATTGCTTTCAATGTGTGCGGTGCACGCGTTGTACCCTGTGCGCGTTGAACTGCAATGGACCGATCGGTGCCTCCGGCCGGCCCATTGCTTTCAATGTGTGCGGGTGCGCGTTGTACCCCTGTGCGCGTTGAACTGCAATGGACCGATCGGTGCCTCCGGCCGGCCCATTGCTTTCAATGTGTGCGGGTACGCGTTGTACCCCTGTGCGCGTTGAACAGCAATGGACCGATCGGTGCCTCCGGCCGGCCCATTGCTTTCAATGTGTGCGGGTGCGCGTTGTACCCCTGTGCGCGTTGAACAGCAATGGACCGATCGGTGCCTCCGGCCGGCCCATTGCTTTCAATGTGTGCGGTACGCGTTGTACCCCTGTGCGCGTTGTACCTCAATGGACCGATCGGTGCGCACCCATTGACAATGGGCTTGCCTGGCAACGGACGCGTTTTCGAATTTCGAACGAGTCGGTTGCTGGAAAATCAGTTGGTCACACACAACAATGTTGCAAATTCATGTATGTCATGAAGTTGAAGTTTTGAAGGATGCTGTGGGCGTGTTTTGGTGCTGCTATTCCATGGATTGGCCAGATTCAGAAGATGCAAACGACTTGGACCTATCACTTTGGACACAAGGGACAGTATCTGCCTCTCCAGCACATATATATTGCTGCCTGTTCCCCTGAGAGCCCACTTGCCTGCACTACATGCTCCAGGACGACATCTGCCACTGCACTGCTGCTGTCTCTGCCCCTCTGGACCCTGCAATGGCACGTACTGTGGAGAGAGCCCCAGCCTTCAGCCTTGAGGAGAACCAGGCCCTGCTGGACAGCCTACTTCCACAGTACAGCAAGCTGTATGGGACACCAGGGGAGCAGGTGAGTGTTCTGTGCACTGCCTTTCTGAATGTGCATTTTGTCTGACTAGCAAGGCTGAGAGTCAGCACACCACTGGCTAGCAGGCTCACTGAGTAGTTGTCACCCCCATAGTGTGTAGTGACTTGCACTGGACAGGTATGGTGCAGTGACAGTGCTTCTGAACAGGGTTTTACTCCCCATGCAATGATACCATGTAGTGACTTCTGGAAAACTGTCCATGGGCAGCCGTGCACTGCCTGTGTACACCATGTGCCCCTGTGATTGCGACATGTATATGCAACTGTGTCATGCACGGATATGTTGCATGTGTAGTAATGGCCTTATCACTTTGTCATCCTGACAGGCTTCTGCCCATCGGAAGCATGAGATATGGAAGGACATCGTCCGGGCTGTCCGGTCCGTGGGGGTCTACAAGCGCCGGATCCGCAACTGCCAAAAGAGGTGGCAGGACCTTCGGGGCTGGACCCGGAGGATTGCACGGGTCCAGCTGAAGCTGTCGCCTCCTCGCAGGAGGGGCGGAACACGGACCCTGACCCCCACATGCTCAGGATCCTGGCGGTGGTCTTTCCAGACCTGGATGGGCAGCTGAAGGCCAGAGAGCAGCAAGGAGGGGATGAGTCAAAGACTGCACTGTGTACTCTGTCTAACATGCTATGTGCCCTCCTCGGGCCTGGTTAAACTGCCACAGTACAGCAGTCATGTTGTCCAGGAGCCATGTCCCTCTATTGTGCACTGCCCACTCCTCATCTGATACCCAGGTGTGGCCCTTACATGCAGGGAATTCTGTCACTTAGGACTGTGTCCTTGCAGTTTGCTTGACTCAAGGTGGGAGACAGCATCTGTTTCCCTGACTCTGTGGTGGGCATCATGGGTGGGTCCATTGCTTACACAATGCCTGTATTCTGACATGTATTCAGCGTGTTACTTTGATCTGTGGTCCAATTGCTGAGCTGATCCACCACATGTGGCTGGGGTACCTGGCACACACCCATGCTGCGGGTGGGAACAATGTTTGGGCCCCAGGAGTATGTATATGACGTGTGTCACACATACTTAGCCAGCTGCCTACAGTCCAGGGCTCATCCCTCATTCATGTGGGGCTGGACAGTCATGCCTACTCCAGGCCATACAATACACTCTGTACTCCCACTCCCGTGTATCAGCGGACACATTGTGCACAGTGATTTGACCCCTCAGGTGTCTGCCTCTGTGTCAGTGTGCTGTGGATTAGTCGCCAGGACTGCTGTGGAGTTTCTTGGTAGGGGCTCAGCATGCCACTGGAGATGTGACCATAGGAGACGATACTTGTGTGACACATAGGTGTCTGATCAGCTGCCCATGCAGACTGGGGCATGTAAATGTGAAGTTCAGGCAGCTGTTCCCCATGCACAGCAGAGTGTGAGGGGCTCAGGTTCAGAGGGTAGTGTCACAGGTCTCCCATATGTCCAATAGGTATGACCTGGACAGATGAGGGTTAAGAGGATGTGTTGTGGGGGGATGTACATGTGCACTTGTGCAGCTCCAGGACTTGCATTCCCCATGACCTACTATTGTGACACAGTGCAGAGTGTTGTTGTCTGGCTGCAAAGTCATACATCACTGAGCCAGTGATGTATGACTTTGCAGTCATGCCTCCGCCATGGCATGTGTCTACTGATTGGTGAGCCTGCAGGGGAGTGACATGTGCTACATGCACACCATAGTGGCGCTGGCTATCAGGACATGGGTGCATCATGGTGTCTGTCGCTGGTATGCATCACATGCATTTCCTATTTGACTCTGGACATCCCTTACATCCGGAAACCTGTACTGACTCAGTGGCAAGAGCTGTGATGTGTCCACACCGTGTCCTCTGCACTGTCCAACTACTGTGTACTTGGTGCATGTGTCAACACTGGGGTGTTGCAATCCAACAGACACCAGACAGATGGGTGCAAGGCCATGTGGGATGTGAGTGCCATGCTTGGCATCAGACTGACAATTGACTTCTCCTGTTCAATTAGTGCACATTTAGCAATGTACAACTAATGATGCCAGGGCTTGCTCTGTGATGTGCTGTGCTCACAGTGGTGTGTGCGTTATGTGCAGGTGACTGATGTCTGTCTGTTTCCCCATTGTTTGCAGATACATCCACGGCCACGGAAGGGGACAGCTCCACGGACCAGGAGGAGCCGGAGAGCCAGACTGGGTCAGCAGCCGAGGAGTGGTCGGAGGGACCCAGTGGCATGGAGGGCGAGGGAGCCACACCGAGGAGTCCTCAGCAGCATCCACCTCAGCTGAGGACCAGAGCAACTCGGAGGATGACTCCCTTGTGGAGGCGGGTGTCAGCAGCCACCACACCCCAGCTAGTGTTGCTGTCCCCGCCACCACCAGCACCACCACCGCCCTCCCATCGGCTCCCATTCCCCAGGTCCGTGGAGGCTCCCATGTCCGGGAGCGTGTCTCCTTTGGGCCAGGCACCGCACCCCTGCCCCTGTGTCCCCTGCTGCCCTGAGTGAGGAGTCTGTGTACCTCCTTCGCCAGCTCCATGTAGGGCAGACAGCCATGCTGAGTGTCCTCCATGCGCACACCGCGCTGTTGACTCAGCTGGTGTCGTTCATGGAGGGCATCTCATCGGGCATGTCTGACCTACAGAGGGGCAATAGGTCCATGGACTCCTCCCTGACGGCAGCAGTGTCCCTCCTCAAACGGTCCCTCACCCCTCCTGCCTCTGCTCCATCCACACTCCCCAGCACCTTACCCATCCCAGGCACACACACACCGGCACAGGCACACACCAGCACACACACATCCAGCACACTGACACACACGCCAATGACAAAACGCACACGCACGCACAGTCAGGGGACTGAAGCCAGACTCACAGGGGATGGGGCCCTGGAACACACACACGCATCCACATGCACTGCGCAGTCCTCAGTTCCCTCTCCCTCCAAAGCACCCTCCCTTGCCTCACCTGCAACCCCAAAGTCACAGCAGCTCTTCCTCTGTGACCTCGGCCTCTTCCCCACCGATGAAGCTGCTCCAGCATCCCGGGGAAGAGGAAGCCCACCCACACGGAGCAGAGTGCCCCTCGCCCCGGACACCCTCCCCCAGGCGCAGACGGACTGAGGCCCCCACCCGCAAGTCCCCCGGAGTGCTAAGAGCAAGACCCCACCACCGCCCTGCAGCTCAGGCACAAGGTCTCCGTCCTCCATCCCTCAGGCCCCCACTGCACAGGTGCCCCCACCACACCCTGCCCCAGGTTCCCCCACCCACAGATATACCATCCCCAAGATGCTCCGGCCTTCTCCCCTGCCACTTGCTCTCCCAGCACCACACCCCCGCTGCGCTTGTCTGTGCCACTGATGTGGTGAGGGTGTCCTCCCCCTCTGTCCAACCCACCTTGCCTGTTCCCCATTCTCCTCCCCTGGAGGTAGGCACTGCAGTGGAGTCCACTACCGCCCTGTCTGACTTGGGCACTGCAGTGGCGGACCTGTCCACCCCATCTGCAGGGTCCACTGCAGTTGTGCCGGCACCCACGACATCTGTGTCATGCCCCCAGTTGTGCCGGCACACACCATGTCAGACACCTCCACTGCAGTTGTCAGTGGCTCTCCAGCACCCACCACCCCTTCCCTGACTCCCCCTGGTGAGCCCTGATCCTGTCCCTGCGGTGCCTGGCCTGCCCCCGGTTGCCCCTCCTAGTGGATTGTCCCTGGTATTGTGCAGGCATGCGTAGGGTGACATCTGCCAGTGTCACCCTGTTTGAACTTTGACAATGGACTGGCCATTGGCCTTTGCTCTAATTTCTTCTGGACGTCGTTATCAAACAACACATATGCTGAATAAAGCAACTTTCTTTTCTCTAGTGCTCATGCTTCAGATGTACATGTTGTTGGTGCAGCTAACCATGCCCTTGCTGCAGTGATGGTGATATCTGGTCTCATGATTATGAAGTGTTACTGTGCAGGAACCCATGTGGTCCAGGGGGAATGTGTCCTATCATGTGGTGTATCCATGTCATCAATAGCAGCATCTGAGGGTGTCATGTGTTCAGTATTTGGCAATGGGTTTCCTACTTACATTGGCAATTTCATATCTGTGGCTTCCACCCTGCACATCTGTTGTGCCTGCCATCGTTGCATTTGTCTACTTCCCTGACCGTGTTGCCATCTCCAGTGGACATGCAGGTTTGGGCATCAATGGGGAGGGACTCATCCGTGTAGTCAGTGCAACATTGCTATACAAGTGTGTTGGATCTGTGCTGATGATTCCGTTGGCACATCCATGACCAGGCTGATGTGATGGGAGCCCTCATTTGGTGCTAATTGTTGATTGTGTGACCAAGTGCTCAGCTGACATGATGGGGCCCTACTGAGGCAACATATGGCACAGCTTTCCTCACACAGGAGTGGAGTCCCCTCATGGCAGTGTGTACACGTGTGACATTGCCTGCGCCCAAGGTGTGTGTTGTATGTGCATGTCTGTGTGTTCACTTCCATTCATCTGCGCATGCTGTGATCCCTAGTGTTGTACCTGTTTGTGATGCTTGCTGACTTGAGCTATGTTCCCCAAAGTCTTCTCCCTGTGTTCTCTGTGATGTGGGTGCATGGCACATTACTGGTCATCAGGGTGTCACCCATAGGTGTGTTTGCTGTCAGGGCAGAGTTTGTGTGCAGACGCAGATGGGTCACAGTCAGGTTTCCTTTGGCACTTGTTGTTTGCCCCTGTCATGTGATTTCCAGTTTGTGTTATCTTTCAGTGATTGTGACACGTTGTGTGTGTGACTGCTGGCACTCCTTAGGGTCCGGGCTGCAATGTTGGTTGTTGTCTATGTGTGTTCTTTGTGGGTGACCTTGGCTTCTTCATTGGTGTGTGACTGTGGCTGGGATCCCATTGGTCGGTGTGGTATTGCCGTCATGTCCATGTACAGCGTAGTGTGCAGTGTGTCAGACATTCAGGAGTCTTGTTGAGTGTCCATGTGTGATGTGTTTCTACACCTTGGTTCCCACCCACCACCCTGGAATAGTCATGGGTGCATGTGCAATGTCACCAGTGCATGTGTACTTCACTGCTGCACATTGTTGGAGGTCGAGGGTGTGGTCTTGAGTGTGTGCAGATGAGAGTTGTTGCCCGGCTAGTCCCCTGCCTCCATGTTGGCCTTGGCTTACTGGCCATGCTGATTGATTTGTGCTTGTGTAGGTGTGATGGTAGTTTGTTGCTCAGGACACCTGACTGTGGTTCACAGTGTGAACGACATTTAGCTTTGTCATCACAGTGGTATTTTTATTCAGCCCAGGGTCACCACATTGTGGGGGCCCTGGGGGTGGTGCTGTGGTGTGTCTGTGACTTGCTGTGTCAGTTGTTGTTCCTACGTGCCTGTGTGACATGTGTGTTTTGTGCTCCCTCTCACCTGTCAATGCCTGCTTGCCCACATAGGGGATTTGGATCCATGAGTTACCTTAGTGTGGCAGTGTATGCACATCTGTATGATTGGTATTCAGCTCTCCTCATGTGTTGTGTTGTTGCCTGGGGACACTGGCACCCCCACCCCTCACCTGCTGTGTATGATGACAGTGTTGGTCTGCCTGTTTGTGTTTGTGCATCTGCACCACTGCATTGGCATATCTTGGGTGTGCCATTGGCTGTATGTTGTTTGGTGTGTTTCCCCTGCTGTCCCTGGGACTCCTAGGTCATCGGTCAGCACAGTGATCATGGTTTGTGTGTCCCATTGCTGCCATGGTATGGTATCTGTTCACCTCACATCTGCTGTCTCCACAGGGTATCTGCATTTGTGTGCCCATTGGTGCAAATATGTGGTTCTGCATTCTGATGGTCACTTCTGTCATTGTGTCATTGATGACTGTTGACGGTCTCAGCCCCCATGGGTGTTGTTTGTCTGCACATGGCCAAAGGAATGTTTCATTTGCACTGCAGTATTTGGCTCCCCCAATTTATGTTGCAATGGGACACATACACTACTTTGCCACACATGAGTTTTTGGTTCTGTGACCAGGAATGATCCATGCAGTTTGGCAGTTGCAGCTCTTTCTTTGTCAACAATTACCTTTTGGTCACTGTGATGATGGGGGTTTAGACCCCATTGCCACAATGGTCAAAATGTGCTTCAGCTATGGACCCCACACTTGCCTTTTGGTCACTGTGATGATGGGGGTTTAGACCCCATTGCCACAATGGTCAAAATGTGCTTCAGCTATGGACCCCACACTTACCTTTTGGTCACTGTGATGATGGGGGTTTAGGCCCCATTGCCACAATGGTCATGGGCTGCTTGCATTGTGGGTGCCACACACATATATGTGTGGCACATGTGCTAGGGGGTCACATTGTATGTTTAAAGTCATGTTCGGTGTTGTAGGCATTTGACACAGCCTACACACGCTTGTCATGGTGGTGGGGGATGTCTTTATCTTGCATTCCCTAGGTTGTGGTGTGCTGGTTGTGTCATGCATTGTCCATCCTATGAGTGGGGGTGGTAGTAGTGGTAGGCATCCTGCCCCCTGGCTAAGGGTGGTAGTAGTGGTAGGCATCCTGCCCCCTGGCTAAGGGTGGTAGTAGTGGTGGGCATCCTGCCCCCTGGCTAAGGGTGGTAGTAGTGGTAGGCATCCTGCCCCCTGGGTGAGGGTGGTAGTAGTGGTAGGCATCCTGTCCCCCTGGCTAAGGGTGGTAGTAGTGGTAGGCATCCTGCCCCCTGGGTGAGGGTGGTAGTAGTGGTGGGCATCCTGCCCCCTGGCTAAGAGTGGTAGTAGTGGTAGGCATCCTGCCCCCTGGGTGAGGGTGGTAGTAGTGGTAGGCATCCTGCCCCCTGGCTAAGGGTGGTAGTAGTGGTAGGCATCCTGCCCCCCTGGGTGAGGGTGGTAGTAGTGGTGGGCATCCTGCCCCCTGGCTAAGGGTGGTAGTAGTGGTAGGCATCCTGCCCCCTGGGTGAGGGTGGTAGTAGTGGTGGGCATCCTGCCCCCTGGCTAAGGGTGGTAGTAGTGGTAGGCATCCTGCCCCCCGTGGGTGAGGGTGGTAGTAGTGGTGGGCATCCTGCCCCCTGGCTAAGGGTGGTAGTAGTGGTAGGCATCCTGCCCCCCTGGGTGAGGGTGGTAGTAGTGGTGGGCATCCTGCCCCCTGGCTAAGGGTGGTAGTAGTGGTAGGCATCCTGCCCCCCTGGGTGAGGGTGGTAGTAGTGGTGGGCATCCTGCCCCCTGGCTAAGGGTGGTAGTAGTGGTAGGCATCCTGCCCCCTGGCTAAGGGTGGTAGTAGTGGTGGGCATCCTGCCCCCTGGCTAAGGGTGGTAGTAGTGGTGGGCATCCTGCCCCCTGGCTAAGGGTGGTAGTAGTGGTAGGCATCCTGCCCCCCTGGGTGAGGGTGGTAGTAGTGGTGGGCATCCTGCCCCCTGGCTAAGGGTGGTAGTAGTGGTAGGCATCCTGCCCCCTGGGTGAGGGTGGTAGTAGTGGTGGGCATCCTGCCCCCTGGCTAAGGGTGGTAGTAGTGGTAGGCATCCTGCCCCCTGGCTAAGGGTGGTAGTAGTGGTGGGCATCCTGCCCCCTGGCTAAGGGTGGTAGTAGTGGTGGGCATCCTGCCCCCTGGCTAAGGGTGGTAGTAGTGGTAGGCATCCTGCCCCCTGGGTGAGGGTGGTAGTAGTGGTGGGCATCCTGCCCCCTGGCTAAGGGTGGTAGTAGTGGTAGGCATCCTGCCCCCCTGGGTGAGGGTGGTAGTAGTGGTGGGCATCCTGCCCCCTGGCTAAGGGTGGTAGTGGTGGTGGGCATCCTGCCCCCTGGCTAAGGGTGGTAGTAGTGGTAGGCATCCTGCCGCCCTGGCTAAGGGTGGTAGTAGTGGTGGGCATCCTGCCCCCTGGGTGAGGGTGGTAGTAGTGGTGGGCATCCTGCCCCCTGGCTAAGGGTGGTAGTGGTGGTGGGCATCCTGCCCCCTGGCTAAGGGTGGTAGTAGTGGTGGGCATCCTGCCCCCTGCCTAAGGGTGGTAGTGGTGGTGGGCATCCTGCCCCCCTGGCTAAGGGTGGTAGTAGTGGTGGGCATCCTGACCCCCTGGCTAAGGGTGGTAGTAGTGGTAGGCATCCTGCCCCCCGTGGGTGAGGGTGGTAGTAGTGGTGGGCATCCTGCCCCCTGGCTAAGGGTGGTAGTAGTGGTAGGCATCCTGCCCCCTGGGTCAGGGTGGTAGTAGTGGTAGGCATCCAGCCCCCTGGGTTGGGGTGGTGGCGCGCATTCAGGCCCCTGTGTGCATAAGTGGCATTGGTGATGGGCATCCCGCCCCTATGGTGCTGCTGTTGCTGGTGTAAGTATATTCAGATTCCCAGTGTATGTGTGTGATGTGTCGTGTACGTGTTGTATGTGTTTTGTGGTTGGTGTCTGACTTACCTTCTGCGCCGTACGCGTCCGTGCCTGTTCCGGTAGTAGATGTAGAATATTGGTATGATCGGGACGAAGGGATTCATGGTTGGTTCGTGTCGTTCGTCCTTCTCGTTGCTTCGCGTCGTCCTCGCCGCTTCGCTTCGTCCTCGCCGCCTCGCGCCGTCCCTCGTCGGTGCCGTGTTCGTCTCGTAGCCGTGGATCGTGTTGTGGCGCGATTCGGAGCTTATGTGCGCCTCTCCCGGATGCTTTGACGTGCCGTGCGTAGCGACGGGTTCGGCGCGTACGGGAAGCGCATCGTACTTGTCCGGCCGGACGGAGCTGCATTTTCCTTCCGTGCGACTCGATTCGGCGTTTCCGGATTCGCCTCGGTCGGAGAACAGGACCTGGTTTGGGTGAGTACGGCTCGGCCGGAATTTTTGCTGTTGTGCGCATCGTACTTGCTTGTTCGGTGTGCTGTACGGATCGGTCGGGAAACAGGCTTTCGCATGGCTTTTTTCCCGACCGAATGGTATTGGGTGCGCCTCCGACCGAGATCGGAATCGGCCCCTTTGTGTCTATTCAGATATGCTAGGAGCTGGCGCATTTTGTGTGGCTCGATCCCCTAATTTGGACCCGAAGGAGCCTTGCAGCTATCGCCCAATTTCAAGGATTCCTTTTCCATCTAAGGTGTTAGAGAAGCTGCTCAATATCCAGCTCACAGAATTTATCACCAGAGAGAACCTACTGGACCAGGCACAATACGGTTTCAGGGAGGGGCACGGAACAGAGACGGCGCTGGTTATGGCAGCGGAGGAACTCAGGATAATCCTTGATGCAGGGGGGAAGGCCGCCTTGATCTTGTTAGATCTTTCGGTGGCCTTCGATACTGTTAACCATGAGATCTTAGCCAGTAGACTAGCAGAGATGGGGTTCCAAGATTCCTCACTAACTCTTCTGTCATCCTACCTAGCAGACAGAACTTTTTCGGTGGAACTGGGAGACTCTGCTTCTAAGTCCTTTAAACTGCCTTGTGGGGTACCGCAGGGGTCCTTACTTAGCCCCACCCTTTTCAATTTATATGTGGCTCCCTTGGCCTCCATTATTAGACAGTGTGGTTTTTCAGCTGTCTCGTATGCAGACGCCACACAGGTGGTGGTGTCTGTCTCAAATAATATGGAGGAGACAGCCGACTGTTTCAATCACTGCATGACGCAGGTGAATGAATAGATGCAGTCCAACTGTTTGAAGCTAAACGGTGAAAAAACTGAAGTTATGCTGCTTGGATCCAACCCTTCTTTCTGGTCGCCGAGATGGTGGCCTGATAGTCTGGGCAACTGCCCAACCCCAGTCTCTAAGGTCAAGAACCTGGGGTTTGTCTTTGATGATAAACTTACATTTAATGCTCAGATCCATAAGCTAACTTCTACCTTTTGGCTCATTATAAAAATGATTAGGAAAATTCGTCCCTTCATCCCTCCTGAGGCATTGAAGACATTAGTTACAGCTCTGGCCCTTTCCAGACTGGACTATGGCAATGCCCTCTATGTAGGGATGCAATCGCAGCTGTTACTGAAACTGCAGAGACTGCAGAATGCAGCAGCCAGATTGATACTTGACATCCCCAGACATGAGCCTGTCGCCTATAGACTGGGAGCCCTACATTGGCTCCCAGTGGCCAAAAGGATTATTTTCAAATCCCAATGCCTGGCCTTCAAAGCTTTAGAAGGCACTGGCCCGCAGTTTTTGAAGACGCATTTGAAATGGTATACACCAGGTAGGAGCCTAAGATCGGCTCACTCTAAACTGTTACAAACACCAAAGTTCAAGCAGGTCCGGTGGGAGGAAGAAGTTTCCTAGTGGGAACAATTAAAATCTGGAACCTCCTCCCAATCTATATCAAGAGCAGCACTTCGCTTATGTCTTTCAGAAGAGCATTGAAGACCTGGCTCTTCGCAAACGGACTTGGCGTATAATTTGCATTAAAACTATACTGTCCTACTGACTCTAGCGCCAAGACGCCCTTGGACATTCGTGCGCTATATAAATCAAAAAATCAAATCAAATCAAATCAAATCCTGTCGTTCCATGTCATGAACGTAAGCATTATGTCACCCTGCATGTTTCTTACAAGTCAGCAGGCTACGTTTTTGAGTGCACTGCACCTTCCATCACTGTGTCTGATAGCAGCAGGGCAAGGCTGAGTATTACCATAGTGCTGTGAGAGTGATATCTCTCCATTTATGTGAGAAAAATAGCCCATAAAGCTTCTGCCCCACCCACACTGACCCCCCAATTTAGTTACTGAGGATGCTGATCCTACCTCACCCCGTCACCTTTACAGACAACAACCTCAACAACACAGCAAAGAATTTGCTGAACATGATGCAGTGATGCAGGACTAAACCATGGGGGAACCATAAGTGACAGCCAACACACATCTTATCGTGCAGGTGGCCAGCGGGCAAGTGTAGATGCTGGTACGGAGATGGTATCAATGCTTGTCGATAACCATATCCAGCTGTGGATCCATAACTGACTGAGATAGCATGGCAGATACATGTTAGAGGTGAAAGACTCACAGCTTTGATATGTAACTGAAGCTAAGGTGCCACAGAGCCTGCTTCATGTGACCCACTATGGGCCCCCCCAGCAAGAACAATAGTTAGCTAAATTGTTATAACAATTAAAGAGGTGCTAAGGAATGAGGTTATAAAGCACATGATCCTTGAGCATGCTAAGTAATTTTATGCAATACAAGGGGATTTTAATCATTGTCCTCACTATGGCTTGGTGATGAATAGGTTGATGGTGACTTCAAGTACCCAGGCCCCTATTATTCCAACTTACACATAAATGCTACCACCAGTTTAGGGTTATTAAAGACCTGGACTTTGCGCTTCTCAGTAATCTTGAAATGAGCCGGATAGAGCATTGTGCATTGTATGCCACCTTGTTGCAGTTTCTTTTTATGGGTTGAAAATCTTGGTGGGCCTCCTGAATCATAGTGTTGAAATTCAGGTAGAAGGCAATGGAATAGTCCTCATGCCCCAGGACTCTCTTTCCCTGGCCAGTTGAAATAGTGTGTGTCTGTCCCTGAAATTGAGGAGATGAGCAATGATGGAGTGGGTGGGAGGGCCAGGCGGGATCATGGAGGCTAGCAATCGGTGTTTTCTTTTAACAGTCAGGAGATGGGAAAAGTTGTATGCCCCAAAGAGATAGACAAGCATCTTTTCAACATAGTCCTCTAGTTTTGCCTCTGTTTGTGGATTAAGGCATGCCCAGAATTCTCAACTTGTTTCTGCGAGATCTGGTCTCCAAGTTCACATTCTTACTCTTGAGTACCTTCTCATATTGAGTAACTTCTTATTGCCGGTGTTGGCTGAGTCTTCAGTATCAGAGATTCTCTATTCTATTCTATTCCATTCTATTCTATTCTACTGTATTCTACTCTAGGAACAACAGACTGTCATCCAATCTGCTACCTCTTTCAGGCATGGATTAAGTTGATTGGCTTTAGAACGGCTTTCAGGTGTTAGTGATTAACACCTAAGTATCATCAGCATACAATTCTATTGAGAGACAGTGAGATTGAACAATCTTATTGGTAAAGCCTGTACTACATCCATCATAGAACCAGCATGGAGATAGGTTTCCATAAGAAATAACACATCTGGCTGCTCAAAACAAATCTAATTTATGCTGCATTAGAGGGTACACTGACAAAATATCGACACCCCAAATATCCCTATACAAAAATATCATGACCAAAATATCGATGTCAAAAATATCTACATCCTATACTAGTAATAGTAAATACAAAAATATTGGTCATAAATATAGGTGTACAAAATATCATTTTTTATATATATAAAATAAATTAATAAATATTAAATATATTAAAGAATAAAATTAGTTTAAAAAAATAAATTAGATTTAATATACATTTTCACAAATTTAACAAATGAACTTAATTTAAAAAAGTTAAACACACATATATATATATATATATATATATATATATATATATTTATTTTAAAACAATTATTAAACTAATAATTTTAATGTATTTAAAAATTTAAAATTATATAAACATATACCAATAACATAAAATCTATTTAAAAAAACATTATATTATAAATTAAAACATTAAACTATTAAAAACCTTAAATTTCCCACTCCAGTGAGTGCAACAGTAGGGAAAGTGTTGAATAGCGGAGGGGTAAAATTACTATTCCCACTCCAGTGAGTGCAACAGTAGGGAAAGTGTTGCATAGCGGAGGGATAAAATGTACTATTCCTACTCCAGTCAGTGCAACAGTAGGGAAAGTGTTGGATAGCGGAGGGGTAAAAATTACTATTCCCACTCGAATGAGTGCAACAGTAGAGAAATTGTTGGATAGCGGAGGGGTAAAAATTACTATTCCCACTCCAGTGAGTGCAACACTAGGGAAAGTTTTGGATAGTGGAGGGGTAAAAATTACTATTCCCACTCCAGTGAGTGCAACAGTAGGGAAAGTGTTGGATAGCGGAGGGATAAAATTTACTATTCCCACTCCAGTCAGTGTATCAATAGGGAAAGTGTTAGATTGCGGAGGGGTAAAATTTACTATTCACACTCCAGTCGGTTCAAAATTAAAAACAAACAAAATATCAACAGAATAAATTTTTTTTTTTAAAGTAAGTAAAAAAATATATAAATATGTTACAAATAAAAATAAAAATATACTTATTATAAAAAAGAAAAACATATTATAATGTTAAATACATATAAAAAATATCTACAAATATATTAACTAAAATAAAAAATAATTTTGAAACAAAACGCTAGGAACAGATGACAGCAGCCACTGCCAGGGTCCCACCCAAGGGGCAGAGATAGGAAGTATTGATAGGCCTCCTACAGCAAGGCCGCAAGCATGTGACTTTCCCCAACAAGGGTCTAGTCACAGGGGCGGCGCAAGGGCTGCCCCTCGAGAAGAAAGCCTTGAAACTGGGCCAGTCCTGCCATGCATTAATCTCCTCCCGGCCTCAACACCCTATGTAATCGTACTAACAGGAGTCCCAGAGTTGAACAAGGGGTGTAGGGAATTTCATTTTGATTTAAAAAACAAATGCATCTTTTGGTTAGCTAAAGACAGGCAATTTTCCTATACAGATGCTAATGAAATCCTCCTGACACGTAGGGTGTTATGGGTGGGTTGGAGGCCAATAGATGTCCCCGGGGATTGTGTTGTGATACATTTCAGAAACACAATGGTTGTGGAAACTCTCCTAGATCGCAGCCACCAAAGGGAGAAGGGGGGTATTGGGTACCCCCCCTTGGGTTACTTTTTTCCCCCAGGGTTTCACCATACAATAGAAGAAGAGATGGTCATGAGAGGGGGGTGTGGAATCAGAACAAGCAATATGCTACTCTGGGACAGGACAAACCAAGTCCATTATTTTACAATCTATCGGTATCAAACAGATACAGTCCCCTAGAGTTAGTAGATTGACTTGCGTGCACTGGACCCCCACATGAGAGTTCTGACCGCCAAAAGGAGACAACAGGGGGCACACTCCAACAGGGGGAGTCCGCACAGTGGAGAGGGATCTGGAAGCAGAAAGGGGCACAGGTGATGGCACACTTGGGTGGAGAGAGAGGAGTAGAAAGTGGAAAACAGAAGAAGGCCCTCATTAGTTCTCCATCACCTCATCCATCTCAACAGGGTCCACAGGTAACCAAATTTGATCAGTTGGCAGCTGCAAAGCTCCTACCCGCCCAAGTTGGCCACCACAAATCCAGCATTGGCCTAAGGTCGATGGGGCAGGAGGGGACCAAACAACCCCCCCCCCCCAAGGCCACACAATGAATTGTGAATCTCAGTCCCTCAGTCCAGCTAATGGTGTGGGCCCTTCTAGGCTGCAGTTTCTTTCCTGGAACATAGCTGGACTCACCTCCAAACTAGATAACCCAGAGTGGGGGCTATTTATAGAACAACACAAGATCTGCATGTTCCAGGAAACCTGGGCTAGGGTGGACACACACAGACTGGGCTATGCGTCATTTAGCTTCTTAGCTACTCATGGGCGCAGGGGAAGGCCATCTGGGGGACTGTGCTTCTGGGTTGGTGTGCACCTGGGCTGTGTGGCGAAAGAGATAGAGACCTCATCACGAGACATTCTCTGTATTTTCCTGACCTTCTCCACAAAAGTCAGAATTGCCCTGATTAATGTCTATTCACTGCCGGTTTGTTATGGCCAAGAATCAACGACTCTTGACCAATTGACCACCTTTCTCTTAACAATTCCTGATAATTTTTGGGTAATCATAGGTGGGGACTTTAATTGCCAGTTCGAACCTTTGAATGGATTGGCCACAGGCATCTCCAATGAGGAGGACTTACATTGGGCTATTCCAGAGCCCAACATTTTGTGCCATACGAGATTGGACTCCACTGGTGTTGCAGATGAATACCCTCACACTGAATCTCTCACTAAGAGCATGCGATGGTCATACAATATCTGATACCCCGGGGAATTACACCTTTAATAGACCAGGGCATGCCTCCATTATAGATTACATCTTGGTAGACACCAAATCCTGGCACAGGGTGTTAGATTTTAAGATCATGCCCCGTTACGACAGTGATCATAATGCTCTTGTCTTAGAGGTAATTTCGCCATGTGCTGAGAAGGCATCTGAAACATCATCACCACATGACCCTAGATTAACACTGTCCAATGGAGGGAGGAGAGTCTGTTGGGGGAACTTTCCCAATCGCAAGAAGAGCTGGCCTCCCTATACCAATCAATCATCCCATTTCTTACGGTTGCGAACCAACTCACAGCGACCAACGGCAGACCCATTTCCCAATCTAACATTTTCAATAACCACCAAGATTTACTCTCCACTATGGCAACTACATTTCACCCTAATAAAAGGCCTAGGTTGACTAGAAAACCTCGTCACCCATGGTACAATGAATGCTGTGGTGCAGCTAAGTCTGCTCTCATTGCTGCCATTAAAGCTAATGACAGGTCATTGATCAAAGAAGTAAGGGCAGTCTATAAAAGCGCCACCCCAAAGGCAAAAAGCAGTTGGGAGTGCCAAAAATGGGATTCTCTTAGAAGTGCCCTAAACAATCATGATATGAGGTCGTTTTGGAATGTGATTAACTCGGGATCCCAAGAAGGTAAATCGGCTATAGAACCCAATCTTGGGGAGGATGTATGGAGAGCACATTTCGAATCCTTATACCTAAGGGCAGAGGATGATGACGGGCCAGTGGCCAACACTTTTATACCCCCTGAGCCAACTTCTCTAGCTACCCTTCTGATCTCCCTTAAGGAGATCACTGACGCATTGGGCAAGATGACACCAGCTAAGGCTCCAGGGCTGGATAAGTTCCCTGGGGACATTTTTTGTTCTGAGCCCACTGTCTGGGACCCCTATTTGTGGTCCTTGTTCAATGCCATCTTACAGGGCATGGCGATTCCTACCACCTGGGCTGGGGCCGAAATTATTCCAATTTTTAAAAAGGGCTCCCCGCTCATCCCTGCTAACTATTGCCCTATTAGCCTCATAGATGTAAGCCAGAAAATATTCGCCCTCGTACTCCTGGGGCGACTACAGACCTGGATGGAGGAGCATAATGTTCTTACCCCGCCGGGTTTAGAGCGAAGATCTCTACAACCGATCAAATTTTTAGGCCACAACTATTATATTGGAAAACTGTGAGTATAGAGGGTGGCAGCCTCTATTTAATATTTGTGGACCTTAAATACGCATTTGATCTGGTACAGAGGAATAAACTATGGGCAATTTTACCGGGTATGGGAGTCCGAGTATCTCTGTCATCAGTTGAAACGCTTACATGAGGGCAACTTTGCACAAATTAGGTATGGTAAAAATGGTGAACTTTCAGCCCCTTTGTTAGTAGAGAGAGGTGTTCGCCAAGGCTGCGTCCTGGCCCGACCCTTTTCTCCCTTTTTATCAACGGCTTAATTGAGTCATTGATTGCTGGGAAGGACATTGATGCCCCCAGGCTAGCGAACCGTAAAATACCAGCCATGATGTTCGCAGATGACACTCTCTTGCTCTCGAAATCCCCTATGGGAATTCAGAGGGCCCTTGACATCTTTAGTGTTTTCTGTAGAAACCAGGGTTTGGAGATCAATTTCCAAAAAATAAAGTATATGATATTTAATGTGAACAATAGTACCCGTCCAAATCCCGGTTTAGATGGAAGGCCTCTAGAGAGGGTATCCATTTTTGAGTACCTGGGGATTATGCTTACCGAGAAGATGGACTGGGGTGCACAAATAAAGAAAGCAAGTTTAAAGTTGGCCCAGACAGCGGGGGGCATCTCAAAGGTATATAGGAGCTGTACCCACAAATTGGTTGGCCCGGCGGCGGAAATTTACAAAGTACAGGCTAAGGGTGCCGCATTGTATGGAGCTGAAATCTGGGGTCACTGCTCACCAGGCTCTCTATTGCATATTGGGAATTCCTTCGCTAGGCAACTTATGGGACTTCACTCTAGCTCCCCATTAATACCTCTTAGAATGGACCTTGGGATTAGATCTATCGCAGAAGAAGTCGCTCCCAGACCTCTTCTATTTTGGCGACGTCTGTGAAGCACCCCTGAACTGGTTCCATACAGGGATGAGCTGAGTGAAGTTATGGGCCTTCATGGGGAGGGAAAACGGTCATGGTTGGCATATATCAGGAATATCTGTGAGGCCATGGGGAGGGGTAACCTGTGGAATAATGCAGAAGAAACTTGCCACACGACCTCCAGAAAGGTCCTGATGGAGAGTTATAGAGAATATAAGCTCATCCAGTTACAGAGGAGGTCTATGTCTGGCCGATTGACCCTTAGGTTTCTGGAAGTAAAAGACCAATACAGTCTAGAATTGGTTCTGGACGATATCCAGCCGCTCCCTGCCAAGAAGTTATATCTGCAATTCAGACATGGAGTGCTCCCGCTACGTACATTTACTAACAAGTGGGCGGGCTCTCCCAGTCTGGGTTGTCCAGCTTGTAATAATGCAGATGAGACGGAAATTCTTGTGTTATTCTTCTGTCAAGGTTATAGGAGGGCAAGGATTTGTTGGTTGCTCCAGCTATGTAGAAACTTGGGGTCCAGACATTGTAGCAAGGTTTTAGGCTTTTTAAATATGATACCCATATGCCCATTGTGTTCTCTATCTCACACTTTCTATTCTCCATGTGGTGTACCCGCAGAGCTATTCTAAAGAAGATCTCATAGGTTTGCCTGGCTCATTTGTATCCATCATGTAAATTAGGCCCGTTCTTTCCTCTTTTAAAATGAATGAAATTAACTGATGACTTTTTATGTTCACCTTTTTTTATCTATTATGTGTTGTATTAATTGTTGTTTTTATATCTTTTTACTCTTAATTATTGAGAATGCTGGCAGGTGAGGGTTTCCATCACAGTTTTAAAAATGCTGGTTTCGCTTTGTAATTGTAATGACCTCTGTACCACCCAAGTTTTCTATATGAATTTTAGAATGTGTGGCTTAAATTTAAAGCAAAAACCTCCATGCTGTTGAAATGTTGCACGTGCACTTTCTTTCTTTTTTTGGAATTGTAAGCCAAGTCAGTGGTTCAGTTGAATTACATAGGATTATTGTAATGGTTATCTCCCTGCCTAGATATGGCTTATGCACCTTACTGACATTGGGGTCGATTCCGATCTCGGTCGGTAGGGCTCCAAATCGGATTCGGCTTTACCGGATCCGAGTCGGAGGCTTTGTTTCCGACCGATTCGTACAGTCGCCCGAGCGAGCAAGTACGATGCGAGTGAACGTGAAATTGCAGACCGACTCGATTCCGGGTCCGAACCGCTCCGTCCGACTCGTTTGCACTCGATTCGTGGTGCGCAATGGAGACGTTTTACGACCGAGCCAGTACGATGCACGATCCTGACAGCCGGATCGAGTTGGAGCCTCCGACACGAAAAAGCTCCCGGACGCGGACTTCGGGGGTCCGTGCCGGACCCCCCTTCACCCGTAGCCGTACGAGTCAGACACAGGGGGGACCCATGGGTCCCCCCTATACATGCGTGTACGGTGCGGATGGCACCAACGCGTACCCACTACACTGGGCCCCCTTGTGCGCAACGTACCCATTGAGTCAATGGGAGCCCATGTACACGTCGTACGACCGGCTCCCATTGACTTCAATGGGAGTCCGACCGAACCGAGTCCGGCAGCATACGGCCGCATCGTACTCGTTCAGTCGGACTGCAGGGGTCCGGCTCGGTCAGAAAACATTCCGGATCCGGATCGGTCGGAGAGCTTTCCGACCCAGATCGGAATCGGCCCCATTGTCTTTTTAAACGACCATGCTGTCCAAAGTTTTGCAAATGCACTTTTTATTGAGATTCATATTCGAGCGAAGACGACTTTTTGTAAAAGCAACCCCACTGGCTATACACATGCACTTTACTGATTTTTATTGTTCGGTTAATGTAAAGGCCACATGTTGCCCGCTTATTGTACAAGTATTTTACGTCTCTTACACTTGTGGTAAGGCTAGTGAGAGGGGGAGTCGATCTCGCTAAGCAAACTAGAATGGAATTTTATACTACTAATGTGCTATCTGGTCCCTCACGCAGATCAATGGATATTTTGTATGAGCTGTATGTAATACATTGTATTTTTATCTGTGCTTTTATGGCCCTACAGGCCAAAATAAAGTTTTTATGATGATGATGATAAATATTTTTATTTAGAAATTATTTATTAACAAAAACATTAATTATTACATAAATTTAGTCTATTTACTTCCTAGCCTATAACACCGCACAACACACAACCCACATCGAAAAAAATAAAATATATTTGCATAATTAACATAATTAATTATCAATTAAACAAATATTATTAATTAAAAAACAAATTAAAACGCATGAAATTTAATTAACTTCCCACCCTTTGCATCTTTAATCCCCACAACCCACACCTAAAATTGAACTGTAAAAAATTAATTACACAATGAAATTTTGTTTTCAATTAAACAACTAATAGTATTTAACAACTAATTATAAAGTAAGTAAAATTAATTTACTCCCCACCCTTTACCCCTATAAACCCAAAACCCAAACACAAACAAAATAATTAAACAATTACCCTATTTAATTAGCAATTAATTAATTAATATTAATTATCAACTAATAATTCAAAATAAATTACTTCCCACCTTTTACTCCTATAAACCCCTCAACCCACAACTAAAATTAATTACACAATTTCCATATTTAATTGTCAATTAATTAATTAATATTAATTAACAACTAATTATTAATTAATTACAACTAATTACTTCCAACCCTTTACCCCTATAAACCCCACAACACGCACCTAAAATGTACCCAAAAAAATTAAAAACACAATTAACATTATAAAATATTAACTAAATAAATATTAATAAATAGAAAATATTCATTAATTTATTATAATTAAATTACTTCCCATTCTATTCCCCAATAAACCCACAACCTGCTATGGAACTAAAAAACGCAAAATTTAATAAAAATAAAAATAATAACTACTAAAAATGTAACATATATTAAAAAACATAAACAATACTTATACAAAAAAATACATCACATACATTTAAAATATATAGTAAAATACATAACACTAATTAAAAAAATCGATATTTTAAACAACTATGGGGCACATTACGATGGTGGGCGGAAGCACCACCGCCGTGCTGGCGGATGCAAAAAGCACCAGTTACCGCCGGCACGCAGCAGTCCACACGCCCGCCCAATTACGATGCGAAAAGTAGGCCAAACACCGCCGGCAAGCCAGCAACACCGTCCGCCATCAAAGTGCGCCCGTACACGTAGCGGCGCAGCCTAACTGACACACACCGTCCGACGAAACACGTCCCGCCCGGCGCATAAATTACGATGCCGCAAACAAACGGCTCCCACGGCCAAGAGATACCGTACGACAAACCGAAGCGGTAACACGGATGCCGAGCACGGACAACGAAGAAGCGGCTCCCCGAGCATGAATCCAGCACTGCAGGCCCTCCCCATGCTTCTGCTGATGCACCACCAAGGACGCAACGTACCGCGGAGACGCAGGTAGGCACACACACAACAAGTGCACGCAAACAGCGCACACAGTGCAAGGGCGGAAAAAGCGGACAACCCCCACCAGCGCGTGTACACAACACATCCACCATTGCATCCACATATGACACACAGGCCAAATCGTAACATCGTGGAACACATGTGTACACACCACCTGGGACTAGGAACCAACCACCCCGTCACGGCCCCAAAGCGCCGATGACGCCGCCACACATGCGCACAACGCAGAGGCCAACCGCAGCGCCATGCATGCGTCGCACACAGACACAGGGACACAACCAAGCAGCACACACATCAGCCCCACCCCGAACGCACATGACACGTGACAGGCCTGCCACAGACATGTCCCCAGCGCCCAATTCACGGACAACACCCAACGCCACACAACCGACGCACACATGTCAGTGAAGTCACGCAACAGCAGAACACACCCCAGTGTAACAAACATGGCGAAGCACACAGCGGCGGCAACACCAACTAGGAACGCCAGTACCACACTGAAACACCCATACCACCCTGCACATATGAACAAGACATATAAAACGGAACACCAAAGAGCCCGGGGACCGACAACAGGTGGCCCAAGAATAACATTCACACACAAGGCCCAACGCAGAGCGGAAAGGCAGCCTGCCGCCCACACAAGGGAGAGCAGACAGCACTGAATGACCTTCCATTCCAACTCCGAAACCACAGCCCTACGACAGAAGCCGGTGAATACAGCCATTGTCCAAGAATAGACCAACACAGGCATGCCGAGGAGACCGACCACAGGGCAGATAGCGCATATCACAGAAGCACACAACGGACGGGGAAGAAAGAAGAAAACACTCCCCATGTCGGCCACATGCAAGTTAATTGGAAGGAGTCACACATCACTGACCTTGAACTGTCTGAGAAGCATGTGGGAAGAGGGCCCGTGTCCTCCAAACAAGCAAACAGAACACAAGTCCTGTCTCCCTACGACTACACAGAGCTCACAGCAACCTCGGAGCGTGCACATTGCAGACTGCACACACAGCCGGAGCACGCCACCACAACGCACCGCTGGGAAATGGCAACCGCAACACACCTACCCAACTACGCCGAACAGCTCAAGCTGTACAAAACCAACCTGTTCCATACATTGGGATGCGATCTCCTGTCCCTGCTGAACGTAAGTTACCGACTGACTTACCGCATCACATTGTTCAGCTGCGTCATGCCCGTCTTCTACTGTCGGAGGTGTCCATACCAGCATCCCGTCGAGATATGCCTCTCCAACCCGGCATGTCTGAAGGCGGACCTGCTACCACTACTCCTCCCTCTGGACGCACACGACAGGGCCTGCTCTGCCTATGGGGGCATGGCGTATGTGGCCAACATCGCACCCGCACTGAAATGGGACCACTGTCCCTCCACACGACGGATCATCGAGAACAGCTACATCGAATGTCACCCAGCATGCCCCATCATGGTCCTCCAAGGGACAACTTACGAACAACACCTTGACAGCCACCATCCGCTACATTGGCTGGCAAACATGTACACCACCAATGACATGGAAGCCCTGCTGGACGGCATCGCATACCTGACAACCTGTCAATTCGTCGGACCACAACGCAGGTTCCCCGAGTGACCTATGATGTCCAACCCCACACCCATGCTTAGCTTCCGCACGGACTGGCCAGTCACCACCACAACAGCCATACCAAACGACCGGCAACTGTAACCACACCATCAACGACATCGCCATGACATCGGATATGACCGGGACATGCACACTGTTCCCCATCACATCCAGGAACACCGCATGCATCGTGGGAGGCAGTGGCATGGGCTCTGTGTATCGCACCCACATGGACGGAACTGCACGAACAACCAGGACACGACATGGATCCAGCGCCCATGGACACACACACCGCTCAGTGGACATGAATAGGTCGCCTGGAGTCTGTGGGTGCTGCACCCCTCCCACCCCCGCCCCGGGAATCCCATACCAGGACCTTTGCATGGACGACAAGTGCATACAACAACAACACGACCCCAGTGACTGTGACATGTCCAGTAACCACCACAGTGCAACAACAAGTGGCACGCCGCTGCATGCACGCAAGCACATGCCCTGATGTCATCTCACATGCACGCGTGCATGAGGAACAACCGCAGCAAACCTGTCACATGGAACTGAGATGGACTGTGCCCATGATGCCAAGCGGTCTGGTAGGCTACATGTATACCGTCTGTGTCAAAGTCCGCAGCTCCGCAGCTATACGTAAATGTACATTAGCACAGCCTTGGCCAAGCAGATGTCACTCTGAAGCCCACATCCCACATGCAACAGCCAATCACATGTAACCCCACACCCTATCCCATTTGCAATCATGCTCAGTATATCCTCAACATGTATTCCGCTGCCAGTAGTGTCCACTATACTGCATCACAGAGGACAGAAGACTCAATATAATGTTTGAAACCAAAACTGTCTCCGCTGACTCATTTCACAAGTACGAATGAGAGAGGATGAGAGTATGTGAAGTACACGGCAGTCGTGACATGACCATGTAGTCCACTGGTATTGGATGTCAACGCAAATGAGTAGCACTACTGTGGAAGACACACATGTATCGTGTGAAGTCGTATGGACGCAGTGCTCAGGTGGGTGGGTGCGACGGGTAGATGCGCACATGCCAAGTTGGAGCACGCCGTGTTGGGAGGGGTCATGAACAGTACACCACCGCTTCCCTGGGCATCGTGAGAGGACACCTGTCGGGGGAGTGAACACGTGTGTGCACAGCAGCCGGGCACACGTACAAAGCGGTACCAGGCGCACCTCAGCCCACCCTCTGTGGACAAGCTGGATCCTGTTGTGCGCCCGCCATGCCCCTTGACAAGGCACACACAGCCCCAGTCGACCAGGTGTAACCCCAACATAGTCAATCCGCACAGGCGATACAGGGCACGGCATGGCAGTGGAGCATGGTGTGTGAGAGGTCTCCTCGCGCTCCTCCTGCTCATATCACGCAGGCAATAGAACCTCAACGTCTAGCATGGCACAAGTCAAATGGAAGTGTAGGGGGACGCACCACAGCACGAGCAGCACTGACGTCACAGGAGGTGGCTCGCACCATCCCATCCATTGCCCATCATACCAACCACGCCACATGCCATTGCGACTAAGTGCAAGCGCGTGCGCCACCACCCCCGAGCCCTCCCCAGAGAGGCCAAAGAGTGAATGTGTGGGCCATCAGCCACAGACGGACGCGGCCTGGCCGCAAGGGCAGCCACAGCCACTGGGTGTCGCAGGTGGCGGATCCGGAAGGCGAAGACTGTGATGCATAGTCCATGCAGGCCGGGTCTCCATTTGGGGCACCACGCAGGTGGACGGCGTCCCGCCACACATCATACCCTGAGACAGCCCACTCGTGCAACTGGACCCACACATACACTCCTTGCCCTCTCTGGTGCGAGCTTGGGGCTGCCTGTGCAAGCGCTAGCCTCGCAGGTGAGCATGCATATTGGGGGAGCGAGGGGAGGACATGAGGGCTGGGGCGAAGATGACTGTATCACTGTCAGTTAGTACAAGGGATGACCCAGATGTGGAAAGGAAGAGACGTGTCCCGTGTGTACTGCAACTAGTCGCCAATCCAACTACCCCCCATGTCCAGAATGTAAGCCCGCACCTAGGCCCGCCCATCCGCCACATCGAACATACCACCAGCACGACAACCTTCCCATTCGAAACACTGACTGGGGGTGGCGACCAGTGTACAATCATGTGTAGCCTACCCACGCGTACATGTGGGCCCTCCATGATCCATGTCACCTGCGTCAAAGTCATGACATGCGCAATGAGGGAAGTGAGGAGAGCTGTCCGCCCCACGCGCAGAAGGTGCATCAGCTCCACAGACCCAGCAGCGAGTCCAGCAGGGGTCACATGTGCAGGGGCAGCTGTGCCTGGTGTGAAGGCACATGCATATAGACAGCACATCGACCAATGTGTAGTCTGCCCACATCTACAGTCCATCATCATGCAGACATAGGAATTGAACACAGGGCAACACATCTTAGTTGGTGCACCCACCGTGACCAACAATGCGCTATCATCTATGTACCCGCCCTGTGCATGGCCCCCCACCCAACGGAGGCACATCCAGTGCCACCATCCCACACACACAAGCCTTCCACGGAACATGCTGTGTCCAATGGTCAGTACAGAGTCAGCGCCCATCTGGTGGAACCTGAACAGGAGACACATGCACACACATGCCAGCTCCCACTATGTACGTCTGCCACCTGGCACGTGCAATGTAACCTCTCACCTGTGACGTGTGACTGCAAGCACACAGCCGTCTTGGCATGGGGCTGTCAATGTGGACACCTGTCAATGTTTCGGGAGGTGTGATCCGTACCGTGCTGTACCTAGGGTGCAGTGCTGACACCTACTACTGTCTCATATCCCCTCGTGCCACAGGTCCCACTTGTTTTGGCCGCTCAGCCTGTGCCCACATCGTTGTCATCGTGTGCCATACTCATCCAGCCGCGGAAGCAGTTCCATGCTCAGCAGACATTCATGTTGCCGTGGCGTTGCCGCTTGACGGATATGCAGTCAGTCCCCATCAGCACGCCCCGCAAGTCATTGGGGCCTAGATCCCCATGTGCATGCACATGGCAGTGGTTTGTATCACTAGCCATTGCCATTGTTGGGAGACCTGTGTAAGTGTATTGTGGCCGTGCCGTCCCAGCTTGACAGCTGGGCTGTGGCTCATGTGCTTGCTCAGTCATGTCAGTGATGTGTATGCGAAATTGCCATGTGTCGTGTTGCTTTGACATGTGTCCTCTGCCATTGTCCCTAGGCGGAGACCGAACATTGACCGCCCATACCAATTGCTGGCGGACATGGACGATACAGAGGTTATTAGGAAGTTTCGGCTGGACAGGCCAACCCTGCATCGACTGTGTGCCATGTTAGAACCCCATCTCCGTCCCCGCAGGGTGTATCCGACTGCTGTCACCCCCACGGCTAAGGTGATGGCCGCCATGCATTTCTTCGCCACTGGGTCATTCCAGCACACAGTGGGCATTGGAGGAGGGATGTCCCAGCCCATGTTCAGCAAGGTGCTGAGGGATGTACTGGCAGCCATGATGCTGTACCGGAACAGGTACATCCGCTTCCCCAGGGCTCGTGAATTGGCGGCAGTGAAGGGTGCATTCTATGCCCTTGGCAGAATCCCACACGTCGTTGGAGCCATTGACTGCACACATGTCGGCCTTGTTCCACCACAGGCCACTGAGCACCTGTACCGCAACAGGAAGCACACGCACTCCCTGAATGTGCAAGTGGTGTGCCTTGCGGACATGGTGATCACCCACGTGTGTGCAAAGTTCCCAGGCTCGGCCCATGACGCACACATAATGCGCAACAGTATCTTGCCACGACTGATGTCCAATATGCAACAGGATCGTGCCTGTATTGTCGGTGAGTATGTGGAGTGGTGTAGCGTGCTGGCTGTGCGATGCTGTCCCCTGTCCAGTTGGATTAGCAACGGTTCTCTGTGTCCCTCACACCCAGGTGACTCTGCGTACCCGAATGGGGCATGGCTGCTCAGTCCATTGAGGAATCCTCGCACCCCAGCAGACGATCGCTACAATGAGGCACATGGGAGGACCAGACGTGTGGTCGAGCGTACCTTTGGCCTCCTCAAGTCCAGGTTCAGGTGCCTGGACCGCACCGGGGTGCGCTGGCGTACTCCCCACAGAAGGTGTGCCAGATAGTGGTGGCGTGCTGCATGCTGCACAATCTGGCCATTCGGAAGCAGATCCCCCTCATCGTGGATGACGGAGATCAACCAGGGCCCCAGCCCGCAGACCAGGACAGCTCGAGTGAGGAGGACAGCGGAGAGGAGGAAGCTGGTAATGTGCGGCAGCAGCTCATCGCCCGCTACTTCACTTGACGGTGAGTGTCCATGTACGACGGCTGATGTGGCTGTATCTGTGCAGGTGTGTGTGTGCTGTGTCAGGGTGGCCGTTTGTTCACTGCGTGCTGTGTGTCAACGCTCCATGGCCAGGGGTAGTATGCCACTGTTGGTGGCTGTGGCATTGTGCCCTATTGCTCTGTGCGATGTGTGTACATTGCTTGTAGTTACTGACATGTACTGTGTGATGGGTGTGTGACACACTCATTGAATGTGCTCCTGTTCTGTCTCCCACCCCTAGGTCCCTACAGGCCCTCCGGATTCAATTGCCATGCCACGCATCAGGTGCCTTTCCGCCCAAGGTGGCCGTTGTATTCTGTACAAATAAAACACAGGGCACAAACAGCAGTTAGTGAAAAAGGTGCATTTATTACAAACTGTGACATGTGATTGTGTGTAAGGTGATGACAAAAGTGGTGCGTGCAGTGACAATGAGCTGTCGGTCATGGCTGCGTGATGATCAGGGTGTACCCACTGGTTCTATGTCCATAGTCCAACACACACATGCCATCCAGATGGCTGTGTGGAGTGGGATCGTAGTCCAAGTCAATGCAGTGGCTGGTCAAGGAAGGCTGGCGGAAGGCTGGCTGGCTGCCTCACTTGCGTTTGGAGCGTGCAAAGTCCTCCCGGGAGATCTGTTTCCACTTCGGACGGCCCCTTCCACGTTTGCGAGGGGGTGCCTGCTTGCGACATGCTGGTGGTTGAGGTGTGCTCACTGGCTGTGGACGCAGGGGAACTGGACACTGCTGCTCCACCCTGCGCCCGGCAGGTGGTGGCGGAGGGGAGCTGCTGTCCCTGGCTGTGACCTCACCGCCACCACCAGCTGGCCCATGAGGTCCACGATTTGGCCCATACGGGCGTCCATGGACCTCAGCACCCCCAGCACCTCACGCGTGTCTGAAGCAGACCGGACCCATTGTCCTTGGGCCTCTTCATAGGCCCCAAGGACTCTGGCCATTTGAGGCAGGGCATGGCTCCCAGGGGAGGCTGGCGTTTCCCTGACCCTGCTCCTCCTACCAGTCCTGCTGCCACCGGCCTGCCCACTAGCCACATTGCTCACCACGGTCCTCGCTGTGGCTCCCAGGGTGGATCCAGTCGGCCGGGCCACCACCTGCGCTGGGGCTGGTGCCAGCGAAGACGTGGTGGTGGCGGCGGTGGTGGTCGGTGCGGCGATGGTGGCGGTTGCGGCAATGGTAGTGGCCGCAATGACCGTGGGTGTGGCCGCAATGACCGTGGGTGTGGCCGCAACGACAGTGGCAGCAGGGGGCTGGGAATGTTCAGCAGCCCTGGATGATGGGTTGGTGGGTAGGAGGGGTCCTGGGAGCGGCTGGGCCCTGCCACACCAGATGGGCCTGCTTGGTGGTCCGTGTCCGAAGAGGAGGACAGATCCTCCAGATCCGTGTGTTCTCGTTGGGGGCTTGTAGGCTGGCTGTGCTGGCTGCTGGCTCCATCCCCAGCATCCAGCAGTTCGTCACCTGTGGAGAGAATGAGATTTGTTATTGTGTTGCACCTGGCGAAGTATGTAGTTGTCGTCTGACATTAACAGTTCGTGCAATCTCGTACATGGGTTTCCTGGAGGCGTGTGTGTGGCTGTAGCATCTGTAGTTGTGTGTGCTTGGCAATGGGACTGTGTGCTGTGCACATGTGGCATGGGACGGATTGGCCATGCCGATGGGTGTGTTGCTGTGCCCCTACTTATTGTGACTCTGGTGTATGCGGGCTCCTGGCCCATCCTGGGTCTGGTTTGTACTTTGCTTTTGGTGTTCAGATGGGAGGCTTAGGAACGCATATGGCAACATGGGGGCCATGCCCCAGATTGGCATTTGGGAGGGAATATGCTTTTGGGGTTCAAATGGAACGCTTAGGAACGCATATGGCAACATGGGGGCCATGCCCCAGATTGGCATTTGGGAGGGAATATGCTTTTGGGGTTCAAATGGAACGCTTAGGAACGCATATGGCAACATGGGGGCCATGCCCCAGATTCGCATTTGGGAGGGAATATGCTTTTGGGGTTCAAATGGAACGCTTAGGAACGCATATGGCAACATGGGGGCCATGCCCCAGATTCGCATTTGGGAGGGAATATGCTTTTGGGGTTCAAATGGAACGCTTAGGAACGCATATGGCAACATGGGGGCCATGCCCCAGATTGGCATTTGGGAGGGAATATGCTTTTGGGGTTCAAATGGAACGCTTAGGAACGCATATGGCAACATGGGGGCCATGCCCCAGATTGGCATTTGGGAGGGAATATGCTTTTGGGGTTCACATGGAACGCTTAGGAACGCATATGGCAACATGGGGGCCATGCCCCAGATTCGCATTTGGGAGGGGATATGCTTTTGGGGTACATGCTGTGAGCCATGGGTGCCGAACGTGACATGTGTTGTGGCAGCATGACAGTGCATGGTTTGAGGTGTGTGCATGCTTGACATGGCCTGCATATTTGCTGTCTGTTGTGATTACTGGACATGGCATTGGACGCATAGTTATGTGTGAGTGATGGTTGTGTGCCAGCCAACGTATTGCAGTTGTCCCATCTCCTTGGTGTGCGTGCTGCCCTGTGCCATGTGCATCACTGCAGTGCTCGGGGGTGTGGCCCATGTTGTGTGTTGTTGCTCACAGTGTGTCGTGCGCTTCATTGACTTCTGGCACATGGTTGGTCATGGGCATGTATCTTAGCGTGACTGCTGTATGTGTGGCAGCTGTGCGGATGACATGCCTTTCATGTGACTGGGGCTGACGGATGGGATGGATGGTATGTTGTATGTGCATGGTGTGTCTGTGAGTTTGATGGGTTCAGTGGTGTTCGTGTGCATTTATGTTGTTCCGCTCTGTTGCGTCTAGTGTTGTTTGTCTTACATAGGCGTAGTTGTGGGGTGTGTGGTTGACAGGCAGTAGGGGCTACATGGACAGGACTTCAATGGTGTTTCGGTTGTGTGTGATGAGTTGCACAGTGGCTGCCGTGTGGGACTATATTCAGTGTGGCTTGTGCATGCAGACGTGGCTCCTTGGGTGTTGCTATGTCTGTGATGGGTCATGTGGGGTGTGAGTCTGTTGTTCATGTCCGTGTGCACATTGTTCACTTGTTCGTGACGGTGGGCGGTGCTGCGTGTTCATCTGCTACGTGACATGTCCCATGTGTTGGTCGTGTTATGGTCCTCATGCCTCCAGTAATCCAGCCCTGTCCAGTTTCCCACCTGCAAGTTGTTCGTGCGTGCACTGTACTGGATGCCACATGGCTCTAAGCGGGGGTGCTCCATGTTGCAGGTCTGTGGGGGTGGGGGGGTGTTGTGGGTCGTGGGGTGGCTGGACACCCACTGACACCGATTGCTGTGGACCGTGATGTCTGCCTTTCGGCTGTCGTTGTGCACTGCGGTGGCTGACACGTGGCTGTGGGGTGTGGGGGATGCTCCTCCTTGCTGTGCTGTGGGACTGGGGCCTGGTGTGTGTTGTACTTGGGCTGTCCACCCTCCCACCCACTGCACTTTGTGTTCCTGCCACTTACCTGTTACTTGTCGGTTAGTGCAGCTGTGGCGGACACATGGGTGTGGTGGGTGCTCGTTGTGGCGCTTCTGGCATGTTTGGGGACCTGTTGGTGGTTACGTGGCTGGCTGAGTGTACACATGTCCCCACGCATCTTACAGTTGTTCGGTTTGGGCTGTGTGTGGTGGTGTCTGTTGCATGTGTGTGTGATGTGTTGTGTATTGTGTGCTGGACATGGGGGTGTTTGTCCCTGGGAGCTGTGGCATGGTAGTTGCTCATGTGAGTACATAGCGGTGTGCTGGTATACATTAGTTTGTACTTACCAGCCTCCACTCCCCTGCTAATCCGGCGAGGATCTCCGGATGTATTACGACTCGCACCTTCTCCTCCCACGCTTTGAAGGTCTTAAAGAGCGCGGGATTCCCTCCGCCAGTGACGGCAGCCAGCTCTCTGTTTTTGCCCTCCTTCTTCTTGACCAGGCTCTTTACGTCATTCCAACGTTTGTTTATTTCACCTCTGTTCCTGGGCAGGGTCCCGACTGCATTGACCTGGTCTACGATCCGGTTCCACATTCTGTTTCTGGTGGCTAGTGGTGTGTGCTGGACCAGGTTCCCATAGATTTGTGGGTACACCTTGATGATCTCGTCGACCATGACCGTCAGCTCAATGGGCGTGTACTTGGGCATTCTTTGTGGTGCCATGGTGTTTGTGGTGCTGGTGCGGTGTGTGTTGTGTAATGTGCAGGGGGTTTGTGGTGCCGGTGTTTGGTGGTGGTGGTGGTGGTGGTGGTTGTGATGTGTGCGTTTCTGTGGTGTGCTGCTGTCCTTGCTGTGTCACTGTGTCCTCTCCTCTCCTCTCTGGTTTGCAATGTAGCAAGGGGTTGTGGTCTGTGGGAGTGCTGCTTTTGTACTCACCTATGTGGGTGTGTCCTCATGGTCTGTTGTTTTCAGGTGTGTTGTGTCTGGGGTTCTGGCCTTTGTATTTTTTGTTTGTCCGGGGGTGTTTTCGGGATGTGTACTGTGCTTGTGTATTTTTGCGTGCCTTGCTGTGTGGACTTGTTGGCCATGTTGTGTGCTATTGGTTTTGTGTGCGGATGGTTTCTGTGCAGGTACGTTGGCGCCATGGCTTCTGCCGTGTCGATTCTCATCGGCGTTGTTTGCGCTGGCGGGCGGTATATTTGTGGTTTTTCCGCGCTCATGTCGGTGCGATCGTAATTTCACGTGCGGTGTGTCGGCCGTGAGGGCGGGCGGTTTTGTGTTGTCGTGCGTGTTTCCGTCCGTGGCGGGCGGTTTGACTCCGACTCGGACGTTGGCGGGCGGTATTTTGTGTGATTTTTCCGCCGATGGCGGTTTTCGGTTTGTGTAATCGTAATGGCGTGGTCGGTGTTCAGGCGGTGTGTGCGGGCGGATTTTTGCCGCTTCCATGCCTGGCGGATTTATTTACGCCGGGTATCGTAATGGGCCCCTATATTTTTGCAAACAATATTATTGACTTCTATATTTTTAAAATCGATATTTCTTACCTTAAAGTCGATATTCTTGACCACAATATTCTTGCTGTCGATATTTCTGTGTCACAATATTTAAAACTCGATATTAGTATAAGTCGACATTTCCAACTCAATATTTTGACTGAATACCGCATTAGAGATCTGCAATTAAGCAGAAACATCCGCCAACATCTCAAATTCCTTGGGAATAATTTCACCAGAGTAGTGTTGCCCCCTCATGCTAAAATTACAAGAATGACAAGTAAATATTGATGTGTGAGGATCAATTGAATGTAGGCAACTGTTATAAGTCCTTATAATAAGGACATGTAATGGTTCAGAAGACTTCGATACCCCTGCTGCAAGAGACGACCAGGGTTTCTGACACCGGCCGGATGTGGACAGGCACAGACAGGCTTGCCTTTGGACTGTCCTTTGCGCAATCATGCCCAGGCATTCATTTATGAATCTGGCCAGGAGAACAACTAGATTACCAATCAAGATGGCGTCTCATACTAGCCCAATAATGGTCGCTGACCTTGCAACGTGGTCAATAATAAGGCAAACTTGCTAAAAGTGAACTTAAAGTGGAGGGTAAAATTAAAATACAAATACACTGTTCCTCTTTGAAGTCTCCCCCCACAACAAAATTAAACCACAGAAAAAGCAGTTAAAAATCACATCCAAAAGATAATCTTCAAAGTTCAATTTGTCAAATAATAAAATGCGGCCTGACTAGCTGTGCATCCATGCTCCGTTGTTCATTTATGAATCTGGCCAGGAGAACAACTAGCGCGCCAACCAAGCTGACATCTCACACTGGCCCAATAAAAAATATAAAACCACAAGAAAAGTTAAAAATCTAATTAATATGTTAATCTTCAAAGTGCAATTTGTCAAGTAGTAAACCATGGGCCTGGCTATCCCGTTGAATTGAATTAATTTGTTCCTGTTTCTTATATACCCTTATTTTCATAATGTCCATAATCACGTTCATAATGTTTGTCTGGATATCTAATCACATCTGCTATACCATGGGTACACACACGACAAGAGCAGGGGGTAGGCAGTGCCCACAGAGTCTGGGGTCCCACCCACTCTAGAGCCAAGGTTCACCTGCGCCACACAGTGTGTATTGATATCACTAGGGCAGGTATGGGTAGTTAGTGATGCACCAAGAGGCGCCCACAGGCATCACTGCAGCCCTATAAATGCCCAGGTGCCCCCATGCCTTAACCACTCAGTAGGGGCATTATCAAAGCATGGATGAGGAGCACACCTTGTCACAGGTAAGCTATTTTGTATCCTCAGACTCACTGTCCTCACAAGATGTGGTTAGCAAAACAATGCCCATGCCGCATTCTCAATGCACAGATCCCCTATAGGCCCGTTATCAATTAGTATCGGGCAGGATATGTTTCCCATAGAGTAACAATGATCACACAGTCAGTGCTTGACTCAAGGGCCCAAACTAAAAGAACACAGGCTCAGCCTTCCCACAAATCATGGCCCACTATGTGGTAAATGGCAGGTTACTTCCAATTACCAGCTGTGCATGTAGGCATTATTGGTGATGTCACCTCTTGGCCCAGAGAGCTCCCGCACGCCTACTCGTGTGAGTCCTGCAGGTCCAGAAGTTGCATTTATTGCAGTTGCTGCATGCAATAATGGCCAGTTGTCATCGGGGACACCTCTCTGCTCTCACCCAGGGCCCTTGGATCCAGTCAGCGTACTGTTTGGCGGTGAGGCCACTGCACTGCTGCCTTCAGCCACACCAAGTCAGCCCTCTGAGCCTGCAGCGCAGACAGCCACAGAGCCCAGATGCAACCACAACATGGGGGTCAGACTGACATGCCTGTGGCAGATAACACCCGCAACTCTCTGACATCAGCTGGCACCAACTGCTCTGAACAAATCAGTCCTGCTCTTGTTGGTGGGCCTTGATGTGCCACTTTCCTGTCAGAGGCCAGGCCCAATTCCAGCCACGATGCTTCTGATCACCTGGCATGTGTGCTGTCAAGAGACAACATCCACCCCTCACTGAGTCACCACTGGGATTCCGGTTCATTTGAGGGGCTACAGTGCAATATAGCGCCCCAAAACTTAAGGATTATGCCATATGGTTGCCCCTGGCCCCAGGAGTCTCACATGAATGCAGCCATTTTGGAGACATGCACTCAGGCACCTCCCTTTATATATATATATATATATATATATATATATATATATATATATATATATATATCGATATAATTGTATGTGATATCCTGTTTTAATTCATTAAATAAATTGTAACAGTTTTTGTGTTATAAGTTATTATTTTAATGTTAAGTATGTTTAATCATTTTTTAGTGTGTTTTTTTATTTGGTATAATATTTTACGGTTCTTTTTTATCTTATGTCAATTTTGGTTGCGTGTTTTTGAGTTTGTAGGGGAATATAGTAGGAAGATTTTTAAATATGTATTTTTTAATTGATGAACTTTTTACAAGCTTCAATTTGTTAATTAGATAATTAGTTTATGTAGTTTTTTAGTTAGTTAATGGATGGTTTTAAAATGATGGTATTCATTTATTTGGTTTATTGGTTAAATAGATAATGGATTGTGTTAATAATTTAATTGTTTTTAATAATTTGGAAATTAATTAATTATGTAATGTTTGAGGTAGTTCATAAAATAATTGATTTTATAGTGTTATTATTTTTTTTCCAACGTCCAAAAGTTCCTTTACGGTTCTTCAGGTTGGAGTGGGAACTTTAAATCTGACCCCTCCAAAGTCCAACACCGTCCCAGTTGTTGCTCAGGTTAGAGTGATAGTAGTGAATTTAGCCCCCAAGTCTAATTTGGTAACAGATTTTAAATACATTCTATTCATATATTTTTGTGTTTTAATAACAATAGTAGTAATTTTTGTAGTAATGTTTTTATTAATTGCTTTTATCTTAATGTTGCTATTGTATAATTTTTGGATGTTTTAATATTTAGTGGTTTATTTATAAGTACTTTTATTACTGTTTTTATATTCATGTTTACATTATAATTTTATTTTTTAAATATTATTTTTTTGCATTTGTTTCAAAGCATATATTTTTGTAAGCCATACATTTTTACATCATTTTTATAAGTATATATTTTTTAAAGTAATACTATTTTTAAAGTGAATGTATGTTTTAAATTTAATATAGAGTATAATAGTTAAAATTCAATATACTTACTTGTTTTTGACTATTCTGATCTTTTATATTTTTGTTGTCCATATTTAAACTATGTAAAGTCGATATTTGTGTCCTCAATATTTTTGGGCAAAATATTTTTGTTGGCATTGTTTCATCATACAACCCACAAAACCAACAACACATGCTCTATCGACTCAGCCAGACATACTTGCAGCCTTGCTGTCACCTAAAACCACATATATAAAAACACACTTTACATGCATGTTCGAGAAATGATTGAGGTAAAGTACCACCGTTAGGTTTCAATAAATTTTTAGTAGTCATAGGATATCAATGAAACAATAAATCATATCGCTAATATGGTCAAAGCACAGATAGCAGGTCTGCTTCTCAGCTTTTGTGCAGCCTCTAGTGCAAGTTTCTGTGGGCTATTGGGTGACTAGGGTGCTGGTCACCCTGGGAACACTGACTCAGCACTGATTCAGCAGTTTCTCTCTCTCGTTCATGTGCTTCTCTCTGACATGCTCTGTGTTGTCTGTCTTGCCCATATGCTTCTCTCCCCGGCCCCATGTTGATCTGATCCATGAGCTTCTCTCTTCACCCCAGTGTTGTTCGCCTTTCCCTCATGTGGTGCTCACCCACCCACCTTGGGGGTCGATTCCGATTCGGGCCGGAAAAAGCACCGACCGAGCCGGACCCGGAGAGATTTCCGACCAAATCGGACCCTAGCAGTCCGACCGAACGAGTACGATGCGTTCGTAGGCTATCGGACTCGATTCGGTCGGACTCCCATTGAAGTCAATGGGAGCCGGTCGTACAACGCGTACGCGGGCTCCCATTGACTCAATGGGTGCGAGGCGTACAAGGGCGCCCCCTACAGCGGGTACGCCTCGCAGCGACTTGCGCCGTACACGCACAGGTAGGGGGGACCCATGGGTCCCCCCTGTGTGCGACTCGCGCGGCTACGCGTACAGGGGGGTCCGACACGGACCCCCAAAGTACGGCTCCGACTGCTCTTTCGAGCCGGAGTGCGCGGCTCGGTCGGACTGCTCGCGGCACGCATCGTACTTACCCGGCCGGGGAACGTCTCCATTGCGCGGTGCGAGTCGAGTCCGAGCGAGTCGGTCGGTGCGGTTCGACCCGGGAACGAGTCGGTCGGAGCGGTCGGGACACCCGGACGAGTCGGTCGGCGAATTCGCATCGTACTCGCTCGCCCGGACGCGCGTACGACTCGGTCGGGAAATAGGGCTCCGAATCGGATCCGGTTAAGACGAATCCGATTCGGAGCACTACCGGCCAAGATCGGAATCGGCCCCTTAGTGTGCTTATTTTTCCTTCCTCCCCCACCTGCTACCCCAACCCACTACTCCGTGGACCCCATGGACCCCATCTCTTCTCTTCCCCGAGCCCTATTTTTAAATTTTTTTGGGAGGTCCAGGCAGTAAATTGCTTCCAGTAGCTTTCGAGCTACAGCCTTTTATATTTTTTTAGTTACTGATCTCTCTCTGATACAGAAGAATGGCTCTCGCGTCATGCCCATGGATGTGTCATTTCACCTTTTTTCTTTCTTCCCAAGCACAACAATTATATACACTTTTTCATGGTGGAGCTTAGTTGAAGTGCTTAGAAGACGAAAAGAAGAGAAGAGGGAGAGTGGGGAGACTGCCGAAAGTGAGAGTCAGAGGAAGAAATAGACTGCAGTTTCCCTCCTCTTCTGAAAACTGCGTATAATAAGGCTCCCTTCCCTCTGGACCAGTAGAGTAGGGCCGGCTTTAGGGAGGTGTGATCAGTGCCATCACACCAGGCACCAAGACCGAGTGGGTGCCATATGAATGACAAGCAGAGGAGAGATAAGAGCAGCCTGCAGAGATCTTTGAGTGAGCTTCCTTTTTCAGTAGATAATAATGACAGCATGCCAACTCTGGTGATGAATGCACTTTATGGAGAGATCTGGGATTTGCCTAGTGATAGGTTTGATTAATGTTAAAGTAGCATAGAGGATCAATGTTCTTGTTTCACAGCACAGATTTCTATTTCATGTAGATGGCTCAGTGGGCAACTGATTTCATCACAGAAACCATTTTGTTATTTGCACTTCATAATTTACCATCCTTCTAATATAGCAGAGTGAACTATAAACTGGCATCAAAGTGCTGCATGCAAATTGCAAGGCATAGGTTTAAAACCATTTTTGCTTTGTCTCCCAATCTTTCCTCATTATATGGTACATTTTTATTAGCATAGACAACCACAACAACTGTGTTACATTTATATATGGAGTTTGTGGAAGATTTACTAACACTTTGGGGCCGATTCCGATCTCGGCCGGTAGGGCTCCGAATCGGATTCGGCTTTACCGGATCCGATTCGGAGCCCTATTTCCCGACCGATTCGTACGCGCGTCCGGGCGAGCGAGTACGACGCAAAATTGCCGACCGACTCGTCCGGGCGTCCCGACCGCTCCGACCGACTCGTTCCCGGGTCTAACCGCACCGACCGACTCGCTCGGATTCGACTCGCACCGCGCAATGGAGACGTTCCCCGGCCGGGTAAGTACGATGCGCGCCGTGAGCTGTCCGACCGAGCCGCGCACTCCGGCTCGAAAGAGCAGTCGGAGCCGTACTTTGGGGGTCCGTGTCGGACCCCCCCTGTACGCGTAGCCGCGCGAGTCGCACACAGGGGGGACCCATGGGTCCCCCCTACCTGTGCGTGTACGGCGCGAGTCGCTTCGCCGCGTACACGCTGTAGGGGGCGCCCTTGTCCGCCTCGCACCCATTGAGGCAATGGGTGCCCGCGTACGCGTTGTACGGCAGGCTCCCATTGACTTCAATGGGAGTCCGACCGAATCGAGTCCGATGGCATACGTGCGCATCGTACTTGTTCGGTCGGGCTGCACTGGTCCGATTCGGTCGGAAATCTCTCCGGGTCCGGCTCGGTCGGAGAGATTTCCGGCCCGAATCGGAATCGTCCCCTTTGTGCCTGATTTACGCTACAAAAGTGACACAAACTTGGCTCAAAGTGTTTTTTGCAACTTACTTCCAGAGCAAATTCTGAATTGTGATGGAAAGTAGCCCATAAGTAACATGAAGTAGCACTATGCTCTACTTTGCACTACTTTGTGTCAAGGGAATCTACCTTGCATGGTACGTGGATGTTCCCTTGCAACCACACATGTTTTTTTATGCATCATGTACTAACCCTTGAACTATGGTGCAAGGGTTTTTGTGTTGCACAAGGTAGCCTAAGGTAAGTCAGTGCTATTTGAGAGAGCAACAGCGCCATATCTTAGTAGAGAATGCGCTGTTGTGCTCTCTCCTTTTCACACAACAGCAACTTTGGTTACTGAATTATGGTGCGTGAAAACGGAGGAAATCTGCCCCTTCGTTTCTCCACATGAAGCACTCTTAACTTCTAATGCCTACCAGTATGAGCGACATGTGACTCCTAAACCTTGTTGCCCTCATTGCCTTGTGTAACATTTCCATATATTGATTTACACATTCTTTCATCGTCTCTGCATAATATGATTGTGTGATGTAAAGTGCTTAGACACCCTCCATTGGTATGAGGGGCAATTCAAAAGAAATTAAATAAATATGAGAGGCTAAGGAATGTTGATGGCCTCCGTTGGAGGCTGGTAGTGAGGGAATCAATGGAGAAGGATGCCACCAGGGCATGGGGGAGTGCCAACAAAGATTGTTGCACTGGGCGCAACCAATGCTAAAGCCAGCCCTACAGGAAACGTTTTTGCATTGTGTGGCATACTCCCAGAAATAAACCAGAGAACTACTGTTTCGTTTTCTTGCCTTTCTCAGTACATTTTATAGCAACTACATAATTAGTGGTTAGGAGGTGCTGAGAGAATATTGGGAAATAAAGAGGCCTCTGAATTCTTTTTTTATCTTGTAGCACTGGCTGCGGGTTCAAAGACAGAGGTCAAATGTCAGGCAATGTCTTCTAACAAATGTTTGCTAATTCTCTTAAAACAGAGATTATGATAGCATTTACTTTCTCTAAATGCATAGTGAGGGAATTTTGTAATGTGGGTAGTAAAAATCTGCTGGGAGGGGCATGGCTTCGGCGCTGGTACAAGATGGCGCCCGTCCTTTGAGCTCTGGAACGGATGTGGAGCTTTTTCACTTTTGTGACCTCCTCTCGCTGCACCTGCCTATTCCGGATGCGGTCCTCGACTTCCTATAGTTGGTGGTGAGTCCGCATGCCGTTTTTGCACCATGCAGGTGCGTTTTTTGACCCATGTGCCGCGGCAGTGATTTTCTTCAGTTAAATGCGAGCGGCCACAATTTTATGGTCGCGTCGCTCACGTTTTAAGTTTTTCTTTTTTTTTTCTTTTTCTTGTTTTTAACACTCTTCAAGCTGCTTCACTTAGACTGATATATTCATCCCTGGACCAGTTTTTATGGGATAAACATTTTTGTCCTGGCTAATGTAGCAGTGTTTTGGCTTCTTCTGGCTGATGTTTCCTCAGTGAAGGAGTTTCTCCCTAACATACCCATCTACAAGTGACTTTGCCTATTTACTGCCTGGGTCTGCTTATTTGATGTTCCCTTTTGTTGGAAGTCAGCTATGGTCCTTCTTCGTGACACTTTGTGATGCCCAGTGACTCTTGACAAGTGTGTCAGCATTGAGGCAATTTGGTTCTGTGACCTCCTTTTTTCTGGATATCTCTTTGAAGTTTGCTCTTCACTGAACCATTTGAGCTGCCAGTCTCCTCTCTGGTGTATGAGCCGTATTCGCTCCACTCAGATCCTTATGCGATATCCAACTCACTATTGTAAGATGGCCAGTGATTTACATACACCCTCCAAACCGTCTTCTTCAGGTGCAAAACCAAAGTGAGCGAAGAACGACCCTCCTTCTCCTATTTTATCTTCCCCGAATCCTGTCTTATATTCTATCTTGGATGAGGTACGTGGTCTTCAACCATTTATGTGTGCAACTTATGAAAAATTGCAACAATTTGAGGATCGATGGATTGTTATGGAGGGGAAGATGTCGGAATTAGAGCAACGTGTGGGGGATCTTCAAGATAAAACTACCAAGATACCTATGTTAGAACAAGGGATTCAAAAGAAGACCTCGAAAATCAAAATAGACGGAACAACCTTTGCCTTTATGGTCTTCCTGAGAACATTGAGGGCTCTGACCTTCTGACCTTCTTGAAGACATTTCTTCCGGACCTCCTGGATCTTCATTCTTCACCGCCTCTCCAACATTCAACGTTTACATCGTCTGGGCGGTCATCAACCTCATTCAGCTAAACCACGAGCCATCATCATGCTCTTTTTGGAACTCACAGACCTGATGCGTGTCCTGAAGGCTGTTAGAGTTAAACCTCGTCTTGTTTGGTCAGGTCATAACCTTTTTATTTCACAGGATGTTTCCAACGCAACCAATGCCAGTCGAAACGAATTCTTATCTCCTCGCCCCCAGATGAGACATTTGAACATTCAATATGGCATTCCACATCCATGCCTTTGTAAGATCACCCATGAAGGCACCTCATGTTCTTTTGATGACCCGGCTAAACTGAAAGCTTTTCTGCATAGTATTACAAACCATAACATGGAGACTAATGCTTGATATCTTCAAACATACTTGAATTCTGTCACAGATTCTTTTTCTTTTTTTTTTTTCTACTCAAATATTTCTTTCTTTATGGATATGGCTAATCTCCTTCTTTTGCTCTCTTGTATTTTTCTTTTTCTGTGTATGGTACTAATATTCTTAATTTTTCGCATAATATGGCTTACTTTACTCATTACTCTCTACGTTTCCCTTTAGTCTGAGGCTAGTTGCTGTACTATTTTTGCTTTAGCTTTCTTCTCTGCTGCCGTTCTTGTTCTCGGCGTAAACATGCCCTTCGCTAACCTTTTAACCGTTGCATTTTAGATCTGGATTCTTATCCTTGGTCTGTCTTTCATTTCTCTTTTTCCTATTTCTTTCTCCTTACCCCTCTCTCTCTCGTATTTGATTTTTTTCTTTCTTAACTCCCCCCTCACTATTCTTGTTCTTACATGAGTGTTTTTTCTATTTGTTTTTTTATTCCTCTCATAATTATCTCCTTATATTATTTCATGGTTGTTAAATGGTGTCTTTTTGTTTTTTCTATTGATCATGCAGCCCATTGTGCCTATTCCCGTATGTTTTACCTCACCCGCATCATATTTAATATTGTTTCGTGGAATGTCCGTGGTCTGGGTCACCCCGTAAAGCATCAAAAGGTACTTTCTCATCTACTTAAACTTAATATACATGTTGCTTTTTTTACAGGAAACACATTGCAATGATGTTGAATCACTTAAACTTAAGCGTCAAAGGGTTAATCAGGTTATTTTCTCTCCTGCTGTTAATCGTAAAGGTGGTGTTGCCATTCTATTCCACAAGTCACTGAATACTCAAATGTTATCAACTGAATGTGATACGAATGGACGATGGGTTCTGGTTGACGCTATTATATTTCAAAAGCAAGTCATCTTTTTCAATTTTTATGGCCCTGTCAAATATGACCCTGAATTTTGGCATAATATTAAATTGAAACTTTCCTCTATTTCTAATTCTAGTATTATCGTTGCTGGTGATTTTAATAATTGGTTAGACCCGTTCCCTGATAGAAAGTCTGAGTGTAAGTTTAAACCTGATAAATCGCACAAAGCTTTTTAATCCGCCATTTCCTCTCATCCATTCTTTGATGTATGGAAAACTTGTAAGTCTGTTATATGTGAATTCACATTTTTTTCTAATGTACATCATACTAGGTCTCGTATTGATTATATTTTGGTTTCCAAATCACTACTCCCTTCACTTTAATCATCTGAAATCGGTTCTATTTTTATTTCCGATCATGCTCCTGTTTTATCTTCCTTTGATATGTCCCTCAACACCTCTAAACTGGGACGTTGGCATTTTAATAATACTTTGTTGTCAGACCAAACCTTAATTTTGGAAGCAACCTCTTTTATTAATGAATTTTTTCAAATTAATCAATCTAAAGATACCTCTGTTCACAATAACTGGGATGCTTTTAAGGCTTCCTTCAGGGCCTTCACTATTTCCTACTCTGCCAGAAAGAAAAAAGCATTGAATGCTAAGTACCTCTCAACTCCTCAACATATAAAGGCTCTTGAGCATACCTACTTCACCTCCAAATCCTCCTCGAGTTTACAGGTTCTGATTAAAGCCAAGTCTGACTTGAATAAGATTGTTACGTTCGATGCTTGTAACGTCCTCCTGAAAATTAAGTCTAAATACCATGGAGGCCAAAATAAAGCAGGTAAAATATTAGCCAATTATTTAAAAATCAAATCGGAACAGAAAACTATTGGTCCTATCCGGTGTGAACATAGAAACAAGATGCTGTCTTCTGACTCTGATATTATAAACACCGTTCAGTCCTATTATGAACTATTATACACAGAAGACACAACCCCTTCTGAATGTGATATCAAATCTTTTTTCCAGGGACTCCCCAATCCTCCCTCCATTTCTGATAATTTATTATCCCTTGAAGGAGATATTTCTCTTCAGGAAATTTATGATGCTCTTAAGTCTTTAAAAAAAGCTAAGGGGGTCATTACGATGGCGGGCGGAAGCACAACCGCCGTGCTGGCGGATGCAAAAACCACCAGTTACCGCCGGCACGCAGCAGTCCACACGCCCGCCCTATTACGATGCGAAAAGTCGGCCAAACACCGCCGGCAAGCCAGCGACACCGTCCGCCATCAAAGTGCGTCCGTACACGTAGCGGCGCAGCACAATTGACACACACCGTCCGACGAAATCACGTCCCGCCCGGCGTACAAATTACGATGCCGCAAACAAACGGCTCCCACGGCTAAGAGACACCGTACGACAAACCGAAGCGGTAACACGGACGCCGAGCACGGACACCGAAGAAGCGGCTCCCCCGAGCATGAATCCAGCACTGCAGGCCCTCCCCATGCTCTTGCTGATGCACCACCAAGGACGCAACGTACCGCGGAGACGCAGGTAGGCACACACACAACAAGTGCACGCAAACAGCGCACACAGTGCAAGGGCGGAAAAAGCGGACAACCCCCCACCCCCGCGTGTACACTACACATCCACCATTGCATCCACATATGACACACAGGCCAAATCGTAACATCTCGTAACACATGTGTACACACCACCTGGGACTAGGAACCAACGACCCCGTCACGGCCCCAAAGCGGCGATGACGCCGCCACACATGCGCACAACGCAGAGGCCAACCGCAGCGCCATGCATGCGTCGCACACAGACACAGGGACACAACCAAGCAGCACACACATCAGCCCCACCCCGAACGCACATGACACGTGACAGGCCTGCCACAGACATGTCCCCAACGCCCAATTCACGGACAACACCCAACGCCACACAACCGACGCACACATGTCAGTGAAGTCACGCAACAGCAGGACACACCCCAGTGTAACAAACATGGCGTAGCACACAGCGGCGGCAACACCAACTAGGAGAAGCAGGGCCCCTTCGGGAAGAGGAACGCCAGTACCACACTGAAACACCCATACCACCCTGCACATATGAACAAGACATATAAAACGGAACACCAAAGAGCCCGGGACCGACAACAGGTGGCCCAAGAATAACATTCACACACAAGGCCCAACGCAGAGCGGAAAGGCAGCCTGCCGCCCACACAAGGGAGAGCAGACAGCACTGAATGACCTTCCATTCCAACTCCGAAACCACAGCCCCACGAAAGAAGCCGGTGAATACAGCCATTGTCCAAGAAAAGACCAACACAGGCATGCCGAGGAGACCGACCACAGGGCAGATAGCGCATATCACAGAAGAACACAACGGACGGGAAAGAAAAAGAAAACACTCCCCCATGTCGGCCACATGCAAGTTAATTGGAAGGAGTCACACATCACTGACCTTGAACTGTCTGAGAAGCATGTGGGATGAGGGCCCGTGTCCTCCGCACAAGCCAACAGAACACAAGTCCTGTCTCCCTACGACTACACAGAGCTCACAGCAACCTCGGAGCGTGCACATTGCAGACTGCACACACAGCCGGAGCACGCCACCACAACGCACCGCTGCAAAATGGCAACCGCAACACACCTACCCAACTACGCCGGACAGGTCAAGCTGTACAAAACCAACCTGATACATATATTGGGATGCGATCTCCTGTCCCTGCTGAACGTAAGTTACCGACTGACTTACCGCATCACATTGTTCAGCTGCGTCATGCCCGTCTTCTACTGTCGGAGGTGTCCCTACCAGCATCCCGTGGAGATGTGCCTCTCCAACCCGGCATGTCTAAAGGCGGACCTGCTACCACTACTCCTCCCTCTGGACGCACACGACAGGGCCTGCTCTGCCTATGGGGGCATGGCGTATGTGGCCAACATCGCACCCGCACTGAAATGGGACCACTGTGCCTCCACACGACGGATCATCGAGAACAGCTACATCGAATGTCACCCAGCATGCCCCATCATGGTCCTCCAAGGGACAACTTACGAACAACACCTTGACAGCCACCATCCGCTACATTGGCTGGCAAACATGTACACCACCAATGACATGGAAGCCCTGCTGGACGGCATCGCATACCTGACAACCTGTAAATTCGTCGGACCACAACGCAGGTTCCCCGATTGACCTATGATGTCCAACCCCGCACCCATGCTTAGCTTCCGCACGGACTGGCCAGTCACCACCACAACAGCCATACCAAACGACCGGCAACTGTTACCACACCATCAACGACATCGCCATGACATCGGATATGACCGGGACATGCACACTGTTCCCCATCACATCCAGGAACACCGCATGCATCGTGGGAGGCAGTGGCATGGGGTCTGTGTATCGCACCCACATGGACGGAACTGCACGAACAACCAGGACACGACATGGATCCAGCGCCCATGGACACACACACCGCTCAGTGGACATGAATAGGTCGCCTGGAGTCTGTGGGTGCTGCACCACTCCCACCCCCGCCCCGGGAATCCCATACCAGGACCTTTGCATGGACGACAAGTGCATACAACAACAACACGACCCCAGTGACTGTGACATGTCCAGTAACCACCACATTGCAACAACAAGTGGCACGCCGCTGCATGCACGCAAGCACATGCCCTGATGTCATCTCACATGCACGCGTGCATGAGGAACAACCGCAGCAAACCTGTCACATGGAACTGAGATGGACTGTGCCCATGATGCCAAGCGGTCTGGTAGGCTACATGTATACCGTCTGTGTCAAAGTCCGCAGCTCCGCAGCTATACGTAAATGTACATTAGCACAGCCTTGGCCAAGCAGATGTAACTCTGAAGCCCACATCCCACATGCAACAGCCAATCACATGTAACCCCACACCCTATCCCATTTGTAATCATGCTCAGTATATCCTCAACATGTATTCCGCTGCCAGTAGTGTCCACTATACTGCATCACAGAGGACAGAAGACTCAATATAATGTTTGAAACCAAAACTGTCTCCGCTGACTCATTTCACAAGTACGAATGAGAGAGGATGAGAGTATGTGAAGTACACGGCAGTCGTGACATGACCATGTAGTCCACTGGTATTGGATGTCAACGCAAATGAGTAGCACTACTGTGGAAGACACACATGTGTCGTGTGAAGTCGTATGGACGCAGTGCTCAGGTGGGTGGGTGCGACGGGTAGATGCGCACATGCCAAGTTGGAGCACGCCGTGTTGGGAGGGGTCATGAACAGTACACCACCGCTTCCCTGGGCATTGTGAGAGGACACCTGTCGGGGGGAAGTGAACACGTGTGTGCACAGCAGCCGGGCACACGAACAATGCGGAACCAGGCGCACACGTCAGCCCACCCTCCGTGGACTAGCTGGATCCTGTTGTGCGCCCGCCATGCCCCTTGACAAGGCACACACAGCCCCAGTCGACCAGGTGTAACCCCAACATAGTCAATCCGCACAGGCGATACAGGGCACGGGATGGCAGTGGAGCATGGTGTGTGAGAGGTCTCCTCGCGCTCCTCCTGGTCATATCACGCAGGCAATAGAACCTCAACGTGTAGCATGGCACAAGTCAAATGGAAGTGTAGGGGGACGCACCTCAGCACGAGCAGCACTGACGTCACGGGAGGTGGCTCGCACCATCCCATCCATTGCCCATTATACCAACCACGCCACATGCCATTGCGACTAAGTGCAAGCGCGTGCGCCACCACCCCCGAGCCCTCCCCAGAGAGGCCAAAGAGTGAATGTGTGGGCCATCAGTCACAGACGGACGCGGCCTGACCGCAAGGGCAGCCACTGCCACTGGGTGTCGCAGGTGGCGGATCCGGAAGGCGAAGACTGTGATTCATAGTCCATGCAGGCCGGGTCTCCATTTGGGGCACCACGCAGGTGGACGGCGTCCCGCCACACATCATACCCTGAGACAGCCCACTCGTGCAACTGGACCCACACATACACTCCTTGCCCTCTCTGGTGCGAGCTTGGGGCTGCCTGTGCAAGCGCTAGCCTCGCAGGTGCACATGCATATTGGGGGAGCGAGGGGAGGACATGAGGGCTGGGGCGAAGATGACTGTATCACTGTCAGTTAGTACAAGGGATGACCCAGATGTGGAAAGGAAGAGACGTGTCCCGTGTGTACTGCAACTAGTCGCCAATCCAACTACCCCCCATGTCCGGAATGTAAGCCCGCACCTAGGCCCGCCCATCCGCCACATCGAATATGCCACCAGCACGACAACCTTCCCATTCGAAACACTGACTGGGGGTGGCGACCAGTGAACAATCATGTGTAGCCTACCCACGCGTACATGTGGGCCCTCCATGATCCATGTCACCTGCGGCAAAGTCATGACATGTGCAATGAGGGAAGTGAGGAGAGCTGTCCGCCCCACGCACAGAAGGTGCATCAGCTCCACAGACCCAGCAGCGAGTCCAGCAGGGGTCACATGTGCAGGGGCAGCTGTGCCTGGTGTGAAGGCACATGCATATAGACAGCACATCGACCAATGTATAGTCTGCCCACATCTACAGTCCATCATCATGCGGACATAGGAATTGAACACAGGGCAACACATCTTAGTTGGTGCACCCACCGTGACCAACAATGCGCAATCATCGACGTACCCGCCCTGTGCATGGCCCCCCACCCAACGGAGGCACATCCAGTGCCACCATCCCACACACACAAGCCTTCCACGGAACATGCTGTGTCCAATGGTCAGTACAGAGTCAGCGCCCATCTGGTGGATCCTGAACAGGAGACACATGCACACACATGCCAGTTCCCACTATGTACGTCTGCCACCTGGCACGTGCAATGTAACCTCTCACCTGTGACGTGTGACTGCAAGCACACAGCCGTCTTGGCATGGGGCTGTCAATGTGGACACCTGTCAATGTTTCGGGAGGTGTGATCCGTACAGTGCTGTACATAGGGTGCAGTGCTGACACCTACTACTGTCTCATATCCCCTCGTGCCACAGGTCCCACTTGTTTTGGCCGCTCAGCCTGTGCCCACATCGTCGTCGTCGTGTGCCATACTCATCCAGCCTCGGAAGCAGTGCCATGCTCAGCAGACATTCATGTTGCCGTGGCGTTGCCGCTTGACGAATATGCAGTCAGTCCCCATCAGCACGCCCCGCAAGTCATTGGGGCCTAGATCCCCATGTGCATGCACATGGCAGTGGTTTGTATCACTAGCCATTGCCATTGGTGGGAGACCTGTGTAAGTGTATTGTGGCCGTGCCGTCCCTGCTTGACAGCTGGGCTGTGACTCATGTGCTTGCTCAGTCATGTCAGTGATGTGTATGCGGAATTGCTATGTGTCGTGTTGCTTTGACATGTGTCCACTGCCATTTTCCCTAGGCGGAGACCGAACATTGACCGCCCATACCAATTGCTGGCGGACATGGACGATACTGAGGTCATTAGGAAGTTTCGGCTGGACAGGCCAACCCTGCATCGACTGTGTGCCATGTTGGAACCCCATCTCCGTCCCCGCAGGGTGTATCCGACAGCAGTCACCCCCATGGCTAAGGTGATGGCCGCCATGCATTTCTTCGCCACTGGGTCATTCCAGCACACAGTGGGCAGTGGAGGAGGGATGTCCCAGCCCATGTTCAGCAAGGTGCTGAGGGATGTACTGGCAGCCATGATGCTGTACCGAAACAGGTACATCCGCTTCCCCAGGGCTCGTGAATTGGCGGCAGTGAAGGGTGCATTCTATGCCCTTGGCAGGATCCCACACGTCGTTGGAGCCATTGACTGCACACATGTTGGCCTTGTTCCACCACAGGCCACTGAGCACCTGTACCGCAACAGGAAGCACACGCACTCCCTGAATGTGCAAGTGGTGTGCCTTGCGGACATGGCGATAACCCACGTGTGTGCAAAGTTCCCAGGCTCGGCCCATGACGCACACGTCATGCGCAACAGCATCTTGCCACGACTGATGTCCAATCTGCAACAGGATCGTGGCTGTATTGTCGGTGAGTATGTGGAGTGGTGTAGCGTGCTGGCTGTGCGATGCTGTCCCCTGTCCAGTTGGATTAGCAACGGTTCTCTGTGTCCCTCACACCCAGGTGACTCTGCGTACCCGAATGGGGCATGGCTGCTCAGTCCATTGAGGAATCCTCGCACCCCAGCAGACGATCGCTACAATGAGGCACATGGGAGGACCAGACGTGTGGTCGAGCGTACCTTTGGCCTCCTCAAGTCCAGGTTCAGGTGCCTGGACCGCACCGGGGTGCGCTGGCGTACTCCCCACAGAAGGTGTGCCAGATAGTGGTGGCGTGCTGCATGCTGCACAATCTGGCCATTCGGAAGCAGATCCCCCTCATCGTGGATGACGGAGATCAACCAGGGCCCCAGCCCGCAGACCAGGACAGCTTGAGTGAGGAGGACAGCGGAGAGGAGGAAGCTGGTAATGTGCGGCAGCAGCTCATCGCCCGCTACTTCACTTGACGGTGAGTGTCCATGTACGACGGCTGATGTGGCTGTATCTGTGCAGGTGTGTGTGTGCTGTGTCAGGGTGGCCGTTTGTTCACTGCGTGCTGTGTGTCAACGCTCCATGGCCAGGGTAGTATGCCACTGTTGGTGGCTGTGGCATTGTGCCCTATTGCTCTGTGCGATGTGTGTACATTGCTTGTAGTTGTTGACATGTACTGTGTGATGGGTGTGTGACACACTCATTGAATGTGCTCCTGTTCTGTCTCCCACCCCTAGGTCCCTACAGGCCCTCCGGTTCCATTGCCATGCCACGCATCAGGTGCCTTTCCGCCCAAGGTGGCCGTTGTATTCCGTACAAATAAAACACAGGGCACAAACAGCAGTTTGTGTAAGAGGTGCATTTATTTCAAACTGTGACATGTGATTGTGTGCGAGGTGATGACAAAAGTGGTGCGTGCAGTGACAATGAGCTGTCGGTCACGGCTGCGTGATGCTCAGGGTGTACCCACTTGTTCCATGTCCATGGTCCAACAGACACATGCCATCCAGATGGCTGTGTGGAGTGGGATCGTAGTCCAAGTCAATGCAGTGGGTGGTCAAGGAAGGCTGGCTGGCTGCCTCACTTGCGTCTGGAGCGTGCGTAGTCCTCCCGGGAGATCTGTTTGTACTTCGGACGGCCCCTTCCACGTTTGGGAGGGGGTGTGTGGTGGCGACCTGCTGGTGGGGGGTGAGGTGTGCTCACTGGCTGTGGACGCAGGGGAACTGGACACTGCTGCTCGACCCTGCGCCCCGGCAGGTGGTGGCGGTGGTGGAGCTGCTGTCCCTGGCTGTGACCTCACCACCAGCTGGCCCATGAGGTCCACGAGTTGGCCCATACGGGCGTCCATGGACCTCAGCACCCCCAGCACCTCCCGCGTGTCTGAAGCAGACCTGGCCCATTGTCCTTGGGCCTCTTCATAGGCCCCAAGGACTCTGGCCATTTGAGGCAGGGCATGGCTCCCAGGGGAGACTGGCGTTTCCCTGACCCTGCTCCTCCTACCAGTACTGCTGCCACCGGCCTGCCCACTAGCCACATTGCCCACCACGGTCCTCGCCCTGGCTCCCAGGGTGGATCCAGTCGGCCGGGCCACCACCTGCGCTGGGGCTGGTGCCAGCGAAGACGTGGTGGTGGTGGCGGCGGTGGTGGTCGGTGCGGCGATGGTGGCGGTTGCGGCAGTGGTAGTGGCCGCAATGACCGTGGGTGTGGCCGCAATGACCGTGGGTGTGGCCGCAACGACAGTGGCAGCAGGGGGCTGGGAATGTTCAGCAGCCCTGGATGATGGGTTGGTGGGTAGGAGGGGTCCTGGGGAGCGGCTGGGCCCTGCCACACCAGATGGGCCTGCTTGGTGGTCCGTGTCCGAAGAGGAGGACAGATCCTCCACATCCGTGTGTCCTCGTTGGGGGCTTGTAGGCTGGCTGTGCTGGCTGCTGTCTCCATCCCCAGCATCCAGCAGTTCGTCACCTGTGGAGAGAATGAGATTTGTTATTGTGTTGCACCTGGCGAAGTATGTATTTGTCGTCTGACATTAACAGTTCGTGCAATCTCGTACATGGGTTTCCCGGAGGCGTGTGTGTGGCTGTACCATTTGTAGTTGTGTGTGCTTGGCAATGGGACTGTGTGCTGTGCACATGTGGCATGGGACGGATTGGCCATGCCGATGGGTGTGTTGCTGTGCCCCTACTTATTGTGACTCTGGTGTATGCGGGCTCCTGGCCCATCCTGGGTCTGGTTTGTACTTTGCTTTTGGTGTTCAAATGGGACGCTTAGGAACGCATATGGCAACATGGGGGCCATGCCCCAGATTCGCATTTGGGATGGAATATGCTTTTGGGGTACATGCTGTGAGCCATGGGTGCCGAACGTGACATGTGTTGTGGCAGCATGACAGTGCATGGTCTGAGGTGTGTGCATGCCTGACATGGCCTGCATATTTGCTGTCTGTTGTGATTACTGGACATGGCATTGGACGCATCGTTATGAGTGAGTGATGGTTGTGTGCCAGCCAACGTATTGCAGTTGTCCCATCTCCTTGGTGTGCGTGCTGCCCTGTGCCATGTGCATCACTGCAGTGCTCGGGGGGGGTGTGGCCCATGTTGTGTGTTGTTGCTCACAGTGTGGCGTGCGCTTCATTGACTTCTGGCACATGGTTGGTCATGGGCATGTATCTTAGCGTGACTGCTGTATGTGTGGCAGCTGTGCGGATGACATGCCTTTCATGAGACTGGGGCTGACGGATGGGATGGATGGTATGTTGTATGTGCATGGTGTGTCTGTGTGTTTGATGGGTTCAGTGGTGTTCGTGTGCATTTATGTTGTTCCGCTCTGTTGCGTCTAGTTTTGTTTGTCTTACATAGGCGTAGTTGTGGGGTGTGTGGTTGACAGGCAGTAGGGGCTACATGGACAGGACTTCAATGGTGTTTCGGTTGTGTGTGATGGGTTGCACAGTGGCTGCCGTGTGGTACTATATTCAGTGTGGCTTGTGCATGCAGACGTGGCTCCTTGGGTGTTGCTGTGTCTGTGATGGGTCATGTGAGGTGTGAGTCTGTGGTTCATGTCCGTGTGCACATTGTTCACTTGTTCGTGACGGTGGGCGGTGCTGCGTGTTCGTCTGCTACGTGACATGTCCCATGTGTTGGTCGTGTTACGGTCCTCATGCCTCCAGTAATCCAGCCCTGTCCAGTTTCCCACCTGCAGGTTGTTCAGGCGTGCACTGTACTGGATGCCACATGGTTCTAAGCGGGGGTGCTCCATGTTGCAGGTCTGTGGGGGTGGGGGGTGTTGTGGGTCGTGGTGGTGGCTGGACACCCACTGACACCGATTGTTGTGGACCGTGATGTCTACCTTTCGGCTGTCGGTGTGCACTGCGGTGGCTGACACGTGGCTGTGGGGTGTGGGGGATGCTCCTCCTTGCTGTGCTGTGGGACTAGGGGCCTGGTGTGTGTTGTACTTGGGCTGTCCACCCTCCCACCCACTGCACTTTGTGTTCCTGCCACTTACCTGTTACTTGTCGGCTAGTGCAGCTATGGCGGACACATGGGTGTGGTGGGTGCTCGTTGTGGCGCTTCTGGCATACTTGGGGACCTGTTGGTGGTTACGTGGCTGGCTGAGTGTACACATGTCCCCACGTATCTTACAGTTGTTCGGTTTGGGCTGTGTGTGGTGGTGTCTGTTGCATGTGTGTGTGATGTGTTGTGTATTGTGTGCTGGACATGGGGGTGTTTGTCCCTGGGAGCTGTGGCATGGTGGTAGTGCATGTGAGTACATAGCGGTGTGCTGGTATACATTAGTTTGTACTTACCAGCCTCCACTCCCCTGCTAATCCGGCGAGGATCTCCGGATGTATAATGACTCGCACCTTCTCCTCCCACGCTTTGAAGGTCTTGAAGAGCGCGGGATTCCCTCCGCCAGTGACGGCAGCCAGCTCTCTGTTCTTGCTCTCCTTCTTCTTGACCAGGCTCTTGACGTCATTCCACCGTTTGTTGATTTCAACTCTGTTCCTGGGCAGGGTCCCGACTGCATTGACCTGGTCTACGATCCGGTTCCACATTCTCTTTCTGGTGGCTAGTGGTGTGTGCTGGACCAGGTTCCCATAGATTTGTGGGTGCACCTTGATAATCTCGTCGACCATGACCGTCAGCTCCATGGGCGTGAACTTGGGCATTCTTTGTGGTGCCATGGTGTTTGTGGTGCTGGTGCGGTGTGTGTTGTGTAATGTGCAGGGGGTTTGTGGTGCCGGTGTTTGGTGGTGGTGGTGGTGGTTGTGATGTGTGCGTTTCTGTGGTGTGCTGCTGTCCTTGCTGTGTCACTGTGTCCTCTTCTCTCCTCTCTAGTTTGCAATGTTGCAAGGGGTTGTGGTCTGTGGGAGTGCTGCTTTTGTACTTACCTATGTGGGTGTGTCCTCATGGTCTGTTGTTTTCAGGTGTGTTGTGTCTGGGGTTCTGGCCTTTGTAGTTTTTGTTTGTCCAGGGGGGTGTTTTCGGGATGTGTACTGTGCTTGTGTATTTGTGCGTGCCTTGCTGTGTGGACTTGTTGGCCATGTTGTGTGCGATTGTTTTTGTCAGCGGATGGTTTCTGTGCAGGGACGTGGGCGCCATGGCTTCTGCCGTGTCGATTCTCATCGGCGTTGTTTGCGCTGGCGGGCGGTATATTTGTAGTTTTCCCGCGCTCATGGCGGTGCGATCGTAATCTCACGTGCGGTGTGTCGGCCGTGAGGGCGGGCGGTTTTGTGTTGTCGTGCGTGTTTCCGTCCGTGGCGGGCGGTTTGACTCCGACTCGGACGATGGCGGGCGGTATCTTGTGTGATTTTTCAGCCGATGGCGGTTTTCGGTTTGTGTCATCGTAATGGCGTGGTCGGTGTTCAGACGGTGTGTGCGGGCGGATTTTTGCCGCTTTCATGCCTGGCGGATTTTTTTACGCCGGGTATCGTAATGGGCCCCTAAGGCTCCTGGCCCTGACGGTTTTTCCATCAAACTTCTCTCATTTTTTCCTCTATTTTTCCTCCCAAATTACTTGAACTTTTTAATTCTTTTTTGGAAGCCCTTATTGTCATTATCCCCAAGCCAGATAAAGATCCTACCCTTTGTAAAAATTATCAGCCCATTTCACTAATCAATTATGATTGCAAACATTTTGCAAACATTTTGACATCTCGGTTAGAGAGCATCATCCCCCTTTTTTATTAAACCTGACCAGGCTGGTTTTATTAAGAGCAGGCTTGCATCCGATAATTCCAGGATGTTCTCCAACATTCTTGCCTTTGGGAAAAAATATTCCTCTCCCCTTGCAGCCTTGTCGCTTGATGCTGAAAAAGCTTTTGATCGTATAAATTGACAATTTATGTTTTCTACTCTTCATTGGTTTGGTTTTGGCCATAAATGTATTTCTTTTATCAAATTGTTATATGTTGAACCTCGTGCTTGTGTGTTTGTTAATGGTCATTCCTCTCCCTATTTTAAGCTACATAGAGGCACTAGACAAGGTTGTCCCCTCTCTCCGAAACTTTTTCTTCTCTGTTTAGAACCCTTTCTTGAGCATATCAGATGTAATCCCGACATAACTGGTTTTAAATTTAATTTCCAAGAAATCAAACTCTCTGCTTATGCAGATGACATTCTCATCTTTCTATCTAATCCCTCAACTTCCCTGGATCCTTTTTACAAGAGATTGCTTTGTATTCCAATATCTCTGGTTACAAGCTCAATTTTTCTAAAACCGAGATTTTACCGCTAAATGCCTCATGTTATCGCTATATGTTTGACAAGACTAACTTTACATGGTGTCCCCATAAGATCAAATACCTGGGGGTTTGGTTTTCCCCCACCATACCTGATATACTAGCTCATAATTTTACTGTTTTAAAACTTAAACTCCAAAAGTTACTATCTTCCTGGTCTCCTCTATTTTTATTTTGGTGGGGTAGGTTGGACACCATTAAAATGATGATTGTCCCCCATGTTCTTTTTATGCTTTCTATGTTACCCTTTAAAATCCCTAATCATTATTTTTCTCAAATCAATTCATTCTATTTGTACTAAATTTCTTTGGAACAACAAAAGTATTCGTATTGCTTTGTTTAAGCTAACCCAACCAAAGACTGAAGGTGGAGTACGATTTCCCAACTTTAAGTTATATCATACTGCCTTTTTAATTCGACAATTTTATGCTATGTTTAAAGAATACTATGACTCTCCTATACCAACATGGATTGTTTTTGAATGTTCTTTACTACATGAATTTTCTTTTCAAGATGTTGTCTTTATATCCAATTGTACATTCATATCTAAAAACCCATTTAAAAAGTACTCCCACTATCTCTTACACACACTTTTTACCCAAGGATCTGATTTTTGTCAATCCTTCCTTACATCCTCTATTTAGTACAATAAATTTATTTAATTCCGCCACAAATCATTTTAATTCAAACATTGGAAGGAAAAGGGTATCTTTTAGATGTATCACTTGGTCTCTCAAAACTCAATTTTATTCTTCCCGCAATTGCAGGAGAAGAATGGCCTTCCTGATTCCTGCCTCCAACAATATAATAAACCAATTCCTGTACTCCAATCCTTTTTATTAAACAATAACTTTATGTCTGACGCCACTCCTTTTAACCCGATGACACCGTTATACAATATTGCTAATGATTTCACCCCCAGAGCTTCCTTTATATATAAGTCTCTGTCCTTCCCCATCACTACAAGGAATAAATCCGCTATCTAACTTTCATGGGAGAAAGACCTGGCTCAATCATTACCTATCCATCAATGGGATCTATTATGGCATAAAATGTTTAGTAACTCTAAAGCTGTCAATATTACATAAGCTTTATTTTTTGTATACAATAGGTCTGTTATTTCTCCCCCTTTCCTTCATAAAATTGACTCCTCTGTCTCTCCTCTATGCTGGTCATGTTTCTCCTCTGATGGTACTTTGACTCACCTACTTTATTATTGTCCTAAAGTCAATGACTTTTGGAAAGCCATTTGGTCAAAATGATCAATGATTTTCTCATTCAAAATATTATTCTTGGTACTTTATCTGCTGATTTTGATTATTTGTCCTCAAAACCTGTTTTACTTGAACTTTTTATTGCTCTTGCTTTCAAAGTTATACTAACTTGTTGGAAAGATAACTCTAAAATATGTACTTTGGTTTGGTGGAACCTAATTTGTGATGAACATCGAATATCTAGCATCTCTTCTTCTTCGCTATCTCAAAAAATTAAATCCGATCTACTTTGGCTACCTTTTACCACTTTTCTATCTTCACACTCGTTACCTACCTAAAGATCATGGTTTTTCCTTTTTATTTTTCTTATTTTTCTGTTTCTCTCTTTTGTTTCTTCCTTGTATTCTCTCCCTTTCTCTCTCTCCCTTTTTTTAAATAAAATACATAAAACATAATAATCATTATTGGTTCATTTCATTTAACAGATTTGTATTTCACATTTCCATGTTCTTAAAGGATTCCTTGTTCAAACGTGTTCATTAACTTTGTACTCTGTTTTAACCTGTTATATTTTGCTTAACTACTGTACTGTTTATTATCCTTTACCTATTAATAAAAAATACTTAACAAAAAAAAAATCTGCTGGGGTACAGGGAGTGTGAAAGGAAAAGGCCACCGAATGACAAATGTTTTCTAATGCTATATTGAAATGAAATAGTTGTAAATTAAATTTTCAATTATTTCACAATAAATGAGCAGTAAGGAGAGTACAAATGATGCACACAGTTTAATTTAATTCGGAAGTCAAATGGAAAAAATCATTTTTTTTTTTAAATGAGCAAAACAAAGCAACACTTGTCTAAAGTGGAAATAGTAAATATGCATACCACTATAGTTTATCATTTGCACTTGTTATAAGTTTACCAGTAAAGCTGCTTGAATGATGCAATATTACTGTATCAGTGACAAGATAAGACAATAGCACAACAACGAAAAGCCAAGCTCCATTACCACTCGTAAAACATTGGTGGTAAATGATTATTATGATTATATGATTATGAAGGAATTTATAAACGCCGGAATCGCCCCCGAAGGGGTATCTCAGCGCTAGAGGTACGGGTAAGCTGGGCAAGCAAAATCAGTTACTGTAGAGTTCTGTTTTCAGGAGTTTTCTGAAGCGTAGGAGGTCGGGGTCCTTCCGTAGATGTACAGGAAGAGAATTCCAGTACCTTGGGGGAATCACTGACTAAATATCAAAGGTCACAATATCGACCTACAAAAATATCACAGCAAAAATATCGAAGACAAGAATATCGACATCCTACCTACATTAAGGTAAGTACAAAAATTTTGAGAAAAAAAATATCGATGTCAAAAATATCGTTGTTAAAAATATCGTTTTTAATTTAAGTTAAAAAAATATTGTAAAATAAAGTAAATAATACATATAATTAAAAGAAACATAGTTAAAAATATTTTAAAATGCTTAAAAATTATAAGTAATATATATAATTTGAAAATACATTAAACATATACATATAATATATAATATACTTGAAGATGAAGGATCACAAGAAAACAACAGCCAGCCAGGGCAAAAATCTGGATCCCAAAGGATACAATGAGTCACAAAGAAATAAAATATCCAAGAAAGAAGTGACTCCATCAGATAGATTCACCAAAGAACAAAAATATATTTCCACTACAACGTTTCAGCTTCCGCCTTCCTCAGGTAGTACAAGATGGTTTGCTCAGTGGCTGCACAGATGACACAGCTGAATTTTCAAAAAGCATCATGAGTGAAGATTCCATTTGGAATGTGGAATCAATGCAGTCCTGAGAGCTCTTGAGATATGCAGTAATCAGGTTGTATTATCAGTAATGTTCAGTCCATCTGGATGCAGTGATTTTAAACGGTACATCCAGAAGTTTTCTCTGGAGTCCAGTAGTTCTTCCTTTGAGACATGTTCCACGGGGAAAATCTACAAATCTGATAGTAAATGATCCACAAGGTTAAAATGATTGGCTACAGGCTGGTCAATTTTCTTATTAATTATTGCCGATTTGTGGTTCCTGAATCGTGTACGGAGGTCATTCACTGTTTGGCCTACATATTGTTTTTTACAGCTTTGCCGTTGGCACTGAATCACATAAATAATGCATGTTGAGCGACATGTAAGATGCTGTCTTATTCCATAGGTCCTTCTCGTAACAGAACTAGTTACTGATGATGTTTGTAAAAGGTATTCACACGTGATGCACCTTTTAGAGTCACAGCAATGAACCCCTGCATTAAATACTGATAATACAACCTGATTACTGCATATCTCAAGAGCTCTCAGCACTGCATTGATTCCACATTCCAAATGGAATCTTCACTCATGATGCTTTTTGAAAATTCAGCTGTGTCATCTGTGCAGCCACTGAGCAAACCATCTTGTCCTACCTGAGGAAGGCGGAAGCTGAAACGTTGTAGTGGAAATATATTTTTGTTCTTTGGTGAATCTATCTGTTTGAGTCACTTCTTTCTTGGATATAATATATAATATATATATACTTACTTATTAATATGTTTTAATATTTATTTTAATAACTTATACATTGTTTAATTTATTTTTTATAAATTATAAATACATCTATACACATAAAACAATAATATAAATAAAATTAAATAAATATATGTAACAAATTTAAAAAAATTAAAATTATTTTAAATCTTTTTAAAAATAATTATACAGTACATTAGCTAAAAAAATACAAAATATTAGATAGCGGAGGAAATCAAAGTACTATTCCCACTCCAGTGAGTGCAACAGTAGGGAAAGTGTTGGATAGCGTAGGGGTAAAAATTACTATTCCCACTCCAGTGAGTGCAACAGTAGGGAAAGTGTTGGATAGCGTAGGGGTTAAAATTACTATTCCCACTCCAGTGAGTGCAACAGTAGGGAAAGTGTTGGATAGCGTAGGGGTAAAAATTACTATTCCCACTCCAGTGAGTACAACAGTAGGGAAAGTGTTGGATAGCGTAGGGCTAAAAATTACTATTCCCACTCCAGCGAGTGCAACAGTAGGGAAAGTGTTGGATAGCGGGGGGTAAAAATTACTATTCCCACTCCAGTGAGTGCAACAGTAGGGAAAGTGTTGGATAGCGTAGGGGTAAAAATTACTATTCCCACTCCAGTGAGTGCAACAGTAGGGAAAGTGTTGAATAGCGGGGGGGTAAAAATTACTATTCCCACTCCAGTGAGTGCAACAGTAGGGAAAGTGTTGGATAGCGTAGGGGTAAAAATTACTATTCCCACTCCAGTGAGTGCAACAGTAGGGAAAGTGTTGGATAGCGTAGGGGTAAAAATTACTATTCCCACTCCAGTGAGTGCAACAGTAGGGAAAGTGTTGGATAGCGTAGGGGTAAAAATTACTATTCCCACTCCAGTGAGTGCAACAGTAGGGAAAATGTAGGATCGCGTAGGGGTTAAATTAACATACTTATACAATTTTTAAAATAAATAACATTAATAATTATTTAACCAAATAATTATTAATAAATACCTATTAAATTAAATTAATATTTACTTAAATAACATTAAATTACTTCCCACCCTAGTCCCCTATAAACACACAACACGCTACACATAAAAAAATAACACAATTAATTTAATTATCAATTAATCAAATAATAAAAAGTAATTACCAATTAATAATTAATTAACAATAAATTAATTAACAATAACAATAAATAAAAAATAATAATACATTAATTATCATTAATATAATTTTAATTAGCCAATTAATAAAAATTAATTACCAATTAATAATTAATTAACAATAAATTAATAATCAATAACAATAAATATACACATATTAACTAATTAATTATATTTAAATTACTTCCCACCCTATTCCCCTATAAACCCACAACCCGCTACACATTAAAAATAACATAATTAATTTAATTACCAATTAATCAATGAATTAAAATTAATTACCAATTCATAATTATTTTACAATAAATTAATTAACAATAAATAAAAATTAATAATAAATTAATTATAAATTAGCCAATTAATATAAATTAATTACCAATTAATAATTAATTAACAATAAATTAACAATGAATAACAATAAATAAAAACATATTAATTAATTAATTATAATTAAATTACTTCCCACCCTATTCCCCTATAAACCCACAACCCGCTCTGATACTAAAACGCAACTAGTAAAGTTAGGACTCCTAACTTTACTACTCCTAAACTGAGAAAAATCCTAACTTTAAGACTTTCGGTATTCACAGAAGGCATTTGGGAGTCCTAAAGTTAGGAGTCCTAACTTTACTACTCCTAAACTGAGAAAAATCCTACCTTTAAAACTTTCGGTATTCACAGAAGGCATTTAGGAGTCCTAAAGTTAGGACTACTAACTTCTGTGAATACCGAAATGAGTAAGTTCATTCTGTGAATACCAAAATGAGTAAGTGTATTCTGTGAATACCAAAAAGTACTAACTTTACGTTTTTGACGTAAGTTAGTTCTGTGAATCAGGCCCTATGTGTTGATATGTCTTTCCAAAAGTTTACTCATAAGTGGAAGGAGTGAGATAGGGCGATAGTTTTCTAGCTCCGTTGCGGGTACATTTGCCTTCTCACGGATTGGAAGCACTTGTGCCACCTTCCATACGTAAGGGAGTTTCCCTTCGCTTAAAGATGCATTTAATATGGTGTAGATGGAGGGGGCTAGCTGCGTAGCTAATAGGGTAAACAAATTGGCTGGCATAATATCGAGGGGAGAGCCAGATTTGGCTGTTTCCAACATCTCTTCCACTTTTGATACCTGTAAAGCAGGGAAGCTTTCTAAGCAGGTATCTTTCTCCCTCAGAGATATGGACAATAGGGCAGTGATATCTGGAGATTCAGAGTCGCTTGGAAATTTATCATATATTTTGGTAATTTTTTCCTCAAAATAGTTGGCAATGTTGTCACATAATGTTTGAGAGTGGGGTCTGATTGATACATGCAGTTGGATTGGGAAAGGTAATTGAGGACTTTAAATAGTTCTTTGGTGGAGTTGCCTGCTTGGTTTAACCTAGAGGTAATATTGACTTTCTGTGCTTTTCTTATTTTCTTGTGATACAGTGCGAAGGCAGCTTTATAAATTATTTTCTCCTTCTCAGTTTGTGATTTACGCCATAACGTTTCCAATTTTTTGCAGTTAGCCTTCTCCCTGCGAAGCTCAGAAGTATACCAAGCCGCGTGCTTTCTTTGGGGATTGAGGTGCTGTGGTTTTAACGGCGCAAGAATGTCTGTGGCAGATGTTATGGCCTCATGGAATATATTTAGCCTTGTGTTAATTTCCCCAGGTGCTTCGAATGTGGGGGGAATAAAATGTACCACAAAAGAGTCTTGGGTAATCTTGTGCCATTGTCTTCTGAGATTGCAGATGGAATTAGTAGGGGTACAGTTGGCTGGGTGCCAGTGATCCTAAAGTTAATCACAAAATGATCCGACCAGATCACTGGGTAGGGGGATTCTGCACATATGCGGGGTGAATTGGAAAAGATAATGTCCAGGGTATACCCGGCTGAGTGAGTAGGGCCATCATTAATCTTTATCAATTCTAGGGAAGCCATATCGGCAAGGAAGTGGGCAGAGTCGATATTTGCGCTGTCTTCACTGTGAATATTAAAGTCACCCAGCACCAAGAATTCCTTTGAAGAGATAGTATGAGGAGCAATTATTTCCATTAGTTTTATAGTAAAGTCCTTAAGAGGGCCCGGAGGATGGTAAATAAGCGCGCCCTTCCAGCAATCCTGTGACGTGTATTCGATCTTAAAAATACAAATTTCTATATTATCGTCTGAGGTGGCGTCAATGATGGAAACTTTCAACGCTTCTTTGTACACAATGGCAATGCCTCCGCCCACTTTATGCTCCCTATCCAGTCTTAAAATATGATAATTTTCCGGAAGAGCTGAAGTAATGGCTGGTAGTGAGGATGGTTTCAGCCAGGTCTCCGTGAGAAAACCTAAATCCGGGGATTCAGAGTTCATTAGATCCCATAGTTCAGTAGTGTGTTTAGACAGGGATCTAACGTTGGCTAAGAAACCTTTCCAGTTATGAATAGAGCTATGGGCCGCAGGACTGTCTCTACACAAGGGTGTATCTACTGCTAACCCGATATTTTCGGGGACATTCTGAGGATCATGTTGATCCAAGGGCACCTGACCAACATTGAGGCTTTGAAAGTGGCAATGTTTGCATGCGAACGGTCCCTCAAGATTAGAGAAGGGTATGGTTCTGTAGCATGTATCAGAGGCATTAGCAGGCTGTCTGACCTGTTTTAGTGCAGCAGCTGAGTAAGTGCGCCTTGGAGGGGAGGCTGGGGCACAAGAGGCAAGGGGCCGGGCTCTTGGCGACGGCTGGGCGCAGACGGGCTTGCCTTTGGAGCGCCTTTGGCGCGTCAGCGGTGCGCCCACTGCACGCATCCGCTGAGTCATCCCACTTAAATACAGGAGACTCCGGACGACTAGCCCGTCAACCCTGCAATTCCGACCCAATCGGAAGCAGGAAGGGCTGCAGTAAACTCGCTCGCTCTCTCCACTCAAACGGGAGAAAACCCGCGGTGGACCGGAGAGCAAGCGGAAGGCGGCTGAGGGAAGCGCTGACCAGGTGGGTCCAAATAGGCAGTGCAGAGTGCAAACAGCAAAGTACACAACAGGATCAGGAACAGTACAACGAAGGAGTTTTAAAAAAAGTAAAGTACACTCCGTAAAGATGAAGTGAAATAAAGTAAAAATTAGCCTTAAAACCAAGTGATTAGGTTATGTCTCGAGTAGGGAAAAGTGTTCAGTAACTGTATTTTTATCGTGCTTCATTTATAGCTGATATAAAAAAAAAAATTGGCGGAGGAGGGTCAATTCCAGAGAAAGAGTTTTACCTTCCAATTATCACTGTATTGTACCCATGTAACTAGGGTGCACAAATGGCAGACTTTCCGAGGACAAAATCACATTCCCAAGTCACAGAATTAGGGTGGTGTGGTTCTACTTCGTAAATGGGATATGCTTGCACAGAAATTTCAGCAATATGATGAATTTGTGTGTGGACAAATCTGCTTGTAGATGTTTTTGTGTGCACATTCCCGTTTTGGTTGACCAGCTAAAAGTGGGTAACATCTACAAATGCAGAAATCTGTGTGAATATTGTTAGAAATGGGGGTCTCTAGTTGGCAATGGTTTGCACCTTTGTCCAAGTAGGGACCCTTCTTCCTAGTCGGGGTAAGCGGGATACACTTCCAAAATACCCCATGCTCACCCCCTTGGTAGCTTGGCACGAGCAGACAGGCCTATCTCAGAGGCAGTGTGTAAAGCATTTCTGCATGCATACAGTAACACAGTGAAAACACTACAAATGGACACCACACCAGGTTAGAAAAATAGCAAATCTTTATCTAAACCAACAAGACCAAAAAAGACAAAAATCCAACATACAATACTGGAAAAATAGTTACTTTGCAAGATAACATTCAATTTCCATGAATAGCTCAAAAACACTGTTCTTCTGAGTTGGTAGCCAGGGCCGGACTGGCCGTTGCAGGCACCGGGAGTTTCCCCGGTAGGCCGCCAGGGAGGGGGCCGGTTTTAGGCCCTGGGGGCCGTTTTTGTTACCGGCGGCCGGCAATATCTCCCCCCTGTAACAAAAACGGCCGAAATCGGCAGTATCAAACAGCTCGACTGCACCCCATTCTCACCCCCAGGGGGGCCGGCCGAGCTGTTTGCCAGGGCCGGTTTCGTTTCCCAGTCCGGCCCTGTTGGTAGCTCCGTCTGGGGCTACCGCGAAGCCAAAAACAACAGAGTCTAACAGTTCCAGCCGACTGCGTCGGTATGGGTCAGCTGTGGCGTCAACAGACTCGTAGACAGTACCTTTCCCGTTGAGGCCAATAATGTTGGTACGAGTCGGTCAGGGCAACCGTTGCGGTTGCGTTATGAAGTGAAGCGGTGCAGGGGGCGCTGCCCTCACGGCACGGTGCAGGCAGCGGCTCGGTGACAGTCGTCCAACGGCATTGGTGAGACCAAGGCTACGATACAGAGTGAGGCAGTGCTCGATGTGGTGCTGGCAGGTCACGGTGCAGGCGACAGAGCCGGTCGTTGTTTGGGTGGGCAGCAACAGTGTCGGTGATGTCCGGGCACAGTGAAATGAGGCGGTGCGGAGTGCGGTGCCCACAGGATGCAGTGCAAGCAACGGCTCGGTGACGCTTGCCCAGCGGCATCGGTGAGACCAGGGATGCGTTGCGAAGTGCAGCAGTGCCTTCTGCGGTGCCTGCAGGACGCAGAACCAGCGGTTCCAGAGACGGTGCCCAGAAGGATGGTGAAGTCTTTGCTGTTCCGGAGACTTCTTGAACAGTCTGCAAACTCTTCCTCAAGCCCTTGGAGATACCTTTCAAGCAGGATTCACACACAGTTCCTCTCTTTGGCAGAAACAGCTACTGCAGGCCACCCCCAGACAGCACACAGCAAAGGGGCAGTACTTCTCCTCCAGCTTTTCCCAGCTCTTCTCCTTGGCAGAGGTTCCTCTTGAATTCCAGAATTAATCTAAAGTTCTGGGGTCTGGGCCCCACTTTTTATAGCACAAATTCCTTTGTTGTCTGGTGGCAGAGAAGCTCTTTGCCCAGCCAAAACCAGTTCTGTCCTCTCTGGTGCAGCTGCCCGGTAGGAGGTGGAGACAGCTTTGTCCAAGGCAGACCAGGCCCATTCAGGTGTGAAAGAAATCTTCTCCCCCTACTCTGAATTCAGCCCAGGTCTTTTCAGCCCAGCCCTGACTCACCCTGGAAAGGCACGACACACCTCACCCCATTTTATCCTATGGAACAGATAGCCTTTCAATAGTGAAAAACGAAAGTGGCAGTATTTCACTATCAGGACATGCCACATACATCAGGGCATGTCCTACCTTTCACATACACTGCACCCTGCCCACAGGGGTACCTTGGGCCTACCTTATCGGTGACTCACATGTAAGAAAAGGGAAGGTTAGGGCCTGGCAGGTGGGTGTACTTGCCAGGTCGACATGGCAGTCCTAGGATGCACACAGACACTGCAATGGCAGGCCTGAGACCCTTTTGCAAGGCTGCTTGTGTGGGTGGCACAATCAGTGCTGCAAGCCCACTAGCAGCATTTGGTTTGCAGGCCCTGGGCACACACAGTGCACTGTACTAGGGATTTAACAGTAAACCAAATAGCCAATTGTAGAAACACTAATCTATGACAACAATTTACAGAGGGAGCACTTGCACTTGCACTTGCACTTTGGCACTGAACAGCAGTGGCAAAGTGCTCAAAGCAACTAGACCAGCAAAAACGACACAGTAAAACACAGGAGACAAAGGCAAAAATACAGGGGAAACCCACGCCAAGAATGCCAGGTCTATCAATTATTAAACGCCATTCAGGTAGGTTCCCACGCTGGAAACAGGTGCAGATTAAGACACTGGTGTGTGAAATGTTTTTCCTCATGCAAAGCCTGCCATTTAACACAGGCTTCACAGAAGCAAAATCCAAAATGGCAATGTATGAAAGTGATATTGTGAGTTGCAGTTGTCCACATTATGGTTCTTTGAAAAAAGCAAGAAAAAGGACATTAAATAGATGATCCATTGAAGGATTACCAACATTTAAAAGCAGTTGGGGCCACGTGTATCATTATTTCAAATAGCGATTACCTAATTGTGAATGTAAGAATCTTCATGTGTTTCATTTAGCATTTCCTAATGGGTCGCAAATCGACCTACCTCATTATTATTAATGAGGCAGGTTGCAATATGCGACCCATTTGGAATTGCTAAAATCACAGGGATGGTGGCCTGCTGGGGTCAGCAGACCACCATGTCTCTGATTGCTTTTAAATAAAGCAATATTTTTTTTTAACTGCAGCCTGTTTTCATTAAACGAAAACTGGTTGCATTTAAAGAAGAAAAATTTAAAGTTTTCTTTTCATTTTTCAATAGGTCCGTGAGACCACTGCATGCTCTTAAAAACATTTTTACGAATATTCACAAAGAGTAAGGGGTCCCTTGGGGAACCCTTCCTGTTTGTGAATGGGGTACCACCAACTTGAAGTAGGTGGTAAAATGTGAATGTTTTGCACCTGCATTTTGGTCGCAAAACATTCCTACATACCGCTGCGATTTGGTATAAGGAGGGACGCCGTAAAAAAGCCTTTCCTAATACCGAATTAGTATGTATTCGCAATTCCAAATTGCGATTGTGGAACATGTTACCGAATCGCAAATTGGAATTCAAATATACCAAACTGCATTTTACTGGTCGCAAACGGCCCGATTCTGTGAATAGGGCCATTTGCGACCGGTAAAATGCATGATACATGTGGCCCTTGGTTATCTAATTGCAAATTCAAAGATGTGCATGAGAATAGGTTTCAGTAACAGAATGTCAAAAGCAGACACCAGAGGAAGCAGACAAAGGTTACTGAGACTGCTGCATGCTATCCCCGATGTCCCTATGATTTTTAGGTCCCTATGCGTGAGCAAGCGCTAGCACAAACGCTCTCGCTTGTCGCTCTTCTTTATTGTCTTCTAATTGGGCACTGCTTGCCTGCCACATCATTTTCTTTCTGTGGAGCAGGGATTAAGCACAGATGAATACAATTTCATTAGTGTCCTTCCGCTGCTTGAGCTGTGATTCAGATACTATTTCTTCTATAGAAAAAGCACTATGACACGGCCAACGCTGGCTGCATGATAGCGCTATTTAACCTTCTCTCCACCCCGTCGCTGTTTTCTCTACCCCCACCCGCCCACTTCTTTTTATTTTACCTCCTGTCCCATTAAAGGAGAGGGCCAGGGCTTTAAGTGGGGAAAAAAAACTGGGGGTGCTCTAAAAGGGGCGTGGCAAACCTCATAACGGGGTGTGGCCTAGCCAAGTAGGGGCGTGGTCTAAATCAAGAGGCTCCTTTCAATTTCCATGAGCCTTTAACAAGATACCAGCCCCACTGTGTGTGAAGGCTTTGCTTAGCTGAGGACCATCAGGTGTTCTGCAACCTCCATGGGAAACGGGTGGCAGGCCCAGAACCCTTAGTTAGAATTTGTGGAGGAGTGCTGGTTCAAGTAGTGCTGTCCTCTATGACCGCCAAGTCTCCTGGTCCCACCCACTAAGACACCCCTCAATTGCTGCTAAGTCAGTGACTGGCTCAAAGCATTGCCTCTTTTAAGGTCTCGCCTCCTCTTACACTGTGAAAATATTTTGGCAGGTCTAAGTTAAGGTAGAGTAAACCAAGAATAGAAGCAATGCTTTTGTGGCCATGTATCCTTTGCTTTGATCTGGTTCTTGAATCTCCAGAGAGAGAGAGAGAGATATTATTAATGTTATTTTAGACCCAGTGGTAAAGTAAGTGCTTCTCAGTGATCCTGTCTCTTTCACAGCTCCCTCTTTGTGCTAGAAGAAGACTGTCAATAAAGCTATTACTTTTAGTAAATTATATAAAAGTGAATTTATTTTGGATGAGTTAGTTTGCTTTCTTATCTGACCTCCCTTTCCTACGCTTTTACGTAGAATTGTACCCTTCTTTGAAAACTATGAGCTTGCTTTGACCCTTCTGCACAGGAAGATCAGCATCACCCCCTCTTCCGACCCTCCTCCGTCCCCTGGGCCCAGTGAATTTGCAAAGGTCCGATAAAAGACCGCATACCAAAGGGCATTGTAGCAAATCATTATGTTGGTTTTTTTCTAACACTGAACCTCTTCATTTGCCAAGTTTATATTGGCTTTTTCCTCCATCTCATTAGTTTTTTAGGTCGAGCCTAGCAGCGCGCATGCGCTGCGCTGTGAGGCTTCTTGTGTTTACTCTGTGTGGGTCTGACTCCTCCCACACATTGGATTGGCTTTTGCGTGTGTCTTTCAATAATGAAAGCACGCAAATGGCTAAATGCGGGTGCATGTCCCACCTCTTTTGTAATGTTCACTCCCACTGCGTTTTGCTCTCGGAAGCGAGCAGCGGCGCGCAGGGTGGCAGCTGCATTCCTCGTGGGTCAGGTTACTATTTACACACAACGCGCCGTGCTTTCGCTTGTTGTATTTGTTTCCAACTTGTGCTTAGCTGTGGGAATTCCTGCGGGCTCTCCGTGTTGAAGCAAAGTGAAGTTTCGCCGCGGAGGCGAAGACAATGGCCAATGAGGATGTACGTTATAGACAACAAAGTCAGCATCTGCACTGAGAGGAAGCTGCTTTGAGCAAACATCAATAGGGTCACTTGAAGCCGGATTTCATTGCTCGGGTTCAAGTGTCGGGCGGGCTTCCAGGCGCCGAGTAGGGGTGTCGTGGGTCATTTCCAGAGGCGGCAGCACCCCCCCTTCCTCCCTTGTTTTGACCTTCACTTTGTTGTTTTCGGAATTGGTAGCATCCCGTCGGATTTTCAGGTGAGCGGTTTGGTTTGCGCTGCCTTGGTTTTACCCGGGACATGTATTGGGGTTCGTGTTCTCTCGGCCATTGTTCTGCAGTTCCACTCCGGGGGTGGAATAGCTCTGCTCTACTCCAAGGCCCGCCCCTCTGCTCCTCACTATCAGTTTTCTGCGGGAACACGGCGCGGTGCAGATCCATCCTTGCGAATGAGCGCTGGCTTTGCATTTTATGCATTTTGGTTGTCCCGAGCTTAGGAGGCGATTTGAGTCAGCAGCCCCAGCCCAGCAGACTCTGCATGGTATTCCCAGACGCATATGTGCTGTACTCACTCCTCCCACACACATTCAATGATGGCCCTCGCTATCTCGGTGGGCTAATGTGCCCAATGCTGCGCTGGTAATGTCCCCTCTCTTGGTGAGAGGGTCTAGGGCCTGTAAAATGGCTCCCGGCAAACATGCGGCCTGCAAGTGATTGAGCGAGTCCGAAGCTGATGAGCCTTTCAGCCTCCTAGTGATGATACAAAAAGTGCAATTGACTCGTGGTGATCCCCGCATCTGGAGTTGCCCGCGTAACGAGCAGCGCTACATATTTAGGCGGGCGGGGGCTTAAAATCATTTAAATGCATTCCAGACATAAATGTAGTTAAAAGCAGTGGAACTCCAGCCGTGGCTTCGAGCCCTGCAAATGACTCTATAGCTGTTTATCATGTTGGACGGACTGAGATCGTCACATATGGGCACCAGGTTTGATACCCGCCATCGGTTCGTTTGACCATCTCGGGTTTCGGGGCCAATTAATCAAGCTCCCTCTGTCGTTCATTTTGTCACAAAGCTACAGCATATGTTTTACAAAGTGATGTGTATTGCCACCAGTGCGTGCAATCACCCTGAGATTTAGGGCTAATTAATTAAGCTAACCATGTCTTTTAATTTTTTTTAATATGTCACAGCTGATGTTTTTCCCATGCGTGGCACGTTATCGTGTATGTTGGTTATACAATAGGCAAAGCACTTAGTGCCGTAATATCATTGTGAAAGATGTCATTAATGTAAGTTGAAGTTTCATGCGCAACATCGCACCTGCTGATGCTAAACAATATCGGCACAAAACAATGGCAAAACTAGTGGGTCTGCATTCACATCCAAAAGGCGAGACCTATTGGCTGTGCCAATGCTTGTTTCTTAGGTGAGCAATAAAAACGAAGCAGATGAAGAGCGCAAAAAAAGAGAAATTCTGGTTAACGAGGAAAAACTAGAGTGAACTTATTTGATTGATTACCAAATCGATCAGCTTTTAATTAGGGCGTCAGCCTCTGCCTCTCGAGGCTCCTGGTTAGAGTGTTTGATTACAGCAGACATTGGAAGAAGCTGCTTGCAGAAAGAGGATGGAGAAATGCGAGAGTCAGTTTAGGGAATCCTTGGCCCAACTTCACACTAACGGATAATAATCAGCTGCCAAACACTTTCCAATTTAGAACACAATTAGTCTACATGAAGGTAAAAAATAACATTAATGATATTTACATGTAAAGAGAGCATTAAGTGATACAAGCAGTTTTGGTGTACCATGGCGACGACGTTGCTCCTGCGCTGCAAAAAAGAGAAGGGAAATCCAGAGAGAAAATGACTCTCTTTAAAGGATTTCCCTTCCTCCTACTACGCTCACCTGGCATGATGTCATGCCGTCATGTCACCTCCACTACTCAGAAGTGAGCAAAATGAGCATGCGCACATCGATGTGCATGCTTTCACTGCAGTCCAGAAAAAAACGGACCGTCTGTGCGAGGCCCAAAAACAGAGCCCGGTAGAGACCTGTTTCGAGGCCCCCTTAAAAAAACTGCCGGTGCCCACCACCGGCGAGACCCGGCCCACTTAAAGCCCTGGAGAGGGCCAACAACAATGGCTGTCTGGGAATGTAAATGCAACTATAGGGGTGGATGTGCCTTGCAGACCTCGATCCCAGCAGTTGGAGCCATTCCCAAATATTTGTAGAGATGATACTGCCTCACGCATACTAAAAAGGCTGGATTTCTACGAATTCTTGCCATGGCCTTTTTGCTCTGTGATGCTCAAAAAAAGGTTTGGGTCACACCAGGGAGACACAAAAAAACAGAATCTGCCATTTTCCTCGACCCTTAATAGATTAGGTCCTTACTCCTGATAATCACAGTAAATCATTTGTGTGAAGGGTGGTAAAGGGGTAAACACAGCCAAAATGTTTGGGTCTGTAGATGTTTTTCCAGGGCATTTTTTATTTTTTCGTTTTGGGAAAACAAAAAAAGTTCTTAAGTGAAAATGCTTATTTGCGTTCATATACCAAATGTGAAAATCCATACCTATACATTCCTATTTGCATTCATGGATATGTATCTCGGCACTCCTGGAGAGTTTTGGCAATGACACATTTTTCAAAGTGTTAACAAACAAAGAAAGGCATTGCAACATAGTACATTTTTCAGAAATGTTGAGGTTTTGCAGAGAAGGAGAAATACATGTGTTAAAGTTTCTAAAAAGGCATAATATGATTTCCTATGTTAAATATACTGATGAAATATGTTTAACAAACCATTAAGACACACTAATAATAATAATAGTGATAATAATAGTAATAACAGCAGAACAATACATACAGTAACGATAATAATAATAATAACAGAAGAACAATAAGAAAAGATGTGTTTACTCTACATTTCAAAATTAATTATCTGAAAATAAAAGAGGTGGAAACCAGGCAGAAAATAGATTGGCATGAGGGATTGTGGGATGCAAAGAGAAGAATGGGTTTACAAAAGGGGAGTTTGGTGCAAATATCTCCCAAAAAATGACCCAAAATCAGAGAAAAAAGTGAGGAAGGGAGGGTGAGAATTGATGTGGGGGAGTTGAAGAGGGTTATTGGGTGGGGTTCAATCCAGAGGGAAGAAGAAATGGCAGTATGATTTCTCCCATAAATAGGGAAAAGGTGCACATTTAACTTCAAACTCACAAAAGGTGATAGGAGGAATCCTTTCAATAAGTTTAACCACTGGCAATCACTCGGAATAGCATTCCAACCAATAGTTCTTTTGCCCACCATGCCACCCAGTTTGGACTCAGCCATATTCAAATCAGTCTTGACCCTGCTCCAATCAAACCAGTCCAGCCCCATCCACCCGGCCAGGTCATCCCTGCACCAGAACACAAGCAACCCACAACTGGTATGTCCTGATCGGGGCTCGTCAGTCTGTATAACTTGGTTCCAATGGCACAGTGAGCATGGGCCCCACATCTGGGTTTACCCTTGCCACATAGGGTGTTACATCAAACACTCAAAAGGTGATGTGAGGAATGCTTGCAATGAGTTTAACCATTGGCAGTTGTTCAGGTTAACATTCCAACCTATGGTTTTTTGGCCACCATGCCACCTTATCTCGAGCCTAGCCATATTCAAATCAGACTTGATCCTATTCCAATCGAAACACTCCACCGAAACTGTCAGGCCAAGCCCTTCCTGAACCGTAACACAAGTAATCCACAACCGGTTTCATCCTAAAAGGGGCCCGTCAGTCGGGTGTAGCTTGGTTCCAGTGGCACAATGGGCATGGGACCCAAGTATAGGTATACTCATGCCATTTTGGGTGTTACATTAAACACACAAAAGGTTATGTGAGGAATGCTTGGAATATTAGTTAGTGCTTTATTTTCAGATAGCACTGCTCACAACCAGTAGGCAAGGTTTTCTTCTTTCTGTGTCTGAGCTGTGCAGTCTGAAAATAAAGAACTACATGGACAAATATTGTCTTAAATGATTTCACATTACGCCTGCAGGTGCATAAAACAGGCGCTCAGCTCTGTGCTGCACCAGACAACCCCATCATGATACAGCCCCTGATGACTGTTTGATGTCACTCATAGACCACGGATTGGGAGACAGCCAGCCTCCTTATGAATGCTTATGAATGCTTATGATTATGTTCTACTAACTTGAAAAAATTGCTTGCTTATCAAATGTCGAGAATGTGACACTCAATGACAAAAATATGTGATACCTTAAAGATGGTAGATAACATAGGAGTGACATGGAATGTGCAAGTCAAAGACAACACACAAAAACAGTGCGCTGTCAGGCCCATTTTACAGAAAAGGAGTATGCAGTTTCAGGAAACACATATCTATCCAGAAGAGGCATTGAAACTCAGGAAAAGTTGTCATTTTCTATAGGTGCTCACAAAGGGCATTATTTTGGCTCAAACACATAATTCCATTATGTGTGCTACCAGTCAAAATGTTGTCTGTGGCTGATACATAGTAGGACATGTTATATTAGAAGGATGGGAAATGTTCTTGGTAAACACATATGATCCAATGTCAATCATGTTATATTTTCCTGTTGGCATTGGTTCTCAAAATGTTCATTTACAAGATAATGCATTTTAAGGGATTGTAATGGGAATTTCAATCTGGAGATAGACACATCCCCTTCCTTGAAACACCCATCCATCGCTCGGTCACGTGCATCGCTAGACATTATGCATCACTCAAAATGTACATAGGGGAACAATGGCTGGCCTTAACACGAGGGTCTGGCAGACACTACTCTCATCCAAATCATATCTGAGACCAGGTCAAAACACTCACACTTTACAAACATTGAAGATTCTTACAGGCTACAGAATGGGACATGATCTAGAAAAGGAAAAGTTAAACAAATCCGAAATGTTGACTTACCTAAATTGAACAGATTTGATCATGTTTACCTAGCATGTCAAGGGATAAAAGCATGGAGATCACTAAGATGGCTTCTCACACAAGAACACAACAGCTCAACACCACACTTTATGATGGATGAGATTTTAATGGGAAACAACATAAATATCTTCCACTTCAAGAACAGTTCCTGTTTCATGGAGAAAATGCCCTTTCTTCGTGAACTGATACTTAGTAATAAGGAGGAGCAAGAGTACCAGATTTTGTAATGTACCATGAGTCAGCACAACTGCACATGGGGATCATAGGCCTCTCTGTTAAAATTGTATGTGAAAGATGAAAGACTGACATGAAGGACTAATGAAAATGTGCCTCTGTGAGCCAGGTCTACACAAAATAAGGAGAGGGTTTCGTTGGAGATATAAAATGTGCATCCCATACTCTATGGGAATAAGATATTTCATATGAGGACAGTAGTAAGGAGACAGTCCAACAACAGAGAAGCCTTGTGACGAGAGATGACATTCTGTGTGTGATCAGGAAAGTTATTTGAAAGAAGGCACCTGCTTGACATTATTTCAGTGGAACAAATTCATTGTCATGATGGGAAATTTCTTAATGCAAATGTAGATATGCTTGACATGAATGTCAATTCACCAAAATGGCAGGGATAGAGGAAGTGACATCACATAAGCTTTGAACTTAATGTTATCACAGGAAGTTGCATCATAAGATCTTGAACACTGACTGTTCCCAGGAAGTGAGATCACATGACTTTAATCCTAATGCCATGACAGCAATTGACATTGCTGAAGTTCCATAATAACTATGAGCCTCATTACGATGGCGGTTGGATGAGTGTCCAACCGCCATATTTTCGGGCTCGAGACCGTCCGACAAGGAGTCGGCGGTCCCGACAACCCAATTAGGATACTACTGCCAAGCAGGCAGTTGTAAACATCCCTTTTTCCATTGTGGCTTGTGCTGTGGCCCGGAAAAGGACCGCAGCACAAGCCGCAATTGATAGCGGGATGTTTTTGAAAATCCATGCACCGTGTGCCAGGCACCATGTGGTGACTGGTACATGGTGCATGGATGTTTGGGGGGGCGCCACCTGTGCCCCCCAGGCCACATAGCAGAGGCCTATGGGGGACGAGGGCCCTGCTAGGGGCCCTCAAAGTCCCTTCCCGACAGTCTTTCCATGGCGGTGGGACCGCCATGAAAAGGCTGTCGGAAAGGGACATCGTAATCCCTAAGGTGGTGCCTTCACAGGCACTGCCCCCATTGTAGGGATTACGGTCCGCTCGACACCAAGACTGGCTCCTTGAGCCTGTCAGAGGCCCCTCCGACCGCTGCGTACCACCAACTACATCGTAATGCGGCAGTCAGACCGCTATCCTGGCTGTTGGGCGGACCGCCACCGAAGGACATCATAATCGGGCCCTATGGCTAATATATAACAAAACACAGACAAAGGTCTGCTTTAGATATCACAAATGTTAGGGTGCTGACATAATCTTTGAAAATAGGGGGGGTCTAATACTTACCCTTAACTGTGGCGAGTGAGTGAAGTGAGTGAATCTGACCTCTTCAATGGGGTAGTTAGGAGAGGTTCTCCCTCTGAGAATATTTTGGAAAAATAAGGTCTAATAGTTCCTTTTAAAACACAATTTCTACATAAATTTGCTCACAAGCCACAGGCTCTGAATGTTCATTAATGATTCAAGTCCTTTATGGTTTGCTATGCCTATGAAACCTGATGTCCACCTGAAGTTGACTTCATATTTTCAATATGTGCTATGAGTACCTCAAATATCAAAAAATGCCCTTCATTGTGCCAGGGCCGGCATTTTGTCGGGGGTGACCCCAATGCCACAAATTAGGTACAATATGCCAGTGCAACAATGTTGCCATTAATGCTAGCCATATATATCATGAATGACCCATCCGTCAAAAAATGACCTCTAATATGTGAATGTCATCATCTCCCTCCCATACGGCATGGGTGAACCCCCCTTATTCCAAGAATTACCTCCAATGTGTTAGAGTCAGCATTTTGCAATGGCTACCCCCTTGCCAAGAATTTCCTCAACAGTGCAAGTTCTAGCATTTTTCAAGGGTGCCACATATGCCAAGAATTACATGAAGCATGTCAGTCCCAGTATTGTATGTGAGTGTCCATTATGCCAAGAATTACCTCCATTCTGCCAGAGCTAGTATTTTATTACAGGTGCATGTCACACTAAGAATTGAGTCCAGTATACTAGCACCAGTATTTTGGCATGGATGTCTAAGACAAGATATACCTTCAGTATATCAGAGCTAATGACAGATTTGCAAGCATGACACCATATTCTCACTCATTCTCATTTACATCCACTCTCACTTATTTTCACCCGACTCACTCATTTATTTTCACTCACTTGCACTCACTCACATGCTCACTCATTTGCACTCATGCATTCATATACTGACTCACTCATATTTTCTCATTCACTTATGCTTGCAATCATTCATATTCTTAATCCTCCATTTTTGCTCAGTCTGAGTCACTCATTTATTTACACTCACTTTCACTCACATTCATCATTTCTCCTTCACACATTCACTCACTCTTACTTATTTTCACATATTCTCATTCACTCTAACTCACTTATTTTCACAGATACAGACACTAGTACTGTTTCATGCTTATTCTCACTCACAGTCCCTGGGCACTCCTCACACTCATTCGTTCTCGGTCATACACTCTCTGATTTGTAGTCAGTATTACTTGCTACTTGTCACTCACTCACTCTGATTCACCTACACTCACTGACAATCAATCTTACCCATTCTGAAAAGTGTCACTGAAACTCATTTTTACGCACATGCTCACATATACACATGCTCATATTCACATACTCTCTCACCTAAAGACACTCTCACCCAGAAGAATGTAGACAACATTCACTTAAAAGTATTTTTTTTTACTTACCTCAACTGGCAGTGAAGGTACCGTTCCAGCTCCTGGTGTTCCATTACACGAATAGTGGATAATCCAACATCAATAACTATTAGTGTAATAAAAATAGGCAGAAAACAAGGAGGTCAGAGCCTGTATCCCTTGTGTCTTGGCACTGAGCTTGCCACCCTGTAGCCAAGGGTTGCAAAGACAGTGCCAGGGGTCACAAGGTGCAAGCCAGGGGTCTCAGCTGCAATGCCTGCAACCCCTAAATGACTTCTATGATGCTTGACTGCTCTATGTAGTTATGTTTGAGATGTAACCAAATTCGCCAAATGGCAAAAGTAGCGACTCCAATGTTTAGTTAAAGTTGATGTAGGCTTAGTCCTGCATGCTAATTTTAGTGCAGATCTGTGCAGGGAAAAAAAGGGAGTCCAAAATGTTTTTTCCCATTTTAGCTCCATAGGAAATTTTGGTCGCAGCTACAGCAAAAACTGCTAAACAGATTTTTGGTATGGAAGTAGAACTCATAAAGCATGTTTGCTAAATTTAGTGCCACTTTGTTCAGTAATTGTTGAGATATTTTGGCCAGGCCCTGCATCCTACCTCACCCGAAGACGGCCTACTCCCCCAACGTGTACAATGGCAGTTTGGCCACAGGGCCTGACCTGCTGCCTGGGTGGCCAACTGCTCACGGACCCCCACACTACATTCTTCTCTTTTTTATGTTTTTATATATACACAGAAAATTAAGAGAATTGTCATGGTTAGTTCAACACCCATAGGACCGATTAAAAATATCTCTCTGAAACTGAAGCATTCATCCATGAGGTAATGTGATTGCCTCAATTAAAATTTCTCTTTTACTCATATGTCCTTTATGTTTTGTATGACTTCTTCTAACTCCTCCCATGTATTGGTTGCAAACGTGAAAAAATTGTGCATTTTATGTGTTTAAATATTCAACCCACCGTCAGATATTCAATCCGACTTCCCGGTTAAACTATAAACAGCTTATATACCTAAAACTTTAATTCTGATATATTAGGGTTAAATCCCATAAAATATGCCGATACATTCAATAGCATTTCCTTACTTCTAATATCAGATTTATGTTCATTTAACCCAGTTTTATTTTTTCCTGATAGTTGTCCAGTATACAGGTGGGCATCAGGGCATTGCAATAAATTACCTTTTTGGTATACAGGTTCACGGGCTGAGATCTATTTTAGAGCAATATTTTTAGATTCATGTGCATGAGGAGGATAGTAGGTTAGCGTATGTACAACGTTTTTTTCACGACATGGGCTGCAGCGAATATTATGAAAGACCAGATACCCTTCGCACCATTAGTAAAAAAATCCTGAAAGAGAAAGGCTCGATGCATTTAGAGAACCTTAGATGGACACTTGAAGCACCTACACCAAGGGGCCGATTCCGATTCGGGTCGGAAATCTCTCCGACCGAGCCGGACCCGGAGAGATTTCCGACCGAATCGGACCCTAGCAGCCCGACCGAACGAGTACGATGCGCACGTATGCCATCGGACTCGAGTCGGTCGGACTCCCATTGAAGTCAATGGGAGCCCGTCGTACAACGCGTACGCGGGCTCCCATTGACTCAATGGGTGCAAGGCGGACAAGGGCGCCCCCTACAGCGTGTATGTGGCAGAGCGACTCGCGCCGTACACGCACAGGTAGGAGGGACCCATGGGTCCCCCCTGTGTGCGACTCGCGCGGCTACGCGTACAGGGGGGTCCGACACGGACCCCCAAAGTACGGCTCCGACTGCTTCTTGGAGCCGGACGGCGCGAGTCGGTCGGACTGCTCGCGGCGCGCATCGTACTTGCCTGGCCGGGGAACGTCTCCATTGCGAGGTGCGCAGCGCATCCGTGCGAGTCGGTCGGTGCGGTTGGGACGGGCGTACGAGTCGGTCGGCGAATTTGCACGCGCTCGCATCGTACTCGTTCGCCCGGACGCACGTACGATTCGGTCGGGAATAAGGGCTCCGAATCGGATCCGGTTCAGCCGAATCCGATTCGGTGCCCTACCGTCCGAGATCGGAATCGGCCCCCAAGTGCATTAAAGAACCAATTAATTTTAACTACTTTTAACATGCAACCCTATCTCAAATCAGTTTTGCATGGTAGACACAGATTTGTTTTAACTCGCCTAAGACTTGATATCTTCCATCGACTAGTCAGTTTTCCAAAAATGAATGATTGGGCAGAAAATCTGACTTATTGTCCTTGTGACAAATTGTTGTCCCAAGATACAATGCATGTGGTCCTCTTTTGCAAGTTCTACACTCGCTTACGGAAAAGATACATTCTACCAATATTTAAACAGCATAGCTTTTCCCAATGCCGCCCTGCATACGTATACCTGCAAACACTACCTACTTTAGAAATATGTTGCAGACTGGAGTCATTTTTATGGTCTGTTTTTTATATTAGAAAGAATATTGTTTTAACATCATGACTTGGCAAAATTGTACAGTATTAAATGCTCAAATGTCTTAGAAATATTAAAATGAACACCTGGCGGAATTAAGGGCTGTGCAACATAATAATTCTATAGCCATATTTTTAACCGTTTTAATCCTAGCACATAGGCACTTTATAAAATTTGGATTAGGCATAATTGTCATTAGAGCGCCACCCATAGTGGATTAGATTTTGCACATAAGTATAAAATGCTAATATAAATGGTCTTTTTAAGTTTTACCATTGCCTGTGTATTTTACTTGATTGTCAGTCCATTTTTACTGTTAGATAAGTACTGTATAATGCTGTTCTGACGTTTGATATGCTTTTATGGATGTTTTTTATGCATTCGAATAAAGATAAACATTGACATTGACTTTAAATGTTACAGCTTCTTGGCTTCTTGGAACCATACTGGGACACTATAACATTACCATTAGACAGGAAGCTGTACTTCCAATTCAGGGTCGGTTCTTTGCCCACGAGAGCTTTTACTAGTACATGGACTTCTGGTAGGGGTGCCTTGTGTCCTGCTTGTAAAGGTTTCTCAGAAACTGCCAACCATGTCCTTTTTGTCTGCCCCAGCTATGTGTCTCCGTGGCTGAAATAGCTTAAACCACTCTGTAAAACTTTGGGGGCCAGAAGTAGTGCAAACACACTTCGAATTCTGAGTTCTGATCCCCATTTATTGATTGCTGTCTCAGTTGCTAAGTTTCTGGGCTGGATGTGGATGTTGAGGTCCCCTGGACACTGCAAAGAGCCTCTTAGATGTGTATAGTCTAATATAGATATGTACATGTGAGGTTTTGTACTTTGAAAATACGACGTTGTTGCTATCACACAATATATAGTTGAATCATGCATAGCCCATCTAACCGTAGATGTACACTGCAATGCTTTTTGCTCTTGTACTTTGGCTATTGTGCTTAGCACATGGTAGGCCAATAATTTATCATCTATTTTTGGTAACTGTGTATGAAAATGGTTTTATGTTTTGCTAACTTAAAATCATGATATGTATGTCTTATCAGACAAAGGTCTGAGTGTGGAAGTTGGCATAGAACTTTTTTTAACTGCAAATTGTTTTATACGTGTTTTACAGTTTTCTATCGCTTTGATAAATGGCCTGATTTGCATAGGCATTGGGATTGTATGATGATCAAGTTGATGTTCATGAGCATTGTACGATGACCAAGATACATCCATGTTTATACAATACAATTGAGCCCGCACCCATTATGATCAAAGTCAGTCTGACCATGTATTTATTACTGTATTACATTGACCCTGGGCTTTAATATGTGTTATTAATTTGTAGAACAGCTTTTATGGTTTTAACCGAAATAAAGCTAAATGAAATTCATTCATAGTAGGTGGACTTTTAATTACATTTGTTCAGCTTCTGGTATTGTAACTGAACTCATTAGAATGAGTTGAAGAAAAAGAGCTGACCTCGACGCACAACATGTGCACAAGGGCTTCTACTGGTGTACTGCTGAGCACCCATGCCGCCTGAGACACTTCAGCATTTTCCTGTCTAGAGGAGTGTTTCGTGAGCTGGTTGAGACACTTGGCAGCAGTACAGTCACAAAAAGCAACGCTGGCTGAAGAATACCATTTTTTATAACAAATATTATTGAGTTTTATAGTAACAAAGGAGAAGGCGACACTTAACATTATTCACCCATTATTATGAGCAGCCCTTAACATCATAAGTACATGACATTTGCACCCAATCCTCCCCACCACACCTTGAAACAACTTTGACTTCTTCTTTGTTGACCAGACTACCTGGTGAACATAATAAATTCCAGAAATGGGGTGATTAAACCTTTTATACTGGCCCTATTCAAGACGATTGGTTGCAGATTGGAATTTCATTGGAAGTTCCCAGACTAAGATATGGCTGTGCCTATTCTTCATTGCAAAATTTCATTGCGTTTACCAGTCCTCGCTTCCATTTTTAGGTCAAAGCCTACCTGTCTGGTTTGCTAAAGACATCTTGGGCACATTCAGAAGCTTCCCTGGGAATGCATTTCACCCATTGCTTACCATCGGCTTTGTGGTTTGTAACTCACATTTTCTGGCTTTCTATTTGCTGGCTTTATTTGTTTTAGACTGCCCAGGGTAAGTTTGTCCCTCCCAAGGAGCAATGCCTTTTCACACTACCTCTCCTTGTGTTCTTGCACAAGTGCTCCTTTCTGTAAACAGGCCTGTAAATCTTGTTTTTATCTTTTCACATTTCAAACACATTGGTCAAATGTCAGGCTTTGTTTTCCAAGGGATCTTGGTTTTTACTTTTCTTTTTCTGACTACAAAGTGAGAGGATTTATGTGGCAATCTTGCTGGACACTGGGGGTAGCCAAGGTTTTTTTTGTAGCACACGAAGTATTTCAGAATATATAAGAATTAGGAAAGCGCAAATGAAGCACATTTTTTGTTAATTCTGAAGTGTGTTGGAATCAAATAGTTTAATATGATCAAAACAAATCAATACACTAGGTGATGCTATTATTGCATTGTGCGCTGAAAAGCTTTTTACTAAAACTGCATGTCTGTGCAAATGTAATGGTCATTTCAATTGAAAATATGTTGTCTGTAATGGCAGTGTGCTACCACACCATGCATGCTCCACTCTAAGCCACTGCACTCTACCCTGGACCACTCAAGACCACTGCACTCTACTCTGCACCACTTCACTTAACACCGTTCCACGCCACTGCACTCTGTGCAACTGCACTCTACTCCACTCTATGCCACTGCAGTCTACTCCACTCTATGCCACTGCACTTCATTCTAAGCATCTCTACTGTACTCTGCACCACTCTACTTTATGCCAATGCACTCTACGCCACTCTACTCTACACCACTGCAGTCTTCGCCTCTGCACTCCACCCACTCCCATCTAGGCCACTCCCCACTCCCCACCAACTCTGTACAACTCCACTCTACACCACTTTGCAACACTGCCCTTTATGTCACTGTACTCTATGCCAATGCACTCTACTCTGTACCACTGAATTCTACACCCCTCCATTTTACTCTAATCAACTGTACCCCACTCTGACCTACTCTGCACTGCTGCACTCTATGCAACTGCACTCTACACCACTTTACTCTATGCCATTACACTTGACGCCACTCTACTCTACGCCACTGCACCCTACTGTGCACCACTCCACTCCACTCCATTCCACCCTACTTCAATCTACTCTGAAACCCTCAACTCTACACCACTGAACTCTACGCCATTCTATTCCACTCTGCACCACTCCACTTTATGGCACTACCCTCTACGCCACTCTACTCTAAACCACTGTACTCTACGCCAATGCTCTTCATGCCACTCTTCTTCAATGTATTCTATACCACTGCGCTCTACGACACTCTACAACACTGCACTCTCTGCCACTGAACTCTATGTCACTCTGCACTACTGCACTCAATGCCAATGCACTCTTCTCCACTCTACTCTGCATCACTGCACTCTACACCACTGCACTCTGCATCACTCCACTCTATGCCAATCTATTCTACTCTACGCCACTCTACTCTACTCAACACCACTCTACACCACTGCACTCTCCGCCACTCTACTCTATGCCACTCTACTCTGAGCCACTGCACTCTATGTCACTGTACTCTACACCACTGCACTCTATGCCATTCTTCTTTGAACCACTGCACTCTACGCCAGTGCACTCTACTATGCACCACTCTAATCTATGCCACTGGATTCTATGACGCTGCTTTGTACACCAGTGATTTGTATGATGGTACACTCTACACCACTATACTCTGCAACACTCTACGCCAATGCACTCTACACCAGTCCACTCTACTGTACGCCACTCTACGCCACTCTACTGCACTCTACTCTGTTCTGCACAACTCTACTCTACGCCACTGCACTCTATGCTACTGCATTCTACTCTGCACCACTGTACTCAATGCCACTGCACTCTAAGCCACTCTGTTCAACACCATTCTACTGCATGCCACCTCAATCTATGCCAATGCACTCTACGCCACTCTACACCACTGCACTCTACAACACTCTACTCTGCAACACTGCACTCTATGCCACTGAACTCTGCATCACTCCACTCTGTTTCACTGCACTCTGCAGCACTCCACTCTACAGCACTACTCTACTGTGCACCACTCTACGCGACTCTAATCTGCACCACTCTATGCTACTGCACTCTATGCCACTCTACTCCACTCTTCCCCACTGCGCTCTACGTCACAATACTCTATGCCACTCTACTCCACTCTGCACAGCCCACTCTGCACCAGTGCACTCTATGCCACTGAGCTCTACTATGCAACAATCTAATCTTTGCCACTGCATTCTATGGCACTGCATTGCATTGTATGCCGCTGAATTCTATGCTGCTGCACCCTACACCACCGCACTCTATGCCCCAATACTCTGTAACACTCTACTCCAGCGCATTCTACTCTATGCCACTACTTTGCACACTACTCTGTGCAACTCCACTCTATGTTACTCCAATACATGTCACTTTATGCCACTCCACTCTACAACAATGTGCTCTACTCTTCGCCATTCCACTCTACTACACTCCACGCCACTCTCTTCTACGCCACTAACTTTTAGCCATGCTGACCAGCAGCCAGGCTGGTGTACTACATGGCTAAAACACATTGGTAAAGCCAATAGCTCTTGCATAGGCGAGACCTATTGGCTCTGCCAATGCTTGTTGCTTCTAGTGATTTCTTTTGAAGTTTTTTATAAAGATTTGTTGATTCCTTACGCCTACCTTAACCAAGAAGGGGGATGTGTGCCTACTTGTATTGTTGTTAAAACATTTGTACTTGGGTATGTTAAATATTAGCTCTGATCAGTTTCTCTTCAAGATTCCTTTTCCTTGAATAAGCCAGTAATCAATCAATCAATCAATCAATCAATCAATCACAGAATTTGTAGAGCGCACTACTTACCCGCGAGGGTCTCAAGGCGCTGGGGGGGAGGGAAGGGGGAGGGGGGATGCTTTACATAAAGCACATAAGGTGAGGTATTTCCCCAATATGAATTTGACTGATTGATTACAATTTGATTAATCTGATCAGCTCTGTTAGCAGAAGTTAAAAAATGGTGTCTGGCTGCTGCCCAGGACCCCATTACAAAGGTATTTTCAATCAATTTCTTATAACAAGAGACAAAGTGAGCTAAGTACATTTAAATGCAAAAAGACAGTTAAGAGTTAAATTTCAATAGTTAAAAAGATAAATGTTGGTGAACTGTTTACATTCTAACTAGGGGTATGTGAAATTCGAGAAATTTGATTTTGGCAGAATTACTCAAAATTACATGTAATTACACAAAAAGCAAATCTGTTATTTAGTGTTGTATTTTTGTGCAAAGTGCGCCCTCGTGTCAATTTTTAACACAAGGACGCATTTCACACTCAAAAAGTGCAAAAAAACTAAAAGCACTGTGAACAGCCGCTCATGTTCTGATGTTCCCATGTGTCTGCGGTAAATTGTTACAGTGAATTGCGTATAATTACGCAAAGTGGCAAAATGCTGTAATTTCAGGAATTTTGCATAACAAGTGTAGTGAGAAAACCCTGAAATAATGCAAATGACGCCAGCGTAATTTACATGTTGCCCAGACCTAGTTATAGCTGCTTGGTCTTCGTCTGTATCATAACTAAAGCAGTCATTAAAATAAGTGATTTGATGTGCTTCACTTCTTGTTAAGCTGAGATACACAACTCTCTGCCGTGGATATACCCTGACTCTCTTAGAATGTGTTTTGTACACACCAATCCTTATGTAAGTATGAAAATTACCAGCTGCTGTCTCAGGGCTCTCAAGACAACCCAAAAAGGCAGTGGATAGCACACGAAGAGCAATGCTTGGAAAGGACACACATAGATTAATACTTGAAGCTGATGTGCAGAAGGAAGCTCAATCGAGTCCCTCCGGGGGTTTGGGGAAGACAAGGTCCAACCAATTCACTTCGGAGTGTCATAAATCTTGTGCTCTTGAAGCCGTGCAAGAGGGCTCCGTCTGCGCTGCATCCAGAGCTGGTCATAAAACTCAAGATGGCTTGCCACAGGAGATCCCTTTAGGAAGTGTAGTAAAAAAGAGCTTTAGTGCTCCATCTGAATGTGCAATTTCAAAGAAGTTGTATTGCTGAAGGTTTGTAATGCAGTGCCAACAATTATATTGTCCAGTTGCTTAACATGACTACAGCAACATCTAGTCAGATTGAAGCCCACTAAAACACACAGTTTGAACAAGGATGCCTTTTTCTTCAAATGCCATAAATTATACGAAATTCGAAAAAAAGCATGTCATCTTAAACCTGAAGCTAAATTTTACATTGTTTCTTGTTAACTACAATTGAATGAATGTACATTTCTGGATGGATTGCTATTTTACCAAGCCAAAATGTCAGATTTAGTAAATAATTTACTAAATACTCCTTTCATAAATATAGCTTATCCATTGACAACTGATTTTTTCACATTCCTTTAAATTTTTTTAATATAGCACCAATTTCCGGGCAAGTCTGAACAACAATAATGTGGCCACCTCCTATCACCTTGTCAAATATCACAACTAGGGCGACCACCTCCCTACAGGCCTGGAGTATTGTGAATTAGCCTAATGCATTCTGGGTGTTTTAGTCTAGTTTTGCTTCCATTAAACTATCACACTTGAAATCAATGATATGTAGATTTAAAGTTCAGGATAGGAGTCAGTGTACATAATGACCTGGAGTTAGGTGGTTACCTTCATAATAACTATTCTTAATGGATATTTGTGAATTAAGTAGTTTCATTGTTAGCATTCAGAGGATGCAATTCATCATTCAAGTGGCTAATATAGTTTTACAAAATTTGCATTCAGGAATTCCTTTGAAGCAGGGATGTGCGAAATTGCAAGGGAGGGTGACTTGCAACTTCGTAATTTGTTTTTAAGCATCATGAGTTTTGTGAAATGTGAGGCTTGTGAAGATAAAAACAAACTTTCTATGGTTTCCTTCTCGGTGTTACAAACATATTTCAATCTCTAACTACATGTAACAAGCATAGAAAAAAACTAGAAAAGTAAAAAGACTTGAGTTTTTTTTGAAGAATAAATATAAATTGGGTCTGGATTGGGCCCAAGAAAATCTAGAAATCTATTTTGGGTCATAAATGTTTGCAGAAAGCCCTAACACAACTAGTTCTTTAAACCTTAACTACAGACTAGGTGTGTTAGACACTGTCTTTTGCAAAAAAGTCCTAAACACCCAGACTGTCCTTTAAGTAGCAATGGTACTTATTTAACAGACTTGTGTGATAACATAAACTGTGACCATAGTCCATGCTTCTTGGTCTTGTCTGTTAAACACAGTCCATGTTTGCAATACATATCCTGCATGAAACATTACCGTGGACTGTATCTGTTGTACATTTCTCATTATTGGCATCATATATATATTCACAAGCAGTGGCGTAGCAAAGGGGGGGGGGGCATTCTGCCCGGGCAGCACGAGTTTTGGGAGTGGCGGCCTCCCCCACACCCCTCAGGCCGGCAAATGCAGGATTCGGAGGCCAGCACCCCCCACCCATGCTCTAACGGCCGCTGCGGGGCGGCAAAGGCTGGGACTTCCACGGCGGCAAAAGGCCTAGATACGCCACTGTTCACAAGAGGCATTACATTTACTGAAACTCATTGTCAAGGGCAAGTAGGAGCTACTGGGCCCAACCATGAGGGTTGAGACCTTTTACTCCTGATGTCCCGAGGCCGGACGTACTATGGATTCTGATCAACTGGGCCAAATGCACCTTTATCACTTGACTCCCAGGAATAGCGTGGTCCAAGCAGTCAAAGGCTCCCTCAGGGGGAGGTGGATACAGGGGCGGTGGACACGGGCTCACAACTTGTATTTTACAGCTAAGAACACAAAGGGAAATACGACATTCACAAACAACTACACAGTCTCCTCTGAGGTTGGGACTCTAGTGTTTCATAGGCAGTTCCCAGTTTCCTACTCCCTCCTCACTTTAGTGATAGTGGTTATTCCCTATTCACTATAAGCAGCAACCAGGGTAAGCTCCACTAGTAGTCCGAGTCTCAAGTGTCCACCCTACTATATTTTAAAGTCAAAAGTGTTCCAGCGTCAAAGTGCTATCTAGTAAACAAGTTCCCCTGGGGCAGACTGCCGAATTCAGTCTTACCCGCACCTGCAGGATCAGAGCATCCAGAGTACCTGAGCGCGCCCCCTCTGCGGGCACTGGAGAAGCAGCTGCTGGTTCAGATGATTCACTGCACCTGGCCCAAGATGAACCCCAAGTTCGTTACATGCAGTTGCGCACCCGCAGCAACCAGAGCATCCTCGCATTTCCTCCTTGCAGGGTAAGTCTTTGGTCCGCCCCACAGTAGGGTGAAGGTGGTGCTAAGTTCCTGATGCTGATCCCTCATCCCGGGGTAGGTGCATTGGGGTTCCCAGAGCGGCCTCCCTCCTCTGTAGACGCTCTGGGTCAGGTCACACTTTTTGCTAGTTCCAATGACCCCCCTCTGGCATACAAGGTCACTGTTTCGCTAATGTACACGTGCCTTGACACGATCGGCACAGCAGATGCCTGCACAGTGGCCCCTCCTGGCATACAGGGTTGCTGCTCCCTCATTACACACAGGCTATGGTCCGATCTGCACGATGATCACTTCACAGTGGCCCATTCTGGCATACAGGGTCACCGATGCCTCACAGCACACTGGTTCCAGCCCAACAGGCACAGCGATATCCACTGTTCACTTTACAGCAACCCTCCTCTGGCATACGGGGCCACCAACTTTGTCTTGCACACAGGCAACAACCCAAACGGTGCAACAGCAGTTTCCTCATACCTCGCTCAAAGAGTATACTTAACAGGATTACCCCCTGGTCCTCAACTCTAGTCTTTATGATTCTCTAATCAGCCCCATCACGTCCCTGGGATGTGCCCCAGCCCCTTCTTTACGACCTCTCTCTGAATTAAAGAGCACCCATTGAAGTGTACTGAAGAGCCTGGTTCTTCCTTCCTCCAGTGTGGGTCCCACCCAGCTCCCAGGAATGCAGCAATCAACAAATCTGTCTGGGGGGATTCCTCTCCCCTCTGCAGTGTGTCCCAACCAGCTACAGGAATGCAGCAATACACAAAACTGTATGGGGGGGATTCCTCTACCTCATGTTTCATCAAGCAGCCCTGGGTCTCCCAAAATGGAACCCATAGTCTGCCATGTATTGTACCATTCATATGCACACATGTACACTTTACATGAAGTTAACATACACGCACTGCACAGCACTACATCCTTAATGTAGTGTATCACTCACAGGCACACATACACCTAGCACAGGCCTTCAACATGCATGCACTGCACAGTACTGCATTATCCCTGTATTGTACCCTTTCCACGTGCACATACACCCAGAGCAGATACATCATTCATGCACTGCCCAGCACTCCACAACAATCTGATGTAAGCCAAGGGGTGAGTTAAGCATGCAGCAGTTGAACTTTGAATGAGTGAGCCTGTACGCCTCACTCCAGTGACACAGGTTAAAGAGGACCTGTTCACTCCTACTGATCACTACACTGTATGCTGTACCACCGTGCTCACGCTGCTTAACTCCTGGTGAAGACAGTAGCCTTTCACAACTATAAGGGTAGCGCTTTCGGCGCCCCTGTCGGTCCAACAAGACCGCTATCCATGCGACAGGCTATATGTTATGGCACACACGCATGATTCGTGCTTGCCTATGACAACAAAAATCAGCATAGGGGATCCAGACATCAGTACAGTTGGGGCACTCAGGCCAGGGGTGCACATCCATTAACTTGTGGAGGACTTTTCCATCCCAACACCCATTAATGTTAAATACCTAATAGAAGGCGAGTGCAATATAAGTAAAATAAAGCTGAACCTCAAGCAAAAAGCTTAAGTAGAGGGGACTGTTAGATAACTTGTTTGAGTTTCAGGTATGTTAACTCCATGATGCAAATCCTCAAAAGAAAAATTCCTAGGGCAAGGTAGCTATACAATCACTTTTACTTCCACTGCCCTGAAAAGATACTCACATATGCCATCACAGATAGCTTCATAAATAGCAGAAAAATATTTCTTACTCGGTCGCCATCTTGCTTCGAAAGTCCAGAGATAGCATTCTCAATGGATGAAAAGCATTTATTTAGTCTGAGATCAGGTTATTATAAATATTTCTTTGAATGTAGAGCTCTCAACCAGTTGGCCTAAAAAAGGGAGAATCTTCATTGGTCGGTAGTTGTTAGAGTCAATTGATACCACTTTTTTAGTATGGGTTTGATATGAGTAATTTTGAGTTCTACTGAGAAGATTCCTGTGGTTAGGGAATGGTGTAGCATGGCTAAGGCCAGGATTTCTGCAGAACTCTGAGGAGAATGTTCTTGGATGTATGAGCTGAGCACGGGTCTATTGGTGAGTCTATTCGTGAGCCTGATGTGAGGCAATCTTGTGTGTTCTTCATTGCAACCTTGCAGAAACTTGAGGGTCGTTAGAGCGCTATTTTTCCAATGTTTCTTTAGGTTAACCTCCATAGTTGCTTGAAGGACCTTCTGTTTGATTTTGTTGATTATAGTTCTGGAGTACGCTAGCCACCCACGAATGCTTGGCAGCCTATTTGCTGAAATGGATTTGAGCAGTATATGTTAACAAAAACTGTTGTGATGCGATGATTGAAATGCTGTTCTGTTATTGCAGTGCTCGTCAGGGATAGTAAGTGCTACATATATACAATTTTTACAATTACAATTACAATTAAAAAATGTAGATTTAAAGAAAGAGAGATCTATGTTCTTTTAGGATCTGAGGGTTGAAAGGGTGGATTGTGTGGTGACAACCTTTTACTGGTGATGGCCTAGAGGGGTTGAGAAACGTATGCAGTGATTGATAGAGATAAAATTACTAAGATCATGTTGGGAGAGGCAAAGTTTGCATCAAGAGTAGACCCCACTCTGTGGGTGGGTCCAGGGACTAAAACTCAAAGATTCGAGAGTAAACAGTAGGCGTTGGCTTGATATCAATTAGACTTTTCAAATCAGATAATGAAATCTCCAAGTATGCAAAGATTTGAGTACTTTATGGTAATCTCCGCAATGAAGTTTAAGAAGGTTTTAGTGAACTATGTGGTATGGGGAGGAGGTCTGCAGATCAATAAAAAAGCGTAGGTGTTTATTGGTGGTGCAGAGCATTGGAAAATAATGATTTATGTTAAGCGGCTTCAATGCCCTCTCCATTTCGTCTGAAGAGCAGCTTCCCAATGGCTAAGCAACCACCAGTCATTTAGGTTGGATGAATGATGCCACCTTGGGCAAGGTAGCAGAGGTACAGAATTTGGCAAATGCCACACGTTAATAATGCTCCCTTAAAATGAACACTTTGAGTGTGAGATTTTGGTGATCCACACATAATTCAATAATTGATAGAAGTGGCCGTCTCCCAGGCCCCTTATTCTTGATATCATGCTAGTAGGGCCAGCCGTATGGTGAAGCATATTGAGACTAACAAAGACATACCTGATGTCTGTTATGTGCATACTACCAGTGCACCCTATCATACAACGCAAGTGTCAATTTCTGTAGGTCACCATACCATCCACATACTACTTCAGACTACTGTAAACCATAGAGGTATACAGTTGGCAACACAAGCTGCACCTACAGTCTTCCATACTACAGTGGCAACTCTTCAAGGAATATAGTGGTGCCATGACATTGTGCTGCAGCCTGCTTTCTGTGACCACGTGTGCAGCCGTGTTCCTCAGTTTCCTATGTGTCACTCCCTGCAGGCATGTACTACTGTAGACCTTCTGAGGGTCTGCATAGTTCCTCGGTTCAGCAGTGAGTCTCAAGTCCTAAAAAAAGGTCATAGCCAAGACACTGACTCACTGTGTTTGCTGTGGACGTTGATCAATGGAAATATCTATAAAGTACATCCAATTGAAAGAACGAGGTGGGAATACTGAGCAAAGGATCATGACTGTGCCACTGGTGGAGTACTTGCTTGAAGATGCTGTCACTTCAAGAGTTCCCTTACAGAAGCACATTTGTGGGGAAAACAGGCAAGTGAAACAGGGGACAATAAGTATGCCCGAACACGTTAACGAAGTTCATTCCACTCATGGTTCTCTACATGGCCATGCACCTGCTGAACCTAATAATCAGTTGCTGTTGGCTAGTCCCTGGTTATACTACCAAAGCAATATGGTTTAACTATAGTCTGGCAAAAATACAATTTTGTACAAAATTGTAGTCTTAAATATAGGCCTGGGCGGAGTTCACTGAGTTTTACTCCGTGGAAGGAACTCCGAGAAGTGCCGGAAAAACTCTGCCGTGCTCTGCGGAGTTCTGCCAGTGGCGGAGTCTGTTAAGTTGCACTGCTCGTACTGATTTTTAGCGCAGGAGTTTGTCTCGCTCTGTAAAATCAGTGTGAACGGCACTACGTGTCACATCAGAGGGCACTGCTGCTTTCTGCCGCTCGAGTAGACATTCTACTCACGCAGCAGCTTCTTCAACACGATTGGCAGATTTCTCGACGTGAGCCGTCGCGACCTGCCGTGACCACCCACATTGAGAAATCTCGCCAGGAGGAGTATAGCACTCGATTTTTTCTCATGAGCGCTTGCCAACTTAACGTTGGTGAGCCTCTCGAGAGGAAAAAAACTCCACTTCGTGCCACTTCGTGGAGTGTTTCAGAACTCCGCGCAGAGTGGACAAAAGTCCGCGAACTCCGCTGGCGGAGTGGAATTCTTCGCCCACCCCTACTTGAATATTGTTTACAAAAATATCACCCTAATGGAAAAAAACATACACTCTATTGCGAGATATTTTTGCAAATGATATATGGACTACAATATTTATGCAAAATTATATTTTTGTAATTGTCGCTCTGACATACAATCACTCTCTGATACTATGGATGCTGACACCACAAGAAATAAGATATACTGCTGCATCCATTCCTCTGACACAATTTAATTTCACCCATTAGATCCAACAGTCACAGTCCCTATATAATTGGACTTCAAGATACATTTCCATTAAATCACACAGTACTTCACTTATGCTATCACAAATAACATCATGGCATAATCAAGAAAATCACACAAGACCAGAAAAGAAATGGTAAATGTAGAATTTAGAACTTTTCCTTAATTGTGGCCTGTGCCAGGACTATAGTGTCTAGGATAGATCTGAAAATTGACCTATTCTCAACACAGCATGACCAGCATCACAGGATGCCCTCACGACCTTAGATGATATTTTCAATATAGCATAAGCTCTAGGTATTTTTCATTTTGTTTTAGTTGCATTCAGTCGGTAATATGGCTTTTGCAAAAACAATATAAAGATGTGAGAAATAAAGAAATAAAAATATAAGAAGAAAATGTAAACGACAAAAAGGAAAACAAAACAAAACATGAGGATAATTTGTCGAGTCTATTCTGTCTTTGGTGTCCTTATTTTCTATTTGGCGATCTGTCTGCCATCTGTCGCTTTCAAGCTTTTTCTGAAATGAGGATTTTGGAGCAGACAGAATGAAGAAATTCAAGTTGGCCACATCAGGCTATGGTCTAATGCTTGCTGTGCAGCATCGAACATATTTTGGTTCTCTGTCAACCATTAATCTCTTGTTCTGACCATTTTCTTTAGATAGGATGCCACTTATATAGGTATATCAAGGGGATATGAAAAAGAGATGGTGGATGTATTTTGTTCCGCCTGTGAGACAAGGGCATGCATTGATGTTACTGGTTCCCCATTTTTTGACACTGTTCTCCAGTGGACGCAAACTGCTCTGGCCACGATAAACCGCTGTCTCATCTCCACATGCTGGGGGGTGGTGATATATGGCTGTTGTTTCTCATTTTTTTCAAATATATTTTGTTATTAAGATCTTAGGAGTTTCTGAATCTTTTCCTGCCATGCTTTTCTTCGGCTCCTCTGAGAGGCTTCTTGAAGAAATTTGCTAAGTCATTTTTCTTGACATGAACTATTTCTTTGACAGCCTTTATTTCTCCGATTCTTTTGCAATAAAGGTTCTTCTGGGTACTGTGCTTTGATGCACTCATCCCAGCAGGTATCCATCAGGTGCTAGGAGACCAATGAGCCGCTTAGCGGGCCACACTCTTGCACACTTTCTGCTTCTGGTCCATAAGGGCACAGCCAGCCTCTGTGGGCTAAACGAAAGGCTGGAGGATGACGGGGTACTTCCCTCACCTTTTATTGTGTTATTCCCAGGTTGGCAGGAGTTACCAAGAGAACCACATAGCTCTGCCCTGCTAACTGTGGTTGATTCCATCTTTGTTGAACGACTCGTGGGACATGGACACCCTCTAGCGCCTGGATACCCTCACAGGCGATAAGCCGCGCTATATAAATCTACAAATTAAATTAAATTAAATCACATATCGGGTCAAGCCAGCGCCAAACCTGTATGTGAATCTCATGATTCCTTTTGCTGTCATTTCCATTTCCTTCTTGGATATTGCCATGTATTGGAGCCAAGTGAAGGGGTAAGGAAACCAGACGCCTTGAAAGGGATATCAAGTTGCCTTTTCCGGTATATTACCTTCGAGGCTGAATCTGAAGGATGTGGTGTCTCTACTGTTGAGATATAAGTTGAAGAGGAATGGAGCCAAAAGGCATCCCTGTTTGAAACTGTTTGTTGTTTGATGTTTTCTCGTTGATTGACCCAGAATTGGCGCATGTTATCTGGGAGAGGTATATGAGTATAGTTTTGGAACGAGACTGCCCAGTTGAGGGTTTATCCCAGAAGCTTTTAGTTTTGGTGAAAGCTTGCCACTGTCAATGAGGTTAAAACCAATGCGTAATCTAGGAGAGCTGCAGAACACTTCCCCTGTGATGTGTACTTCACGATCAGATGGTTCAGGACAAAAGCTTGGTTTATAGGTAATAAGCCCACTGAAACTCTTCTGACTTGCATCAGCAACCTCCCTTTATTGAGCCATTCCTGAAGGCTCCACATTGCAATTTTGGCGAAGGGTTTTGCTTCCACGCCTAGGAAATGTAATGTTCTATAAGACATGGGTCTACAACTTTCCTTGTTTTATGGATGAGAATCATAACTCGATTACTAAGTTTGACAAGAAGTTAGGGCACCCTAGGCTATTGGCAGAGTGGGTAAAAAGTGTCTTTAAATGGGCGATCCACAAGTTTTGAAGTGCTTAACCAGCTTCTTTGAAATTAGGTTGGGTCCAAGAATTTTACCATTTACCAGTTTGTTAATGACTTTGGAGAGATCTTGTTAGAAATGGGGGTCTCTAGTTGGCAATGGCTGGCCACTGTCCAAGTAGGGACCCTTCTTCCTAAGCCAGAGTGAGAGGGCTACACCCTTCGATAACCCCTGCTCAACCCTGTGGTAACGTAGCACGAGCAGCTAGGCCTATCTCAGAGGCAGTGTGTGAAGCATTTATGACCATACACAGTAACACAGTAAGTAACACTACAAAGGGACACCACACGAATAGGTATATCAAAAATAAGTATCTTTATATAGGCTTATCACAAGACCCAAAACGACCATAAAGCCACAATACTATAAAAATGGAATTACTCTTGGAATGCTGCAAAAATGGAAAAACGGAGGCAAGATGGCGATCGGCTGACGGCGTCGCGAGGGAGCTCCGCTGAGCCTCCCCCGATTGAAGCGCAACTGAGACTGGAGATACGATAATTAATCTCCAAAAGCAATCGTGAAACTTGAGACGCATTTAAAGATGGAAAATTGCTGAGAGAAATGCGGCTGAAAACTGTAACCGGGAAAAATCCACCTTTGTTTGTTATCGCCGCAATCTATCCCTGCCTCGAGGACGCACTGCCTGCTCGGAGCTCCTGGATGGGGGTTGACCTGCGCGGCTCCTTCCAAGCGCATCTTCACTACGGAAGGCTTCTGAACGAGCTGTTTGTTCTCCGTGTTGAACAGAGGAGGCAACTACGAAGCTTACACGGGATCCGCTCCAGAAGCAGAGGAGGTAGCGGTGTGGAAAGCAGGATTTGGGCAGAGATACACGGCTGCAACCAGCGCATTCTCCGGCAGGACACACAAGTGAGAATGACTGGCAAAGGGGCGAGAGGAGGCAAGGGTAAGATCGCTCTGGTATCCTCACAGCAAGGCGCAGCACAACCTAATACCTCATTAGCACTTACACGCTTGGCTAAAAAACAGGACAGCACGAACACGAGTGCAAGAGGTAGTGGAGGGGGCGAGAGAGGGGAAAGTGGGCGCAAACCCCTGCAAGAGAAAGATTTAACCATTAACTCTACGGGGGGAGAGAAAAGAAATAACACTCGTACATTTAAAACAACCGACAGCTCTCAACCTTTAATCTCCACTAGTTTTGCGGCTGTGGGAAACCTCGGGAATGCTAAACAGGCGGTCTGCAGCGTACTAAAGGATGGCTCGGATACTCCCGCATTAGTTGGTCCAGTGGAAGTAACCACGGCAGCAGTGGTAGAGGGAGCTGCTGGCTCCGTTGGTAATGTGGTAAGCAATCACAGTAGCTCATCTGTGCAAACGAGTGCTACAACCCCGATTAAAAATATTACCGGGAATACCACCCTCCTCCCTCCAGTACCGGACGTGGCTCACTCACTTCTAGACTCGAGTCAGATGATGCCAGATAATCAAGACAAGTTTTTCTCGCTAACTGAAGAGTCTGAAGTTACAGACAGTAGTATCTCCCTATCGAGTGGGGAAGAAGGCAAGAATTGGTACAGTAGCCGTAATACCGGCACCCAGAGATCCAGAGCAGGCACCAAAAGGCTACACAAAAAACGGAACAGCGATAGGGTGCAAGGAGGGAAAGACCTATCGGGGGATGAGAGTCCCAGTGAGCTGAAGTGGGATTATAATAATACCCCTCTCATACTGGCCTCGGGGGGTACCCCAATTAGCACTCCAAGTAGCTACAAGCCAGCGAATGACGGCAGTGGCATCGGTAGCGACAGCAGTAAGGCGGTGGAGCAGGGTGAAGCCACCTTGGCAGTTGTGTTGAAGTCCATAAAAAGCTTTCAGGATGAAGTCAAGGCTGACAACCGACGATCCCGCATGGCGGCTAAAAAACTGCAAGGGGCTGGCAGAAGGTGGGGAAGACCTGTTCCGACATAGCTGATCGAATGACTATGGTGGAGGGGAGGACCGAGCAGTTGGAAAAGGAGGTATCTACACTCCAGACACAGCATGTTGATCATGAGGGATTGGTAAAAGATCTGATGTGGAAGATGGAGGAACAAGAAAACCGGCAGAGACGCAATAACCTCCGTTTCTTAGGGATCCCGGAAGGCGCAGAGAAAGATGATCCTAGGAAATTTATGATCAACCTGCTAAAAGGAGCGTTCCCAGAGCTGCAATCATGGGACCTGGATAGGGAGGTTCAAAGAGCCCATAGATTTCCCCTGTTTCCTGGCAAGCATGCATCCGCATCACAACACCCGCGGGCAATGCTTTTATTTTTTGGGAACTTTATCCTCCGCCAAACCTTGTTTGACCTGGCTAGGCCAACAAAGAAACGAACATTCGAGGGAGTAACTTTTTTTACAAGACCTGATTTCGCTCATGCTACAGTAGAGCGTCGGTGGAGGCTTCGGCAGCTTTTTGATCCATTCCAGAAACTAGGGGCCGAAGTATACCTGCAGAATCCAGCCAGGCTGAAAATAGTATTTAAGGGGGCCATCCGCAGCTTTGTCTCTGAGATACAGGCACAAAAGTATCTTGAGGAACTCTCGGGACAAAAAACTTAATATGTCTTAGGAACACAAGTATATTTGTAACTGAAGTGAACTGTTTTTTAGCAAGATAGGTTCTGAGGCCGTGGACTGGAAGTATTGTTATTGCTATTGTACCGAGGACTTCTTGCATGGCTTTTTTTCTAAAGGTGGCGGAGGGCATGTTTGATGTATTTTGTTTTGGGGGCTTTTATTCTTTCCTTTTATGATGAGGTAGAGGGGGGTTTCTTTCTTTTCTCTCCTCGAGGAGGTAATTGCTTTCTGAAGGAAATGTGCTTATCTTACAACATAATGTCTCAGGAGTCTCTTGAAAAAGATAGATGTTGGGGGAGACCCAGCGGGCTTGCGGGACTCTGTTTGTCGGATGTCACATCCCTGGCGCGGCCAGGTAACCTCCAAAAGTGGTGGAGGGTGGGGGGGGCAGGGGGGGGCCCGGGGAGAATGGGGCAGGCAGGAAGGGTGTAACTAAAAAAGGGAAGGGTAGGAGGTGGATGAGAATGAAAGAAGGGATGGTGGATAGTGATCATAAGCACGGAATGCACTAACATAATAAGATGGGTTTTGTAAGAATATTATCCATGAATATTTGCGGATTAAACGATGTCAAGAAAAGACAAACGTTGACAGTAGCACTTCAAACATGGGGAACAAATATCGTGTGTTTGCAAGAAACTCATATCGAAGGGCCACAAAGACATATCCTTAATTCGTTGGGATATCGGCTGATATGTGCCACATCACAAGGTGCTAGGGTAAGGGAGGTTGCAATTTTAGCCAGGGGTAAGGGGGTCACCTTTAATCACTCCAAAGTTGATAAATTTGGTCGTTGTGTAATAACAGAATGTCAGTATGGGAGTGGGCAAAAGCTGACCTTGTGTGCCATATATGGAAGCAACCATGATGATGCATCAGTTATTGAAGAGATCTCAAATGAACTAATGCACTGGCCCTTGCCTTTGATGGTTTGCGGGGATATTAATATTAATTTGCCCAGTAATTGGTCCCTAAATGAGGGGTGGCACTACTTAGGGCGTAAACCCAAGGTTTTTAAGGCTCTGAAACAATTGTGCTTGTGCCATGGTCTAGTTGACGGATGGCAGATTTCAAACCCTGATGACCCGGGGTTTACATATTTTTCTAACCCACACTTTACCCATGCGAGACTCGATTACTTTTTTATCTCTAACTCAATTAAATCAAAATGCAAGGTAACGAAATTACCCCGGATCCTTTCGGATCATAATCCTCTTATCTGCTCTCTTGAAGTAGACATTAGAAATAATACACTTAACACATGGACCTTTGCGAAAGCTTTGCTGCTAGATGAGAATTATTGTAATTATATGAGGGAGTGGATCCCAAATTTTCTGTCTGATAATGAGGGAAGTGCCTCAATTGAAGTCATCTGGGACACGTTGAAAGCAGGGATACGGGGGGAGACTTTGCAATACTCTCTTAAAATTAATAAACAAGCCAGGGTAGCTATGCAGGGGCTACAAGAAAATCTTAGAAAGTTTGAGGAAGAACTTATAAGTGGTACAAGCGACAATAACCTAAATAGAAAGGAAGAAACTGAAAAACTGCAGAAGCAAGTGGCAATCGCGAAAGCTCAAATTTTTAATATTTTTACTGAAAAAGCAATAAAAAAAGCATTAGCCCAAAAAGAGAGGGTTTATGAAGTCAATGAACAAATAGGACACCAGCTAGCCGTGCGTATGAGGCAACAGGTCACATCAAACTTAATTCGTGAAATTCAGGGATCTCAGGGGCTCCGAATCGAGGATCCCAAACTTATAAGAGATGCTTTTTGGCGGTTCTATCAAGAATTATATTCGGAAACCGGGGGGCTGATCAAGCAAGAATTGAGGACTACCTGGATAACTTCAGGCTTGTTAAGTTTGATACAGAGGATGCAAATTGCTTAGAGGAATCACCCTCGGAGGAGGAAATATTAAGCGTAGTTAAAAATTTACCTGGAGGGAAAGCTACGGGGCTAGATTGCATCCCATCAGAATTTTATGCTGTATTTTTAAGCCAGATCAAAAATGTCTTGGTCGATCTTATCACGCATATTTTTAAGGGTGGGCGCCAGCCGAACTCTTGGTCTCGGGCCAAGATAATTATTTTTCCCCAAAAAAATAAACCCCCTGAACAGCTTGGATCATACCGCCCCATTACCCTTATCAATTCAGACTCTAAAATTTATGCGAAAGTCCTGGCCAATCGTATTGCCCCATTAATTCATAAAGTAATCTCTCCAAAACAGCACAGCTTTATTCCTGGTAGATCCACCATCAATCATATTCACCGAGTAATTACTCTGTTTGATGCTAGGGAGGTGGCAGGGGACCCTATGGCGCTGGTTTTGCTGGATGCGGAAAAAGCGTTCGATAGGGTCTCCTGGCACTTCCTTTGGGCAGCAATGTCCAGAATTGGGATCCAAGGATGCTATATTCAGGCTGTTAAAAAATTGTATGTAAGTCCTAAGGCTGTAGTAATGGTAAATGGCAGTCTAACAGAAGAAATAGTAATATAACGGGGGACACGACAAGGCTGCCCGTGCTCCCCATTGCTTTTTGCAATTTATATTGATTCTTTTTTAAGGCGATTGGAGGAGGATAGTGCAATTAAGCCGGTTATTTCTAATAGTTTTTCTACTAAAACATTAGCCTATGCGGACGACATCGCTCTTGTGACAATTGATCCAAATTTGGCCATGTCCGCAATAGAGAATGAGGCAAAGCAATTTGGAGAAGTTTCTGGATACGCACTCAATCAGGGGAAAACTCAGATTGTTCTAAATAAAAAATGCGTGATGAGAGATGTACGGGTGGTGGACCAAGCAACCTATCTTGGGGTCTGTATAACATCTGATCTTGATAATCTGGTCAATATTAATCTGAAACCGATGACTGCTACAATCCAGAAAGACCTTAAACGTCTAGATAATCTACATCTTTCTATTATAGGCAGAGTAAACGCGATTAAAATGGTCTTCTTCCCCAAAATTCTATACTTATTTAGAACAATCTGCTTAGAATTTTCGGCAACCTGGTTTAAGTCAATTGATCGCCTATTCTCTAGGCATATTCACAACCACGGCGAGCCCAGAAGTTTCTTACTCTCCAAAAAGAACGTGGTGGGCTAGGTCTCCCGAATCTGCAGGCATACTATTGGGCAACTGTTCTGTTATACAGCAAAGAACTGTTGGAGAATAACTGGGCAGAGGGAGAAGGGGTAGCCCCTACGCCTTCCACCTTCCAATTGGTGCTAGGAAGGGAGAGTAGTGGATATTGGTGGAGACACTTACATGACAGCCACTTCAAAAAAGTTAAATTTAAAACATTACTCAATGGGCTTAAAGTATGGAACCATATCAGGAAAATGCTTGGGATAGGAAGATTCTCGTTTTATACTCCCTTAAAAATAATCCTGATCTCCCAGCCATTTTTAATGATAACTATATGCTTAAATGGCATGAGGCAGGAATTACACAGGTAGGCTGTCTTTTCTCCTCTGTAGGGATCTATTCCTTCGAAGAACTGAAAAATAAATTTGGGTTGGACTGGCGCAACTTTTTAAAATATCTCCAAATTAGAGATTTTTTTGACACGTAAAACAGGTGGGAAGGGAGGGATTGGTAAAGTAAATTTAATAGACACATTATTATCCGGCATAAGGAATAGGATTGGGGGCATTTATTTAGTCATTAACGCTATGTTTCCTGATGATATGGAAAAAATATCGCAGAAATGGCTAGAGAAAGCAGGAATTCCAAATAATGAGTTTAACTATGCTTATGAATTGTCACAAACAATTTTAATGTCGACCAAGCTCCAGGCACAATTTTTTAAAACATGCTTTTTTCTGTACTACACTCCTGATAGAATTGCAAAATGGGGGACTGGATTGAGTACATGCTGCCCCAGGTGTAAGCTATATTGTGCAGATTGTATACATATTTTCTCTACTTGCGAGGGACTAAAAGCTGTTAAACGAGAGATAGAGAAATTTCTATCCACAATTTTGAATACTACAATTGTATTATCTAATGGGGTTATTTTATTGGGGCCGCAGACCCCGGAAGCTCTAATATAGGCCATGAACTCACCTTTATTGCAATGGCAGTCTTCAGGCTCTGCATTGCCTCCGCATGGCGTGATACTGATGCCCCCACGTTTCAACAATGGCTAGCCAGATTTCTCGCTTTGGCTAATATAGAAATTGCCATTTATAAACGCAAGGGCAGGAAACGACGGAAAAAGGGGTTAAAAATCTGGTCCCCTCTGATTGTTTGGCGTCAATCTTTAGGCTGCTCGGAGTGAGGTCGACGATTGTAGTAGTAGCATAAGCATAAAGGGCATTACTAGCTAGATTAGCAGTGTGTCTTTTTTTTTTTGTTTTTGTGATATTGTTACGAATTACTCATGTTATTTTTCCATGTATCCCTTCATGGTAGATATGTACAGTTTGCACAGTATGTATATTCTTTCTTTTGGTGTTAACCTGCACTAATTTTTTTTTATTATGGCACACCTGTCTGTCCGGGAGGGAGGGGGTGGGGGCGTGGGTTAAAATACAGTTGTTGTAAAATCTTAATAAAGATATTTAATAAAAAAAAAAAGGAATGCTACAAAAATAGTTCAAAGTGTGCAAGAAGAACTCAGTTCAAGGCAGTGGTCTCTGCGACCCTTCTACTCACAAAGTACCTGGATTTGGCACGGCAAAGAAGTAAAACGTTGCACTGAAGCTGTAGCGCTGATGCTCTCCCCGCGGGGCTGACAGTGCGCTGAATCCTTGCCGCGAGGGAGGAGGTGATGTGCTGATCGGCGGATGCGAGGGAAAGCGAGGCGGTGCGCTCCTGCATGCGAGGTCGTTGTTGCGATGACTCCTTGCCGCGAGGGAGGAGACGATGCGACGATCTGTGGATGCGTGCTGCAAGCTGGTTGCGATGCCAAAGAATGGTGCTCCGCTCTGGAGCGACGAGCCGGGTGCGATGTGAGGGAGCTGGCGGGCGCGATGAGTCCGCGCTGCGATGTCGTGATGCGCCGATCGCGGGGATGCGACGCTCTTGGTGCGATGTCGTGGTGCGCCGATCGCGGGGATGCGACGCGGTTGGTACGCTGCGATGATCCTGGATTTTGCGAGCACTCAGCGGCAGCAGCGCGAGGATTCCTGACAGCGCTCTCAGCTGCAGCGGCTCGCAAACGTGCGTTAGCGGTGATTTCAACCCGCGTTCTCTGCAGTAGAACTAGAGGCCCTGAGTTCCTTGACAGGAGCCTCACCTGCAAATAGAAGTCCTCGCTGGGAGGATTCAGAGGGTCGATGGTGAAGTCTAATGTGCCTGAGACTTCGACAGGAGGCTAGCTCTCCTCTAGCCCTTGGGTGATTGCTTTAGCAAGATGAATTAAAGTGTTTCTCCAAAAGTCCTTTTCCCTCTCTTTCAAAGTCCAATGATAACCACTGCAGGCCACTCCAAGAAACAGCATACAAGCACAAGGATAGCCCCCTCCTGCAGATTCCTTCAGTTACACGGACAGAGGTTCGTCTTGATGTCCAGGAGCAATACACTTTGTAGGGGCTTCAGCACAGATATTTATACCCCAAAAGTCTTTGTTCTTAAAAGTTACAAGTCACTGAGCCTAGCCAGAACCAGTTCTGTTCAGTCCTGGAGCATTTTGTTTACCAGGCTGCATCCTTCCTTTCAGATAGAGGGGGTCTGCTATCAGACGCACAGTGGGAGGTGGAGCCATCATTCACCTTGCCAGGCACAGCCCTATTCAAGCGAAGGAGCTACCCCTCCCCATACTCCAAGACAGATCTCTCTATTCAACCCAGGTCTGGCTCAGCCTGCCCTGTCCCTCCAAAACCAGACGGCCAATACACATAACAGCAGAGCACACTGGAAGGCTTAGGCAAGAAAATACCCACTTTCTAAAAGTGGTATTTTCAAACACAGAATATAAAAATAAACTTTCCTAAAAGATGTATTTTAATATTCTGAGCTCAGGCATACTAAATTAGTTTTTCTACCATGTTCCTGTGGTCACTTAGGACTATAGAATGTAATAGTCAAAATTGCCCATTCTGGCCTATGGGGAACAGGTAGCCTTACAGTAGTGAAAAACGAAATTGGGTGTAAGTCACTACCAGGACATGCTACACACACCAAGGCATGTCCTACCTCACACATACAATGCACCCTACCATAGGGATGGCTTACATAATGCCAAGGGAAGGTTCAGGGGCTGGGAAGTGGGTGCACTTCACAGCCAAGATGGCAGTTCGGGACTGCACGCAGACTCTGCAGTGGCAGGTCTGAGACACACTTTACAAGCTGCTTCTGTGGGTGGCGCAAACCAGCGCTGCAGGCCCACCGGCAGCATTCGGTTTACCAGCCCTGGGCACTCACAGGCCACGCTACTAGGGACTAACAGGTAAACCAAATAAGCCAATCAGGGATATACCATTTCATATGTCATATTTACACAGGGAGCATTCGCGCTGTGGCACTGAAGGGCAGTGGCACAGCGCCCAGAGCATCTAACACCAGCAAAACGGAGGAGACAACAGCGAAAAATGGAAGGGAGACCCACGCCAATGGTGCCAGGTCTAACACGTGTCCCCTCCAGCTGAAATGTGGGGAGAACTACCCATCCCCTTGGGAGTTCTCATCACTAAGGCGGAAAAATCTGGACAGACCATCAGCATTGGCGTGTTCTGTACCAGGGCGGTGTTCCACTGTGAAGTCCATACCCTGTAGGGAAATGGACCACCTCAACAACTTGGGATTCTCACCCCTCATCTGCGCGTCGGTCTTCGTGACCGAATTGAGACCTCGGTAGTCCACACAGAACCTAAGTTCAGGGGTGGCACCAGGCGTCGCAGCTTTTGGTACCAAGACCACGGGGCTGGACCAGGGGCTGCTAGAGGACTCAATCACCCCTAGGGCAAACATTTTGGAGACCTCCTCCTTAATGTAAGCCCTGACCCTGTCAGTCACTCTGTAAGCCTTGTGCTTCACAGGAGGACTGTCCCCGGTATCTACCTCATGGACGCACCAATCAGTGACACCAGGCACCAGGGAGAACAAATCAGAAAATTGCCCCAACAGTTGGTGACAATCTCTCTGCTGCTCAGGGGTCAGTGTGGTGGAGAGGATCACACCCTCCACTGACCCATCCTTCTCTTCTGCACACAGGAGGTCAGGAAGAAGCTCACTCTCCTCCTCCACCCCATCATCTGTGGCAAGAAGCATGCCCACTTCAGACCTCTCAAAGTGGGGCTTCAGGCGGTTCACATGCAGGACCCGCAAGGGGTTCCTGGGAGATTGAAAGTCCACCAAGTAGGTAACTGGACCTTTGCGCTCCACCACCTCAAATGGACCGGTCCACTTATCTTGGAGCGCACAAGGCTCCACTGGGGCCAGTACCCAAACCTTCTGACCAGGTTGAAACTCGACCAGAATGGCATTCTGGTCGTGCCAACGTTTCATTTCCTCCTGGCTGGCTTCCAGATTTGCCTCAGCAATCTTTCTGAAACGCCGAGTCTGGTTCCTGAAGGCCAACATGTAGCTAAATACATCTTGGGGAGGTTTTCTGGGAGATTGCTCCCAGCCTTCCTTGACCAGACTCAGAGGTCCTCTTACCGGATGGCCATAGAGCAGTTCAAAGGGACTGAACCCTAAGGACTTCTGTGGCACCTCACGGTAGGCAAACAACAGGCATGGCAAGAGGATGTCCCACTTATGCCTCAGGGGCTCTTCCAGGCCCATGATCATGCCCTTCAAGGTCCGGTTGAACCTTTCAACCAGACCATTACCTTGGGGGTGGTAAGGAGTGGTGAACTTATAAGTTACCCCACACTCCTTCCACAGAGACTTCATGTACTGGGAGATGAAGTTGGTGCCCCTGTCAGACACCACCTCTCTGGGGAACCCCACACGGGAGAAAATCCCCATCAATGCACGTCCCACCATGGGGGCCGTCACTGTCCTGAGCGGGATGGCTTCGGGGTACCGGGTGGCATGGTCCACCAAGACCAGGATGAACCTGTTGCCTATGGCTGTCTTGGGGTCCAGAGGCCCCACAATGTCAATGCCCACTCGCTCGAATGGGGTACTAACAACTGGAAAAGGCTGGAGTGGGGCCTTGATCTTCCCCCCACTCTTCCCACTTGCCTGGCAAGTCTCACATGTCCTGCAATGAGTGTCTGAACTCTTGCGCATCTGGGGCCAATAAAAGTGGGCGGCCAGCCTCTCAAAGGTCTTGGTCTGCCCCAGATGTCCTGCCAATGGAATGTCGTGAGCCAACCCCAGTAGGAAGGCTCTGAAGCACTCGGGTACCACCAGCACACGGGCTGACCCCGACTCAGCAGCCTTAGTCTCGCTATACAGGAGACTGTTCTCCCAATAAATCAGATGTGAACCAGACGTGTCACCTGCTGCCTGGGCTGCAGCCTGGCGCCGCATACCCTCAAGAAAGGGGCAAACTCTTTGTTGCTCACAAAATTCCTCCCTGGTGGGCCCCCCTTCCTGCTGCCAATCGGTCAGCTGGGGTAGGTCCCCCAGTTCGGCGGTCTGCTCCCCAGTAGGCTCCAGGGCATCCCCCTCAGGGTCTGCTCCCTCCTGGGCCATGGGAACCAAGGGGGCCAGCTTCCCGCGCCCCCTGCCCCTTCTCTCTAAGGCAGGGATCTGGGCCATACTCTCAGGCTCCAGGTCCTTCTCAACACCCTCCTTGGCTGCCATGGACCGAGTGGTAGGACATGCCCACTCAGGCAGACCCAACATCTCTAAGTGAGATTTCCTCTCCACCGTAGCCCACGGGGAGTTCTCTAAATCATTGCCCAACAGACAGTCTACAGGCATGGCGGGCCTCACAGCCACCTGAAGAGTTCCTGAGACCCCCCCACTCAAAGGGAACCTGAGCCACCTCACATTGGCTCTCTGAGTTGTCTGCGGACACTACTGGGTAGAATGCATGGGGGACAACCTGCTCTTTGGACACCAACCGGGAGCTGACAGCAGTTATACTGGCTCCTGTGTCTCTTAGAGCCTCCACCCTATGGCCATTGATGGTCACCCACTGCCTGTACTTTTTAGTGTTAGCAGGCAGTGCAGTCTTAGGGACCATCTCAAAGTCTCCTAATGAGACAAGGGTCAATTCTACGGGATCCCACCCACCTTGAGCACCCATCTCCTCCCCTCCCAGGGCTACACTAGCAAGCTGGCGGGGGGGGTGCACGGGGTGGTGCATTGGTATCCCTCTGAGGACACTGGGGATCAAAGTATCTGTGGCCCACTTGACCACACTTAAAACAAGTAAGGGGCCCCCTCTGAACAGGCCTACCTGTCGGGGCACTGGCTTCTTCTCTTGGGGAGGCTGGGACACCACTGCTTGGTTCCCTTGGGAATTACTTTGGGGCCCTCTTTGGAACTCCCTCGGTTTACCCCTGTCCCCCCACTTCTCTGCTGGGGACCCTGCCCACTTTTGGCAAAGTCTCCCACTGGACCCTTGCGAACCCGGGTGCTCACCCAGCGGTCCGCCTCCTCAGCAAGCTTCCTAGGGTTAGTCAGCTTGCAATCAATCAGGTGCTGGCGTAGCTCAGGAAAACAGTTACTAGATAAATGCTCCCATGCTATCAAATCATAAAGTTGCTCAAAAGTTTCTATTTTGCTACCTATTACCCAGCGTTCCATTGCTCTGCAAAAAAAAGACACGCATTCAACCCAAGTGGTACCCTCTAGCTTCTTGCAGGTCCTAAACCTCTGCCTATACATCTCAGGGGTCAAACCATAGCGGGTAATCAAAGCTTCCTTCATGTGGCCATAAACCATTCGACTTTCAGGGGGCAGGTCCAACAAGGTATCCCTTCCCTCACTCACAAAGCGTCCCCACAACCCCGCACCCCAATCCTTCTCAGGGACCCGGTGGGACACCATGGCTAATTCATAAGCGGCAAACCATTGCCCAATATCTTCACTTTTGTGGAAATCCTTAATAACCTCCTTGGGTATATACACTCTATTCTCAGTATGCACTACAGGTATGCTGCCACCAGAGGGGGAGATCTCTACACTCTTTGCTTTAATCTCCAACTCCCTCAATATTCTCTCATGCTCAAATTTCATTTTCATAATCTCAAATTCTAACTTCTTGTTCTCTAGGTCCCTCTGGCCATCCATTTTAAGCCTCGCCATCTCCATATTATGCCGCCTATCTCTCTCCCTGTCCTCCATCTCTTCTGGGGACAGGCCCTTGGCGGACACACTAGTGCCCGGGCTGGAAATTGCTTTGTCTCCTACTAAGTCTACTACTTCGCCCTGCTGCTCTCCTGCATTCTCTTCCCCTCCACAAGCTCTCCCGTATCCTTAGGGGCATCCCTGGCTTCTAGCCAGGCCTTCAGCGCCTTGTAATACTCCTCTCTTCTAGTGAGACCTGTGATAGGGACTGTGAAGTGTTTGCAAAAATATTTGAGCTGCTTGGCATTGTAGGTTTCTAATTTCTCTTCTTCCCAGGAGAGATCCTCCGAGGCATTGGATCTGGGCTTGCCCATTGTAGCAATAACTGGCACTATTAATCAAAAATAGAATCAAAAAACCTCAAAAACGTATGTTGTTGCGTTATGGTCTGCACTCACTAGTAGTGTACACTATAATTACTGTATGCAATCATAAATGCAAGTCCAGATCCTCACCGCTGACCACCAATGTTAGAAATGGGGTCTCTAGTTGGCAATGGCTGGCCACTGTCCAAGTAGGGACCCTTCTTCCTAAGCCAGAGTGAGAGGGCTACACCCTTCGATAACCCCTGCTCAACCCTGTGGTAACATAGCACGAGCAGCTAGGCCTATCTCATAGGCAGTGTGTGAAGCATTTAAGACCATACACAGTAACACAGTAAGTAACACTACAAAGGGACACCACACGAATAGGTATATCAAAAATAAGTATCTTTATATAGGCTTATTACAAGACCCAAAACGACCATAAAGCCACAATACTATAAAAATGGAATTACTCTTGGAATGCTGCAAAAATAGTTCAAAGTGTGCAAGAAGAACTCAGTTCAAGGCAGTGGTCTCTGCGACCCTTCTACTCACAAAGTACCTGGATTTGGCACGGTAAAGAAGTAAAACGTTGCACTGAAGCTGTAGCGCTGATGCTCTCCCCGCGGGTCTGACGGTGCGCTGACTCCTTGCCACGAGGGAGGAGGTGATGCGCCGATCGGCGGATGCGAGGGAAAGCGAGGCGGTGCGCTCCTGCGCGCGAGGTCGTTGTTGCGATGACTCCTTGCCGCGAGGGAGGAGACGATGCGGCGATCTGTGGATGCGTGTGCAAGCTGGTTGCGATGCCAAAGAATGGTGCTCCGCTCGGGAGCGACGAGCCGGGTGGGATGTGAGGAAGCTGGCGGGCGCGATGCGTCCGCGCTGCTATGTCGTGATGCGCCGATCGCGGGGATGCGACGCTCTTGGTGCGATGTTGTGGTGCGCCGATCGCGGGGATGCGACGCGGTTGGTACGCTGCGATGATCCTGGATTTTGCGAGCACTCAGCGGCAGCAGCGCGAGGATTCCTGACAGCGCTCTCAGCTGCAGTGGCTCGCAAACGTGTGTTAGCGGTGATTTCAACCCGCGTTCTCTGCAGTAGAACTAGAGGCCCTGAGTTCCTTGACAGTAGCCTCACCTGCAAATAGAAGTCCTCGCTGGGAGGATTCAGAGGGTCGATGGTGAAGTCTAATGTGCCTGAGACTTCGACAGGAGGCTAGCTCTCCTCTAGCCCTTGGGTGATTGCTTTAGTAAGATGAATTAAAGTGTCTCTCCAAAAGTCCTTTTCCCTCTCTTTCAAAGTCCAATGATAACCACTGCAGGCCACTCCAAGAAACAGCATACAAGCACAAGGATAGTCCCCTCCTGCAGATTCCTTCAGTTACACGGACAGAGGTACGTCTTGATGTCCAGGAGCAATACACTTTGTAGGGGCTTCAGCACAGATATTTATACCCCAAAAGTCTTTGTTCTTAAAAGTTACAAGTCACTGAGCCTGTTCAGTCCTGGAGCATTTTGTTTACCAGGCTGCATCCTTCCTTTCAGGAAGAGGGGGTCTGCTATCAGACGCACAGTGGGAGGTGGAGCCATCATTCACCTTGCCAGGCACAGCCCTATTCAAGCCAAGGAGCTACCCCTCCCCATACTCCAAGACAGATCTCTCTATTCAACCCAGGTCTGGCTCAGCCTGCCCTGTCCCTCCAAAACCAGACGGCCAATACACATAACAGCAGAGCACACTGGAAGGCTTAGGCAAGAAAATACCCACTTTCTAAAAGTGGTATTTTCAAACACAGAATATAAAAATAAACTTTCCTAAAAGATGTATTTTAATATTCTGAGCTCAGGCACACTAAATTCGTTTTTCTACCATGTTCCTGGGGTCACTTAGGACTATAGAATGTAATAGTCAAAATTGCCCATTCTGGCCTATGGGGAACAGGTAGCCTTACAGTAGTGAAAAACGAAATTGGGTGTAAGTCACTACCAGGACATGCTACACACACCAAGGCATGTCCTACCTCACACATACAATGCACCCTACCATAGGGGTGGCTTACATGATGCCAAGGGAAGGTTCAGGGGCTGGGAAGTGGGTGCACTTCACAGCCAAGATGGCAGTTCGGGACTGCACACAGACTCTGCAGTGGCAGGTCTGAGAAACACTTTACAAGCTGCTTCGGTGGGTGGCGCAAACCAGCGCTGCAGGCCCACCGGCAGCATTCGGTTTACCAGCCCTGGGCACTCACAGGCCACGCTACTAGGGACTAACAGGTAAACCAAATAAGCCAATCAGGGATATACCAATTCATATGTCATATTTACACAGGGAGCATTCGCGCTGTGGCACTGAAGGGAGGTGGCACAGCGCCCAGAGCATCTAACACCAGCAAAACGGAGGAGACAACAGCGAAAAATGGAAGGGAGACCCACGCCAATGGTGCCAGGTCTAACAGATCTTCTGTTTCAAGCCTGCTGACAACGGAACCTTTTCCAGTCTTTTCTGTTGCACCTCTGTTATTACCTGAAGGACCTGGCGTGTCTTGCTAGCTCTTACCTACGTGGTGTGCTGAGGATCATGTGTGAGGCAAATGTCCCAGTTATGTGGATTCTAACTGAGGGACAAGTAAGTTCCTTTGGGGCAGTATAGTCTAATATTGACCCGATGTGCATGATCCAGGCCTCTGTCACAATGAGTGTGGCTTTTATATCATGATTGCCCCAGGTAACCATTTTCCCAAACAGGCTGCTGTTTCTATCTTCCACAGTTCTCTCGAATTCTGTCCATTTTCTGTCTAGAACTTCTTTCTTCTTTGTGATGACCTGCTATTTCTACTATTTTCTGATGTACTCTATTTCTATGGCTATGGGGTTTTGTCCTTACAATCTTAGTCATACCATCCTAATTGTGTCTGGTAGGATTTTGGACGTTTTTCCATTCCTCTTGCTTGTTTGAAGGAGCACTGTTCTCTTGTGGTCCATGCTTCCATTTCTTTTACCAGTAGTTCATATTCCATTGAGCCATGCCCCTTTCAAACCCCACAGGTGGTGTGTCCAATAGTGCTTTAACTGCATTTTCCTTTCTTGTACCTGTTTCCTTTTAAAAGCGCAAACCTTTTACGGGTTTGATGTTTGACCCATGCTCCTTAAGTATGTTCTATTCTTGGGCTCCAAAGGGTTTATGGTGCCTGAGAGCAGTCCCTCTTCCTCTGTATCTCCCATTTTCTTTGAAAGAAACGGGGTTATGAGCAATGTTTACTCTCCAAGGTATTTCTGCTTCATTGAATTGTCTCCACTTTGCAAAGGGGAAGAAACATAGTCAATTGTAGAGGTAGCCCTGCTGCTGGAGAAAGTCAGGATGTCTTGCAACTCTATGGCTACTGTTTGAATAACTCAAACTAGCCATTCATTAGCAAAAAAGACTGACATAATCTGTCCTTCTTTTAATCTTTTATATTAATTGGGTGTGAGAGTTTTGGAGTTTTTGTGCCTCTCATGCTTTAATTTAGCCCACCTGGTATTGTTCAGGCATCCATCTTAGCACTGAATTATTCTTCTATGAGTAGAGTTGAAACAAACCCCTCAACCCTACACCCACGCTCGATTACTGGTGTGGTATATAGATCTAATATTGTCCAAAGTTTTATCATACAGACACAAGGAGGGACACTGTGCATAAATATTTGTCAGCCAGAATTTGGTGTTTTGTTCATATGGAGATCTATGTACTGTACCATTGGTGAACTTAGGGCATGTTCCTTCAGTGTGCTAGTTAAGGTTGTTCCTACTCTAACTTGCAAGCTTACTGAATTTCTGCCCCTCGGGTTTCAATGATAACAATACTTCTTGATGTGAAATTGTGAGTGTGGACGTTTCCTGGAAAATTATCATTTTCACCTCTAGTGGTTTATTTCTGGGTCATTCATCTTTGCCTTAATGGGAATTGTATTCCACAAGAAGATGTTTACTGTGGTTTTTTGTTGTTGTTTTTTGCCTCACCGCCGATTTGCCCGCCTCCCAGCTGTCTCCTTCGCCTGCTCCGTGCGTCCCACTCATCTCACCCAGAACCCGCCCCCCTTGGGGTTAACCTACTTAATGGAGGCTGCAGTGCGGCCCCCTTTGAGCAGTTTCCCCGACTAGCTCCCCTGTGCTGCTGGCACCTCCGTAAGGCTTCCCTGATCCATCTCAACTCCATTGCTTTTTCCTCACTGGTTCCCTTATCTCCCTCATTTTCCTTTCAGATTCCCGCTTGTTTCTCCTCACAGGACCCCTCGTTATCTGGCTCATTTTCTTTGCAGATTCTTCACCTGGCAGGTAAAGTCTTGGATCGGCCTTCCCCTCCACCTCCTTTTCTTTGCAGATTCCTGCTTGTTTCTCCTCACAGGTCCCCTTGTTATCTCCCTTGTTTTCTTAGCAGGTTCTCACCTGGCAGCCAAGTCCTGGATTGGCCTCCCCCTCCACTTCCGCACTCCACCCACCCTGCAAAAGCTCAAGAAAGACCTGACTCTTCGACTAACTCAGCAGCACCCTTCCAGCTTCTGGATACCCTCAGGGGTGATAAGCAGCACTTTACAAATCCTACTTGATTGATTGATTAATTGAAATCAGCCCCACTACTGACGTTAACAGAGAACATATGCCTTTATAACTGACTACCAACTTCATTCAAGCTCCCTAGTAAGGACCTATTGGGACTAATGTCTCTAATATACAGACACCCCCTGAATTGCACTAGCTCTTTGGAGCAAAGTTGGATACATTACAAGAGACAGTAGAAAAACACAGCAGGCACCATGAAGACTACCCTAATATCTTGAGCAATGATTTTAACCAAAAACTAGGGAAATGGGGCAAAGACACCAAAGACTACGAAAAAGCGAGATGGTTATAAAGCATAGCAATCCTTCGCCACAACTTTAAAAGCAAGGACAAGAAGGGCACAATCTTGGAACAATTCCTTCTCGAAGTAGACTATTTTCAACATTAAACTCACTTCTAACAGGTGCTATAACAATGCCAACTACAACTCCCAAAAATCTTAGGCTTTAATTGATTATATTCTTATACAAGCACACAAAGATAAATGCTACGAAGAAATAATGATCCCTTGGTGCTTCAAGATCAATCACAATTCGCTAGTCATGGAATTTTTCCTATATATAAACGATTCTTCTCGGGAACCATGTATCAACATGGAAGTGGATATCAGGAACATAACAAGTCTGCGATAGGTATAATCATTAAAGAATGAACTGTCAAACTTCATATCAATGCATCAAGTGAAAATTGTACCATTTACAAAAATGGATAAGAAAAACGTTATCAAAGAATACAAGGGGATTATTGGTAAAGTATCCTTATGGCTGACACATAAAGTTCGCACAAAAACAACCTCAGCTAAGAAACAAAGAAAAAACAAATACCATTGATTTAACAATGAGTGAAACAGGCAAAATCTAATTTGATCCACCCCCCCTAAATCATAAGGGCATCTCTAACGTAAAAATACTGTTAAAAGAATGTAAAACCCTACTTAGGACCAGAAAAGGCTTTTTAGTAAGTACTAATGGCCCCTCCTCATAGAAGATTAAGTTGATCTTCGTAATTTTGAAGTAAGCAACATCTCAACATCATTGCCAATCTCCAATGAGCCTCCAAGCTTGCTTGGGGTGAGTGAGGAACAACGCAGAAGACCACAATGTCCATCAATGCTCAACTTATGCTCTGTGTAACATCAGACAAAATATCTGAAACTGAGTCAGATAGTTACCTAGGCCTGCTCATGTTCAGGACTCTGATGTTGTAGTACGCACTGCTAGGTCTTTCCATGTAGTGGAAACATCTATGGTTGCTGTACAAAAAACACACCACGTCAACTAATGCGCAATCTTAGTGAAAGACTTGGGACTCATAATAAAGCCATGAAGGGTGGTTTTAAAAGCTTTTAGGATGACCAAAACAATTTCGAGTTAATGGCAGAGTCCATTGCATCACTTTGTGCCTGTATGCATGATGAGGCCTTAACAAAGAAATGCAAAGAGAGACATCTATTCAACAGAATGGATCACTTTGGTGCATCTGCATATAGGCTTGCTAATCTGATGGCCGTGCTTTTGCAGCATACAGTCAACTTTCAGATTGAAATGGGCCACTATAGTGGAGATGTCACAAAGGGTCTGGTCTAAGTCACTTCAACACTGGAGTAGCTGCAGACTTCTCATGTCCTTTCTGGTGAGCAAACAACAGCCCAAGAAAGTGAGGGTGCTCCAAGCCTCAGTAGCATAACCATGCCTGTAATGCTAGGGGTTAGGTGCACGAGAAACGAAGAAGCAGTGAGGGCGAAGGTGACGTCGCAATGGAAAGGTGGAGGGAAGTCTATATTAGTTATAGAAAAGAGAAAACACTAGTAACATTTGACTTTTAAAAAAAAATTAGATTACTTATGAAATAACACAAAATTTAAGTTTTTTGAATATTTTATTTGTTACAACCAATTCAATTTTACTTGTTATATTTTGAAGTTCCATACCTGCTGTAATCTGTGAATAAAACAGAAAAAATAGTATGCAATAATTGTAAATCATGTTTCCCTTATATTTATTGTAGAAGAATGTATATTTGACTAATCTTAAAATAGTTATTAGTGACATGTGTGCTGTATGCTCTTCCTTCAGCTCCTCGAATGGCATCAGGACCTGTAGTGAGCTGACAATGGTGTACACATCTTCCCAATCTGAGTCTTCTTCATCTGTGTCAACAGGTAGACTTCTCCTTGTTACTATATTTAGCGGTACAACTACTATATTACAAGTTGTTTGAGGATAATACAGGAGTACTCCTCCACTTTTATGTACTATGTGAAATCTCCCTCTCCTCAGGCCAAAGGTGCGCTCCGCAACTGAGGGTGTGAATCTTCCCTCCCTTGGTGCATGTACTTGGATTCATGTAGGGAGTTAACATCCACTGATCTATTGCATATGCACTGTCACCTACCAAAATGACAGGACAATTATACTTATATGCCTATGTTAAAGTAATTTTTCACAGTTAAATACATTAAATTGGTTTTACTTGCCTAACAACCAACCATCACCTAGATCTTCTCTGGCTAGACAAGCATACAATGCACAGTGCTTACAAGTATATGGGGCATGGGTGCTTCCAGGATAGTGTGCCACTAAGTATGTAATAATATTTTGGGACTTACATACCACTTGTATATTTAATGAATACTGAGATTTTTGATTTAAGAAGTTAGTTTCTGAAGGAGGACGAATTAATATATGTGTTCCAACCACACAGCCAATGACTTGTGAAAAATTTAGAATACAATAAAAACCCAACGCGGTTTGTTGCAATTCTGTGAGTGCGTGAATGCTGTGTCTGACTGAATTCTAGATAAAAGGACATCTAAAAAGGCCCTAAAAATATAGCAAGTGCACTTTGGAATATTACTCGCAGCAACATATACAAAGCCTTGGTAACTGCCTGATGCTAGCAGCTGCACAATGCCTGAACATGAGTAGGAATGGAATGACTGCGGTTAGCAGTTCTCCTTGAAACAAGGTCAAAATAATAGCTCTAATATGGACTATCTGCTGAGTCTGTATTTACCATAGATTTCTTCCTCTTCCTGATCAAACAGTGTTATACACTGTCTGAAAATGCACTCATTTCTCCTCCTTCTCTGCTGGGCTGCCATAATCCACATTCTTCTCACCATCAGAAGCATAACTGCCATTTTTAAAAAACTGTGTGGAATTTATAGGCTGCACCTTATTACCACCTGCTACCACTTTGTATTAATTTTCACCTGCAAAAAATAAATACTGCGAATAGTTGCAATTAGCGAATGTTTCATACAAACGAATAGCGAATCATCAATACAGATTCACAATTTCTGATTCCCACATCTGAATGTGATCCAGTTTGCTGAGCAAAATCACTGAAGCCAAATTTTTGGCACTATAATATATTTCAAGCCACTACTTTTGCATTCTCAAACCACTCTCGAGATGATTTGTGAAACACAAAGAATTAGTAGTTCAGGCCTGCTCCAATTATTCAGAATGGTTGCTTTCGAAAAAGCAAGAGCCACAGAGGTTCTCCTCCTCTATGCAATAAAGAGACTGCACAGCACATCAGACCAGCTGTTCAACAGAGGATGGTCAGAAGCTATCAAATCAAGAAACCCCATTACACTGAGCCAAGCGCTCACAGATCTACACATGGAACACCTTTTAGACCACTAAGTGGGCAAAGAAATTCTCCAAAAAACCATGTCAAAACCCTAATGAAGCAACTTCTAAAAGAAAGAAGATCTCTAACATCAATCCATAGATTACAATCTAAAAAAAGTATCCACTAGCCTGAGCTCTTCAGCACAGATGACAAAAGGGCCAGCTACCTATATCTAAACCATCTGCTAGCACAAAGAACACTGATTTTAGGGAACACAGTAACATTGTACCACTGAACAGACTCCACGCGAAAAGAGACCAATTTAACTCATCCACATGTAAAAGTCTTCTATGTAGAACATACCACCACGCCTCCAAGAGGACAATTTGGCTGCTACTAAAAAAATTAAGCATATGCAATAACGGACCAATAATGTTATTCCTCCTCCCAGGGTAGGAAGAGGAAGTTACTGCCTGCATAGGCCAATTCCTGGACAAAGTCTTGCAACAGTCAGAGAATAGCAGAACAAATCTAAACCCTAACAAAAATCGACATAATGAACTTGCCCTACCAGCACATAATGAATTTGCCCAACCAGCATGAGCAATTAATTTCCTGCTTCTCTTCTACTGTTACCTTACTTATTTTATTTCATCCTCGCTATTATCATGAAAGGCTTAGGGCTGAATGTGTCAAATAAAAGCTGCATTTGATGCACCCCATTAGTGCATAGGCTGCATATATATATATCAAAGCGAATTATTTGGCAGCACACGGGTAAGAACTGACTACAACTCCCAGCATGCAGAAATATCGTGACCTACCGAGGAGCCCCACCGGAGGGCAATTAATTAAAGTATTGTAAAGGGAGGAACATGGGAGTTGTGAATAACCGTGACTGGCATCTTTTCCTATGATTAAGGAGCAGCAGCTCCGAAACGCGTAAGGGACTTTAAACAATTGGAATGTGAATGCCGGTTTCATGAATAAAGATTCAGTTGAATCGTCTACCATGGATTTGCGTCCTCAAATGCAGGGCACCTTTTGATTCATATATATATATATATATATATATATATATATATATAACAACAAATTACTGAGATGTCCACAATCGCAACAATTCACAACAAGTCTTCTTGGTTGATTCTTTAAGTTGTGTTTATTCTTTCTTTAACTTAATTCTCCATGTCAATACATTGTAAGTGATCAGACACAAGCCAACACGTGTTTCGCGCTCCACTGCGCATCTTCAGGGCTGTCACAAACATAGAATACAATAAATTAGAATCTAAGCAAAAAAAAAATAAACACAACTTAAAGAATCAACCAAGAAGACTTGTTGTGAATTGTTGCGATTTTGGACATCTCAGTAATTTGTTGTTTTATATGTTTATAAAAAATACTGGTGGGGACCAGTAACTGGGATACTAAGCGCCGGGCTAAAACTGTCACCCAAATTGTATTTGTATATATATATATATATATATATATATATATATATATATATATATATACATATATATATATATATATATACGCGACTGCCATAAGATGGTTGGGTTTAAGTTCTGTGATTTACAATGCATTATACAATGTATTTTATGAATTGCGGTTACCCAGTCCTCTTTTTAAACATATGAATTTTACAATAATATGTCTTTAAATATTGTGATTCATTTGGAGATGCAATGTGGATATTTATTTATATATGAAATTTTTATGTATTTTATATGAAATGTGTTTTTTTAATATATTTAAACATGCACTTTTGGATGGATTTAACCAAATATTGTATATATATATATATATTTTGATACAGAAATACAAATGTTATTTATAATATATATATTTATGGCAGGTTTTGCACAACTCTAAAAGCTTTTTTTGCACAAAAATAAGCGTAAAGAAACTCAAATATGTGTAATTCTTTCATGTCTATGCATTGGCTTTCACGTGTAGGGCACTTGCACTTTAAATGTAGCATTTTGGCTTCAGTAACATGTCATGTGATCAAGGCCGAGTCAGGCCGAAAGGCGTCAGGGCGATTGTGGTGTTGTGAGCAATAAACACTTCAAGCACAAAGATTTGGGTTCGTGTTCCGTCCTTTTCCATGAGAAGGAAAGTTACGAAGAACGGCGTTTGCTATATATATATATATATATATATATATATATATATACACATATATATATATATATATATATATATTTTTTTTTTAAATTTTATTTCCAGGCTTTGGATTATCCTGAATTTTTGGGCCTTACATTATCACTTGCTACAGAAATCTTTTAGGTATGCTTGCACTCACATTCCTTTATATATAGCAATGCTATTATAGATAAACTGTCTTATTTCTTCATACATACATTCTCTCTATCCATTCATAGATTGTATACCTCTCCTGTGTATGTAGTCACTTACTTAAGTTACAGAAGAGGGGATTGTTACAGGTATTCCTATACATAATATATACAAATGTCTTTTTGCCCTGTAGTATGATACATGTAGGGATTGACACATTTATTGTTCTATTCTTTATATTCAGGAGACTTTAAAGACTCCCTGGGTACCACTCACCTTCCTGCGCTGCCTTTGTGGGACTTGTGTTTTTTCTCTTCCCTTCCCCTCTTCCCCAATTCACCTTGGCTAGCTTTGACCTTGTTGGGCAGTCTTGGTGGAAGGAGGGAGATGGGACAGAGCTGGCTCAGAGAAGCCTATAGCCTTCAGTGAGGATGTTAACAGCTCAATTAACACAAACCAAGTCTCCCAGTAAGTTGAAGATTCCTCTCTGCCTTGTACTTGTCTCTTTCAAGCTTAAATACACTTCTCGATTATTTTGAAAAGGGCAGGCTTTGCAATAAATAGTTTCAAATGCAATTAAGACATTACTCTTGTTCCACCGTCGCTTAAATCTCTAAAAAATTATAAATCATATGAATACATGTATTTGAATAATTACTGCACTATCAAACTATTATAAAACAAATGTTTTGTTATACAAACAATACAAAATAAATAAATAAGCACTTCCATATCACTGTAGCGCAAACACTGCTGTCATAGCAGAGGGTGTGTCCAGTGTCATACAGTGCAGGAAGAATGAACTCACATTACTGTTTGTTTCAAAAGTGACAACTGGTCTTACAAGCGAGTGTGTTGTCTGCGTGCATACCTCTGGAGCGCTTTCTCATAAGAGCAGAGTGAATGCAATCCTAGTCACAACAGTGTAGAGTAAGAGCTGTCTCAATACTCTGTCACTGCAGTGGTGGGACAGTGTTATCACGGTGGTGCAGTGCAAGTGTGTCACAGCAGAGTGAGCTCTGTCATAGCATTGTAGTGTGAATGGGGTGACTTCTAAAAAGAAGCATTACATAACTACAGCACTTGCAGAGTATTAGCAAAAGACATTTCACACTCTGTTTTACAGATTAATCACTTGACGACTCTACTGGTCAAACTTTTGAGGGTCCATGTTGAACATGACTGCAGTGCTTGCAGAGTCTTAGCATAAGACATTTCATGCTCTGTTTTACAAATGAATCACTTGACGACTCTACCGGTCATATTTTTGAGGGCCCATGTTGGACTTGGCCCTCTCTGCAAGGCCACCCCCAAACATTTTACCTTTACCCTTCCTGTTTTCTAAATATAGATTTTGTTGGCATTAGGACTATGTGAACTTTACTTCTGCTAACCAGTGCTAAAGAGCTTGTGATCGCTCCTTAAAACGTAGGACTATTTGGCTTACGCCTGATAGGAATATTTAATTAACTTGTAAGCCCCTGGTAAAGTGGAACTACATGTACCCCTGTAAATTAAATGCTACTAGTGGGCATGCAGCACTCATTGTGCCACTTAGTAAAGTAACACTTTAAAACATGTCTCATGCCTGCATTTCAGCCTGTAGCGCTGTTTTCAACTGTCATTTCGACCTGGCAAAAAAAACTTTTTGCCAGGCCTAAGCCTTCCTTTTTAATACGTATAAGTCATCCCTTGGTAGGCCCTAAATTGCCCATAGGGCTGGATGCATTGCATTTAAAAAGTAGGACATGTGTTTTTAAGTTTTACATGTCCTGGTAGTGAAAAACTCCTAGATTTGTTTTTCACTACTGTAAGCCCTATGTCTCCTATTAGATAACATTAGATAACCTTATTAATTTTTATAAGTGCTAACTTTTGATTGGTAACAAATAGGAATGTCAAGTTTGGGCTCAAATTAATTATTATTTAAACCCCTCTTTAATTGTTAAGTCTAATTTTAAGTCACAATTCTGAAAGTGCCCCTTTTAGGGCCTAATACAATGGTTGTTGGACCCCAACCGATGGCTCGTCAGTTGAGGTCCGACCGCCATCTGCTGCTGCGGTTTGACCGACGCATTACAATGCATGCGGTCAGAGGGACCGACCAACACTTTGGTGCGTCGGAAACTTCTCATAATCCCTTTATGACGGCGGCTCCGCCGTCGGGATTATGATGTCGGTTTCCGACAGCCATTCCATATCAGCCTTTATGACATGGAAATCGACATTAGGGGCCCCTAGCAGGGCCCCCTGGCCCTCCGCATCATGGCCTGGGGTGCACCTATGCTGCCCCCCTAAACATCCCTGCACCGTGTGGCAGGAACCGTGACGTTCCTGCCACACGGTGCAGGGATGCTTGAAAACATTCATTTTTCAATGGGAGCTTGTGCTCTGGGTGTTTTCAGCCCACCGCACAATCTCCCATTGGATAATGGATGTTTCCGACCACACTATGTGCGGTCGCATCCAAATTGGGATGTCGGAACCGCCGACCTATGGTCGGGCGGTTCCTTCCCCGCAACGGTGTCGGGTGAAGGCAAGTCCACCCGACATCGTAATCAGGCCTTAGACAGTTGGTATTTTCTTGTCCCAACCATTTGGTGCCTGCATCCTGTGTCCTGGAGCACATGACTGTGAATAGATTAACTGTTGGCCCTAGTTTATTCCTCCTAGACAGTGAGACAAAGGGCCACTAGGTCTTCATACCACTTCTGGACCTGTGGAAGACTCCAAAGAAGGACTGCTCTGCTGCCCTGCTGCTGGAAGGACTGCCCTGCTTCTTGAAGGACTGCCCTGCTGCCTGAGGAAAGAACACAGGGCCTGCATGTTGAACCCAGGACCACCAGAGTGACTTCCAGGGCTAGGTGGCTGACCTCCTGTGAAAGCTAGAGGGACAAAAAAAGCACTAGAGACCTTTACCTTACACCTGGCTTCTGCATGTAGTGTGTCCTAATCCCCCAAGTGGTGCCCCCCAGGTTCTGGATTCTTGGAAGTGGTGTTAGAGGTGCTACTCCTACCTAACTTACACTGTTTGTTAACGATCTGGTTGCCTGCCTGAATTCCTGTGATAACGACACCCCTAGATTAGCTAACATGAGGGTCCCGGTGTTGATGTTTGTGGACGACACATTACACTTATCCAAATCATCCACGAGTATACAGAGAATCTTGGATGGATTTAGTAGCTTCTGCACAAAGAGGGGATTGGAAAAAAACATTAGTAAAACTAAGTATATGGTGTTTAATCCGTGTCGTACATCACGTGCCAAACCCACCTTGAATGGGTCCCAGCTAGAGCATGTCCATTTGTGTGAGTACCCAGGCATTACCCTGAGCGAGAAGCTTGACTGGGTTCCACACATTTCGAAATGTAGGCTCAAATTGGAGCAATATGTAGGAGGGTTGTTGAAAGCACACCCAAGCTCCTTTTTCAACCCTGTTACACCGGCAGTTAAAATTTACACCCACCAAGCACTAGGTGCGGCCCTCTGTGGTGCCGAGCTCTGGGGTCATAGGACACCAACCCCCTAGAAACAGTTGAGAATAGGTTCCTCAGGTAAGTGTTGAGCCTTCTGGCAGTAGTCCTCTAGTCCCGCTAAGGCTAGATTTGGGGCTCAGGCCAATCCACGAAAGAATCACTGTCAGTCCAATAATATACTGGAGAAAACTATGGGCCACTGCAGAATTATCCCATTGTCACCAGGGCCTAGAAGAGATACTCAGCCTTCCCGGTGCCTCTAAACTTCCCTGGATCAAATATGTCAGAGACACATTGGTAAGCTTGAGGTTAGACCAACTCTGGGAAAATCCAGGTGGGGATGGCCTCTTAATTAGCAAATTGGAGCTAAAGAGGTGGTTCAGGAATTTTAAAACTAGTATGCTCTGGTCAAGCCTGGCCTTGGGTACTCTGACTGACTCCTTTTTAAGGATAAAAGACTTTTACAAGATTGAGGAGTTCATAGATGAAATTGAACCAAATTTGGCCAGAAAGCTGTATGTCCTGTTCAGGCATGGGTCATTACCTATTCGATCTTTTACCTCTAAATGGGCAAGCGCTGATAGAATGGCTGAAACGGATAGCCTATCTTGTGCCTTTGGCAAAGAAACTTTGGCTCATGACCTGTTTTTCTGTCCCGAGTATAGTAAACACAAGGAGAGTATAGTAGGCCCAGAGCAAAATGGATAATCCCCATCTGCAGGAACACGGCACTCCACACTGCGCAGAGGCCTGCAGGATTTTACAGTCTGACACCAGCAGGCACATTGTTTTTGCAGTCTCCAGGTTATTATTTGCTATGTGGCGAATGAGGAGGAAAAAGGTCCAAACATCGGCCAAAAGTTAGGACAGCAGCTTTGCGTGGCTGCTAAGGGAACCCCACTTGGGAGAATATTGTTAACGTTAATGATTTCAATATCTAATCATCTTTAGCCTAATAATTGTTGACACTGGTACCATGTATTGAGTAGAGTGATTTCGTTTTTTAGCCTTTTTCTGAAAATCAATCTGTAGGTCAATGATTCATCAATTTTATTTCTCTACTTTATTGAATTTTATCAATGGCTGTATGTCACTTTTATGCTTTGCATTATGTACACAGCCACATGATTTTTTTTTAAAAATATGTTTTTTATGCTTGTCACTTTCATGCTATTGGCCGAAATAAAAAGTATTGACTGACTGACTGACTGACTCAGGATTTTTCTTGTGTTGCGTTTTTACTTTATCTTCTGCATAAATATTTACACATTGCCTTTAAATTAAGCCTAACCACTTTTATGCAAGCTACTACAGGTCAATTTACTGACTTTTGTGGTTCACCTTGACAAGGTTTGTGGTTGTTGCTTGAGAAGGGTCTTCACCGCCCTCGATCAGAAAAATCAAATTTCTTACAGCCAATATAGGAAATTCTGGTAAACTTTCCCAACTTAATGGTTCGAAGCAGATTCATAAATATTGCGAAATTCACAAACCTCCATAACGTTGCATATGTAAACTAGGAAAATATCAAAATTAACACTGCCGCTGTTCCTCTACTACTGCTCAGATATTGTCGGCATATTTTAGCAATACTGTCTTACTTTATATTGCGTGCAAGAAAACTTGAATAAGGTGATTGGTAAAACGAAACCGGGAATATCTGCAAAGTATTAGCACGTTTCGACAAATGGTAACATTCCTTAGAGAGCCCTTCTATTTGTTTAATCTAGATTTGTTAAGCGTGTGGTAAATTGTATGGATGCCTCACATCCTTGCAGCAGATGTTTAGATATGTGCATTTTAATTGTTAGCACGTGTCCACACCATTATTAACTCAATGGTACTGATGTATGCTGGCAGTTAGGACACCTATGTGGTTTCTCGGTTATATACACTGACAGGAATGAGGCCACTCCATGTCATAACAGACACCGTTTTTCCTGGCGAGGACTTTTTACCTACAAATCACTGCCATCAATCTAATTTGTTCAAACTAAGACTGCACCAGTCAGAACGCACTAGATTCGCACATGATCGAGTGTCAGTGATGACACCTGGATTCTAAGGGCCCACTAAGTATTGCTCTAGTTTATGTAAATAATAGCAAAACATGGCTTCCTTCTCACCTTCTGCCCAGCTTCCTGCGCCTGCCAGTGCCGTCTGGATCTCATGTCCTCTGGTATTCTTCCTTGGGTGATGCGATCAGAAACACCACACACACGCACGCACGCACACACTCAATTTCCACTCTCAGAACTGAGCTACCATACACTCATACATTGACTGAGGGCCTGAATCACGAAGGCAAACTAAACTTCAGCACAAGTTGCGACTTTTTGTTATTTACGAACGAATTTTACTAGTAGTATCTTTACAACTGTGGAGGCTCTGAGCTCGTGGCGGAGACTCCGAACATAAAAAGATAGGCCTGTCTTCTATTTTTATGTGCGGAGTCTCCCCGCGAGTGCGGAGCTCCGCAATCCTAAAGATACTTCTAGTAAAATTCGTTCGTGAATAACAAAAAAATTGTAAACTTACATTGAAGTGCAAGTTTACCTTTGTGAATCAGGCCCTGAGACTTTGCTTTTGACGCTGTACAACCCTTCCCTTCCTTTCGGCTAGATTTGAGCTGCACAAATAATGCACACACGCACACACACACACACACATACATACATACATACATAAATATACGTAGATACATGGGACGTTTAGTAGAAGTCACCATTGACAAACACCACAGCAAGGACGGTAGCACATTTCTTATCACATCTGACAGCCATCACATTTCATTATCATCAAAGTAACTTTATTCGGTTCAAATGGACCATAAAAGTATGACATACAAACAAAATAACATAAAATTATCGTATCCAATTTATACAATAATATAACTCACAACTCTAAAACTCCACAATTAAGAGCAAGTTTAAAAGGGATTTGTTTTTAAAACCGCTTAAAAGACACCATTTTCATTTACGATTCATACCGTTTCCTTATTGAAAATGCAGTTCTGATAAAATTTAATACAGCAGTGTAAATAACAACAGTGGACAAAGAGCGTAAGAAATTATAGCCCTCCTGATAGTTACAGGGGCGAATTTCTCTTAGGATTGGGGTGAGAAACCTCGCCCATGGCTCTTTCTAAAGTGTACAAAACAGCATAAAGTGCAAGGTGCTTTGTTGGACTAAATTATTGCAAGGGCAGGAAATAAGGTTCTCGCACCATCCAGCCTGTTTGGGGAAGGCTACAAGAAAGTGCAACGTGCAAAGACGGAGCCTAGTCATGAGAAATCGGAATTCTCGTTCGTAGTAAAAGACAAGTAAAATTGTTGATGTGAAGGTGACCGATCTAAGTGAGATTGCCGTCCTGATTGTCGACGGCAATTGGTCGACTCAGCAAAATATGCGTCTTTTATAATCAATTTCATGTTTGTGTGGATACTAGCAGGGTTATCATAATAATGCCCCAGGCCTATTTCTCTAAATTTATCTTTAACAAAGCGGAGCCATGGAATAGCCAGGGCATAATCCAGGGTCATGCAATCCTTGATAATTTCCCTTGTGAACTTTAAGTCTTCTGACAGCCAAATTTTAGCCCAAAGGACCAAAGGAGCGATGTTAATTCGGTCCTCTATGAAATCCAGCCCTACCTCAGAGTGACAAAAGTCTGTGGGAGCACTTTTTGGGGTCATCAGCAATCTTTTTATGAACATGTTTTCTAGAGTTTGTAATTGAGTGCTTTTATGGTGCCCCCATACTCCTGCCCCATAGGTTGCAACAGACAAGCATTTTGCTTTATATAAAGTGATTAATTCCGCTACCGGCTTTTGGCCCAGCTTACAAGCGAAGCGGAATAGACCTTCTACTACGCGGCTAGTATGCTGCGCCCTAGCTGTAATAAGATGGTCCCAGTTCAACTTATTGTTAAAAACATTCCCCAGATATGTAAAATTAGTGACCTTGTCAATGGTCTTGCCCTTTACGGTAAATTTTCTAGTTTTAGTTTGACTTGGGCCACATACCATGATATAAGATTTAGTAAAATTTACTTTTAGGTCCAGTGCTGACATAAAATCAGTAAAAACATTCAAAGACTTCTGTAAACTATTGGCAGTTAAGGCCATTAAGACCGTGTCGTCCGCGTACGACAACAGAGGGACTGGGTTGCCTCCAATTCTAGGAAAGTCTATTGCCTGCTCTCTTAGAGATGACTCTAGGCCATTTGTATACAAAAGGAATAGTAAAGGGGCCAATATGCACCCCTGGCGAACTCCCTCTGTAGAGACAATAGGCCCAGTCCTCTCTCCCCCGGGACCAAATCGTATAGCGACCGTGGTGGACGCTTGCAACCTGCGCAGGAGGGTGATGAGAGATTCCTCAAAACTCATTTTCCCCATCTGGGCCCATAATTTCTCCCTATTGACCATATCAAAGGCACTAGACAAGTCCATTAAGGCAAGGTGGATTGACCCCTTCCTTGCCCTCATGTACTTGCCCATGATCAATGACAAGTTGAGGCACTGTTCGTTTGTCCCCATACCCCTCCTGAAGCCATATTGTGTTTGGGACATGAGCCCAGAGGAAGCTGCCCAGGTCTCGAGGCGCGCTAGAATGACCCTCCCCAACACCTTGACGGTAGCGTCAATTAGGGAAATAGGCCTATAGCAGGCCGGATCGGCCTTGTTTCCTTTTTCGTACACAGGTACCACTATTGCCTCTTTCCAAGATAGTGGGATGGGGCCAGTTATTACTGCTCTGAAGACACTTGTCGGGAGGAGTGCCCAGAGTTGAGGATTGCTTTTGAACAGATCAAGGGGTACCCCATCGGGACCTGGGGCTTTCAAGCATATCCCCTTCGCAAGGGCGTCCTCAACCTCACTCACTGTCAGAGAAGAGCTTAATTGGTGTACGGTAGTTGGATCTAATGGGACGTCTAGGCATGTCTCCTGAGATGCAATTCCATGCGGGTTAAATATGTTTGAGAAGTGAGATTCCCAGACTTTCCCCGGTATAATTGAGTCCATTCCCCTTACGTCCTTCAAAAATAGGGGGCGGTTTATTACCTCCCAAAAACTCTTAGAGTCTTTAAGCACACTTGGGGGCCGATTCTGATTCAGGCCGGAAATCACTCCGACCGAGCCGGACCCGGAGAGATTTCCGACCGAATCGGACTCTAGCAGCCCGACCGAACGAGTACGATGCGTACGCATGCAATCGGACTCGATTCGGTCGGACTCCCATTGAAGTCAATGGGAGCCGGTCGTACAACGCGTACGCGGGCTCCCATTGACTCAATGGGTGCGAGGCGAACAAGGGCGCCCCCTACAGCGTGTACGCATCAATGCGAATCGCGCCGTCCATGCACAGGTAGGTGGGGACCCATGGGTCCCCCCTGTGTGCGACTCGCGCGGCTACGCGTACAGGGGGGTCCGACACGGACCCCCAAAGTCCGGCTCCGACTGCCCTTTGGAGCCGGACGGCGCGAGTCGGTCGGACTGCTCGAGGCGCGCATCGTACTTGCCCGGCCGGGGAACGTCTCCATTGCGCGGTGCGAGTCGTGTCCGTGCGAGTCGGTCGAAGTGGGTCGGACCCGCGTACGAGTCGGTCGGCGATTTCGCGTGCGCTCGCATCGTACTCGCTCGCCCGGACGCACGTACGAATCGGTCGGGAAAGAGGGCTCCGAATCGGATCCGGTTAAGCCGAATCCGATTCGGTGCCCTACCGGCCGAGATCGGAATCGGCCCCTTGGTCTCTCTAAATCTTCCCAGGCTAACCTTCTCAGTTCTTCCTTCCTCTGGTTGATTGTGCTTTTAAAAGCCTGCCTCGCATTTTTGATTAAAGTTTTATCTCGAGGGATTACATGCAGTGCCTTCTTGAGATCCTTTTGGGCCCTTGTACACTCGGCATTAAACCATTTTGTCTCCTGGGCTTCCCTTCTTCCTATTGAGTTTGTCAGGTTTTTGGATACATCCCTACAAATTAGCTGAAAACCCTGTATGACCATATCTGGGGGAGAATCTTGATCTAAGCATTTCAAAATGGAACTTAAATTGCCTTTAACAATATTCTCCTCAAATTGGGAGGGATTTATTTTGCTCCATTTCAGTCTCACCCCTTGATTTGAGTTATACTGGAGGGGGCGACCATCTCCTTCCTCCTCCTGAGCAGTTACATGTAGGGAGGCAATGAGCGGATGGTGGTCGCTGGCATTATTAGGCCCCTCAAAACTGTCAACCAGAAAGGCAGATTTTCTAGATATTAACATGAAGTCAATGACACTTTCCCTTCCTCTGCCCAAATAAGTAGGGTACTGTATTTGGGGGCTACTAACCAGGGTATCAACAAAAAGCAAATCGTTTACAATAATGATAGCATTTAAGGCGTCACCCTGCGGGGTATGTGTAAAATGCGTTTGTGGTTGGCCCTCAGTGTCTAATAGCCCGCACACTCGGTGTGGACTGTGCCGACATAAAGTGCAATTAAAGTCCCCCACCCAATAAATACACAGGGGCTGGCACTTCCCCACAATCTTATCAATTTCATCCTTAAGAGTGACAATGATATCACAGCTGTTTTGGTCAAAGATGTTGTAATACCAATTAATCAGTAACGTCTTGGCCTGGAATAGGTTAGAAATCAAAATAAGTTGGTACCAAGGAGAATCAGTAATGGTCTCTGCCTTAATAGACCCATATTTGACAGAGATCAGTGTCACCAACCCTCCTTTTGCCCTCCCTGCTGGTGAAGCGGTTGCATGGACATTAAAGAACAATAACCATCTAACTCAATATTCTCCCTATACCATGTTTCCTGAACACAAATAATATCAAAGGCCTTGACATACTCTAACCACACCTCGTCCTCTAATTTTGTGCGATACCTGCAATATTCCAGGAAAGAATTCTGAAAGAGCGGGCTTTGTGGGTCCTTGTCACTTGATCCTCCAGGTTACTAATAATAGCAAACCTGCCAGGCGCAGAATCCAAATCATGCCCCTCCGCTCCAGATTTGAGTATAGAAGGTGGGATAGATGAGTCGATCCCGGGCTCAATTTCATATGTGCTAATATGAGCGATGGATGTTTTATGAGACAAATGGTCCAAGCGATTTTCAACTAACCCATTCCCTATTATTCTATCCACTACGTGAGGGTCTCACATTTACCTGCAACAACCCAAAATGCAGATTTCTGAAATGTGCACAGTCGACCTAGATGTTTCTGGTTTGTCCGTTTCTGCGGTTGCCAAATGGTCCCAAGATGTGTGTGGCACTTTCAGGGAGTACTGCCTTTTCAGGCAACAGCCCTACACATTCTGGGAGTTGTAGTTTCACTGTTAAGACTGAACTAAAAAAAACAAATAATAAAAGTGCTGTTGCATAAAATGTGAATCCTGGCTGATGGTTTAGTCATGTTGTATTTTGAAACCTAGCCCCTTAAAGAGGGTGCAGTGGTTCCAGGACACTGCACAACATCTTATGGTCAAAGAAGAGGGTCAGAAGTATTTGGGGAGAAAGGAGAAGAGTAGAGAAGTACAGTAGCAGTATCATGGGTGCTAGAAGAGGCTTTGAATGAGTCATACAGTGACTTCAATTGCCTCAAGCCTGCCAGCTCATGTTTCTATAAGGCAGAACGGATGGAGTTGTGGGGGGCTCACTGTCAGTACATTTTGTGCATTTTACAGCGGTTTTCACTAACCCTATACGTTCTGAAGGGGCAATCAATAACTATTCTAATACTTTAGTCAAATAACAAGCAAGCAAGACCCGAAGTTTGGAGGTTAACCCGCCTCAAAAACATTTTTAGAGAATGGGGCAAAATGGTGCATTTTTTCATCACAATTTCCCTACAAAATAACTAGAAACCATAGGTGATATAGGCGGTCCCAGAAATGAAATTTCCCAGCCATAAAGTCAAGATGGCCAACTGATCGGACATCCTCACATACCGCTCTGCTACACTTCCACATGAAGGTCCCCTAAATTTGTGTTTTATTTTTACCTTGCAAAATCCCTAAGTGCTGTGCCCCTCCTAGCAATTTAAACGCCACATGAATTCTGGAGGGTCAGCCATGGATTATGGTCTGTGGTTGGTTTTCCCCAGACTGTTGGAGAGGCCTCTTATTGAGGGACTGACAGACAGCTCAAGGTCCCCGAAGGTGATGTCAGGAACAACTGCGAAACCAGTGGGGGACTGCGCTGAAGCATGGTGGAAACCCTGAGCAGTATCTGTAGATGGTGGGTGGCCACCGCCCTAGTGGGATTGCAGCACCGGGCACTACGGTGCTGATTGCAGCATGAAGCTGAGAGATGGTGGGGAGTTCCTATGCTGTCTAAAGGCCACGGACTTTGGTGGAGAAAGAAGAGACAGAGGTTGGATTGAGTGCACACAAAGGAGCTGAGGTGTGGGATTGGCAAGCTTCGCTGCCCAAGGACAGCGGACACCACATCAAGGAGAACAGGTGTGGTTATGACAAGCGGCACCCTGGAAAGCACACTGGTCTGCTGCAAATACAGAGTTGCCCCCACTGCTGCTCAGAAGAGATGCAGAGGACATTAAATCGCTAAACAGAAGGCATGGGGAGATGAATGCAAAATTTTGAAGGGCTTGGACCGCGTAGAAGACACAGAAAGCAGTGGATCTGCATTGGTTTCACACTAATATCGAAGAATATATACAAAAATATCGTTTTTTATATATATATAGTTAAAAATATTAAATATTAAATATATTAAGATGTAACTAATATAATGTGAATTAAATATATTTAAATAAAATATAAAATATATAAATATATTTACACCAACACATATGCATGTGTGTATGTTTATGTACACATATAATGTAATACTATTATTTAAAATAATCTTTTTTGTGTGAGTGTAATAATGTAACAAGTCGATATATATATATATATATATAGTAAATTAAAAAACGTATCAAATAAACTGGAATTTTTTTAATTCCCAATTTAGTTACACATAAAAAAGTAAACAATATAAATACCAAAAATATATTATAAATTACAGGAATTACTATATTTAAAAATAATAATTTTAAATACACAAAAACATAATAATAATATAATGTTTAACAATAATAACAAAACTATTAAATTCTAGGAATAGTACATATACTATTCCCACTCCAGTCTGTGCAACAGTAGGGAAAGTGTTGGACTCAGGAGGGGTAAAATGTACTATTCCTACTTCAGTTGGTGCAATAGTAGGGAAAACGTTGGACTCAGGGAGGGTAAAATGTACTATTCCCACTCCAGTTGGTGTAATAGTAGGGAAATCGGTGCACTCAGCAAGGGTAAAATGTACTATTCCCACTCCAGTCAGTGCAACAGTAGGGAATGCGTTGGACTCAGGAGGGGTAAAATGTACTATACCCACTGCAGTCGGTGCAACAGTAGAGAAAGCGTTGGACTCAGGAGGGGCAAAATTTAGTATCCCCACTCCATTCTGTGCAACAGTAGGAAAAGTACTTCACTTCAAACACATACCATATTTTTTAAAAAGTATTAATTAAATACAATTATAAAATTATTAACATAAAATTAAATGTATACATAAAAAAATAAACAATTATAAAATTAAAAAAATATTAAAAACTCTTATTGAATAATTATTTCATTAAATTCCCACACTATACTCCCACATACCTAGCAGCCCGCATTTAACAACTATCTAAAATAAAAAATTATAACAAATTAAACATAAGTAAGAAAACATATTTACTAATAAATGAATAATGAATTGTTAGTTAATTATTACTTAAATAACTTCCCACCATACCCCACCAAAACCCATCAACCCACTCCTAAAATATAACTTAAAAATATATATTAACCACACAATTTACATAATTAATTATCATTAAAAAAAGTATTAGTTAATTGTTAATCGATTACTTGAATGAATGAATGAATATACTTTATTCGATTTCAGTTCATAATAAAATCATAAAAGCCACATTAACACCATTTATAAAAATATATCCATACACAATACAAAATTTATCTATCTAAATTATCTAAACGACTACATTTTAATAGGACTCCTATCTGTTAATTAATTGCACTAAATTCCTAACATATCCTTAGCATTTTAACTCATAAATACACTTGTTAAATTTAAAAAATAGAGGCCATTACCTAATAAAATTCTTTCTTTTTTTCATTATACTTTTCAAAAGGCCACTCATGATCATTACACAATAAACATTTTCCAATAATTGCAAGTATAAAAATGCTGGGCGGCATTGCCTCCAGCCTCCTAGTCTTAACAGAGGCATAATCCATCTAGCTCTTTCCTTTGCATATATTTTACAGAAGAGAATCACGTGGATAGTTGATTGCTTTGAAATATTATCACACGGACAGTGACACAATTTCCTAGACCAATCATTAACCGAAGGGAAACTGACCAAACGATGGAAACAGTCAAACCTAAACCGTGTCAGAAGATATCTGTCGTACCCTCCGATACACCAAACCAAATAGGGCTGGATACGATAGGTTGTCAAAGTCAGATAATGCTGGGTCACCGTGCATTTATTCATTTCCTGTGCGGCTCTTAGGGACTCTAAATGTGTCAAGCAAAGAGATTTAAAATCTTTCCTAGATATTAAATTCATAGTTTCTGGTACATTATAAAAATCATAACAGTTGATATCCAATAAAAATTTCCTAATATAGTTCAGCCATTTAATTCTACAGGCATAATCCAATTTCATTACATCCTTAATAATATCTCTATTCAATCCAGTATAGGGAGATGTCCAAACTCGATACCATAATAGTAAAGGTTGCAATCTAATCATATCCGTAATATATGGGATCCCTAATTCACTATGACAGTTAAAAACTGGGGAGCTCTGTGGGACCGCTAAAATAAATCTTAAAAAAGTATTTTCGACTAATTGGATTAGGGAAACATCATAAAAACCCCAGATTCCTGCCCCGTACATTGCAACACTCATACACTTAGCCTGATAAATTTTGAGGAGAATCTCCGGGGTCTTTTACCCATTTTGTTTGCAAAGCTAACCACTGCCGCTACAGACCTCTTAAAAAGGAGACTCCTACTCTTAATTGCAGCTCCTCAAGAACCAGTACGCTCAAACAGAACACCCAAATAAGAGAACGTACTGGTTGAGTCTATCCTATCTTTCCCAACTACCAGAGTTCTACCTTTGCTTCTCCCCTCCCACATGTCATAACAAATGTTTTTTTTACATTAAGTTTTAATCCTCGGTTATCCATAAAACCAATGTACAAGGCAAGTGCTCTCTGGAGGCCTAGCTGTGTTCTGGCCATAAGGACCGCATCATCCGCGTAGAGAAGAGAGACTATCGGCTTACTGCTAACCTGAGGGGGATCTCTCGCCCCTGCCACCAGTTCCTCTTCTAGAGCGTTCGTATACAGAGAGAAGAGGAACGGGGCCAGGACGCAGCCTTGTCTCACACCCTTCTCCACGCGGAAAGACGCCGTACATTCACCCCTTAACCCATATCTCACCTTTGCACTAGCCCCCGAATATAATTGTATTAAGAATTGTATGATAATAGGGTCAACTTTTAAGTCTGTCAGAATTTCCCACAATCTAGCGTGATTGACACAATCAAATGCGGCCGTAAGGTCTACGAAGGCCACGTAAAGCTTACCTTCCTTTGCTTGCGTATATTTCCCCATTATGAGGCTCAAATTTAAAACCTGCTCATTAGTCCCCAACCCCTGTCTAAAACCGTATTGGACCGCACTCAAAATATTATTATCCTCTGCCCACAGTTGTAATCTATTTAAGACAATCCTGCCAGCTACCTTCACCAAAGCATCTAAAAGCGATATTGGTCGGTAGCAGGCAGGGTTGTTCCGATCCCCTTTTTTAAAAATCGGTACGATCACTGATTCCGACCAGGACCTAATAAAACCCCTTGCACAACAAGCTTCAAACACCCGAGTTAACAAGGGAGACCATAACTTTGGGATCGATTTAAATAGATCCATCGGGACCCCATCAGGACCTGGTGCCTTACATCCTTTACTGGCATTAATGGCCTCTAGCACCTCTTCATGCAAGATGTGCATCTCTATAGGCCGAAAACCATCCAATTCTTCCCCATGCTCATGGCCAGAGTCCAAAGAATTTCCTACCTTCTCCTTACAACTATATACATTAGAAAAGAAGTCTATCCAAGATTTTTCGTCGATAGCGACCTCAATCCTAGCTCCATCGTTATTAGAAAAGAACGGGGCATTAACTGCCTTCCAGAATGTACTACTGTCCTTTCTTAATGAAGCTTCAAGGAGAGTATCCCACGCTAAATCTTTAAGTTCTTTCTTCCTTACTTTTCTGGCAAGCTTATAGGCCCTTCTGCTTTCTCTAATCTCCTCCCGATCTCTGACCGGCCTATGGAGAGCGTTTTTAGTCCTGTATAAGTCCTGGTACAATTGGAATCAAACCATCCATTTTCCTTAATAATAGGACCCTTACTCTGTGCTATGAGCAAGTTTTGAACCACATTACTAATATTGGCAAATGCACTCAAGGTATCATCAAAAGCAGTGTCATCTTGTAAGCAAACTAGGATGTTATCATATGCTTTGGTGATGATCTGCTTAATGAGCATCTCTGGTTCCTTAGTACCCCAACGCACGGAATATCCATTCTGGCGACCAACAGCTATATTTTGGACCCACGCCAAACTGTTTTTATTAGAATAAAAACCCCAATTAGGGGGTAATAGTAAGACTTAAGGGCAAATGATCACTTAGCACATTATGATGTGTTTTAAAATTATTAATCCAAGTGGCATAACGGTTGGGAACGATGATAAAATCAATTATAGATTCACAGCCTCTACCAATAAAAGTGTGATCAAAATCCACCGAAGGGGAACATAACAAGTTCGCAAAACCCAGCTCATGTGTGGCCATTAGATCATTAAACTTCTCACCCCTGTCAGTATGAACAAAATGAGTTATCGAATCATTCTCTTCATTTACTACCCCACATTGCCCGGATCCGGATTGAGTACATATATTTACGTTAAAATCTCCTCCCCAAATCGTGATCACATCGATGCCTATTAGGGCCCCTAACTTATCCATTTCCTCACTAAAAGACTTTAAAATGTCACATAGTTGATCTTTCTCCATATTATTGTAAAAGTTAACTACGGACACGGCTATATTACAGTTCAAGTAAATAATAACAAATTGATAAAATGCTGTACTTTTACCATTTTCAATTTTTAAAACCCCCAGTAAATTTGAGATATAAACACATATCCCACCTTTATGTCTCCCATGGGTTGACCGTATTGCTGGCATATGGTACGTCTTGTACCCATCAATATTGACTTCATCCAACAGCCAAGTCTCCTGAAAACATAGGATATCAAAGCTGCGGATGAAGTCTATCCAGATGGAATTATTCAACTTAGAATGCAGACCTGCGATGTTCCAGAAAAGCACTACGATATCCTTGGGTGCTCTATCAGTTCGATTGATGTTGACCAAGCTTTTCACGGTCTGCCCCATGGTCTCCGTCCTCCCCAGACCACCCACTACACCATCATCACTATTGTCAACAGACAGGGATTCCTCCATTCCCAACCCTCCAATCAATATCTCGCTCTGATCAATGATGGGTTCCATAATATGAGGTGTTACACTTCTCTCCTGTATAATTTGGGATGTTAAACTTTCCTCATCAATGTATTGATCAGAAGTGTCAGAGAGTCAATCATTCTCATCTAGCGATTGAAGGGGCCCAAATCTATTTGACACCTCTAAATTATAGGATGAATGAACAGTGGGGTGGGTAAAAGAATGCGGATTTAAGTACCCATTAGATGTACTAGATTGATAAAAATAGCCCAAAGGGAGGACTTGTATACCTGACGCCATATTGTTAGTTTTATTGCTTCTAAAAAGAATTTCTCTCACCAATAAGGGATCCCCCAAAGAAAGAACAACACAGTCCCCAGGAAAAACTTTCCTACTCATACCCACCCAAGCAACACGTCTTACCATCTTAAAAGCATGAAACATCTCTCTAGTTAAGCCCACTCTTTGCCCCAAACAATGAATAACACAATTCCTCAGGGCTATCCATGATTCGTTTCTTTCATCAGAATAAAGGGGCACATTAGTCAAAACGACTGTATATGGAATGGCAGCAGGGGGCAAATTTAAATTTAAATTCTGCAGTCTAGAAGGATGCTCATACTTATTTATATTATGCGGCCTTGAGTTCGGGCAAAGATCATTCACCGAAAGTCCACCTTGCTGTTCTAATGGTCTTCCTTTTACTGCCTCACATAGAGCCACCTCCTTTGGCAGCGGTTTACTTCTAAAAGTTTCAGTAGGACTCTTAGGTCCCGAAACACCAAACTTCCTGGCCCTCTCCACATGCTGGCTGGCAGGACTAATTAAGGTAACTGGTGAGGGCTGGTTAGATGGCTTTAAAACACTACCCTCTCTATCCTCATTTATCTTGGTAATATTTACTTCCCTTGCATAACTCATATGTTGGTTCTTAATAATGTTTTCCAACCCCACTTCTATTTTACTTAATCTTGCCTCTAAAGTACCAATCGATAGTCTGATATACTTAGTGAGGTCGGTTATCAAACTTACTATCCCATTACTTTCAATAGAAGAGGGGGCCTTACTCTTGCTTTTATTACGTGTAACTGAGTCTTTACCTTTACCTTTACCTTTGTGATTTAACGGGGTACCTTTCCCCTGCTGTTTATCGTCTTTAACCTTATGTATTGGGGGTACAGGGGAAGCCTGGTGGATAATTGGTAGTAGATTTCCAGGTAGTACCTTCTCAATGGGGTTGCAAGATCTTTTAGAAGGAGGGAGTAACTCTGGATCCGGATCGCTAAGTGATAACTCATCTCTATTAGGCTGAATACAACCATTTCGGGGCTCCTCAACCACATTAACTATGGTAACCGCGTCCGTACTCTCATTATGATGTAGGTCAGTAGTAATACTACTTATTAAGGCACCCTGTGCGTCCTTCGAAAGAGACTCCTCAACGGTAGATATCTGCTTTTCAAGAGCTCCAACCGCCCCCGTCAGGTATTTCAACAGGGTCATATTAGCATCTTTTGGTTTATTTGATGATAGCACAGTTTGCCCAGGGTTCATTGTACGTAACTTCCTTTTACCCATATCTACAAATTCTCTTCAACTAAAAAAAAAAAAACAAACTGCTAAATAACTGCTAAATACGCCAAACCTTATACCCCTATAAAAATGGGAGTGTATCTCTCTAGCCTATTTACGTTCCCCCTTCTTCTCAGTGTCAATTCTGTAGCACAATCAAGTGAGTACCTTATATACCTTATAAAAACCCTCTTTCTTGTAATACAATAATATAGGGCAAATATCTAAATACAATTATTTTAAAATGTCTCTAATCTTACTCTTTTTAAAAGTATAGCCCAGCTCAGTCTTTCAATCTCCCCCAATCTCTGCCACTATAAAATGGCAGGATGGGAGTGCCCCCCCCCTCACCAACGTAGCAGAGGAGCAGACGAGGCAATACAAAGACTCCTATAACACCCTAGAGCACATAGTCCCACCAAGATGGCTGACAACACCAAAAAGTCACGGATGAACGTTCCAGCAACTATAATTAAGAGAAGACACTCTGGGCTTATGCTCCCGCCAGAAAGTGCAGGCTCAAGTCAAGATGAAGTAGATAAAAAAAAGGCCCCTTCAGTTCCAACACGTACAATAACTCTAGTTATGACTTACGTATCCCTACTTCGTGGGATCAGTGGAGGATTTTTCTTCCGGGCATTTTTAGTGTAGCAGGTGACAATAATATGGCCCAGCCCGGCCTCTATCGGTCTATGACGGGCTAAGACAGGCCCGTCTTGGCCCAGTCTTCGCCCGGGCCGAGCCCGCGCGCGTCCCGCGTCGCGGGACCGCCGCCGGCAATTTAAAGCCCCTCCGGGGGCCGGATCTAAAGTGCAACGTGCGTAGTGCAAAGAAGCCAAGGGACACAGGCAAAAGTCCTTCAGTGCAGTCTCCCGCGTCGCGGGACCGCCGCCGGCAATTTAAAGCCCCTCCGGGGGCCGGATCTAAAGTGCAACGTGCGTAGTGCAAAGAAGCCAAGGGACACAGGCAAAAGTCCTTCAGTGCAGTCTCCCCAATTACTTAATTAACTTCCCACCTTATACCCCTACAACTTGCACCTAAAACATAACTTATTAAATATATCTACACAATTTACATGAATTATCAATTAAATAATTAATAATAAATCAATAATTAATTATAAATACATTATTACTTAATTAACTTCTCACCCAATACCCCTACAAACACAACAACCTGCACCTCAAATATAACTTATAAAATTATAATATTTTCACAGTTTACATAATTAATGAACAATGAATTAGTTAATAATGAATCAATAATTATTCAATAATCATTTAATTACCTTCCCACCCTATACCTCTACAAACGCAACAACCCACACCTAAAATATAACTTAAATAAATATTAATTATACAATTTACATATTTAACGAATCCATGATTTAATTATACTTAATTAACTTCCCACCCTGTACCCCTACAAACCTCATAACCCGCTACAACACTATAAATTACTATTTTACAATTAAATTAACATATAAATAACTTAAAATTACAAACTATATTTAAAAACATTAACATCTTTTTTTATTTATTTTTATTTATTTGAGTTTTATGTAGCGCTGGCTAGACCTGGAGGTATCAAAGCGCTTTACATAGGGTTCCACAAAGTTACAAAATTACATCAGTTACCAGTTACATCAGTTACTAGAAAAACATTTCAAGTGCGTAAAGACGAAATAAATGGAGCTTAGAAAGAAGAGGGGGTAGGGTAAAGGGGTAGGAGGGAAATAGGGTGGAGAGACGAGGGAGAGTCTGTCCAAAGTCCGGCTGGGTAGGTGGCGGCCGAGGGGGAAGTCCACAGCCCATCTCCTCTATAGCTATCAGGTAGCTCCACCGGGCATCGGCCAAATATCTAGGTCTCAACGGAAAAACATTTAAAAAGCATAGGGGACGAAAAAATGGAGCACAGAGGGGGAAAGGGGTAGGGTAAAGGGGTGGGAGGGAGAATGCGAAGGCGAGACGAAGGAAGGTCTGCCCAAAGTCCGGCTGGGTAGGTGACGGCCAAGGGGGCCATCTCCTCTATGGCTATCAGGTAGCTCCACCGGGCATCGGCCAAAAAACTAGGTCTAGCGCTTAACATAAGGAAACATTGTGTTTTATATAGCGCTGGCTAGACCCGGAGGTATCAGAGCGCTTTACATAGGGTTCCACAAGGTTGCAAAATTACATCAGTTACCAGTTACATCAGTTACTAGAAAAACATTTCAAGTGCGTAAAGACAAAATAAATGGAGCTTAGAAAGAAGAGGGGGTAGGGTAAAGGGGTAGGAGGGAAATAGGGTGGAGAGACGAGGGAGAGTCTGTCCAAAGTCCGGCTGGGTAGGTGACGGCCGAGGGGGAAGTCTACAGCCCATCTCCTCTATAGCTATCAGGTAGCTCCACCGGGCATCGGCCAAATATCTAGGTCTCAACGGAAAAACATTTTAAAAGCATAGGGGATGAAAAAAATGGAGCACAGAGGGGGAAAGGGGGTAGGGTAAAGGGGTGGGAGGGAGAATGCGAAGGCGAGACGAAGGAAGGTCTGCCCAAAGTCCGGCTGGGTAGGTGACGGCCAAGGGGGCCATCTCCTCTTTAGCTATCAGGTAGCTCCACCGGGCATCGGCCAAAAACTAGGTCTAGCGCTTAACATAAGGAAACATTGTGTTACAAATTACAAAAATGATCACATTAATTACAGAGAGGTCACAAATTCAATACAGGAGTTATTAGCGACCATGAAAAACAAGATCCACAAAAAAGAGAGGGGAAAAAAGAAAAGGCCAGGGAGAGCAGGGAGTCCACGGGAGGGAGTCAGCAGCGGAGAAAGATACGAGACATAAGTCAGAGGTCCGGCTGGGTAGGTGACGGCCATAGCGGTGTGCCAGAGCCTGTCTCCCCTATAGCTGTCGGGGCAGCTCCACCGGGAATCGGTCATACATTTCGTACTCCGCCGGATAGAAATGAGAATCAGGAAGGGACCAAAAGTCTAGAGTCCAGAGACGGGCTGGTGGAGCTGGCGAGGGTGGTAGGATAGGAAGGGGAGTATATCTTGGCAGCCATCTTAAGGTCAGGCAAATCGAGTCTGTTGATCTCCAAGATTCTGTAGGTGGTGTCTCTAGATCTTAGGATTGTTTCCTCAAGATCGAACACGGGCGCCATCTTGGGGTCAGGCCACACTCGGTATAGTCAGTTATGCATTGCATTATATGCCTCAGTAGATGTTTGTGCACACTGGGATGGCTCCTCGGACAGGGGGGCGGGGGGGTCGGTGCCCGGCGTTCCGCTTCTATGTTTGGTCGCTAGCGGTTGTCTCGTTATGTGGCAGCCCTATTCCACCCACGATGTAATGTACTCTGGCGCTGTGCCTCAGTGTGTTCCCGCTCTAGAGCCATCTGCAGAGTCCGGCGGGCGCCATGTTAAGGTCAGGCACCCCCAATAGAGCAGCTCCGCCGTGGAGTTTACAGTGAACGTATGGAGAATGGCCCCGTGCTCACTAACCTCTGCGACGCGGTGTAGGGTCGCTCCTCGTGTCTGGATCCCCGAGTGACGAGGGACCGGGCCATCGGTTGTCTTAGTGGCGTGGAGGGAGGAAGGGCTCCCGATCATCAGTCCGGCCCTGAGCGCTCCCGCGGGCACCGTGCCAAATCTCGATGTCCCTTGCGGGGTGCCAACTGTTACACCGGCGCTCATCAATTATACAAATAATATAAAACATACACAATTAAAATATTATTTAAAACACAAAGAAATTTAAAAACCAATATTTTTTACCTTAGAAAATCAATATTTTTGTCAACGATAATTTCTGTATAACAATATTAAAAACTCGATATTTGTGTGAGTCGATATTTATAACTCAATATTTTGTCCAAATACCATTCAAAGCAGAACAGGCAGTGTAATTGTGTAACAACTCAAAAATGTGCAAAAAATGTGTTTGAATGCAGAGTACAGTGAGTGATAAGATCACAGCTTTTCGTGTAACAATATTTCCACATTAAGGGGTCGATTCCGATTCGTGTCGGTAATTTCTCCGACCGAGCCGGCCTCGGAGAGATTTCCGACCGAATCGGACCCGTGCAGTCCGACCGAACGAGTCCGATGCATTCGTATGCCACCGGACACGAGTCGGTCGGACTCCCATTGAACTCAATGGGAGCCGGTCGTACAACGCGTACGCGGGCTCCCATTGCCTCAATGGGTGCGAGGCGGACAAGGGCGTCCCCTACAGCGAGTACGCCGCGAGCGCTTCGCGGCGTACACGCACAGGTAGGGGGACCCATGGGTCCCCCTGTGTGCGCCTCGCACGGGTACGCGTACAGGGGGTCCGACACGGACCCCCAAAGTACGGCTCCGACAGCGAGTTCGAGTCGGACGGCGCGAGTCGGTCGGAGCGGTCGAGGTGCGCATCGTACTTACCCGGCCGGAAAACGTCTCCATTGCGCGGTGCGAATCGGGTCCGAGCGAGTCGGTCGGAGCGGTACGATCCGGGTACGAGTCGGTCGGAGCGGTCGGGTCGCCCGGACGAGTCGGTCGGCGACTCGCATCGTACTCGCTCGGCCGGACTCAGCGTACGGTTCGGTCGGGAAACAGGCTTTCGCATGGCTTTTTTCCCGACCGAATGGTATTGGGTGCGCCTCCGACCGAGATCGGAATCGGCCCCTAAGTCTGCTGGCAACAGCAAATTGAATACCCTCAGTAAGTATTCCTGGGAATCCTTTCAAGTAGCCCATTGCTTTTTGGGGAGTATAAAAGAGTGTATTTATGAAGGATGCTATGAGAACATAAGAATTCTTTCATCCTATGTGCAGTAAATTGAACCCCATTGTCGGTGATGACGGAGAAAGGAAAACCTTCCCTTTAAAAAGAATCTCTCAGGAAATGCAACTCTTCATTAGTATCCATCTTACTCACAAATTTCCATCCAGCCTTTGTCTGCATTATACCATCAGCATCCGCCCACCCTGTCTGACATTCAAGGAATCAGTTTAGAGCTGGTCCCTGCACGTCCAGTTATTCATTATCTGGTCCCTGACAGGTGTTTGAGTGGTGGGATATCAAAATTGAATTTTAACAATACGGGCAAAATCTTGATGAAGCATTACCAGTTCTGTTTTTGGGGAGAAGGAAAATCAAAGGTTTTTAATCTGCCCTAAGAAGGAAATGCCTTTACCAAAGGAAAGTCTTAAAATGATCAACGGCATAAATCCACCCAAAAGTCTCACACTCAATAGTGGTGTACCTATTTCCACATCAGAAAGCACTCTGAAAGCAAAAACAATGGTATCTTGGGTTTCCAGGGCACTTTTGTCTATGCATTTGTTAGAATGTCACCCCAACATCATCCACGAGCATCATCAGTCCTTGTTTTCTTTAAATCATACGACTGTCAGGCATTCATTATTTCACTCTTCACTTCTTCAAAGTCTTATGCCTTTTTTTGTGTCCACCAGAATTCAACACTCTTTTTCATAAGAACTCTCATGGAAGATGTGAGAGAAGAAAAATCCATCGCAAATCTGGAATAATACAAGAAATGAAGACTGTTGGCCCTTGTCCTTGGGTAACTCTATGTCTCAGAGGGCCTGTAAAAGAGATTATTTGGGTTTAATACCATCAGACAATATACAGTGACCCAAGTACTCTACCTCTTTGTGTAAAAGCTTGCATTTCTTGAACTGTAGAGTCATTCCTTAACTCTGCAATATACAAAGGACCTTGTTAAGAATGGCATTACGTTAATGGAGGAAACTAGCAAAAAATAAAAATATCATCCTGGAACATCTTAACTCAATCCATGTCCCTGAACAACATGTCCATTAGCCTTTGGAACACAGACACAGCTGAGGAATCACAGTACTGCTTTCACAGGTTGCCAAGAGCGGTAGGAATCTAAAAAAAAAACAATGAATAGTATGAGTTGCAGGTGGGTCTACATTTCCCAGGAGGTAGAGGTAAGGGCACATTTGCTCACGTTGTCCATTAGGGGCACTCTGCAAGCATGAAGTGGCTCCAGAAACGCTGTGAGAAATTGCTTTGGTGTGGTGTGTTTGAAACAGCCATGGTGGAGTGCAGCCATTACACCACAGGGGCTAGCCACGGTTTCAGGCTGTGAAGCTGCAGAAGGTTTGGGCAGTTGCGATGTCAAATGTCAGAAGGAGTATGGCTGCATGCCAAAACCAAAAGGCGGCTAGGATGTCGGAGTGCGCAAATAAGAAATAGGCAACGTGATGACCTTGAGGCTGGGAGTTGCAGAAGAATCTTCATGAAATTGTTGAAATACGAGGTTCAGAAGCAGAAATGAACAAATTTCCTTTAATGCAGTTACCAGCAGGAAAGGAGACTACTAGCACAAGAAAACAAAGAATAAGAACAGGGGTGTAGCTTAATCTGTGTCTGTGAGATTCAGGGTATGTGAATCTCACATTTCCCAACTAAACAGTGGGAAAAAACCAACACAGGTGTAGCAGACCCGATTCTGGGCCCCCAGACCCCACTACCAAGCATATAGAATACCTTTATTTGGAGGGGTGTCACAGGGGAGTAAGAAATCGAATGCGACAAAGTTAAGTGTGTGGGACGGTACAAGACACAGAATGAAGGGCATGGGGACAAGTGAGATAAGGGAACAGGCAATAAAATGTAAAAGTATGTAAATTCTACATGAAAGCACACAATACAGAAACCATAAGACTTGGGTGGCAGATGCATTGGTATTGCATGGTTGCATGCATGGGAAAAGTGCTATTTTTCCATACTTATGACCCAATGTTGATAATGAGCACTTTTTCACACACATTGCAGATTCATCAGACTCAAACTATTCTTTATTGTTATCAGCCTAAAACCATAACAGTACTGTTATATTCTCTTACCTATTGTTGGTATTTTAATACCCTTCTTCTTTATATTGTAATTTTATTGTAGATAGACTGCTCCTTGTGTTCCTGCTCCCTTTCCTTCTTTCACCCCCTTCTTTCCTTTAGTGGTATTGCCCTTCTGTTGATCATGCGGCTGCCTTAGAATGTTGGGAGCCTCAGTTTGAGGGGCGAGCTAGATAATGCGGAGGTTGATTTATCTAATGCTGTATGTTAGTGGAATTGTGGAGACCGTGAATAAATACTTTTGCCTTACCTGCGCCTGGAGACTCCTTCTTCATAACACTGGCAACGACTGGTCTGCGTAAGGGAGCAGAACGGAACTTCTTCCCTTTTGGCTACATCCACCAGGTCTGCTTCGTCTTCATGATCTTCATTCACCTTGTGGCCGACAAGGTTAAGGTACTCTCTATTGTGGACTACTCCAGGTTCCTCATGAACTCCCCTCAACTGAGAACTTTTCAAGTGTTGGCTGTCCTGTTAAGAACGACGTGTCTCGTGGCCGCCTTCCTGTCCCGCGGCTGTCTCCCAATTCATGACAAGACATTTGTCCTCTGCTATCGTTCTCTTTGTATTTTTCTCTCCTCCCTGCAACCTTTTCCGAAGTAATCCCTGCTTCACTTTTCGTGCGGGTGACACCCTGGGCTGCGTCGGAGCTTCGTCCCAAGCAATCCAGCTTCTAGTCTTTGCCTGATCTGGCGTCCTTTCGGCTCTGCTCTTCTTCTTCCGGACTCCGCCTCTCGTCAAGCACTTCCGACGGATTCTACCGGCATAGGAGGCAGTACCTCCTAGTTTCGCCAAGTCTGTCAACGGAGTTGAGGGATTACCATCAGCCTCGCTGTCACGCCTTTCCCTCCTCCCGGATCTAACACGCCTCCAGGGAAAGCAAGAATACTCCTCATCCTTCAGATTTCCTCACGTTGGAGCAACGGTGACACGCACATCGTTATGTGTGTCACAGCCCTTTTCAGTGATACGCACACTTCATTTCCTTGGTGGGGATCCTGGAGTGTGATTTTTACACGGTGACACGCACACCATTACGCGTGTCACAAGTATTTCAGTGATACGCACACTTTCAGTACTCCCATATTTTCTTATTCTGCATCCTTTGTATCTATTTTAACGCGGTGACACACACACCATTACGCGTGTCACAAGCATTCCAGTGATACGCTCACTTTCAATACAGCTCTAATTCATATTGCCAATGCTGGTGTCTCAATTTTTAATGCGGTGACATGCACACCATTACTCGTGTCACAACCCTTTTTAGTGATATGCACACTTCATTTCCTTGGTGTGGATCCTAGGGTTTATAGCAAATGCTGGTGTCTCAATTCTAACGCGGTCACACGCACACCTTTACGCATGTCACAAGTGGTTGCAGTGATACACACATTTTAAACACTCCCCTATTTTCTTGCTTTCACATCACACTTTCTCCCCTTTTTCCATTTTCTTTCCATTTCTTGCTAACAACATGGCTGCTAGCATGGCTCAACCACCACCGTTCCTGAATGAATTCGGGGAGCCTCGCAACCCTTGAAAGGAGTGGGTGAAAATCTTCGAATCTTATTTAGTAGCTACCGGGGGAGAAATTTAGCCCTATACGGAAACAACATATTTTTACTACACAACCTTGGTACCCATGGCAGGAAGATCTTTGACACCTTACCAGATCCAATACAAGGTCATAATGCTGATTATGATGAAGATGATGTTTACAGGATATCCCTACTTAAATTAAAAATACACTTTGGAGACAAGATTAACATTGTACTGGAACGCCACAAGTTTTTCAGCAGAGTTCAGGGTAAACAAGAAAGTTGTACCACTTACATAGCTGTTTTAAGGGGGTTAAGCGACTTCTGTGAATTCGGAGAACTCAATGATTCCCTCATAAGAGACCAACTTGCAAGGTGCACCAATAATTCTAAAATACAAGAAAAATTGTTGCAGAAACAACCGAATCTTCACAACGCTATCGAATTGGCCAAATCCATTGAATATACCGCTATGAGCATAAAAGAAATGGAATCCCCTGGCAATAATGAGCAGATTTCAGATTTGGTAATTTTTTTTTTTAAAGTAGTTTTATATTGCGCGAACTTGACCCGGTATCGGGTATCAGAGCGCTTTACATAGCACCAGTTGCGTTACATGAGGACACAATCATTTTTGTTAGGCACGAGGAGATTAAGTGATTTGCCCAGAGTCACAGGGTGTTCAGCGTCATTGCCGAGACTCGAACCCGGTTCCCCAGATTCGAGGTCCACCGCCCTAGCCGTTAGGCCAACTCCTCTCCCCAAGAGAGAAATTGGCAATCTCTCTGTTGATGATACTGTATGAAAAGTAACACAGAAGAATACTGACCATATTCAGGATCCAGAAATCTGTAAACTCAAATGTTACCGCTGTGGTAGTAGTAACCATTTGGCCAACCATCCCAATTGTCAAGGTAGGACCTCTACTTGCAGAAAGTGTAACAAAAAAGGGCACTTAGCCAGTAAAGAAAATTATTTTCCAGGTACATGAGTCTAGCGTCAACCAAGTTAACTATCCTCAATGTGAAATTGGTCTGGACGGCAAGCTGATTAAAATGTTCGCCGATTCATGCTCGCCGTTTACGACGTTCATTAATATTTCTGATTTCAAGATTATTAACATTTGCGGTGAAGGAAATTTACTGTCTGCTGACATTTCCCCTAGTAGTTACACCAAGGATTCCATTCCTTTAAGAGGCATGGGCAAAACCTGTATCACCTTCAAGGACCGATCCACCCTGGGTAAAGTAAATGTAGTTGAAAAAGGGTCAAACCTCCTTGGCTGGCAGCATCAAAAAGAGTTAGGCATTAAACTTGACCAGAATAACCAAGAACAGGTGCTCACCATTGACCGCTCCGTTGCAGGCAAAACGATTTCAATCTATTCCCTGAGGTGTTCACATCCAAGTTAGGTCTCTAAAACACTTTCAGCACAAGATAAAATTAAAACCTAATTCCAAACCCGTAGTTCACAAAACAAGACGCATACCACACCTGTTGTGGGAACCTCTTAAACAAGAGTTAACCAGATTACAAGGTCTAGGCATCATCCAACCCATTGACTGCTCTGAATGGGTTGCCCCAGTGGTCATTTCCAAGAAAGCTAATGGTTAAGACATCAGACTTTGCATTGATCTTAGTGATTTTAATGACAATATCCTCATAGAGAGACACCCATTGCCTCGCTTCCACGAAATCCTGAGCACCATGGGGGAGGCAACGTGTTTCAGTGTCCTGAACCGTTCAATGGCATACCATCAGGTGGAATTACACCCTGACTCCAGGAAGTTTACCGCCTTTACTACACCTTTGGGATCATTCATGTTCCGTAGAATGCCTTTCGGGTTAGCCTCAGCGGCTGATGTATTTAAAAAAAATTATGCAGCACATTTTAGACGGCATACCCAAGACATTATGCTTCCAAGACGATGTCTTAATATACAGTGACACCTCTGAGAAGCAGGATGCATACCTAAAACAAGTTCTCACTAATTTCAAAGAGGCGGGCCTTACTCTAAAAGAAGAGAAATGCCAAATTGGGGTGGGAGCAGGGGACTATCTTGGACACACCATCTCTAAAGACGGCTTTAAACCCAAGATGAGTCTACTTGATGTGGTAGAGAAAGCCGCTGCGCCAACCTCTAAACAAGAACTCCTGTCCTTCTTGGGCCTCGCGGGGTACATGGCAAAGTATGTCAAGAATTTTGCCAACCTAACTAACAACCTCAGGGAACTTACAAAAAACCACACACCATACAATTGGCAAGATGAACACCAATTATCGTTTGAGAAAGTCAAGAGTGCCATTCTCTCTGCACCTTACTTATGTAATTTCGATCCCTTCAGAAGAACTATCCTCACCACCGACGCATGCAACAAGGGACTTGGTGCTACCCTATCGCAAGTCATAGGTGGTAAAGAACGCATTGTAGCCTTTGCCTCACGCACCCTGAGTAACTCAGAGAAGAATTGCTCTGTGGTGGAGAAAGAAGCACTATCGTGCTTCTGGGCTATCAAGCACTTTAAGTTCTACCTTTGGGGCAACAATTTCACTGTGCGCACCGACCACAAACCCCTCATTTTTATGTTCTATCCCAAGGGCACCTTCAACAGCACCCCCAGGGTGGCCAGATGGGTTTTGGGGTTGGAAGGTTTTTGCTTTAAACTTGAATACGTCGCAGGTGAACTCAATTCAGCTTCGGACTTCCTTTCCAGAGCACCCTTAGGCATTGAGAAACATTATGAAACTCCTGAATACCCCATATTGGAAATCCACTCTTCTTCCATTAGCTCTACTGAATGGGCTGAAAGCATGAGTCAAGATTCTACCTTAACACAACTCAAAACTTACACCTTACAAGGTTGGCCAAATGCATGAAACAAAGTCAGTCAAGAACTAAGTAAATTTTGGGAAGTTCGACACAAAATCAACCTACACCAAGACCGCATTTGGAGGAACAACAAAATATTACCTCCAGCAGGGTTGAGAGACAAGATCATCGACCTTGTTCATGAGGGTCACTTAGGAAGAAGTTGACCAAATCCAGGCTCAGGGAACGGTACTAGTTTCCTAACATGGACTCGTTGGTAGAAGCCAAAGTAAAGAATTGCTACGTATGTGCAAATTGCGATAAATCTAAACTCACCCACAAGGCCCCATTATCCCCTGTTGTCACCACTGACAAACCATGGGATAAACTAGCCTTAGACATTATTGGTCCAATCAACAAAAAGGGCATCTCAATAAGATTTGCGATTGTGCTAACCGATTATCTCTCCCACTGGGTGGTCATTAGAATGGTGAACAAAACCACCACGAGACACTTATTAATTTCCTACGCGACACGTTCGCCTCGTAAGGCATACCATCCAGCATTGTTACCGACAATGGTGTACAGTTTACTTCCTCAGCTATGAAAGCCTTCTTATCCAATTTAGCCATTACACATCGCAAAACTGCCCTTTACTGCCCTCGGGCCAACGGCCTAGTCGAAAGAGTGAACAGGATGATAAAAGAGAACATTCAACTTGCTTGCACCAACCACTTACCAGTAGAGCCGGGCTCTACAGGATATGTTGTGGGCATACCATACGACACCCAAACAAGTCACAGGTATATCCCCGTTCTCGTCCCTCTAAGGAAGGAAACCCGGCACCAAATTCTCTCCTAACTGGATTGGTGGGGGGGGGGGGAACAGTGGAGCACGACACTGTAGCGGCTAGAACCAAGATTACCTTGCATCAAGCCAAGTACAAACATTATTATGATTGCAACCAGGGTGCCAAACCTCAGAAATGGGCCATAGGAGACTGGGTACCCATAAAAAGACCCACACACAGTGGAGAAAATGAACCCAAGTTCTATGATCCCAAAAAGATCGTAAAAACCAAACATAATACCGTGGTCCTTGAGAATGGTCAAAACTGGAGCATAGACAGACTAGCGAGAGCTCCGGCTCCGGACAACTACCCATCTGGAAGCTCCTCCCCTACGAGTGTTCTACGAGATTCACCTATCTCTCACCAAGGGGCGACAAAGAGACTTAATATAATACCTAAATGGCACGAAGACTTTGTTATGAAATGAGCCTAGTAATTTTTCTTCCTCAAGTTTAGGGAGGAAGATGTGTTATATTCTCTTACCTATTGTTGGCATTTTAATTCCCTTCTTCCTTATATTGTAGTTTTATTGTAGATACACTGCTCCTTGTGTTCCTGCTCCCTTTCCTTCTCCCCCCCTTCTCTCCTTTAGTGGTATTGCCCTTCTGTTGATCATGAGGCTGCCTTAGAATGTTAAGAGCCTCAGTTTGAGGGCAGCTAGATAACGCAGAGGTTGATTTATCTAATGCTGTATGTTGGTGAAATTGTGGAGACCGTGGATAAATCATTTTGCCTTACCTGCGCCTGGAGACTCCTTCTTCATAACAAGCACATCCAACAACTAAATATATACTAAAATGATTTATGCAGTTCTGTAAGCAGAGAATAGGAATTAAAATACAAAAAGCATTTTCAACTTGTCTCTTGCCCATTGATGTTTGATGTTCTGATCTATATTTCTCATTTGGATTTACGAAGGTAACTTCTAACGAATGAATCACTGTCAGAAATAACAGGCAAATTTGGGCATGATTGCACCATATTTTAGGAATAATCTATTTCTAGTTACAAATAGTGCCCTACTTATTATAAGTGAGGCCTAAAAAGAAAGGATAAAAACTGATCACTCATCTGGGCTGATAAACTCTATGAGGTATCTGCCCAGAAGAATAACTAAAAAATCTTTAGGCCTCCTTAATGCTTAAAAGCAAAGTCAAACTTGATTAGGAGACAAGGTATGAAAAACAGTAAGGCATCCTATATTCCTATAGTTTCAGCATCGGAAGATGCCCTTTGGATGTAATGCAAGCAGCCACTGGGAGGAATATCTCTTCATAGTCTGTCTCACGGCAGAAGACCAATGCTTATTTGCATTTTTAAGAAGCTAGCAAAGTATCTGCTTTCTGATATCAATGGTTTTCTCACAAAACAACAGGAAGTGGATTAAAGTCTGTGGACTCAGAATTACAAGTCTTGGTCAGTTCCTTGTCTGCATACCATTTCTTCATCAATGCAAGCATCTGCAAGTTCTCAGCCGAAACTTTGGATAAAGACTTGATAGCGCGGCAATGAGCCACAATTTCAATCACTTATAGGTGCTAAGGCCTGGATTCCGTGCTATATGTTTCTTCTACTGCGATGGATCTTTGAATTTTGTAATAGGAGTCAAGGAGCAGTTTTAGACATCTCAAATTAAGAACAGTTTATGTTCAGTAAATGAGGAGAGTTGTATTGTCCTTTATAAAACTTTATTTCTCATTCAGACATTAGTAAAGATCAGTTTTAGTTTTGATTTTTATTCAATTAGTCCATCAATCAATTAAGTTTACGGAAATCTCATCATAAAGAAATTTGGTTAGAACAGGTCAATCATCAATATCAATACAATTAAGCGTATTCCATAAACAAATAGATTCCTCATTCTATAGCTCAGGATCAGAGTTTTAGTTTATTGAGAACCAATAAAGAGATTGAAACCAAATGGAAAAAGAGTGAAATCAAGGAGCATGTAGATTCAAAATCAAGTTAAATAGCAGAATTACCCATAAAGAGCATTTCCAAAAGACTCATCCGAGTCTCAGAACAGCATACAGTTGCAGCAGCAAACTGTAGAATCCAAGTAAATGAGGTAAAGGAGAGAAGCAGTAGCTACCACCATCAAGGGCCCAGGTCTGGGTCAATTCTTCAAGTAAAGATGAGAATGCGAGAAAGTGTGTATTCTAGAATGAATGAATGAGAATGGCATGAATGTGAATGCCTGTCTCTACCTCGGAATACGCATTATTATAAAAGTCAAGAACACATATCAAAAACATTGTTGCTGGCTTTCTCTTCCACAAGCCAATAAGAAGACAGGGTTCTTCCGTAAGCAAGTTCAGCTCCTACGCTCCCACGGAAATACATGTGGATTTTACTTTTCATCACGTTGTTATCTACAGACAGTCTTGAGAGGGTAAGTTCTGGAAACATCAGGCATAAGTCCCATACGCTTCTCACATCTAATGACCTTCTAGTTTCATTTCAAGAACAATGAACTACTAACTGAAATAGAAATCATGGTTAGGTAATTCATTCTTTCAATCTAAACGACAGCTATTTATCGTTTAAATGCAGAAGCTATTTTATTCAATTCTTATATAAAACATTTAAAAATAGGAAATTCATGACATTCAACAATAAATGTTGGATAGTAAAACAATACTTTTTGTTAAATGAGAAAATTCTGCAGTTATGACAACATCTCTTAGCATGTCACTCTAAGGTCAAGCTCCTAACTCACGTCGTGCACATCGCAACAATATCGAGCTTCTTTAACTAGCAAAAACTTGTCAGGGTTTTGTCTGCAGCCTGCATGAATAACAATGATTGCCTACTGTGAATTACCAAATTTGAAATGCGTGTCATCATCATCATCAATCCACTTTATTCGATTAATTAAAATCATAAAAGTACAAGACATAAAATACATAGACACACACATTCCTATACAAAATTTTGGGAATAAAAGATTGAGCACAATCATATTTGTGTAATTCAGCAGCATCAAAGATTACAAAAGTTAAAAATTATTTCATTAAAATATCAGCAATACAATATATAACATAAGAATCCATACAATAGCATCAATGGGACTAGTAATGTTAAGATAATCCACAGAATACTCAGCTTCAGCAAATGAGGTTAATCGGCTCATTAAAGTGCGTAACAGTATGCTTATTTTTTTTTAATTTCTTCCTTATCCTAATAGCAGCAACCAGAAAACAAGCAATATTAAAAATGTCCCATGTATTACTTAACATTTGCAGGTAAAGCAGTGCAGGTCTAACCTGTAGGAAACCCTTTTTATTTAATAGGGGGACTAGAAACTTCCTACGTATAACCAAATAGAGGTCGCAGAACATTACAAAATGTAGGGTATCTTGTGTAGAAAAATTATCGCAAGAACACGGTCCTGCATCCTCTGGTTTACACCACCCCTCATAATCACCCAGGTTAAAATGAATCAAGTTAAAACGGAACCTAGTCAGGAGCCAACGATGGAACGGTTTAGTGACGGTTATCAGATACGGCTCAATTAATAACGACGTTTTTGTCAGAAAGTGAGCCCTAACTAAGGGTTTCTGTAGCTCCTGTTCTTCCCGTTCTGACATCAACATATTAATAAAGTTCATTCTAACCCCTTTCAGATCTTCCTTCCTAATCCTCTCCGGGGATTCAAATAGTTCTGGCCGCCCTATTTTGGATAGCATGGATCTAACATATGCAAGCCAGTTAATTTTACTTGCATTATCCAATTTGGCACAGTCCCGCAATATCAAATGATTCAAGGTTAATTCTGGGTTAAGCCATACTTTGAACCAGCAGAGTAACGGCGCTGTACTCAAAGTATCAGAGACATAACCCAGCCCCAGTTCCTGGTGTATGGCAAAGGTTGAAGTAGATTGAGGAACAGACAGGAGACTACGTAAAAATCTGTTTTCCACTGTCTGTAGTCCTGCCTGTTGCTTGTATCCCCAAATAGATGAGCCATATGCTGCAATAGCCAAACACTTGGATCTATATAATTTTATAATGGCCTCCACAGGTCTAGCTCCCAACCGCTGGACAAATCCTAGTATGGCAGAGGTCGATCTAATTACTGCATTTTTTTTGATTTTTTGTTGGGGAACCCAAGAGCCTCTTTCATCGAACACTACTCCTAAATATGTAAACGAGGATACAGTAGTCACAACCCCCCCATTACAATAAAAAGTTTTTGCTTTAGGAGCTCTATGACTCGTAGTCATGATATGTGATTTCCCAATATTTACTACCAGGTCTAAAGACTGCATATAGGCTCCAAACGCATCCAGAAGCCGCTGGAGACCTACTGCAGTTCGTGCCAAAAGAACGGCATCGTCCGCGTATAGGAGAACCGGAATTGGACAGTCTCCTACATGCGGTATATCCAAGCTCGCCTCCACCAGAGATCTATCCAGGGCGTTAATATATAGTGTAAAAAGCAGGGGTGCCAATATGCACCCCTGTCTTACGCCTCTTCTTGATTTAAAAGACTTTGAGCACTTGCCGTCTTGTGAAAGCCTAATTGATGCTGATAGGTCACAATGAAGATCAGCTAGGAAATAAACCAGACCCGGATCCAATCCCATTTCTAATAAAATACTCCACAGCTTCGACCTGTTAACCAGGTCGAAAGCTGAGGACAAATCCATAAAAGCCATTTTAAGCGAGCCCTCTTTTGCCATAGTATATTTGCTAATTAATAAATACAGGTTAAGACATTGGTCCATAGTACTTCGTCCTTTTCTAAAACCGTACTGTAGATTGGAAACAATCTTATTTTCATTGGACCAGTCTATAATCTTTTCTAAAATCACTTTGCCCAAAATTTTAACCGTCGAGTCAATTAGGGATATTGGTCTATAGCACCTCGGGACCCCTCTCTGGCCCTTTTTAAAAACTGGTATAATAATCGACTGAGACCAGGATGCGGGAAACCCGCTCGTTCCTACGGCATTAAATACATTTGCAAGCATCTTAGACCAAAATTTGGGGTTACACTTATAAAGATCTGCTGGGACACGGTCTGGACCTGGTGCTTTATTACTAGATGTGTGTTTTATTGCTCTCTCAACGTCTTCCTCATTAAAAAGAAGAGATACTGTATCATGATTGGTTGATGCCTTAAAATAAGTTTCCATCGTCTCGTCAGAACCATAAATTCCCTCAAAATGAGCCAACCACTGTACTTCTGTGATGTTACTTTCCTGAATATCATTTAACTGACCTGTAAAAAGTGGGGCGTTAACAATAGACCAAAATCTAGAGCTATTCTTTAACACATCGACAGAAACAAGATCATTCCAAACCTCTGCCTTAATCTCTGATTTCCGCCTATGAACTGCAGTCTTGTATTGTTTCCGTAACCACACTATCAAGTCCCTATCTCGAGGAGAGCTTTTCAAGGCTAAAATTAGGGCACGGTGAGCTCGTGAGCAGTTTTCATCAAACCATTTTTCACTTAATTTAGTTTTCATTTTAGAGTTAATGGTCAAGTCCACTGATATCTGTCTACAAATACCATCAAAGGCTCCGAGGATCGCGTCCTCAGGGCTTAAAGGGTCAGCGCATATTGCAATATGTCCGCTAATTTTTAGGCAAAGATCTTTAAAAAAGGAATCTGGTACCACATTAGACCACTTGAGCCTCCGCCCTTGATCACGGGTTACCATACTGTTGACGCCCAAATTTTCCCCACCATTTCCCAGAAACCCGCAACTATTATCCAGTTCCAATATGACAGGGTTATGGTCACTAAAGGATGAAACTATAGCATTATAAAAAACTACCTTGTCAAGTAAAGTAGGGGACAAGAATATATAATCTATAATGGTGTCTCTAGCCTTGGATTTAAACGTAGGACAACGATCAAGTTGATTAAAAAAGGCTGGTTCAAAAAGATCGGCCCCCGACAAAAGGTTCTCTAAACCCTCCCCCTGGGGAGAGTGCTCAAAATGAGGGATCACCGAATGAGTGTGAGCTAAGTGATCGTCAATAAGACAATGCCGGTCGCACAAATGTATATTAAAATCACCCATAATTAATATATGATAAAAGGGGATTGATTAACCCTATAGTCTTCTAAAAAGGAGTTCAGCTTAATCAAATGTTGATTTAAAAAATCATTTTCCCCAGAATTATAAAAATTAATGAGTAATAACTTAAGATTATTTGACCGGGTTACTTCTATTACCAGGGCATTAAATGAGTCTACCTCTAATCTACATAAAGAGCCCACTAACTTATTGGAGAGGAGGAACATCAAACCACCCTTTGCTCTACCAGCTAAGGCCGGACGAGCAGGTAAAACATAGGATCTAAAACCATCCACCCAAAAACTATCCCCCTATCCCAAGTTTCTTGAAGCGCAATTATATCGTAAGATCTTATGACCTTCAACCAAAGTGGATCATCCCTTTTAGCTTTAAGGCCCGCAATATTCCAACTAATAATTCTGCAACTTGGGAAAGTTACCGCGCCTACATCATCTGAACCTGGATTTTTAGGGGATGGTTGTAAACTACCAACCACTGGCTCCACCAGTCAGTCGTTCTGGTCCATCAAAGTGAGTGGAGAAAATCCATTTGAGACAGATAAGCCTCCCTCCCTAGGCCTTGGTATCAAGGCTACCACTTTTTTTTGTGTTACTTCTCCCACTTTAGTTTTACTAGGGCAAGATCCACTACCATAACTATGGGGCAGCCCCAGATCAGGGTGGGAGGAACTAGTGAAAGTAGCCCCACTGGCCCTCTCGAAAGGTCGCGGAGCATTTACCGGGGAGTAAAAGTAACCTAAAGGTAAAGCCCTAATATCCCCCCATATAATTCCGTGGCATCCCAGAACAACCTGTCAGCTATATCCCGTTTATTAAAATTAATTATAATACAGTCTCCTGGTACGCATTTGGGGCCATTTCCCACACAGGCCACCCATCTAGTCATTATAATATGGGCTGATATCCCCGGTTGACCTGATGAATAAAGATCACACCAGTTTTTTGTCTTGCGCATCAGTGCCTCCATTGGTTTGTTATCATGAACACTTAAAGGGGGAACCCCTACAAGAATCGCAACCAGAGGAGTAGCATCTGCGGGAAGGTCAATTCTACATTCATTCGGGCTTCTATTACTGTCTTTAAAGCCGATATTCTTGTTAATTGCCCCATTAGATCTTGAATCTATAGGTTCAACAGGACTTTTAACAATTTGGGTCAAATGCCCTCCTTCTTGCAATCTTTCCTGGAACACATCCTGCCTAGCAACCTTTTTCGATTTTACCCCCTCACTCGGAACTACAAATTGGTGATTGCCTAAAGATTTTCCTCGTAAGTCTAGACTAGATTCTAGCTGGGGAGAGGATAACAAACCTGAATTAGTTTTGACATGAGTGACCTTTAAGTAGGAGTCCAGAAAAGAATCCATACGCTCACATTTTTTCTTCAAGTCAGCGACACATGAGTTCATAGTGTCAATTACATCTTTGGCAATATTAGTCAGTATGGATTCGAACCGGGCACTAAAAATCTCCTCCACCAGGTTCCGTAGTAATAATTGAGTATTCTCGTCCAACACCGAGTCTAACTTTGACGGACAGTTTTTTCGACCCTTCTGCCTTTTATTGATTTTCCTCGAGGTACTCCGTTTCCCCAAAGGCCTCGCAATTAAGCCCCTAGATGGTTTTTCCCCGTCCATAGCAGAAACTTGCGATGGTACGGCCACTTTTCCAATTACAGCACTAGTCGGGGCCTGAGATTCAGAGTTTAATCTTACACCACTAATCAGCACAACTGGATCCAGTGGAACGGGAGCATTAGATAGGGGCTCGAAATCCTCAACAACCCCTCCTTCCTTATGTCTTGAGCCCAGACCCAATTCCTTTTCGGCATTTGCTATCTCGTTATTCAATGCTCCCTCGGCCGAAGTTAGGTATGAGATTATAGATGATGACTGTCTCAGTACTTTTGGTTTTGCACCTCTCTGATCTTGGCTACCACAAAGTTTGTGCTTACCCATAATTAGATGTTAGAGGGGTGGCCCAGCCCAGCCTCTTACAGGCTTTGACGGGCGCGGACGGGCCCGCCCTTGGCCCGGGCTTTGCCCGGGCAGCGCCCGGGCACGCCCGCGCGCGTCCCGCGCTGCGGGAGAGCTGCACAGCTGATAAGCGCCTCCATGCGCTCCGATGACGTCCCCAGCAAGCGACTCCCACTGCCTGCTGGGGATGGTAGTCCAGCCGTTGCCCTCACGGCAGGAGTGAAAGTGGCGGTAAGAGGACAGGAGCCGTTCCCCTCACGGCAAAAATGGCGATGACAAAGTGTGGACAGGAGCCGTTCACCTCACGGCGATGTCCAAAGGTCAGGTGAGGTAAAGGAAAGACCGTTCCCCTCACGGTACTGCTGTCGGCTGTAAGTGCGTCCCGCGCTGTGGGAGAGCTGCACAGCTGATAAGCGCCTCCAGGCGCTCCGATGACGTCCCCAGCAAGCGACTCCCACTGCCTGCTGGGGATGGTAGTCCAGCCGTTGCCCTCACGGCAGGAGTGAAAGTGGCGGTAAGAGGACAGGAGCCGTTCCCCTCACGGCAAAAATGGCGATGACAAAGTGTGGACAGGAGCCGTTCAGCTCACGGCGATGTCCAAAGGTCAGGTGAGGTAAAGGAAAGACCGTTCCCCTCACGGTACTGCTGTCGGCTGTAAGCGCGTCCCGCGCTGCGGGAGAGCTGCACAGCTGATAAGCGCCTCCAGGCGCTCCGATGATGTCCCCAGCAAGCGACTCCCACTGCCTGCTGGGGATGGTAGTCCAGCCGTTGCCTCCACGGCAGGAGTGAAAGTGGCGGTAAGAGGACAGGAGCCGTTCCCCTCACGGCAAAAATGGCGATGTCCAAAGGTCAGGTGAGGTAAAGGAAAGACCATTCCCCTCACGGTACTGCTGTCGGCGTGTCAGTTTACGTTACATTTTACATTTTTCATGGCACATTTAACATACTGTATTAATTAATTTTTCATTCCAATTTTTAGACCCCTATCTGATGGTTTAAAAACTATTTTTGCTTTCACATGTGAGTTCTGTTCAAAAGACACTTTCATCATCAGTTGAATCCTTTCGATTTCTTTTTAACTTTGACATTTCCATTACTTTCTATAGCCATCAATCATGATGTGAGTCAATGTCCAACTCTTTTCAAATCTCTTATTCATTTCTCTTTCCCTTCTGTTATGTAAGTAATATTTATAGCCTTTGACTATAGCATACAAACATATCAAGTATAGCCCTACTGCTAGCACTGGTATTACTATAGCTTTAAAATACCTCCTCCAGCAGTTGCAATCCAATTGTATAAACTTCTTTTTTTAAATTCCAAGAACACACTAGGGGCCTGATTTAAATCTTGGTGGACAGGTTACTCCGTCACAGCGGTGACGGATATCCTGTCTGCCGAAATATAAATCCCATAGGATATAATGGGATTTATATATCGGCGGATGGGATATCCGTCACCGTTGTGATGGAGTAACCCATCTGCCAAGATCTATATCAGGCCCTTGATGTTAACAGCTCTTCTAATTCAGGTTTTAAATCTGAAATGTTCTTTGCAAAGTCCTCTATCTTCTTACTTTCATCAGGTATCTAGGAGGAGCAATGAGTTCATTCAAGCATTTTGGAGACTCCCCCTTTTTCTGCAAGTAAAATGTCTAATGCTAAGCAATCATGCAAAACCATTGAACGTATCCCTATCAGCTTAGTGTTTGCTACTGGGAAAGCTCCAGACGTGCTTGTTGCCAGCTTATTGACAATAGTTGGCAGTTTTCTAATCTTTTCGTCATTTAAAATGACTCCTACTAGTTGAGTTCCTTTATCGGTACTACAAATGTGTCTATGTGCTGGAGAAATTGTTAATGCATGTATACTAGTCACATGGTACATTTTAGGAAATAGTACTCCTAAATAACAAATACCCTCCCAATCTGCAGTCAAAAGAAAATAAACATTTAGTCCACAAACAAAATAAACTCCCCGAATTGCGGATTCTTCTCCTTGCAAAATTGTCCATGTCCCTCCCATTAATTCAAATGTATGTTCACAAGTACTATTCACCATATGTCTGGTTCATTTTGGTGTCCTTCCGTTAAAACATGTATATATAAGAAACAAGGGGACCCCCAACTGTCGAACCTGGGGTGTTCTAAGTATTTTAGAGAAAACAATGGTTCATGTTAGGCCATAGAGGTCCTAGAAAACAGCAAGGGGAGCTGTCCAATTATGATTTATAGTACTAGGCATATAAAATTAGTAGATGCCCAGAGAAGCAAAATATTTAGTTTAAACACTTATTTTTGAAAGACATAAAATGTCAGAACACACGAGGGCTTTCGCAATGCAAAACGATTTTATTACAAATGATACATCGAGGCTGCAATTAAGAAATTATAGTTCAAAGTGCTCACATTAAGAGTGAAAACAGGCGTGAGGTGGCGAGTGAGGGTGACAATTAAAATATATATATCGCATTGGTAACATGTACAAAACCTCCTAGTGGTAGTTATTAGACAGTAGAGGAGATTTTTGTCTGGTCGACGGCGTTTCGATCTCAATTATTGGAGATCATCATCAGGACATAAATGTGAGCATAAAGAATCTATAAAAGATAAAGTACATTTTTGGCAAAGGCCCTGGACCATAATTAACGATTCATGGTTAACTGGTTAATCTCAGTGCTCCCTATGGAAAATAACTAGACAATTAAAGTGAATTGTAAGTAAAACAGACGATCATCCGTTCAGTCTAAGAAAGATCAGAAGTGGAGAACAGAACTAGGTGCCTAAAGAAACGTTAGGTAAAACGTTATACAAGGAGAGTGGGCACCTATATGGAGGAACGCCATGAGCAGAATCCTAGCTGTTCTATGGGCAGAATAATGCCAAGAATGCGCTTGCAGCACAGGTCTGTCAAGGGAGGAAGGCACAGGTCTGGCGCAAAAAAGGCGCAGTGCTGTTGGTACCGCAGTGTCGGCGCTTCATAAAATAATCGTTAGTTTAACTTACTAGGGGTGCGGCCGTGGTCGTCGACGGGTCGGACGGCCAGCTACTCTGTCTGAGTAGAGTGAAAAACAGCTGGGCACTGCGAGGTCGGTGTCTGGTACCTCCTGTTAAGAGAGAGGTGGATTAGTGCCGGGCGTGCCTGATAGGTAGGAAGTGCAGGTGCCTGCTATTTGCATGCGGGTAGTTAAAAATTACCTGGAGACCGCTGAAGTCGGTCAGGATTCCTTGAACAATCTGCCGCTCTAGGTCGGGCGTGCAGGGAGGGAGTAGCGTCGATAAAAACCAAAACACCAAGAGAATGGTGTCAGGTACCACCTGTCAAGAGGGGAGGCGGTAAAATTACCGAGCGGGCATGAAGTCGCGCAGCACAGGGAACTCGTGGAGTGAATACAGGACGAAGAGAATTACCTATGGACCGCATAGGTCGGTCAATGTACTTCGAGACGAGCCGCTGCTCTTGTCACGAACACACACTGGGAATTGCGCCGTAGGTTGCTTTTCCAAAACACTGCACAGTAGGTGCCAGGATACGTCTGTAGAGGAGGGGTTAAATTAGCAGGGGTCGTGAGAGTCGCGAGGAGCAGGAAGCGCGGGTAAATGCGCCGATCTGCTAACATACCTTAAACCGCTTAAGTCAGTCGGAGAAAACCTGGGACGAGCAGCCGCTCCGTCTCGGGCTTGCAATAAAGGAGGTAGATAGAGTAAGATGGAAGTGAATAAATACTTCCGGTGAGGGAAAGAAAGACTAGACCGCGTCAGTGCAGTACATGCGCGGGAAACCAGTGTCCTAAATAGCAGCGCATGCGTGGAATAGAGAGACCCTGAAGAGGGTTAGGACAAGTCGAGTGTTAACCACTCTCAATGTAACACCCCTGGCTAGATCAGGGAGAATGAGCATGCGCAAAAAGGAGGATAGAGGCATGGAACAGGTGTGAGTTACCTGATGCCGGTGACAGAGACAGAGAACACAGACAGATATTTACGGTGGGAAGGAGAAGGAAACTTTTGTAACAGTGAGTGTAGAAATGAGGAGTCTTAAGTTTACAGCTGGCAGATGATCCATACTTGCTGGTGATGAAGGTTGTTATAAAATTGCATTTCATTCCTCTAGTGAGTTTAGACCTCGGTCAATTGAACGACAGTTAAAAATCCATTTACGGGGGGGGCGTGGCTTGACTAGCCATCATGGCGGACGCAGCTTAGCTGAGCTCCGTCCACCCACGCCATAATCCGCTAATTATCCTGCATAAATCCTGCCCGGAGACGACTCAATAAGCGCAGTCGTACACCTTACAGGCTCTGGAGTGTAGCGACCACCTTGCTTTGCAGATCGGCGGAGCGGAGGCTGGAGGTGCCGCGGATCCGAGGGCCGGACCGCCGAGCGCCGTTCCCGCTGCGGTGGGCGACTTGAGACTGCTGGGGGGCTGCGGTGCACGCGCCGGACGGGGCGGGGGATACGGGCCTCGGAGGAAGGGGACCCGTGCCTCCGGCTAGCAGCTGTGGTGTGGAGCGCGGCATCGGTGAGTGGAGCTCGCTCTGGGCCCATCCCCCCTCGGCCTCCCAGCCGCCGCGGAGTGGCATGGTGCGGGGAGTGGGACGCCGCCGGCGCCTGGCCGCCACCGTAGCCCCACAGACTCGTTGATGCCTGGGACACACGCTGGGCCTCGGGGTGATACGTAGCAGTGGAGCGCAGTGCCACCGTGCGAGGATTACCACCGGCCCCTCCCCCCACTGCTCGGCGGACGCCATCTCTCGGAGGCGCGCTGGTGTGCGACGGCTCGATGGTGTGAGAGACCCGAGGACCTTGCAGCCCGCGATGGGGATTGACGGCCGCTGCTGACTGCGGGCCCGATCGGGGCGAACTGAGTGTGACGCCGGCTGGGTACAGGGGTCGAGGCACGACCCAGACGGTGAGCGACCCCATCCATACTCCTCTCCTCCCCCCCCCCCGGCCGGGACGGGCGGGGGGCACTACTGGCGCCCTGGGGGCGGCCTTCCCCCACCGTGAATATACCGCAGCGACAGCTCTGGATTGGTGTGCGGGTGGCCCTGAGGCGGCCCTAATTGAGATACAGGGCTAATTCACATTGGGCCCCACAGCCGGGCCTGTATTGCAGGGGGTCACTGGCGCACTGAGACGGGCCGCTAACACAGCGGAGGCCCCCGTAGCTGGTGTGGCTCACGATCTCTTCTGACGCCCTTCCCTGGCTGGCTCCCCCCGGGCCTGGCGTGTTGGCCTTAACGCGTTGGACGGCGCGGCCGCTCTCCCGTCGACGGACGCTGTTCCCGACCTGAACCTCGGCGTGGGCCGGCTGCTGGCTCGGGGACTGCCTGGCCTGGGCCATCCCGGTTCCGTCCGGGAGCGGGCTCGTCGCCCCTTCAGAGCAACTCATCCGTATGGGTAAGGGCGGGCCGGGTGGGGCTGGCCCCAAACAGGGCACTATGGACCAGTATACCACCGCGGCGGGGGGTGCCGCCGGCGGAGACGGGGGAGGATCGGCCCCGGACAACGCAGCCCTCCTGGCGGCAATCAACAGTGCTCGAGATATGTTGGACGCCAAGATCGGCGCGGTGGGTTCAGAAGTCTCATTCCTCCGCCAGGATCTACCTAAGGCAGTGGACCGGATCACTGAGGCCGAAACTAGAGTCTCAACGGTGGAAGACTCTGTGACCTCCCTGCAAAAGAAAGTCAACAAACTAACTGTCGTCACGCAGGAACTTGCCTCCAGGGTGGAGGATGCGGAGGGCCGCGCTCGGAGGAACAACCTGCGCTTTGTGGGTCTGGCTGAGGGATGCGAAGGGACATCCATGACAAACTTTATCACAAAATGGCTCACAGACATCCTGCCTAACGACCTCCTGTCCTCTGCTTTTGTTGTTGAGAGGGCGCACAGGGCCCTGATGCAGCGGCCCCCCCCGGGCGCGGCCCCAAGGCCGGTCATTGCAAAAATTATGAACTTCGCTGACCGGGACGCCATTCTGCGATTCGCCAGATTACACAAAGATAGCTTTATGCATGATTCACGGTCGATCTTGATATTCCCGGACTACACACGTCTGGTCCAGCAACAACGCCAATCCTTCATGGCCGTGAAGCGCAGACTGAGAGAGTTGAATGTTCAATACATGCTGCTCTATCCGGCTCGGATGCGAGTAATATACAACTCCAAGTCTTACTTTTTTGATACCCCTGAGGCGGTCTTCGCATGGTCGGATGAGCGTCCACAGTTCCGCACAGGCTCTCCATCTGCCGGGGACTCGGACTCTTCTCGCAACTCTCGCTCTCAGCGGCCACGCCGCGCCAAGTCCCAGAAGCGGCGGGGGCCGGGCGGAACATCACCGAGCCCTGAGCGACCGCCTTGAATGATCCGGACTGTCCCACACTCCAAATGGTGAACTGTAAGACACTGCACCTGTATTAATGAATATTAGTTTTGTTGGTCTCCGGGTGGGCGTGGGCATTAGACCACGAGCTGCGTGGCCACGGGCTTCTTGCACTCCCGGTGTTCCTGGGGTGGTAGGGTGGGGAGGGATCCCTTGGTGTGATTTCTGGGGGCCCCCCGTTGGGGGTCCGCTGCTCATTACACCGCGACAGATGCTCCTTGTTTTTGGTAGTGTCGGGTGGGGGGTGGGGGGAATATCCCTTTGGATATGTTGTGTTACAATGTTTATATGTTTTTGTATTTGCAGGCGGTGGGAGGTCTTTCATTTTGTTTTTCAAGCAGGTCTACTAGCTCTACTCAGCTCTTACTCTGACCCTCATGATGCCAGGTGACGAAAACCCCCTAGGGGACATAACAACGGTATCTTGGAATGTCCGTGGGCTACTGAATAAGGTAAAACGTGGAGCCGTTCTGCGACAGGCAAAGCGGTATGGGGCGGACATCCTCCTTTTACAAGAAACCCATTTACTGGGGACAAAAGCCCCGTGCCTTGCCCGCTTCGGTTTCTGCCACATCTATCACGCAGGGTTCACAAGGGGCTCTAGAGGAGTGGCGGTCCTTATAGACCGCAGGGCTCAGTTTAAATATATCGCTCATAGGGCGGATCCTGGGGGCCGATTCCTATTCGTCACGGGTGAGATTTGTGGTGAACAGATCACTTTTGGGAGCATTTATGCCCCCCACCATTAGGCACCACCTTTATTGAACACCTGTTGGGGGCGTGGGGCTCCCTTCCAGCTGGACTAACCCTGATGGGAGGCGATTGGAATGATACCATGGGCCCCTTAGACCGTCAACGCATCCCTGACTCCCCGCAACCACTGGGTCCTACCAAATTACTAACCTTGACATCGACAATGGACTGGGCTGACATTTGGCGGGAGTTTCACCCCACTGAACGTGAATATACATACATATCGGCGGTCCATGGGTCACAGTCCCGACTAGACTATTTCCTTGTCCCCCGGGTCTTTCTTCACCGATTCTCGAAAATACAACATCGGCCTCACGGCCTATCTGACCATTCCCCGGTTACAATGCAATTTCACACGTGCTCCCGCAGGCCCCCATTCCGCTGGAGAATGTCCCCTTGGCATCTCCGCAGTCTGGCCTATCGCGATATGCTCAATACCGCGATAACCAACTATCTAGCTGATAACGGTCCCTCTGCCCCTTTGAACACAGATCTGTGGGAAGCCCTCAAGCCGACTGTCCGGGGCTCCGAAATTAGCTACCGTACACAAGAGAAACGCAAGCGCCGTGAACAGCTTGATGCCCTAGAGACGCGCCAGATGTCCTTCTCTTCCCAGCTAAGCGCCAACCCCTGCCCCATCCTCCGCCGCCAATTAGTCCTCGCTCAGCAAGAATTACGTCAATATCTGTTGGACGAAGCCAAGGAGATCTGGGCAGCATCGCAACACCGGATATATCAGTGGGGGGATAAATCCAGCAAAATGCTTCATAGATTGTGCCAAGCGAATGGAGCCCCGGCCGTCACACCTACTATTCGTGGATCTGACGGGTCCTTGCACGCGTCGCCAGTGGGGGTTGCGGAAGAATTCGCAAAACACTTTACGTCCCTATATGCCCAGCAGGAACAGATCTCGGCCGCTCTTATAGCAGAGTTCCTTGTCTACACCCCACCCCGCAGACTCTCTGACTCAGTCCGTGAGCGCCTGGAATCTCCAATAACCCTGGAAGAACTGACTGGCGCCCTCAATGCGCTCCGGCCTGGTCGCGCCCGGGCCCTAATGGGTTCCCCATGGAATTTCTCCGCTCCTACATGTCTCTCCTGGGGCCTCATCTACTGGCAACCATTGTCGATGCTGCTGACCAGGCAAGGCTGCCCAGTGACTGGCGTCACGCGGAGATAGTGCTCTTTCTCAAACCTGGCCGACCCCCTGAAGACCCATCCTCCTATCGTCCCATTTCTCTCATAAATTTCGAACCCAAATTATTAGGGAAAGTCTTGGCCGATCGCCTTAGAGGGTGCATTACTGATCTGATACATCCTGATCAGTCGGGCTTTATGCCACAGAGGGCCACTAGGCATAACATCCGGAGAGTCCATAATGCTCTTGCCGCGGCCCCCGCTTTAGGCCGTCCAGCCGCCCTGTTGTTAGCAGACATTGACAAAGCGTTCGACTCTCTAAGCTGGGTCTACCTTTTCCAATTGCTCGAGGCCATTAACTTCGGTCCACGTTTCTTGGCGTATGTACGCCTGCTATACACAGAGCTGTCGGCATCCGTCCAAATTGCGGGACACCGCTCACGCCCCTTCCCGATTCAGAGGGGCACCCGCCAGGGTTGCCCACTGTCTCCATTGCTGTTTGCCCTGGCGATTGAGCCTCTGGCGGCCTGGGTCAGAAGTGACCCGGTGCTCCGGGGGTTCGATTGGACCCGCTCGAGATCGGACCGCATAGTACTGTATGCGGATGATGTCCTGTTTTTTATGACAGACCCGTGGTATTCAGGACCGCGTATATTACAAATCCTCAGGGTATTCGGGGAAACCTCTGGCCTTCACGCAAACCCTGCTAAATCCATCCTTTTTCCTGTATGTGGGCATCAAGGTCGTGAGTCGTGGGCAGCGCAGCTGTCCCGGGCCACAGACGGTTTCATATATCTGGGGATCTTCATTTCCCCGTGCCCTAAGATATCATGGGCACACAATATCGCCCCATTGACGGCTCGCCTCAAAAACGAAACAACAATATGGTCCGCTCTCCCTCTCTCCCTTTATGGGCGCTCGGCCATCTTTAAGATGGTTTCCTTGCCCCGAGTCATATATCGCCTCCAAAATTTCCCGTATCCAATACCTCACACATGGTTTGCTCAGGTAAACGCAATACAAAATAAATTCCTCTGGGGTAGCGGAGCAGTTCGTGTGGCGCTCCGCACCTGCACACAATCCACGTATTGTGGAAGAATCGCGGCTGCTGACATTTACTCCTATTACGTGGCGTCCCACATCCTGGTAATTAACGAATTATGGTACAACTCCCCCACTGATCCGGCATACGCTATCGAACATGCCGCAATGGAACAAGTCCCCCTACTACATCTACTATATAGCAATATAAGGCTAGACCATGTACCACCAGCCGGCAGGCAAGTCATACAGTTATGGAGGGCAATGACCAGACAAATGGGATGGAAGGGGCGGCTCACTCGGCAAACCCCCTTGTGGCATGGCACATACCTTGGATCGGTAAACACTCTGCGCGGGTTCCGGGGAAGGGACTTGGTGGGGATTTCGACTCTCGGGGATGTGATGAGGGGCGATACCCTCAAATCATTCCAGTAACTACAGTCTGACTTTGACCTCCATAAATCTCAATTTTATAAATTTTTACAGCTCCGACATGCACTGTCCCCCCAGATCCGACATACAGAGACTCTCCCAGAGTATCAGCCTTTGGAGGGCCGCCTGTTGATGGGAGACCTAGGACTTCACAAAATTAGGCAGATATACCAAACCCTGACGACACACACATCCACCACTCTGGACAAGACCCGACACGCCTGGTTGGCAGATATTCCTGAACTGACCGATGATGATTGGGCTGAGGCGCTTGCTAGCCCGCGGGGTGCGGCAGTCTCCACCCGTTATAGGCTCATCCAATTCAAATACCTGCACAGGGTCTACTACACGAGAGTACGATTGTGGCGAATGGGGGTCATTCAATCCCCAGTGTGTCTGCGGTGTGGCGGAGAGGAAGGGTCCTTCTTCCATACGATGTGGACCTGCACGGCCTTGCAGCCCTTTTGGAGTAGGGTTCGGATATGTCTTAATGAGGTGCTGGGGTGGGTGCTCCCACTGGACCCCCGATTGTTTCTGTTGCATGCGACTGACGATATTGGGGGGAATCGTTATAAACAACATCTGCTGTTCCTCGCCCTCACTATAGCCAAACGTGACATAGCACAGGGATGGAAGGCGCCCTCTCCCCCAACCATAGGCAAATGGAAAGCCGAACTAGATAGGTGCATGGGAGCCGAGATTGCTGTCTTTGAGGCTAGGGGCTGTGCAAGGAAACATCGCAGGATATGGTCGCGGTGGGCGACGTACCGTGGTATGGACTTGCCCCCCCTACCCGAGGAGGACTGATGGGTGGAGTTCCCTGTTCCCTGCCATGTGTCACTCAGGTTCTCAATGCTGAGTGTTATATTCTTTCACTGAGATGTATATTTATACCCGCTGCACTGTATGCTCTGTCTCAAATTTCGACCACTGTCTGCATTTTGTATTATTTGTATTGTTTATTTATTTTTTTTATTTTTCCCCGCATGTTTGGCTGGGATTATATATTTTCATGGAAATGGTTATAGATGCACATATTGCTCGAAAGATTCAAAGTGCCATAACAGGGCCGTTGCCCGCTGTATTAAAAAATGACCAAATAAAATTTGTTGTTAAAAAAAAAAAAATCCATTTACATTCCAGTCTATTTAGTGTCTGTTGCATGTCTCCTCCTTTGGCCAGAGGGCGTAAGACGTCGATAATTTGCCATGTGAAGTCCATTTCTGAATGTCCTTTCTCGATGAAGTGTTCCACAAGCAGTGCTGTTGTCACTTTGCAGCGGATCCTGCTTTTATGATGGGATATTCTTGATTTTATCTTTTGGGTGGTTTGACCTATGTACAACAGATTGCAAGGACACCGAATGCAATATACGACATTACTTGTGTTACAATTGGAAAAAAAGTTAAGTGTGTGTTTAACACTGTCATATTCAAAAACCTTTGTGTTTTCGGTGGAACTGCAAGCTGAACAGTTGCTGTAATTGTAATGTCCATGGACGGGTGGTAGTCCTAGGTATGCCTGGATAGACCTATCACTGCGTGTTGGTTTATGTGCCCTTACCAGATGGTCCTTGATATTACGACCCCTTTTGAAGGAGAAGAGGGGTAGCTTGTTGGTAATGTTAGTCAGGGCAAGGCAGACCAATGTTTTTTAATCATTCTTGTAAGTTTGTTGCTTACTGGGCAGAATGTGGTCACACATGTGATTTTAGATATCAGTGTTCTTTGTTTGGGTTTCAGTAAATGTTCCCTGTGTGAATACCAGGCCCGTTTGAGTGATCGTTTGACCAATTTTTTGGGGTAGCCATGGGCAATGAGTTTTTTGCATAAGAACTACGCTTCTGCAAAAAAGTCTTCTTTGTATTTGGAGTTCCTGTGGATTCTCAGGAACTGGCCGTAGGACAAACGATCCCTGAGGGCCCTTGGGTGGGAGCTGGTGTATTCAAGCAAGGTGTTGCGTTCAGTGAGTTTTCGGAATAGAGTGGTGTAGAGTTCGCCGTCTAGACTTTTCACAGTCACATCTAGGTAATCAATCTGGGTTTGGTTATGATTGTATGTGAATTTGAGGTCAAGTTGGCAGTTATTGAGCCAGATCCAAAAGTCATGTTGCTTGAATACACCAGCTCCCACCCAAGGGCCCTTAAGGATGGTATGCCCTACGTCCAGTTCCTGAGAATCCGCAGGAACTGCAAATACAAAGAAGACTTCTTTGCAGAAGCGGAGTTCTTATGCAAAAAACTCATTGCCCGTGGCTACCCCAAAAAACTGGTCAAATGATCACTCTAACGGGCCTGGTATTCACACAAGGAACATTTACTGGAACCCAAACAAAGAACACCAATATCTAAAATCACATGTGTGACCACATTCTGCCCAGTAAGCAACAAACTCACAAGAATGATTAAAAAACATTGGTCTGTCTTTGGCCCGACTAACATTACCAACGAGCTACCCCTCTTCTCCTTCAAAAGGGGTCATAATATCAAGGACCATCTGGTAAGGGCACATAAACCAACACGCAGTGATAGGTCTATCCAGGCATACCTAGGACTACCACCCGTCCATGGACATTTCAAGTGCAGCAACTGTTCAGCGTGCAGTTCCACCGAAAACACAAAGGTTTTTGAATATGACAATGTTTTTAAAAAAAAATCTTTTTATTATAACAAACACAATTATGGCAGTACATCATCAATCTTACAAGCACAGTTAAGCATTGGCATCCCTTCCCCCCTCGTGCATTGCTCATGGGCCATGAATATGACAATGTTAAACACACACTTAACTTTTTTTCCAATTGTAACACAAGTAATGTCGTATATTGCATTCGGTGTCCTTGCTATATGTTGTACATAGGTCAAACCACAAGGATCTGTACAAACTACAAAAAGACTACAGGTTCACACCCTACAATGTTAGCCTCGAAGAGAAGAAAAGCCTCTCGAAGCTCAAATCAATGGATGAGATTGTTATAAAGCCCTGCGACAAAGGCGGGGGTGTAGTGATACAGGATAAGTCAGCATACGATAATGAAATCTTTCGACAGCTTAACAACACATCACACTATGAACCCCTTGCCCCCAACCCCCTTCAGGAAATACAGGACTTAATCCTTACTATCACCAGGGAGGCTGAATACATGGGCTTCATAAGCCATAATGAATTCCTATTTTTGAACAACAAGGCACTACGCACCCCCGTGCTATACACTCTGCCTAAAATCCATAAAAACGCAGATGCCCCACCAGGGAGACCCATCCTGTCCGGATGTGGCTCCATTCTGGAACCTCTAAGAAGGTATGTCGATTTCTTCATCCGCGACATGGCCCAACAAACCATGGCGTATGTAAAAGATAAGACCCACTTCATAAACCTTATCGAGTCTGAATCATTTGACCCTGAAGGAAAACTCCTAGTCACGCTAGACATCGAGTCACTGTATACAAACATACCCCAGGATAAAGGCATGGATGTCATTAGGAACCAACTAAATGGACGCCCATCACCCCACCAAGTGCCTACTGATTTCATCATATTCCTCCCGAGAATAGCGCTAACTAAAACTACTTTCTATCTCAGGACAAATACTACAGACAGTGCAAAGGCACATCTATGGGAGCAGTTTTTGCCCCCAACTTTGCGATACTGTTCGTGGATGAGATGAAGAGATCTCTTGTATTCCACAAACATAATCCCCATCTACCCAAAGTACGCGTTTGGCGTAGATACATCGATGATGTTTTCATGATTTGGCAGGGGAATACCACAGAACTACACGACTTTTGGATCTGGCTCAATAACTGCCAACCTGACCTCAAATTCACATACAATCATAACCAAACCCAGATTGATTACCTAGATGCGACTGTGAAAAGTCTAGACGGCGAACTCTACACCACTCTTTTCCGAAAACCCACTGAACGCAACACCTTGCTTGAATACACCAGCTCCCACCCTACGGCCAGTTCCTGAGAATCCGCAGGAACTGCAAATACAAAGAAGACTTCTTTGCAGAAGCGGAGTTCTTATGCAAAAAACTCATTGCCCGTGGCTACCCCAAAAAACTGGTCTAATGATCACATTTAACGGGCCTGGTATTCACACAAGGAACATTTACTGGAACCCAAACAAAGAACACCGATATCTAAAATCACATGTGTGACCACATTCTGCCCAGTAAGCAACAAACTTACAAGAATGATTAAAAAACATTGGTCTGTCTTTGGCCCGACTAACATTATCAACGAGCTACCCCTCTTCTCCTTCAAAAGGGGTCGTAATATCAAGGACCATCTGGTAAGGGCACATAAACCAACACGCAGTGATAGGTCTATCCAGGCATACCTAGGACTACCACCCGTCCATGGACATTACAAGTGCAGCAACTGTTCAGCGTGCAGTTCCACCGAAAACACAAAGGTTTTTGAATATGACAATGTTTTTAAAAAAAAAATCTTTTTATTATAACAAACACAATTATGGCAGTACATCATCAATCTTACAAGCACAGTTAAGCTTTGACATCCCTTCCCCCCTCGTGCATTGCTCATGGGCCATGAATATGACAATGTTAAACACACACTTAACTTTTTTTCCAATTGTAACACAAGTAATGTCGTATATTGCATTCGGTGTCCTTGCTATATGTTGTATATAGGTCAAACCACCCAAAAGAGAAAATCAAGAATATTCCAGCATAAAAGCAGGATCCGCTGCAAAGTGACAACAGCACTGCTTGTGGAACACTTCATCGAGAAAGGACATTCAGAAATGGACTTCACGTGGCAAATTATCGACGTCTTACGCCCTCTGACCAGAGGAGGAGACATGCAACAGACACTAAATAGACTGGAATGTAAATGGAATGTTTAACTGTCGTTCAATTGACCGAGGTCTAAACTCACTAGAGGAATGGAATGCAACTTTATAACAACCTTCATCACCAGCAAGTATGGATCATCTGCCAGCTGTAAACTTAAGCCTCCTCATTTTTATGCTCACTGTTACAAATGTTCCCTTCTCCTTCACACCGCAAATATCTGTCTGTGTTCTCTGTCTTTGTCACTGGCATCAGGTAATTCACACCTGTTCCATGCCTGTATCCTCCTTTTTGCGCATGCTAATTCTCCCTGATCTAGCCAGGGATGTTACATTGAGAGTGGTTAACACTCGACTCTTGACAGCCTCGTCCCAACCCTCTTCAGGGTCTCTCTATTCCGCGCATGCGCTGCTATTTAGGACACTGGTTCCCCGCACATATACTGCACTGACGCGGTCTAGTCTTTCTTTCCCTCACAGGAAGTATTTATTCACTTCCATCTTACCTATCTACCTCCTTTATTGCAGGCCCGAGACAGAGCGGCTGCTCGTACCAGGTTTTCTCCGACCGACTTAAGCGGTTTAAGGTATGTTAGCAGATCGTCGCATTTACCCGCGCTCCCTGCTCCCCGCGACTCTCATGACCCCTGCTAATTTAACCGCTCCTCTACAGATGTCTCCTGGCACCTACTGTGCGGTGTTTTGGAAAAGCAACCTACGGCGCAAATCCCAGTGCGCGTTCGTGACAAGAGCAGCGGCTCGCCTCAAAGTACCCTGACCGACCTATGCGGTCCATAGGTAATTCTCTTCATCCTGTATTCACTCCACGAGTTCCCTGTGCTGCGCGCCTTCATGCCCGCTCGGTAATTTTACCGCCTCCCCTCTTGACAGGTGGTACCCTACACCATTCTCTTGGTTGTTGGTTTTTATCGACGCTACTCCCCTGCACGCCCGACCTAGAGCGGCTGATTGTTGAAGGAATCCTGACCGACTTCTGCGCTTTCCAGGTAATTTTTAACTACCCGCATGCAAATAGCAGGCACCTACACTTCCTACCTATCAGGCACGCCTGTCACTAATCCACTTCCCTCTTAACAGGAGGTACCAGACACCGGCCTCGCGGTGCCCAGGTGTTTTTCACTCTACTCAGACAGAGTAGCTGCCCGTCCGACCCGTTGACGACCATGGTCGCACCACTAGTAATTTAAACTAACGATTATTTTATGAAGCGCCGACACTGCGGTACCTCCAGCACTGCGCCTTTTTTTGCGCCAGACCTGTGCCTTCCTCCCTTGACAGACCTGTGCTGCAAGCGCATTCTTGGCATTATTCTGCCCATAGAACAGCTAGGATTCTGCTTATGGCGTTCCTCCATATAGGTGCCCACTCTCCTTGTATAACGTGTTACCTAACGTTTTTTTAGGCACCTAGTTCTGTTCTCCACATCTGATCTTTCTTAGACTGAATGGATGATCGTCTGTTTTACTTACAATTCACTTTAATTGTCTAGTTATTTTCCATAGGGAGCACTGCGATTAACCAGTTAACCATGAATCGTTAATTATGGTCCAGGGCCTTTGCCTAAAAATGTACTTTATCTTTTATAGATTCTTCATGCTCACATTTATGTCCTGATGATGATCTCCAATAATTGAGATCGAAACGCCGTCGACCACACAAAAATCTCCTCTACTGTCTAAAAACTACCACTAGGAGATTTTGTACATGTTACCAATGCGATGTATATATTTTAATTGTCACCCTCACTCGCCACCTCACGCCTGTTTTCACTCTTAATGTGAGCACTTTGAACTATAATTTCTTAAATGCAGCCTCGATGTATCATTTGCAATAAAATCGTTTTGCATTGTGAAAGCCCTCGTGTGTTCCGACATTTATGTCTTTCAAAAATAAGTGTTTAAACTAAATATTTTGCTTCTCTGGGCATCTACTAATTTTATATGCCTAGTACTATAAATTTAATTCAAAGAAACTATCATAATTGGACAGCTCCCATTGCTGTTTTCTAAGACCTATATGGCCTAACATGAACTATTGTTTTCTCTAAAATACTTCTGTCAAAACAAACTTCCCCTTTCTGTTGACTGCCGAATCTTAATTTTGGGTAAACCACTTTCTTTCTAAATTCATCTTCTTCTTCCAAACATTTTTCAAAACGCCATTATGTCTGTCTTTGCTACGTGTTATGTTAGTGTTCATTGTTTCTAAAGCCATAATAGAGACCTTCTCTAATGGGAGCATCAAGCAGGTTATATTTTTCTTGTAAGCTTTTATACTATCTATAGGTCTATGTGGAATGAATTAATACCAATTTGTGTCCATTTCTTTTCATCATGAGCGTAAATTCATGCTTTCTATCAACAGCACTCTAGAAAGTATTAAGTCATAGTTAGAACAGAAATCTTCAAAGTGTTCTCGTTTATATACAAGTGTAAGTAATATGCTACATGAAATCCCTTAAGATGACAGCATGTAGTAATAGGTGACTTCTTCTGATGCGGATGATGGTAAATGAGCACAGACATAACAGTGTTTAGCTCCCATGGCATGTGTGTATTCCTATACTAACCTAGAATAAATGTTTGTCGAGTAATGCTCCTGTAAGCTGTTGGCCGCACCGGTCAACCCGCCCTCCCGCTCTTATGTACACCAGAGTCACTGGGGATGATGTAAGTTCTTTAATTTCTTTGATATTTATGCAGTCTATAGGTCCTGGACAGACATTCAGATCTCGAATTGGGGAGGAAGAGAAAACGAAAGTCACAAAACAGGGGGGGGGGTAAACAAAGGAATTCCGAGTCCATAGGCAGCTATCATCTGGATAGGGGTTCCGTCCCGTCCTTGCTTCTCTCCTCAGGAGGGTACCGGAAAAGAAGGAATTAAAGGGCACAGTCAGGACGCTTGCTCTGGTGTATGTGGGTAAGGGTGCTCCCGTCACCCGTGCTCTCTCTTGTGCCGTGCCTAGGTGCAAAGGGGGTTTCAGTGCATCAGGGTAGAGTGACCCGTAACCCCTGCCCACCAAACCCTAAAAGAAAATAACCGTGCTTTGGGCACTTGCCTGGACACACGACCCTCCTGGGCCGTGGAGTTGGGAGTCTCAGTCTCCGCTTCTCCGGTAGGAGTACCGTACTCTAAGGCGCTGCTCAGGGAGCGGTCTCCTCTCTGGTGGCCCTCTTCAATCAGGAACGATTCTCCGGTCTTCTCTCCTTTTTCCGTCTCCAGCATTTCCTCCTCGAGTCTGAACCCCGGTGTTTCCTTATCATCCTTGGCTCCGCCCACCTGCTCCTTGATAGGTAGTCCACAGGTTCCTGCTTGAGCCACAGGAATGCTCACCCTGCTTCCGGTCTGGAACATGGCGACTGGCATGCTGGATTTGTCGGGGCCACTCTCCGTCGTGGGACAACGCTTCGTCGCGGGAGGGAAACCCTCACAGCTCCCTATTGTATGCAACAAATGAGGCTTTCAATTGCTCTTCATCACTCAGATACATATGTTCTTGTGTAGTCTTTGTATTCTTGAAATCTTTCTTGAGTGTTAAATAAAACCCTACTAATACTATAGTAATCATAATAACAGTTATTATGAAGATTGAACACATAATATAATTAAACTTATTTCTAAGGCAACACATATTCTTTTTAGTATGAGATGAAAGGTATGAAGTTAAAGCCCAAGATGCAAAGTTTCTTTTTTTTAAAGTTTCTTTAAATAAATAGCTTTCAGCCAGCAAGATTATACAATCCTTGACCCTACTCCGTATTCTTCAAAAAATGTTATCCCCACTCTTCTACTGCACACTCAAGCCTAGGTTCATCTTCAGTCAAATAAAAAGATAAAATTAAAAAACGGAATTAATCAATGTCAGTATTTTTTTTATTTGTATACTTTCTTTCAAACTTTTTGTAGTCTCTTGTAAATGTACAATTCAATATTTGTCCTAGCACAGCTTGTATTCGGTAATATCATGGAGGTTCAAAAATTCAGATTGCACATCATACAGTTCATCAACTGTGACATTTATTACCTAATTTTAATAGTAATTCCACTCAGGGGCTGAATACATTTGACGAAGCACCCTTACTCTTTTTGAGCTTCTAAAACTTTGTTGATTTTCTCCTGAGTCACTCTCATCACTTGTTCCTGTTTCTTTCTGTATTGTCACTGGGATTTGATCAATCAACAAACTTGGGGGCATATTAGCAAGACCCACGTTAAAATTATCGCCGTTTTAGCGGCAGGAAACTGCCGCTAAAATGGCGATAATGGGCTTGCTAATATGCGTTATGGAATTTCAATAGAAGCCCAGGTTAGATGTCCTGCACATCTAACCTGGGCTTCTATTGGAATTCTATAACGCATATTAGCAAGCCCATTATCGCCGTTTTAGAGGCAGTTTCCTGCCGCTAAAACGGCGATAATTTTAACGTGGGTCTTGCTAATATGCCCCTTTCTTTTCAATTTTCCTTAATTATTAGTCTGTGGGTATTCAACTTCATGGGTGTTTCTTCTTTGTCCAGTGCTTGTGCCTTCACCTGTATCTTCTTGTTGCACTGTTGTTTCAATCACAGCTCTCTATTGGGGATCAGTCTCCACTTCTTTTTCGTTAGAGACTTCGATGCCTCTTGGTGCAATAACATATACTTGAGTTGGTGCAACTGGGTGCAGTTCTTCACCCCTTTCATCTCCTTGCTACTGGTGAAATCTCAGTACAACTGCTCTACACGGTCTCTCAGCTTGTGGTGGTGCAGTCACAAATGTTCTTGTTTCAGGGTGAAAGAGAACAATTTCTTCTTCTGGATTTCTCACCTTCTTAGTGTGGGATGCATGCACCTGGCTTGGATCTCCCCCACACTTCACAGCAATATTGGTCACCAAAATGACCTGGAAGGGGCCTTTCCACCTAGGCCCCAAACAATTCTTCCAAACGTGCTTCTTGATCACAACCCATTCACCAGGATTGAGGTCATGGCACTGTTCTTGATGTGGATCTTTAGTAGCAGCTGCAACCTGGCAAGAAACAGAACACACCACATCAGCCAATCCTTTGCAGTGGTCAAGTATCATATCATCTGTGATGTTCAACAGTGCATTTGCAGGTACAGCAGGAAATCTCATTGATCTTCCCAACAACACTTCATGGGGTGAAAGACCAGTACTTCAGATACTTATCAGTACCAATGGTAAAGAATCTGGCCACTTCAATGAGGTTGAGGCGCAAACTTTTGCTAAACGAGACTTAGTAGTTCCATTCATCTGCTCGACAATGCCAGAACCTTTGGGTCAATAACTGCAATGTAATCTTTGTTCAATTTGTAGTGCTGTGCAAATCATCTTCAGAACCTCATTATTAAAAAGAGACTGGCATGCCATACCTAAGTATCAATTCTCACAATAACAGTTATGCCACTGCGAGACTGTCATTTCCTCTGGTTGGGTAGGCTTCCAACCATCTCGACAAGACACATACGGTGAGAAGCTGGCCTGGTATATGATGTCCACTAATGTAAGTGGGCACCTTGCACCAGTCCAGACAACCCTTATGGTGATTAAAGAGGTCTCAGACAACCTTAGAAAGCTATCCAAGTGGTAGCTGTGGAGAGCAGCCTTCAGGCTTAGTCTTGACGGAGTGTAAAGCAGCTTGTTTTACCAGAATGCAATCTTATAGTATAGATTAAATGAAAAGGAACCACACAAAGTATTTATAAAAATATGTATTTATTATATAACACTCTCTAGTATGTTACAGGATCTCCTACACGGAGATGGACACAAAGCACATAATACTTTAGCAAAGAAATCACAGTAAATAGCACTAAGGGGCCCAAACCATATACTAAGACAGTGGTATAAGAACCACGACTCGAGTCAAGACAATGTCAAGAGGACGTAGAATTGCTGGGGACCCACAGAAACACCCAAGGTAAGTAGATAGGGACCCCACGGAGAGCATATGCAGTGCGAGAACACGACTGCGTGCTCCGTACAAGTCTATGTGTAAGTCGGGGTTGGAACTTTTAAGATTAGGGACCCTTCCCAGTGGACCCTGAAGAAACCCTGTGGAAGACAAAAGTTTGGGGAGCCACCCCACCCGTGGATACCGTGGTACCCAAGTTACCTAATCCAGGGAAGCAGGGTGCATAGGTGTGAAGTGGCATCGGAAACTGAAGTCGAACCCAATGGAGGACTTCAGGAAAGTGCCGCTGCTGGAAGAGGAGAAAATGTCCAGAGGAATCCAAATGTGGATTCTTGAAGAGGAGTACCTGAAAGTAGAGGGAACAGAGTCTATGTCACTCGGGAGTGACCAGGAGCCCTGGAAGACGAATGCCCTCCGATGTTGGGTGCTTCAGGAAAGATGATGGTGACCTTGACTCTGCAGCTGCGAGGATCAGGCGATAGTGACCCAGAAACAAGCTGTCCCACAAAGGATGTTGAGTGCTGAGGGGTCTGTGTCTGGCGGGAGTACCAAGTCTTGGCAAATGCAACCCATGTAGGGAAGTCAAGAAGGTACACGGTTGGGACCAGCAAGGTCCAAGAGACTCACTACAAGCAGAGGAGTCAGGGCAAGCCACAAGCAATCAGGGGAGCCCAAGGAAAACAAAGGTGACCCTCAAATGGACCCACAGGCCAAAGGCACAGGAGTCGCGAGAGGACCTCAAGCAGCTCACCAAAAGATGCAGGCCACGATGCACACGATGCGGTGTGGCCAAAGATTCTGGTCACTGGAGGTGCTCGCGGTTGGGGCTACTTGGAGCCCGAAGATCTTATTGCAGAGATGTCAACAAGCCTTTACAACTGCAAAGGGGATGCTGTACTCATGGGTTCGGTTATTGCAATCCCCACAAGGACTACTGGCCTCAAACTTGGTAAGAGGGTAGAACAGGCCTCTGGAACTGAGGAAAACCACCACTTGTGTTGCAGAGCCTACGGAGTCCGGAGGAGCTCGGGATCTGCAGACCACTCGTATTCGTTGCGGTGCCTGCGAATGCAGGGGAGTGACTCCTTCACTCCAAGGGAGATTACTTTGGTTGTCCTTGATGCTTCACAGGCCTTGGAAGGTTCATGTATGATGCACAGGCACAGACGATGCAGCAGACTGGAAGGGAGACAAGGTCAGGCCCAAACGAAGGCCAGTGAGGTCCAGAGTGCCCAGATTGTAGAAGTGCAGTGGTTTCAGTTATGAATATTATCCCACGATGAATCTCAGGACCTACACCCAGGTAAGCCCTTAAGTACCCTAAGGAAAGGGTTGGGAAGATTCAGGGGACCCTCCATGGGGAGGGTCTGGACAGGGGGGAGGTTACTCCCATGTCCTTTGTCCAGTTTCGCGCCAGAGCGGGAGTCAACGGCTCCCAGGACTGGTTTGAACTGGACTATGCACAGGGACACCAAATGTGCCCCTCATGCAGACTTTCACCCACCCCACCCAGCCCTAATAGACTAAATCATGTCTGGGAGGTAGTCACACCTCCCTGTGACAGGATGCCTATTGTTCTGCCTTTCCCTGCCTGAGCTTGGCTCAGCAGCAGGAGGGCAGAAATGTGTCTCTGGTCGGCAGCAACCATTTTGTGCTGTCCGGGACTAGAAGGCTGGTACCGGGAACAATAAGAGCTTAAGAGAGGGCTCTTCCAGTGCTTAGAATTATACCTCCCACACTGTAAACGGTGTGGGGGTATGATTCCAACATGTTTGATACCAACCATGATAGGATTTGTTGCAGCCGTTTTCGAGATGGTCATAGTGCGATTACACGGTGCCCCTCTATATAGTATATGGCTGCTTCACTGACAACCTAGGAGAATGGACTCCGTAGGCTGCAGGGGTGTCCTGCTCATGCAGGGGCACCCTCTCACTTAGAACCAAGCACCGTGCCCTCAGGATTGTAGAGGCCTTCTATAGGAGTGACTTATAGGTTTTAAGTGCAGTGACCCTTAGATATAGTAAACCTATATCTGTAGTAAGTGGTGCAGACACCAACTTACACAGGCTGCAATGGCAGGCCTGTAGTTCCATTTTGAATGGTCTCTCAAGGGTGGCATAATACATGCTGCAGCCCATGGGAGACCTCTGGGGTACCTATGCCCTGGGTACATGGGTACCATATACTAGGGACTGCCAAGGGTACCCCAGTATCCAATCTGGGATGTACCTAAGTACTGAACACAACAATTTAGGGAGAAAGCAGATAGACTGGGGTCCTGATTAACAGGATCCCATTTAGACTAGTCAAAAACAGCATCACATCAAGCAAAAAGTGGGGGTAACCATAAGAAGCAGATCCTACTTTCCTACACATACTATGACTAGGATGTATCTCAGCCCACTACAAACAGGCATTTCGATAAAGTCCATCTGCATCCTGTTGAAACAACCACCTGATCTCCCTATGTGACTCCGTGTAATGTGTGTCCTTTTCCCTGCATTCATTTGTTGACATGCCACACATCTGTGACACACTTCTTCTGCTAACATCCTGAATCTGGGATTAAACCAACTCTGACGAAATAATCTAGTCATTGCGTCCCTACCTAAGTGTGTGTAACCATGCAAATACCATATCATTGGAAACAACAAACTACCAGGTAACACTGGCCTCTCATCAGCAGACATCCAAATGTCATTTACATTTTTAGCACAGCCTGCTCTAATCCAACTCTGCTGTTCTGCCTATGAAACATTTTCTTGCCCCCACTTCAATTCATTCCAGCCATCTGTAACTCTCATCAATATAGAAAACTAAAGGCCTGATTTAGATCTTGGCAGACGGGTAACTCTGTCACAACGGTGACGGATATCCCGACTGCTGAAATATAAATCCCATTATATCCTACTATATCCTATGGCCTTTATATTTTAGCAAACGGGATATCCATCACTGTTATGACAGAGTAACCCGACCACCAATATTGAAATCAGTCCTTAGTGTCTTCTTCAGAATCACATGTGAAAGTTCCATTAAATGTGCAGGCCGGCAAGGCACAATACCATGCTACTGAATCTGCATATCTATTTCCCATGGCTATGTAGCCATTCCCACTTTGATGAGCTGCACATTTAACAACTGCAATTTAAACTGGCAATTGGAGAGCATTTAGTAAATCCTTGACCTGCATCCCGTTTCTAATTGGGGTTCCTGAAGAGCTCATGAAACCTCTTTGTGACCATAATTGCCCAAAATCATGGACAAAGTCAAAGCCATACTGACTATCTATAAATATGATGCCTCTCATTTGAGCAGTTAAACAAAATGCTCTAGTAAGGGCAATCAATTCTGCAACTTGTGCTGAGGTAACCCCTTGAGGCCATGAAGCCTCAACAACATAATTTATTCTATATAAAGTGTAAGCTACTCTTAGGGTACCTTAATTATTTCTTATACATGAGCCATTTATAAAAATTACATCACCTGGCTCAATCAAGGGTTTATCTTTTATATCAGGTCTAGGCTTTGTGCATAAATCCGTGACATCTAGGTAATCATGTTCAACTTCATCACAACCATCATCATTTACAGGCATCAACCTTGCAGGATTCAGTATCTGGCATCGCTTAATGACGATATTTTCAGAGGATAAAATCCTCTGTTCTATTTAGTCAATCTGTTATGGGTCATGTGCTGTGTTTTCGTTCTTGTCAATAGAAGCTCCACAGAGTGAGGGGCCATTACACTTACCGGATATTCCATCACTATGCTCTCACTCTATTCCAGACTAGTGCTCACTGTAACATCGGCTTTAAGACAGCCGGGTAGACCTGTGGTGACAGAGTCAATGGTTGTAGAAAAGTATGCCACAGGTTTTCAAGCATTTCCATGCATCTGTGTCAGCACTGAGAGAGCGCAGCCCTCCCTCTCACTGCCTATCTCTACCTCGGAACACACATTAATATAAAAGTCAAGAACACATATCGAAAACATTGTTGCTGGCTTTTTCCTCCACGAGCCAATAAGAAGACAGGGCTCTTCGGTTAGCAAGTTCAGCTCCTCCATTCTCATGGAAATACATGTGGATTAAACTTTTTATCATGTTGTTAGTTACAGACCGTCTTGCGAGGTTAAGTTCTGGAAACATCAGGCATAGTTCTCATACGGTTCTGCCATCTATTGACCTTCTATATCTCTACTTGTTTCACTACGAGAACAATGAACTACCAACTGAAAGACAAACCATGGTTAGGTAATACATTCTTTTAATCTAAACATCAGTTATTTATTGTTTAAATGCACAAGATATTTTATTTAATCCTTATATAAAACATTAAGAAATAGGAAGTTCATGACATTCAAGAATAAATGTTGCATAGTAAAATAACACTTTTTATGAAATGAGAAAATTCTGCAGTAATGACAGCATCTCTAAGCATGTCACTCTAAGGTCATGCTGCTAACTCATGTTGTGCACATCTCAGCAATATCGAGCTTCCTTTAACTAGCAAACACTTCTCAGGGTTTTGTCTGCGGCCTACATGAATAACAATGTTTGCCTATTGCAAATTAGCATATTTCAAATGCATGTCAGTTTAACGTTACGTTTTACATTTTTCACGGCACAGTTAACATACTGTATTAATTAATTTTTCATTCCAACTCTTCGACTCTATTAGGCTCCTTTGTGCCTCCAGCATATTGTATCAAGGTAAGATTCAAAGTCGGTGTTGCAGTTGTCCTCTGGGCAGGAACATAACATGCTGCCCGCTCTAGCATTTTCCATGCATTGTGCGTGAGTGAAGTTCCACTAAATTGCTTTTACTACCACTGCGTTAGATTAATTCATGGTGATAGGATTTGACCGCAGCCTACTGTTTAAGATTGTTTCAATATGATACAGCCATTCAATCCTGGCAGAGGTGTCAGGAGCCACGAATTCTATCAAGGATGCTCTATATGGCTGTGCTACTTGGTGTGACCATAATTTCATCTAGAAGAGGATGGGACTTGCTTGTATAAAATGCTGCAGGCTCTTATGACTCAGTGCAAACCACAGTATTTCCATGGGAGTTTCCTGGCTTTGAAGTAGCGAGCATCTTAGAAAACATTATCCGACCTTTTCAGGTCCTTGACTTTCCTTTAGCCCCATATAAAACTGAGGAAAATGCTTTCATTCGGTATATGTCCAAAAGAATTGTTTTTGAAGACCCACCAATTTGTGCTTTGCTGCATAGCATAGGTCCCATGTTTTGATGCAGATTGATTAATTTTCACTCTGCTTCCTCCAAGTTAATTTGTGGTCAAAGGAAATGCCCAAAGTAGCCATAACAGTTACATTTACCCAAAAGGTACGCCGTAGGTTTTTTTAAATTAATGTTTATAAGCATTTTAGTTTTATTCTCATTGATGGTCAATTTGTTTAGTGTTACAATAGGTTTCAAAGTCTTTCATCAAATGATGCATACCTAATTCTTTCTATGATAAGATGACTGTGTTATTTCTTCTTAAGGTGTTTTCGGCCAGGGTGTCAGACTTGGTGAGGACATCAAGGGTGCATAGGCCCCCTAGTGACATTAATGTTACCAATTGCATTCCCTTTTTTGAAACACAAGACCAGATCATACTGACTTATGGTAGATTCCATACAGCCTCCTCAGAGAGTAGGCTTGCTTCAATGAAGCTTATATCTGCCTTCATATTGAAAGATCCATATACTAAAATAGTCCTGCACTCTTTGGTATTGGCCACATCCCTTGAGTTTGTTACCACAGCTTCAAGGATCTTGAAAACTGGATCATTTTGCTTGCTTTGATCAGGTGGGTAATCAACATTATAGATGTTGATGAGCTGGTTGCAATTTACCAGAGTAAAATTTGTTGAGAGCAGCTTCCAAGAATTAGGTATGATTGAACATTGCCTGGGACACTCACATAAATCAAAATAGTAAGATTATTCCTGGGCCTTTATTTCTTGCCCTTCTTGTATATGGGGTATAACCATCCAAAACACTTTCCTCGTATGCCCGTATTTCTTCCAGACAGCAGATATCAAAGGTTTTTATGTAGGTAATCCAATTCATGTCTTCCATTTTTTGCCTGAGCCCTGCAATATTCCAGCTTAAGAGAAACTATTTCTCCCAGGTATATAATTCTCGATGGGTTCCTGGCTCCCAGCTGAAGTATGCGAATATGGCCATGAGTGAGGTAAATCCTATGTAAGGCTCCCGAACTGCACAGGAAAGATGCTAACCAGCCCCTTTTTTCATCTGTTTCATTGTTTTGGGTCCTGGAATGCATTGTGTGTTGGATCTAGAGCAATAACCAACTTTGCTCCATTTATGACACAAACTGTCACCTTAAGGATAGAGGCAATTTCTCTAATAGGTGGGCTGGCACTTGGACTCTGTATTGATCTGTATACAATCGTATTTTGTTTTTTTCTGATTTATTGGGTCTTTGAGTACTGCCTCGGGGACTACCGGATATGGTTCCTTGGCTAGAGGCACCGAAATGTAATCCCCCTGTTAGAAATGGGATTTTTGGTAGGCTAGGGCATGTGCCAAAGCCAGGCAGAAACCACCACTCTAGTCAGGATAAGGGAGTTACACTCCTAAAATAACCCCTGCTCACCCCCTTGGTAGCTTGGCACGAGCAGTCAGGCTTATCTTAGAGGCAGTGTGTAAAGCATTTGCACATAACCAACAGTAATACAGTGTAAGCACTACAAAAGGACACCACACCAGTTTAGAAAAATATCCAATATTTTTATATACTTAAGACAAGACTAAAAACGATAAAAATCCACAATACAGTACTTAAAAATCTTCAGTTATCACAATATGATTGAAAAACAGTTTCTTGATGTCGATAGCTCCGTCCGGGGCTATCACGGCGTCGTGAACAAACAAATCCAAACAGTTCTGGCTGACCGCGGCATCGCGGGCCAGCTACGGTGTCGGGAAGACCCGATGCAGGGCGTTGGCGACCTCTCGTTGAGCTTCCGAAAGCACGGCGTCCACAGGCGTCGGTTCCAGAGGTCGGTGCAGGAGTCGTCGGGGCCCTCGAAGTCACCCCGTTGCAGATCGAACTCCTCTCTGTTGAAGTCAGGAGCGCTGGCGTCGGTAGGCGTCGGGTGCTGCGGTGCGAAGTGCAGCGTGCGGCGTGCGGTGCCCTCAGGTTGCGGTGCGAGCAGCGGCTCGGTGGCAGCATCAGATGGCGGCGTCGGTGAGACCAGGGTCGCGGTGCTAAGTGAATGCGGTGCTCGTCGCGGTGCTGGCAGGTCGCGGTGCAAGCAGCGGCGTCGTCATTGCTGAAGCGCTGTCGTCGGCTGACGAACGGGAGTCGATGGCGCCGGCGTCGGTATGCCAAGGATGCGGTGCGGGATGAGGGCAGTGCGTTGTGTAACTTTACGAGCGGTGCCCTCGAACCACGGTGCAAGCAGCGGCGGAGATTTCGGAGTGGAGCGGCGTCATCAGGGATACCAAGGCGTCGTTGTGAAGTGAGGCGGTGCAGAGTGCGGTGCACACAGGTTGTGGTGCGAGCAGCGGCTCGGTGGCGGCGTCAGCAGGCGTCGTCGGTGAGACCAGGGTCGCGGTGCGGCGTTGCGGCGGTCCCCTCTGCGGTGCCTTCAGGACACGGAGTCGGCAGCGGCATCGTAGACGGCGTCGGGTTTCTTTTTCTTCTGTGGCAGCACAAAACACACAGTCCCCAGTGCTGAGGGCAGAAGAACTTGAAGTCTTTGCTGTTCCTAAGACTTCTTGAACAGGGGCCAAGCTCTACCTCAAGCCCTTGGAGAAACTCACAAAAGTAGATTGCAGAAAGTCCAGTCCAGTCCTTTCACTGCCCAAGACAGAAGCAGCCACTGCAACACAGCAAAACACACAGCAAAGTGGTAGTTCCTCCTCACAGCTTCTCCAGCTCTTCTTCTCGGCAGTCTTCTTGGTCCAAAAGAGTTCTAAAAGTCAGGGGTCTGGGCCCCAATATTTATATCCCAAAATCCTTTGATCTCTTAGGCAGAGAGTGTCTGTGCCCAGCCAGAACCAGTTCTGCCCTCTCTGGTGTGACTTCCTGCCAGGAGGTGGAGACGGCATGGTCAGAGGCAGACCAGGCCCTTTGAGGTGCAAGGAAATCTCCTCCCCCTTCCCCAATTGCAGCCCAGATCTATTCAGCCCTTTCCTGACACACCTAGACTATCTGGAGCCACTCCTGCTCCCCAGCCTTCTGTCATCCAAAACCCAGACAGGCAATCCACATTCCAGCAGAGGCACACGGGATGACTGAGCAAGAAAATACCTACTTTCTAAAAGTGGTATTTTCAAACACAGAATGTAAAAATCACCTTCACTAAAAGATGCATCTTTAGATTCTGAGTTCAGGCATACTAAACTCTATTTTCCTACCTAATTCCCCGGGCCAGTTATGTTTATAAGATGTTATAAACAAACTCCCCATTCTGTCCTATGGGGAACAGGTAGCCTTGCAATAGTGAAAAACTAAATGGGCAGTAATTCACTATCAGGGCATGCCACACACACCAGGGCATGTCCTACCTTTCACATACACTGCACCCTACCCACAGGGGTACCTTGGGCATACCTGAGGGGTGACTGACATGTAAGAAAAGGGAAGGTTAGGGCCTGGCAAGTGGGTGCACTTGCCAAGTCGACATGGCAGTACCAGACTGCACACAGGCTCTGCAATGGCAGGCCAGAATTACCTTTTACGGGCTGTTTGTGTGGGTGGCACAATCCAGTGCTGCAGCCCACCAACAGCATTTGATTTACAGGCCCTGGCACATGCAGTGCACTTTACTGGGGACTGACACATAAATCAAACAGGCCAATCATGGAAACACCAATCCATAACACAATTTACCACAGGAGCACTTGCACTTTACCACTGATCAGCAGTGAGAAAAGTGCGCAGAAACACTACGCCAGCAAAAACAGAGTCAAAACCGGGAGGTCAGAAAGCAAAAACTCAGGGGAAACACGCCAAAAGATGCCAAGTCTAACACCTCCCATTCAGTAGGACTTGCTCCTTTTTCAATATAGCAGTCAACAAATTGTGAGTTAACCAGTAAATTTCTGATGGTCCTCCTAGCTCTCTTATTTTAGTGTCTAAAAACATTACACAGATAATGTTATTTGAGCTCACATGCTCAAGCCTGGGAAGAGATGTAGCTAATTTTAGTATGTTGCCTCTGTTTAGGATGTCATGACAGCCTCTGGAGCAATAAAGTGGGATAAAAAGGAGGATGTTATTTGTAACTTTGATTTCTCTCTTTATGCCATCTCAGGAACCTATTTGCTCTTCATTTAAGGAGGGCTTAGTACCCATTTATTGGCCTTAGTTTAACTACTACAAGTGTTCAGAGAATTTGAGTTTTTTTACCGTTTTCTCTCAAGGGACCTTGCTCTTTTCCACCAAGTGGTTTCTGGATACCCGTAATCCTCTCCTGTTTCCAGGGGTATATCTAGTTGGTGTGTTTTATTTGAGCCATGCATTGGATGTTACATGCTGATTTTTGATCTTTGTGACAGACTTGGAGGAAAGATTTCGCCTATGGACTTAGAGTAGCAGTGTTTTTTTGGGAAAGGATTGTTACCGGAGACTCATCTGTGTGATTTAAGATTGATTGACTGCAGGTCCAGGAGATAACAGTTTTGGCTTCCTCTGATGGTGAAATTATTACTGGGACTTTCGGTCCCTGTTTCTAATATATGGGTTTTTATTTCATTTCCCTATTTTTCGTCTCAAGCTTGAGAGGATGATTCGGCTGGGGTTTGTCTCCCTGCTCGTTTTTGTTATGTGAGAGTGATTATATGATTTCCCTTTTCGTTATGTGAGTATGTAACTGCCATGTTTTCTCACATAGGAGTTCCTGGTTAAGAAAAGAGGAGTTTGGAATTTCTTCATCCAGGAGGGTCCCAAAGTAAGCTTCTCCGAGATAGGGCTAGCTAGTTGTGGGTGTACTGATGCTACACAGATGCACTCTCTACTGAGGTCAATTTGCCTAAGACAGATGAAGAGCAGCAGAGGGTTCTGAATAGATCTATAACAATGGAGGATGTTGGGTGAGCAATGACACAACTGAAAACTAGCAAACCACAGGCACAGATGCATTACTGGTGGAATGTTATAAGACATGCCGGGATTTGCTTTTGTCACCGTTGCAGGAAGTGTTCACTGAACCATACACTGCTAAGAGTTGACCATGTACACTGAGTGAAGCCCAAATTGTGTTGCTTCCTAAACAGAGAAAGGAACCACTTGTGTGTGACTCTTACAGCGCCTTTCAATGAAATATGTGGATATTAAAATCCTCAGAAGGAATCTGTCTGGGAGACTGTCAAGAGTCAGGAGTTCATTTCCGGAGGATGTTATAGAGGCAAGTGATCTATATTACAGCATTAGGAGAGCTTTTCTTCTACTTTAGCACATACTTGATGAGCAGGCTCCTTACGTCATTACGAGTCTCGAAACCCATAAAATGTGCTGTAGTGTGAGATTTCATGAAGGAGGTGCTACATCAATTTGAGTTCAGAGAACATTTCATACGGTGGGTTATATTCTGCGTATTGAGGCGGTAGCCAGGATTCTTACTAACTGTCTGATTTTGGTACCTTAGTTGATACAGTGGGGAACCCAAAATGGCTGCCTACTATCACCCTTGATATTTCCCTCACAATGGAGCCACTGGGTAGACTGGCATGTCCTAGGCATTCTCAGATCGAGACACCGATCCTTGAGACACCACATGTAGTGTCAATGCATGCTGATGATGTGTTGCTATCTGTTAGTGACCCCAAGACATTAGTGCAAAATGCGTGCACAACCATGTGTGCACCCACTCAGGGTTTACACTGAACCTGTCTAAATCAATACATAGAACGGTGCATTTGAGACACTAGTTGACGCTCCCCAATGGATCACTGCTCTCCACGCAGATATCTGGGCATCTATATAACTCAAGATCCATCAAAGGTATTCTAAGAAAATGTGGTAGCACTCTTAAATTACATGATTCAGTTACGCACTGACTACCAATCCTAATCTCTCTGTGTAGACGAATTGTTCTCTCCAAAATGATAATGACCCTCATGTGCTGTATGTTTTGCAAAATATTCCTACTTTGGTCCGGGACCACTGTTTAAAAAAATGAGATAATATCCTGAGAAAACTCTGATGTGGGAATGGGACAGCATGAACCAGTGGCGTCACTAGGGGGGGTGCGGGGGGTGCGGACCGCACCGGGTGACACCATCACATGGGGTGACACCTTTCCCAAATGAGACTATTTACTAAATAGTCTCATTTGGGAAAGGTGTCCGCACTGGGTGACACCAACCCTAGTGACGCCTCTGGCATGAACAGCAGATTACCATGGGAACAAGGGAGTGGTGGTGGTAGACTTCAAGAAATATTATGTTGCATCGCAATTTAGATGTGTGGTTCTATTATTCTCTGAATCAAATAAAGTGGCCAGGCTAATAAGAGATGTGATCCAACCAACAGAGCTCCTGGCACTTTCTTTTATTCTGATGGCCAAAATTAAAGGAAAACCACAACTTGTAGCCACACTTAGATAACTATGGATAAGAGTCACAAACGCTAAAGCTACAGTTATATGATACCTTTCGGTATTAGGTGAATGGGATTTGGGGCAGCTGCACCCACACTGGAAAGTCTGTATGAAGATGTCATGTTGATTGGTTTCACTAAATTCTGCGCACAGAATTCGGTGAAACCCATCAACTTACCATCTTTGCTGCTTATGGTGATAGAGCGGCCTGTCTTTAGCTTTGGGGAGCTAACATACAGAACCGTTCTGGAGAGTTACATGTCTCACGATTTTAGGATCCACCTCTCCAACAGAGCTCTGTGTATAAGTGCTGTAAAGTAACAATGCTAACTGTGCCTGTGTGACAGGTCACACATGGGCCGTCGGACCGCCAGACATGCTCTATTAATTCTTTTCGCTTATCACTCCTTCGGGTCTTGAGTTATTATGTGGCAGAGGCAATGCTGCACCTCTACTGACCCTCGGAGTGACGTGGGGATAATAAGTGGGGGACTAACCGACGTATAAGCAATTGTCTGACTAAGTTGTAAACTGTGGATCCATGAAACCAGAGTTTAGCTCCTTCCCTGCCCCCCTTAACCATGGTATTTGGTATGCAAATCTGGTAACCCCTCTTCTGTGGACACTGCCTCCGTTCTCGTGTCTGTCAGAACTAACGGTGCTATCAAATAATGCCGTAAAGTCTTGTAGAGATGTAGTTTGGGGAAAAAGTAAAAGAACGTGTCCATGAAACAAACACGACACAAACCTTGGCCCTCTTGTGAATTCACACAGGAGGAGAGTGGGCGCACACTGCCCCACATCCCAGCACTCAGTTTGCCCTGATGCATCATAGTAAATGCAGTGCATGATAACACTTAATTCGGTGTCAGACTTTAGTTTTTCACCCTTGTTGGTGCAGCCAGTGCTGTGCATCTCTAAACACATGTTTCAGGATAGTTGTCCTTCTTCAGTGGAGAGCAACACATTCTTTTTGGGGGTGCTGGAAATGCTGCCCAAAGTCTTCTCAGGTCTCTGTACCACTCGCTGGGCGCAGGTGCATCAACCAGAGCTCGTCAGGTCATTAGCTCAAGGGAGCCTTTTCAAACAGGAGGAGGGTGGGCGCACACTGCCCCACATCCCGGCACTCAGTTTGCCCTGATGCATCATAGTAAATGCAGTGCATGATAACACTTAATTCGGTGTCAGACTTTAGTTTTTCACCCTTGTTGGTGCAGCCAGTGCTGTGTATCTCTAGACACGAGTTTCAGGATAGTTGTCTTGTGAATTCACGCCTGAGTCCAATTGTAGGTGCTAGCACTAGCCAAACTCAATCTAGAGGCAACAAGGAGTAAAAAAAGAAAATGTGGGTTTTCGTTCTCCTCCCTCCACCCCGAAATTCAGCTCTGAATGGCAGGTTGCACATTTCAAAAGGCTCTCTCTCTGGGAGGCGAACTTTGAATGCCGTGGTTACTCTAAAAGAGGCCCTGGAAAAAATACAAATACCCTTTCTCGGAAACACGGGACGGCGGAGCCCTCACTTCTGCAAGTTGTTTGGAGTCCACTATTTTTTTTAATTTCAGTTATAAGAGCTTCATTGCCAATGTTGCGCGCGCTGCATGCTGGGTGCACGGGCTGAAAGACTCCAATCACGGGTGCCAGAGCTTCACTTTGATTGAATGCTTTGAGGCTCCGGACCGTGACATGAACCCGAGTGTTATGAAAGAGAGCTGGAATGAAATGATTCAAGTAGGGTGACATTCACAGCATTAATTCCTTGAGCCTGCCCATTTCCTCTAGTATATTATTTCCAGAAATCCCTTTCTGCCCCGTGTAGGCAAATACAGAGCAAATTAACCAGGACGCCGAAATAAGCTGACATTCACGCGCACCTGTAAACACTGGCGCAGGTAGGAGGCCTGCTGTGAAGCTGTATGGCGACTAAAATAGGAGCCTGCAGGTGAACAGGAGATTGGCTCGCGCGTGGGCCTAATTTCTTTAACTATCATGCAACATGAGTAGCCAAGTGTGACATGAACATCCTGTGCATTTACACCGGCACAATGCACAGCTTTTCCCTCTGCCTGGGTCTTTTTTCCTAGTGTCTTCTTTCTTGTTCGCTCTTTTTGTCGGCGTAATCAGACAGCCATGAAAAAGGGACCCCCTACCCATACTTTCTGTGATGTTTTCAAAACCGACGTTTTACGGTCTTTCACTTTGTTTTGTTCAAACATATAATTGGAACGTCTTTCTAATCCATCGGATACCAGATAGTTTCAAGGGGCATACATATAGGTAGGGTGTTTTTTAAATACATAAAACAGCTGCTAAAGAACTTTGTGTTAAGGGATAAGAAAATACGATTTAAATGCCTTAGGTATCTTTTAAAAAATACATTGAAGCAAGCGTTGACATATTTGTATTGCGAATGTTATTGCTTTAGGCGGAAGGCCATTCCATTGGCGCCCTGGGGACAGAAAAGAGGGGCTATTACTACACCCTGCTCTTAGGGCCTCCATGAGGCTCCTGAGATAGAGGGGTGGCCGCTGCGCTCCTATGTGCCCAGCGCCCACATGTCATTGCTGTCTGAAGGCGCTACTCAGTAGGATCTAGGGTCTGAGGGAGCTGGTGCTAGATGTGGTCATAGGACACACCCTGCGTGCAAAACCTATAGGGCATGGCCGGATGCCATGCTATTGGACTTGTGTGGCATGGGAGGCCAAGATGTGTTTCAAGTGTGCTCTGGTTGCAGCCTGCGCACAGGACATGGCCATAGGCCTTGCATGTTATTTGCCCAGAGCCGCAGGGTACAGCTGAAGGGCATGTCCAGCAGACTCTGGGACAGGGGCAAATGGCACCGGGCATAGCTGTGCCCAGATCATGGTTATGGGCTGGCATGTAGGGCACAAATAGAAGTTGAAAAGCCTGCAGAGTCTAGCGGGTGGAGGTGCCAGAGTACTTGGTACAGCTGGGCATGGCTAAAGATCAAGTCCAGGGCTTTAAGTGGGCCGGGTCCTGTCGGTGCTCAGCACCAGCAGTTCTAAACAGCTGTTGCTGACACAGGTCTAGATAGGGCTCTCCATTTTACCCTCATCCTCAGAGTGAAAAAAAAATCTTTAATTCGGCAGCAGTACCTCCCTACACAGGCCTTTGATGTAATTTCAAAGAGACTCATTATAGTTATGTCAGTCTCATCATTTCGAGACTGAAGCATTTTCAATATTTTATACAACAAAGTCATTGTTGTTACTTATTTATCTTATGCAACTAACAACTATGGACAAAGCAAATAGTCCTGGCTTGTTTAGGTGTAATGTCAGTTGTTGTATTGCATCTGGGTGCAATAACAGAAAGAGGCAGCAAAATACCACTTGGGCGGCACATTATGGTAAGCACAGATTTTTAGTTTGCATGTTTAAGCCATACCCTTAACTACATAGGCCATGCCACTTTGAGAGACCCCACCAGTTATTTCATCCCACTTAAAGTCCTGGTGAAAACCTTTGGTGATTGTCCATAGATCACTGTCGGACACCTTGTTTATTGGGCAGACGGAGACTGCGTACTAAGTAGAACTGTGCCCAGCAAGTACTCATTGTATGAGTTCTGTAATAGCTGGGAAATTCTTAAAGTATATTCATTGAAAATAATGCACAGCCTGGTGAGGAACATGACCAGCCTCCCATTCCCCGTCTGAGCGCTGATCCATGGCGCTCGGACCAATCACAATGCTGCATTGCAGCATTGTGACTGGCTCAGGGGAGCCTGGAAGCCCGGGTGCTTCCTGCTGCTTCCTGCAGTCCGACCGGAGACAGGAAGAAGAGGATGGAGGAGAGGCGGTGGCCGGCCGTTTTCAGATAAGTGCTTTTTTTTCTTTTTTCGTTCCCCCCCTGCCCACCACCCGGGCCCCGTAGCAGCCGCTACTGATCACTGTAATCTCTTTAATAAACAGAACGCAAAAGAGATCCCTGAAAAAGACTTTACTTGAAGAGGCAGTATGATTCAATTCTCAACCTAAAAGTCACTGACATTTTTGTGTTACCGTTATCTCGTAGCCATAACGTCACTAAATGCACAGCTCATGACCTCCAAGATCATGAAATTACAAATAACATCATTGATAACATCAATGGTGATGTCATATATAACATCACCTATGACAACAGCCACAGTCAGAAACTAGAACTCCTCAAAGAAAATATATAGAAAGCAAAGTCTACAATTCCACCACACAGATGACCTCACAGAGACTGCATGCCACTCTCAGCAACTAGTTAGTTGTTCCTTGAAAAAATCATATAGTTAAATGCAACTGAAGCTACACTCTGATGTTTTAGATAGCCACACAATCTTTAAATGCAAGTATACGCATGCAGTGTCACACTAAGGGGCAGATTTATCATTTTGTTGTGTCGCCCTTGCATCACGCAAGGTAACGCAAGGGTAACCCAACATTAAAGTCAGATTTACCAAGCAATGCAAGGCCACCTTGCGTGGATCTGCTGTTCTTGGTAAATCTGGATTAACGCAAGGCAGTGCAAGTCGCTGCCTTGCGTTACTCTGCACCAGGGAGGCGTTCCATGTGTGTAGCGTGGGTGTTCCCACGCGTCCACCCATGGATTTTGGCGCATTCCCAGATTTACAATGAGTGATCGATCTGGGAATGTGTCAAAATGCTACGCCTTCCCAGAGGAGGTTTAATGAGGAGAAATATTTTTATTTCTCCTTGTTTTTCCTCTTTCTATGTGTGCTACATTCTGCAGCACACAAAAAGAGGAAAAAGCCTCAGACACCTGCTTGCACAAAAACAATCCTGCCTACAATGCAGGCACCCTTTCACCGTGGCGCAAAGGTGCCTGTGTTGGCACAAGGCAGCACATTGTGCACCAGTGCATGGAAAGGACAGCAATGCACCATATAATGTCAAATATGATGCATTCCTGCCCCCTCCCTTCCACACAGCACAGCTAGGTGTCTTGCTGCATTGCGTTGCGTGAAATTTATAAATCTGAGCCTCAATAACTAGATGTGTCTCACAAAGAAAACGTAGATAGGAAATGCTGCTGCAGTCACACTGAAGTAATAGACAATTATCCCAGACATTAAGAGGATTTGTATAACTTTCTTACAGCTGGACTAAGCCTGCACCGTAGAAGTGTTAATATCAAAAACAAGAAATAATAGTATTTCATAATTTAATTTCCAATTCATTATTTCTAATACGACATGCCATATACCCAGTAACTATTTCGGTATTTCTATATCTAGGTTGTAAAAACTCTGGAACTTCGTAAACCTGAAATACAAAAGAAATCTTTATAGTAGATGATCTGAAATATCTGAACTACAGTGGGTGTGTCTATACTGAGAACTACCTTCAGAGATTAATAAATTAATTCTGTGCTCCAAGAGATACGTAATGCGACAAGGCCACCAGCTGTAACATAATGAATAAACATTAGCGCTGTACCCTTCCTCTTGACAACAAGCAATCCCTTCACTAGCTCTATCAATTCCTTAATACCATACATGAGTCAAAGGAAAATATAAATAAAGTATGGACAACTTAAGGATTCTTCTCATAGAAAAGGAAGTGCATTTGAGTTCATAATCCTTGGAGGATGACTGTGGGAATAATGTGCAATATCAAAAGTCTGAATCTGTGACCTTTAATAATTTCCAGAATACTTCTCTGTATTCAGCAAGGCTTTGATAGTTCTAGGCATAGCACTTCGGGTTCCAAATGTAGGGTTCCAAACAAGGTCTGGCTGCAGCAAATAAACTATCCTGACTGCCTAGGGAAATACCCTCTGAAACACAAGGAACTCATGAATCTAAAATGGTTACCACCATTTGCAAATCTAGTCGGAGTCCTGTGGTGCTTTGGACTCGTATTCTGTTTTGTCTCAACGTGTGTGTTCCATATCATGTGCACGTTGTGAAGCCTCACACCAAGCAGCATCCACAGTCTCCATGTACTGCGAACCTATTCTGCTATGAAATACCTGTGTACCCAGTAAGTTCAGAGATGTGCATGATGTCGCATAGGTTTTGTACTACAAGGTTTTCCTTTCAGTAGAAAATACAATGCTTTGACATAGTTTAACACTTTTATAATTTTGTATGTGTGCTTACAGTACAGCACACATGCAAAAACTTTTAGAGAACCGATAAACCTGCCTTGATGAGGCTTACATTTTGGGTGCCAGCATCAATCTGTGCTTACCAATTTTAGTAGATAGGGATTGTGTCAAAGCCCATAGGTGATTGCATGGTAACGCTCATGTACCACCCATGGAAAGCCCCTTAACATAAAGTAGTGCATAGTGCTACTTAGCATTACTTTAGGCTACTTTCCAATGCAAATCAGGATTTGCCTTGAAAAGTAAATCCCATTACAACACTTTTCTCTAGGTTTGCATCACTTTTGTGGAACAGATTCAGACACATGTAGTCCATTAGCACAGACGATGATACAAAGTATCTGTTGGCTCTTATTCAGGACCTGATAATATGTGGGCTGTTAATCTATATTACTACACACTAAATGTAATTTCCACTTTTCTTTAAAAAAGATAATGTAGTCTGTATATTGATCTATTGTGAGCGATACGTGCACGTTTGGAAGTTAATATTCTGCTCTACAACGGACCTTCAGGATTAAGCCTTGACTTGTCAACCTAGCTATCCCTTGAAAGTCAAAGATCCAAGTAGGAGGTACCCGGCAGTTCAGTGGGATCGCAGTAGTAGACCTTAACATTCTGGGCCATATTATCAAGAACGGCGATAACATTATCGCCGCTTTAGTGGCAGGAAACTGCCGCTAAAGCGGCGATAAGGGGCTTGATAATATGCCCTATAGAATTCCAATAGAAGCCCAGGTTCTGGTGTGAAGGACATCAAACCTGGGCTTCTATTGGAATTCTATAGGGCATATTATCAAGCCCCTTATCGCCGCTTTAGCGGCAGTTTCCTGCCGCTAAACCGGCGATAATGATATCGCCGTTCTTGATAGTATGGCCCTCTGTAGTTTGTGGACAACTGGCTTGACAGTTTCTGTCAATGTGGAACCGAGGACCATTCATGCAATGACACCTTGCATGCACTTTTTCCTTTGCTGATTAGTACTCAAGGCTTAAACTTTCAACCTGCTGTCTTTATACTTCCTGGGAAATGAGGAGAGTATAAGAGGCCTTGTGATACTTCAACCTCAAGAAGTAGTTCTACTGATGGAAGCTATTCCTTAACCCCAGTTCTTTTGCGCCCTCTTCCTCAATTTCCCTTCATCGCTTGTTGCTGTTGTTTTCCTAGGAAAGGTAGACAATCAGGTAAGAGCTTTAATGTCCAAGACAATAATTTTAAAGAAAAAAAACATTTAATTCTACAACAAAGGTCTAGTGTAAGAATCTTCTGGGAAAAGATGACAACAGGCATGTAGATAGATTCAAACTAGGTTGATTCTCCTTTCCATAAGCAAGTCATGTGGGACATTACCACAGTTCACAAAACAGTCCAAATTTTAGGGACTTTCAGTATTTCTATGCTAATATATAAGAGGAGGAGTAGTTTCAGTAACCTGCTGTATCATGGGTTGCTTGGAGGTTACCTTCTATCCAGCCTGCAACCCAGTTCAAGTCAGCAGTGCACCCATTCTGTCTACAAGCTCATTCATTTCCTTTCCAAATACTCAGGCTAAACTCTCCCTGAATCCTCTGCCCACCTACCTGCAACACAGAAATTCCAGTCAGCAAAGCATCCCTGTAGTCTGCCAGCTCCTCCATGACTGATGGGATGCTGCTGCTTATATGGCAAATTTTCCTGACTTTGGCCGCTTTCTGAACTCACCCATTGTGGTAGATTGGGATAGAGGGTTTGAGATTCTCTCTTTTCTAATGAAATTCTATGGCCTGATTGATAAGAAGAATGTCTGTTTGTCTAGAACCTCCTCCATCCATATAAGAGGGCCTGTGCTAGAGATGGACTGGAGTAGGAAAGAAAAATTTCATCCCGCTTCTGATTTAGGCTTTCTCCTACTATCCACTGGGATGCCTAATAATAACTAAGGGGCCGATTCTGATGCGGGTTGGAAAAGCTTCCCGACCGAATCGGTTGGGAAATGGTGTCCGACCCACTCGGATCGGGAAAGTCCGACCGGCGGAGTAGGATGCATCCGGATGCTTCCAGATACGATTTGGTTGAACTCCCATTGACTTCAATGGGAACATTTGTTCCTAACCGCATCAGAATTGGGCCCTCGGTCGGGAAGACACGTTCCCGATCCGATTTGGAAGGAGCAAATGCCGTTAGGAGGCCTTCCTAACCGCATCAGAATCAGGCCCTCGGTCGGGAAGCTTTTCCAACCCGCATCAGAATCGGGCCCTAAGTGTTTTCTTTGATTTCCCTTTTTCCAGACATCACAATGGCTGCCCTTGTTGCGGGTGCTGGAGAGCTGCTCGTCGGGCACAGGGTACATGTCATGTTTCTATGTTGTTCATATACATGGCAACTCCCTGTCCCGCTGATTAGCAATGCTGTCTTGCCCGCCGGAGATGGCTTGTGTGCGAGTCTCCATTCCCTTCTGGGTTTGGGGCTTATCTGTGAAGATGGTGCATAAAAGGGGGAAGAAAGGTGAATATCCCTGGGTGTCGCAATGGTGGGGGTAGCCATAGTGTCGCAAACAGATTTACTATTTTTTGGCACAGGTGCTCACACAACCATATTTAAAAAAATGTATGGGTGGAAAATATTATTTTTATTATGTATTGATAATTATTGGAACTTCCGTTACCAGCCTCCCCGGTGAAGGCATTTCAAACTCCCGCAGCGAGGGACACGACCGGGCACGTGCCCAGGAAAAGACTGGGCCAAGAGCAGGCCCGTCTTCACTAGTCATCACAAGAAAGAGGCCGGGCTGGGTCCACTGCCTTTAATTGGTGAGTCTAACTTATTTTTCTCCATCCTCTCCTGGAGGTCCCTGCTTGCTAAGGATTCTGCTGCTTTATTGTTGCCCACTCCTTTCGCCTCTCTTCTCTGCCATTAAACAATCACCTTTTTTGCATTAAGAGATCAGGTAGGGGAAATGGAAAATGCCTAAGCGAGATAAACCAATTTCCACTTTATTTTCACATGCAAGTACTACACTTGATTACTTTTTAGTCAGAGCTGTGGGAGTTATTGCCAAAGAAATTGACCTATACGAAAGACTGCTTTCCTTGGAGCAAGGTGTTCTTTAGCCTATGTTCTATCCCGAAATGGCAGGTGGTTCAACCAAAGTGCCCGTATTTCCTACTGGACAGATAGAGGGATCAGCCAAAAGTAGTCCTGAACCTAGCCGAGACTCATTAAAATATGGTCAGAATTCTATTCCTTCACAAGAAGGCGGCCCATCCGCAAAAAGGAAACATCAGATTAAGGTTACTGGATGCGCCAAGGCTGGGACTATCGACAAAAAAGTATAGGATAAAGTGAAAGTAGCTGGAAGAGTCGCGGGTAACAGTGATTCATCTGGGCCAGTCTCTTGCACCTGCTCTTCTAATGCCGAGGACTCTACGTGGGACCGGCTTCTTGACAAACTTAAGGGCTGATCCTTTGAAAAGGAGGGCCACAGTGGGCCACAGTCCTCATGAACTGAGGGAGTCAAAGAGGCTGCTCAATTGCTCGTATGTGATGGGAGCATTCGGTCTACTGATAATTGTTACATTGCCAGAGCAATGAGAACTCGGATTTCAGTGAGAGAAATGTGCTACACAGTTCATGCACCCTTGTCTTAAACACCACCCGTCGCAATCTTCCTCCTGAATGTAGCCCTTATGTTGCTGTTTAAGCCAACGTTCCCTGCCTTCCCCCAGCCAAGGAGGAAACACATATCAACCTTAAACACAAAGTTTGTCATTGGCTGAACAAAAATATGGGTCATGGTTTTGCGGAATATAATGACATATTATTTGTCAGAGGGGTAGGTTGGATTGTGTGGTTACATAAGCAACTGACAGGGGACTGTGTGGTTATTAACTGCAGGAACCTGGCTTTCGCAGGGAAACTAATTCTGTCCCACCCTCAACACACAAGTAGTCTTTTTAGGAACAACAGTCCTGCCATTGGGCTATTTCTAGCGCCAATTTGCCAGGATCCAGTCTGTCAGAAGGGGCACACCCCCAGGCAAATGGCTCACAAGGACAGAGCTCTGACTTTAACACTTCCTACCTTCAACAGATATAGCACTCTATCTAACTTGGAGTATTCGGATTGCCTAGGGACTGCACAACTTGAATCATCTGGCAACATGAATCTGGGTGGGGAGGTCGCTAATACTGACTTGCCACCTATAAAGGAACAGCCCCCTGATATGGGTTTGGCCGTTGCTTCCCAGACTGATTTAATATGCTGGAATATTGCTGGGCTGAGCTCCAAACAGAAAGATCTGAATTGGTTCAGATTTTTTACAAGTATGACATTGTGATGCTGCAAGAAACTTGGGCAATGGGGAGCTTACTTGGGGTGGGTATGAATACTTTATTGTTCCAGCCACTCGCTCTCCAGGAGGGAGACCCTGGGGAGGGCTGGCAAGTATAGTGCAGACGTCTAAGTTGTTCACGATCATCCCCATAACATGTAGCCACCCGTGGATCCAGATTTTGTGGATTGTCCAATCTAGCACCTTTAACTTCTTGATTCATTTTTATAATGCGGTAGTGGAACTGGACTGCCAAATCATGGCTTTATTTAGTGTTATAAAAACCCTGAAATTAAGAGCTGAATGTACATTTAGTGGGTTTTTAGTGATGTTAGACGGGAGCTTCAATGCTAAACTTGGCTCACGTGACATCCTGTCTGACCCCTTCACTGTGGTAGCCCTGGTAGTGCTAGGTTGCATGACTGACCACAGAGGACATTCACATTTAAACCATCTGCTCACAATGAACCTCTGTAATATGGCCGAATTTGGTGGGAGTCAAGAACCACAAATCCCAACTTTCATAGCCTGGGGCAAGGCACCATCATTGATAAATTTTTTTTTATCTAGGGATTCGGCCAAATGTGTGGCCACTGGGAGAACCATCACCAGTGGGTACAGCGACCATAATCCCATAGTAGTGAAAATTAATTTGCAATCAACATAGCAACCTTCATTGAAGAAAGGAGTCACAAATGTGGCCACCAAGGATAAGGGCCTTAGACTTAGATGGCAGGGGGTAGACATCTCTTCTCTATCAGCAATACTGTTGGAGCAAACTGGTCTTAGGTCATCTTCTAATTGAAGATCACCCACCTTTGGCGGTATTACCTCTTTTGAACTCTTAAATAATCATATCAAAACCCTTCCCACAACCACGATCAAACACACTGACACTATTAGTCCAGGCTATTTGATAAAGATTGTAGGGCCGCCAATCAAAAGCTTAGGGATACCTTAAACTCTAGGCCCAGAGATCAGAATATTGTATCCAAAGAGAGACACCTCTACAAGCTTACCATTAAAAAACATAAGATGGTCCTTAAGGAGGAAGCTTGGAATGGACTTATCAGCTCTTGTAAAGAAAAGGAATCTGAAAAATTCTGGGCCATTGTAAATGATAAACGGCAGTGATGGCCTGGGCTCGAGTATTAGAGCCCATAGTTGGGTTGACCACTTTAAGCATATTTATTCTTTTGAGAACCAATTGCTCATCGATACTGAGGAGCCTTAACCCTCTTTTCTATTAGCCATCAGGTTTGACCTTGAGGAGGTAATAAAACCCATATCCTCCAGGCCCTCAAATAAATCCCCTGGACCAAATGGGGTTTCCATGGATCTGTACAAAGAAAACACCGACCTGTGGGCCCCCAGTATTACCACCACATTGAATGCAGCACTATCTTGTTAGATCCCTGCTTCTTGGCAGTAAGCCACTACCGTTCAATTTTTTTTTAAAAAAAGGGCCATAATCAGGATTTTCTCTGCTACGGGGTGATTTCACCTTTGGACTCTGTGGTTGAGGTGGCAGGCCGGGTGATTTTGCATAGGATGGAGATTCGGTCAAGGAGAATAGGACACTAAGGGCCCGATTCCGATCTCGTAAGGAAAGCGCTCCATACGACTCGGATCTGGAGGGCTTTCCGAGCGAGGCGTGCTTCGGGAGTCCGAACGAGCGAGTACGATGCTACTGTGTGCTTACGGACTCGGCTCGCTCGGACTACCATTGAACTCTATGGGAGCCCGTGTACAGACGCGTACACAGGCTCCCATAGCAGAAAAGGGGTGGGCGGGGAAAAGCGTACACCCTGTGGCGGGCACCCCATGTGGCCCGCCACACTGTGCATGCTTGGATCGGGGGGACCCATGCACACCCCCCCGTGACCGAATCGGATGGCTCTGGGTAAAGAGGGGCCTGCTATGGCCCCCCGAAGTCCGAATCCGACAGCGGTTTCATCTCGATGAGACCGTGACGATACAGCTGTCCGATTCGTGCATCGTACTCGCTCGGTCGGAAAATGGTTCCATTGCGCGGCATGATTCGGCTACGAATGTGTCGGACAGACAGGTTCGGGTTCGTAAACGATTCGCACAGCGCATACAGTATACTCGCATCGTACTTGCTCGTTAGGAACGGGGGACGATTCGGGCAGAACAATAGGCTCCGAATTGGATTTGGTCTTTACAAATCCCGTTTGGAGGCCTTCCTTACGAGATCAGAATCTGGCCCTAAGTAGAGCTCAGCACGGATTTAGGGAAGGTCTAGGTACTCAGGAACAGTGCCTTAATCTTAGTCTAATAGTGGGGAAATATATGACTGCTAAGAAGGGTTCACTGTATCTCACCTTTATGAACCTGAGCAGTGCATTTGATCGAGTCAACCAATCCCAAGTTGTGGCTTATTCTTCAGCTGATAGGCATGCCTCAGGACCTGGTGGACTTTTTATGGGCATTGCATTGCGAGGTCTCAGCAATGGTGAGGTATGGTATGGATGGGGAATGTTCACCTCTTTTCCCCTTGTCTCGAGGTGTTCGCCAAGGGTGTGTCTTGGCACCGATTTTATTTCTCCTGTACATCAATGACTTAAATCGATTCCTTAATGGGAATTGTAATGACCTACCTAGGGTGAACTTTAATCCAGTGCTGGCTTTATTGTATGCCGATGATGCGGTCTTGCTGTCCCGCACACCCAATAGGCTATGGGCCCTGGTTGACAACTTTTTTTATCATTCATGGACAATTTGGACTTAGATACCAACATTGCTAAATCACAGTATATGGTGTGAGAGTGGCAGCGCAGCAAGGTTAGACCCATATCCATCAAGGGAAGTAGCATCACAAATGTTAGAGAATTTGCCTCTTTGGGACTGAATTTTGATACCAATAGTAAGTTCCTGCCCTTTCTATCCAATCGTTGTTCACGCTTTAATTGTGCTGTTGGGCTCTGTTCGATATATCCATCAAAGTCAGCAGCAAGCCTATAATGCACTTGTTGGAAATGTATAAATTGAAATGTCAGCTTGTTCTCACATATGGGACTAGCATATAGGGATTTAGAGCTTGTATCTGCCTCCAGAGGGAAGAAAACCATTTTTGCAGACGTGTTTGGACTTGGCCCAGCCAGCTCTTAGTATTTTATACACGAAGAACTCGGTCTGGCCCATGTGACTGACTTGGGGAGCTTGCCCCTCTCCTTCTTTGAGCCTCCATTTGGAGCTACCTAGAGGCTTCCTTTAATTGATAAGTTATTGTGGATTGCCTGTATTGCAATCATGCGTTAAGAATTCCATGGGTAAATTTTATACGGAAAACAGTGGAAGCCATGGGAAGACAGGAGTTATTTATTAAACCACATGCTATTGCCTAGGGGGATTTAAGTAAGATTAAAGATGTGTTTTTGACCCGGCAGTGACCAACAGGGAAGGTAGAGAGGTCATGAAGCCCAATATGAGAGAGCCAATCTGTTTCCAAATGGTTAAAGGCATTAAGCTATATATCCTGTATGTTAACAATACAAGGGAAAGGGCATTACTGACTAAGCTTCGCCTGGAAACCATTAGATGCTACTACCTAAGTTTACCTACTAGTCAATTTGATCCTAATTCCATTCTGCTTTGCCCTTGTGACTAATCTTCCTCCCTTTGTATCATTTTACATTCTTCTGTAAATTTTCTAAAGCATTCAGGTGAAAATTCATATTACCAATTCTTACAAATCAGGGCTTCTATCAATATAGGTCTGTGTTTTACTACCTTTTAGTGCCTTCTAACCATGATGTTTGTTACTCTGTAGGAGCCTTCTTGAAAAGTGTACTTTACTGACTTGAGTCTATTGCCTTTTAGGTAGAGTGCATTAATAATTTGCTTTATCTTTCCCTTCTGGATGCACTTTCTTTCCTCAATAGCCATCTGTCTGTTTCTGATTATACCATGATGCTGAGTGATGTGTATTGAAGTAGGAATGCGCTTAGGGCATTGGTGCATCTCATGGTTTTGCTATTACAAACCATTCTTTATCCATTTGTTAAGAATTTTTAATGTAATTAATTGATATGTCTTTTCTGTATTTTATTACCTGTCTGTTCTTTTATGATTATATAGTTATAATCAAATAAAGATAATCAATATGCATATGTATTTTGTTTTATTACATGTTATTTTTTATATGTGTGTTTCAATTCGTTAGCTGCTTTGTTTATGTAATATTGAATTGTGTAGGTTTTGCTATGAATACTTTTACTAAGTATTAAAATAATGTACTTTTATTTATCAGTCTTGTTATATAGTTTATTAATGTTATTAATTAATATTTTTTGTCAGATTTATAAAAAAAGAAAATTATTTAAAAATGTTTATGTTATAATGGTTTTAGTTTATGCTGTATTATACCTGTGAGTAGGTTGGTAAGTGGGTGGTTTTTATTAGTGATTTAGCTGGTTCACTGATAGAATATCGATGCCCAAAATATCCCCATACACAAACATCGATGCAAAAATATCGATGTCAAAAATATCGACATCCTATAATTAAAATTGTAAGTACAAAAATATCGAAACAAAAATATCGATGTAAAAAATATAGATGGTTCATTCCATGGGGCGGGGGCCATGTCTGCTTCTCTGAAAAAACAGCTTACTGATCTAGGGTTATTAGATATATGGCGTTACCACTCTCCTGCTACGCGAGACTACTCTTATTATTCACATGTCCATCGTTCTTACTCTCGCATTGACTATCTATTCGTTCCACACTCCCTGCTACGAGATGTCCTCTTGGTGTCTATGTCCGATATCTCTATTTCTGACCATGCCCATGTGGAGCTTCTGTTACATGATGGCTCACCTCACTCACGCCACCCTCCTCGTTGGAGACTACCTCCCCAGGTCCTCCTGACAGACACAAGAAGAACAGTCACCCAGGCCCTCGTCAGTAGCAGACTTGACTATGGGAACGCCCTCTACGCGGGAGCCCCGGCCAAGCTCATCAAGCGACTGCAACGCATACAAAACGCCTCCGCACGCCTGATCCTCGATGTACCACGCCACAGCCCTATCACCCCCACCTGAGGAACCTGCACTGGCTCCCCGTCGACAGGAGAATCTCCTTCAAACTCCTCATCCACGCACACAAGGCACTCCACAAGACTGGCCCAGCCTACCTCAACAGACGACTCCTCTTCTACGTCCCCAACCGCCAACTCCGCTCCGCCGACCTCTCCCTCGCCACCGTTTCTCGCATTCGAAGAACTACCACCGGCGGCAGATCCTTCTCCCACCTCGCCGCCAAGACCTGGAACACCCTTCCACTAAGCCTACGACAGACCCAAGACCTGCTGACCTTCAGGAGGCTACTCAAGACCTGGTTGTTCGACCAGTAGCAGCATCCCCCCCTTTTTTCTCCCCAGCGCCTTGAGACCCTCGCGGGTAAGTAGCGCGCTTTACAAATTCTGTGATTGATTGATTGATTGATTGACCCTGTGGACGTTTCTGAGATTCGTGATGCTATCCTGGCTTATTTCTCGTCCAATGATCTACCTGAAACTCCTTTCCCCGTGGTTTGGGACGCCTTTAAAGCCACGATTCAGGGTCACATAACCTCTATCGCGATAGCTCGGGCTCGGGAGGCTCGCTTATTTGAGGACAATCTGTCCCGTGACATAAAAATGCTGGAAAAACTAGACCAGGAACACCCTCTAGCCCTCAACAAGCGACGCCTGGCCATGCTTCGAGGCCAGCTACGGGCTCATAGGACTAACAAGGTGGAGCACGCCCTCTTGGCATTGAAGCAAAGATACTATGAAGGGGGGGACAAGGTGGGATCAGTCCTCGCTCGTCGCCTTCGGAAGCGGGCCGCAAAGGCCCATATTACCAAAATAAAGTTGGACGATGGCACATGGGCTACCACTGAAACCGCCAAATTAAAAGCCTTCCACGACTATTACTCTTCTCTTTATTCACAGGATCCACCCTAAAGGGGAATGCAGCTGGTCTCCGATCAGTAAGCACCATGCACAACTTCTTGAAGACCCACTTATGCTGGACTAACTTACTGGGGCGCTGAAGGACCTTCCCCTTGGTAAATCTCCGGGTCCGGATGGTCTCCCGGCCATCTCCACCCGATTTACCCCCCGCCAGATTATAATGGCGGGGGTATCGCGGCAGACGCAAAGTGCGTCCGCCGCTTTCCCGCCGGTCGGCAATCGTTCCGATTGCCAGCCGGGCGGAGCTGGGGCATAATATGGTGGCGGTGCCTAGCAGACACCGCCATCCATATTGGGATGTATGGTTCCAGAGGCCTTTCCATGGTGGCGATGCCGCCATGGAAAGGCTGGCGGGGAATCGCTTTGGGGGCCCGTTGCGGGCCCCCGAGGGTGAGGGTTTGGGGGGCTGCACTTGGGGGTACCTATGGTGCCCCTACATTGCCATGCACAAGGTGGCAGGCACCGCGCGGTGCCTGCCACATTGTGCATGGCAATGCACAATATGGCACTTTGGCATTGCGGCGGGTGCTGCGTACAGCAGCACCCAACGCAAAGTCAAAAATGCGGAATGCGACCGCCAGGGTGGCGGTCGCATCCTAATCAGCGGTGCGGGACCGCTGCACGTCTGGCGGCCGGTCCCAGCACCGCTAGGGTGGCGGGTGGACTAAAGTCCGCCCGCCATCCTAATAACCCCCTTAGTTGGGAAGGCGCACCACTGGAACATACCCGCGTGTTTACTGTCACTCGATGCTGAGAAAGCATTTCACCGGGTGGATTGGGCCTTTTTACGGGCCGTCCTGCACAAAAGAGGGTTAGGTCCCCAGATGATTGCCAGGATCGGGCGCCTTACCTTTCGCCCCAAGCCCAGGCTGGTCAATGGCCAACTTACGGGTCCTATTTATGTATACAGGGGCACCCGGCAGGGATGCCCTTTATCCCCCCTGTTATTTGCGCTTGTCGTGGAGCCTCTTGCCGTCATGATCCGCCAGTCCCCTGATATTACTGGCATTGTTCTTGGTGGTGTGGACCATAAAATAGCTCTGTTTGCGGATCATCTCCTACTCACACTGTCCCGGCCACGATCCTTCCTACCCGCCCTTCATACGTTACTTCAGTCTTTCGAACTTGTATCGGGCCTTAAAATCAACCATGCAAAATCGTGGGCCTTGAATCTTACAATCCCTGTATCTGAGATCCCCGTGCTTCAGTCTCTTGTCCCGTATCAATGTGCCGCACACTCCATTCGGTATCTAGGTCTCAATCTGACTCCTAACCTTAACACGTGGTCACAAGCCAATTGGCAAGAATGTAAAAAGGCCGTCTTGGAGGATCGCCGGACGTGGAAATCTCTCCCTCTTTCCTGGCTGGGCCGTCTGAATGCCGTTAAAATGTCGGTGCTCCCGAAAATATTATATCTATTTCAGACTTTGCCCACACTTTTTCCACAACACCAAATCCAGAACCTTCAGCGCAAGCTTACTAACTTTATTTGGGGAGGGCAGCGGCCGCGCTTTTCTAATAAAATACTTATGCTACCGCGGGACAGGGGGGTGGGCTGGCATGCCCCAACTTAATGGAGTATTATTGGGCCTCCCACCTTCGTTTTATCTCGGAATGGGATGCGAGGGAGAGCGAGAACGTCTGGTTCCACATGGATAGGGCGGTGGCCTGCCGACCCATATGGGATCTCGCCTGGCTTTCACGGGAGGCTCGGCCGCATAGCGCCTATATGGCCATACCAACAAAGACTGTGCTGAATATTTGGGACAAGCTAGCGCTATCCAGGGGCCTCACTTCTTTCCCGTCTCCTCACACTCCCATTGCTCGTAATTCACATTTTCCACCTGTCCTGCACCCACATTCTTTCATGGTCTGGTCAGACGGGGGGTGCCGGACGCTCCGGGACCTTTTCAAGGGAGACACCTTTAAATCCTTCGACCAATGCAAACGGGATTTTCAGCTCTCTGAGGGGGCTAGACTACAGTATCTCCAACTTCGGCACTGGGTGCAGGCGTCGTCTTCCACTCAGGGAGCCACTCGTCCTTTTACTCCCTTTGAACGGCTGGTGCGTTCCTTTGACGAATCCAGGGGTCTGATATCTCGCACATATCAAGTTATTCAACACGCCCCCATCCTACTCCTCATACTTATCAGTCACGATGGCAGTCTGACGCTTCTGTCGACATCACGCCTAAACAATGGGAACATCTATGGCGCGATATCCCGAGGGTTTTCCGCAGCATCTCTCAGAGGGAATCTGCATATAAGGTCATGACACAATGGTACTACCCTCCACACAAGTTACACAAAATGTTCCCCAACTCCTCCCCTGTTTGCTGGCGCTGCACGGGCGCTACTGGAGATTTCCTCCACATTTGGTGGCACTGTCCGCTTTTGACTGCTTACTGGAAGGAGGTCCTTAGTCACATCAAACAAGTGATTGGCTATCCATTGCCCGAACTCCCGACCACAGTCATCTTAGGCCTCAAACCTGCGAACCTACTTACCATGACGCACAGGGACTGGCACTTAAGTTTACACATGCTTGGCGCAGCCAAACAAATCATAGCATTATATTGGAAGAAGGCTGAAACACCTCCAGTGACTGTCTGGTTCACTCGCTTGTGGCATACTATGGCCATGGAGTTACTCACTGCGCGACTACAATTTCGTGATACCAAATTTACCAAAATCTGGCAACCATTGTTAGCTTAATTTTGCAAACTTGATCATGCCCATCTTCAGCCTCCGAGGCTTCGGGCTTTACACCTCTATGAGGACAACGTACTTCCCTCTGAGGCAGACAGACTCTGGGGGCCCAATAGAAATGCTGACTAAACTCTCCACTGCATGGGGTTGTTCCTGTAAGTTGCCATGTTCCTACCTGGGTCCTCTTTCCCTATGCCCACTTCCACTCACAGGGGCTTGGTTCCTGGCTGTGGGACACCTCATTCACCGCATCTACACATTACGCAGCTCCTCCCTCCTGTTGGGGCCCACCATCACATAGCCCCTCCTCACCAGCTGGGTACCCTTTTCCCCTCCCAGAGTAATGCCCTTTATCAATGATAGCTAAGTGATGCACCATCGCTTTGCTTTTTGTGTTCTCACTTGCTGATCTTTTGGATTGGTTACTGCTGCGCTCCTCCCTTTTCTCTTCTTTCCCTATGGTCCTCTCTCTCTCTTCTTTTCTCTTTTCCTCCTTTCTCTTTCCCCTGGATTTCCTGATTGTTGTATTGTTTTTGATTTGTATTCTCAATAAACAGATTTGAAACGAAAAACTATAGATGTACAAAATATCGAATTTTTTATTTAAATAAAAATCAATGCTAAATATATTAAATAATAAAATTAACTTAAAAAAATTATTTAGATTTAATATACATTTTAACAAATATAATAAAATAAATGTAATAAAAAAAAATTAAACATACATATATAAAATGTAATATATATATTTCCTATTAAACTATTAATTTTAATTTATTTTATAATTTTATAAATATATAAAAATACAAATAAATATATATATATATATATTTACATACACTTATAACATAAAATCTAATAAAAAACATTATAATATAAATTAAAACATTAAAATATTTAATAACCTTTAAAATTAAATTTTGCACTCCATTGAGTGCAACAGTAGTGAAACTGTTGGATAGTGGAGGGGTAAAAGTTACTATTCCCACTCGAGTGAGTGCAACAGTAGGGAAAGCGTTGGATAGCGGAGGGATAAAAATTACTATTCCCACTCCAGTTTGTGCAACAGTAGGGAAAGTGTTGGATAGCGGAGGGGTAAAAATTAATATTTCCACTGGAGTCATTTCAAAATTAAAAACAAATAAATTAACAACACAAAATATTTTAAAAACAAAAAAATAAAACATATATAAAAGTTTAAATTATTACTAAAGATAGAAACAGATTAGGATGTTAAAAGATCTAACATACCTAGAAAGATTATAAAAAAAAAATCTAAAGTAATTTAAAAATAAAAAACTATTTTTTAATAGAAAATGTTTATAAACAAAAACATTAATTACATAAATGTAATATTTTTTATTTCCTACCCTATAATACCACACAATTCACAACCCACATTTAATTTTTTTTTAAATGTACCTCCATAATTAACATAATTAATTATCCATTAAACAAATATTAATTTGAAAAAATTTAAAACAATTAAAAATTAATTTACTTCCCAAACATTACCCTTATAAAACCAAAACACACACACAAAATAACAATAAACACTTACCATAAATATTTATCAATTGATAAATTAATATTAATAATCAACTAATTATTAATTAATTAAACAAATTACTTTCCACCCTCTACCCCAATAAACACCACAACCCACACCTAAAAATCATTACACAATTTCCATAACTAATTTTACATTAATAAATTAACATCAATTAACAACAACTTATTAATTAATTTAACAGAATTTACTTCCCACCCTTTACCACTATAAACCCCACAACGTACATCAAAAATTAATTACACAATTGCCATATTTTAATTAATTAATTAGCATTAACAAACAATTATTAATTAATTATAAATAAATTACTTCCACACTATTCTCCTATAAACCCCACCACCCACTCCTAAAAAACGACACAATTAACATAATTATTACAAATTAATTAATAATAATTAACAACCAATTAATAAATATTTAATAATAAAATAACTCCCACAATTAACACTATAAAATATAAATTAAATAAATAATAATAAATACAAAATATTAATACATTTATTATAATTAAATTACTTCCCACCCTACTCCCCTATAAACCCACAACCCGCTCCTAAAAAATGACACAATTAACATAATTGCCAATTGATTAATTAATAATAATTATCAGCTAATTAATTAATAATTCATAATAAATTAATTCCCACAATTAACACTATAAAATCTAAATTAAATAAATACTCATACATAAAAAATAATCATTAATTTATTATAATGAAATCTTCCCACCCTATTCCCCTATAAACCCACAACCCGCTACAGAACTTAAAAAAGTAAAATTTAATTAAGATAAAATCAATAACTATTAAAAATTTAACACATATATTAAAAAACAAAACAAATTCTTATACAAAAAAAAGATCACATACTTTTAAAATACATACTTAAATACATAACACTAATTAAAACATCAATATTTTAAACAACTATATTTTTGCAAACGATATTAACAACTTCGATATTTACAAGAACGATATTTCTTTCCTGCAAGTCGATATTCTTGACCACGATATTCTTCCTGTCGATATTTCTGTATCACGATATTTAAAACTCGATATTTGTGTTTGTCGACATTTTAAACTCGATATTCTGTCTGTGCACCGATTTAGCTATCATGTCTAGGCAGTATACTTGTATGTTATTTACAAAGAGTCTGACTTTGAATTGTAGCATTACATACATTTCCCCAGTTTCTTTATTAATTTTAAGTTTGATATGGTTTAATGATTGTTCTATTCTTAGTTGCAGGTAACTTAGGTGTCCATTACGATACCGGGCGGTAAAAAATCCGCCATCCACCATAGCGGTAAAAATACGCCCGCCTACACAGTCTGAATACCGACCGAGCAATTCCGATGCCGCGAAGCGAACACCGCCCGCGGCGGAAAAAAACCCCCAAATACCGCCCGATCATGTCCGATTCTAAGTCCACCCGTCCGCCACGGACGCAAATACGCACGACAACCAAAAACCGCCCGCCCTGACGATCTAGACACCGCCCGTGAAATTAGGATCGCTCCGACATGAGCGCGGTAATTACACAAATACACCGCCCGCCATCGTAAACAACAGAGATGGAAATGGACATGGCGGAAGCCCTGGCGGCCACGTCCCTGCACAGAAACCATCCGCGGACCCAAACAAACACACACAACATGGCCAACAAGTCCACACAGCAAGCCACGCACAAACACAGTACACATCCCAAAAACACCCCCCCCCGGACAAACAAATAAACTACTAATCCCAGAACACCAGCCACAACACACCTGAAAACAACAGACCATCATGACACACCCACATAGGTAAGCACAAAAGCAGCCCCTTCACAGACCACAATCCCTTGCAACACTACAAAGCCAAGAAGAGAGGAGAGAACACAGCGACACAGCAAGGACAGCAGCACACCACAGATACGCACCCATCACACCCACCACCACCACCACCAGCACCAGCACCACCAAACACCAGCACCACAAACGACCTGCACATCACACACCACACACACATACCGCACCAGCACCACAAACACCAAACCACACACCATGGCAGCACACAGAATGCCAAAGTTCACTTCAACTGAGCTGACGGTCATGGTCGACGAGATCATCAAGGTGCACCCACAAATCTTTGGCAACCAGGTCCAACAGACAACAGTAGCCACCAGAAATCGGATGTGGAGCAGGATCGTAGACCAGGTCAATGCAGTAGGGAACGTGCCACGCAACCGAGGCGAAATCACCAAGAGGTGGCACGATATGAAAAGGGAGGTCAAGAAGAAGGAGGCCAAGAATCGGCAGCTGGCTGACAGGACTGGCGGAGGTAATCCCGCGCTTTTCAAGTGCTTCAAGGCGTGGGAGGAGAAGGTGCGAGGCATCATACATCCGGAGAGTCTCACCGGAATACCAGGGGGAGTGGAGGCTGGTAAGTACAAACAAATGTATACCAGCACACCGCTATGTACTGTCATGCACTACCAGGATGCCATAGCTCCGAGGGCCAAACACCCCCATGTCCAGTACACAATCCACAAGACATCTCTCACACATGCAACAGACACTCCCACACACTCAGCCCAAAGGTACCAACAAACAAAACCATGGGGGCATGTGTACAGGCAGCCAGCACCACAACTCACACCAGGTCCCTCTGTACCCCAGATGTGCCGGAAGGAGCACTCCCCACACCCACACCCATGTGTCAGCCATAGCTGCACTAACCAACAAGTAACAGGGAAGTAGCCTTACCACAAAGTCCGTGTATCGGAGGGGGGACTGCAGAAGTACAACCCCCACCAGGCCCCTAGTCCTACAGCGCAGCAAGATGGAGCACTCCCCACACCCATGTGTCAGCCATTGCAGTGCACACCTTCACCGACAGGTAGATATGTTTCCCTACATGGAGGCGTGTCTGTGGGTGGTAAGCCAGCACCACAACTCACAACACCGCCTCCACTCCCACAGACCAGCAACATGGAGCACCCCTCCTCCCATAACCATGTGGCATCCATAGCATTGCACACTCAAAAACAACCTGTAGGTGGAAAACTGTACAGGGCGGGGTGTCTGTAGGCATGAGGACTGTATTACGACTAACACATGGGACATGTCACGTAGCAGGGGAACACGCAGCACTGCTCACTGTCACAATCATGTCACCAATGTGCACACGGACATGTATTACAGAGTCATACCCCACATGACCCATCACAAACACAGCAACACCTAAGGAGCCACGTCTGCATGCACAAGTCCCACTGGAGCACAGACCCACACGGCGGGCACCGTGCCACTCATCACACACATCAGCAACACCATCGAAGTCTTGACCATGTAGTCCTTACTGCCTGTTACCCACACATCGTACAACAACGCCCATGTAAGTCCAACCTGCCTAGAAGTAACAGCGTGGGACCACAATAATGCACATACACACCACTGGACCCATGAAACACACAGGCACACAATGCACATTCAACATATCATCATTCTCATCTGTCAGCCCCTGTGTCATGAAAGGTATGTCATCCGAACAGCTGGCACTCATACAGTAGTTATGCAAAGATACCTGCCCATGACAAATAATGTGCCTGCAGTGACTGAAGCGCACGTCACACTGTGTTATGATCAACAACATACATAATGTAGTCAACACCCCAAGAGCACTGCATTGCTGCACATGGCCGAGCGTAGCACGCACACCAAGGAATTGGCCCATCTGCAATACGTCGTGTGGCACACAACCATCACTCACTCACTACAATGCTTGCAGTGTAATGTCCATAAATGATAACAGTGAGCAGATATGCTGGGGATGTCAGACATACACACACCTTTGTCTCTGCACTGTCATGTAGCCAAAACACATGTCCCGTTCTGCACCCATATGTCACAGTATGTACCCCAAAACCATATTTCACCTCAAAAGCGTTGAGGGGCTGTACCCCTTTTCCCATCTGCGTTTCTAAGCGTTCCATTTGAACCACAAAACCATATTTCACCTCAAAAGCGTTGAGGGGGCTGTACCCCCTTTTCCCATCTGCGTTTCTAAGCGTTCCATTTGAACCACAAAAGCATATTTCACCTCAACATCGTCGATGGGTCTGGAGCCCGCATACACCCGAACCACAAAATGTAGGAGTATAGCAACACACACCCATCGGCATTGCTAATCCGTCCCATGCCACATGTTCACATCACACAGTTCCATTGCCTTGCCCACGCATACACACATCGTACATCCACACACACGCCCCTGGGAAACCCGTGCACGACAGTGCACGAACTGTGAATGTCAGACAACCAATACATACTTTGCTAGTTGCAACACATTAACCTATCTCATTCTCCCCACATGTGCCGAACTGCTGGATGCTGGAGAGGGAGACAGCAGCCAGCACAGCCAGTCCGCAAGCCCCCGACCCGGACTCACGGATGTAGAGGAGCTGGACACCTCCTCGGACGTGGACCACCCAGCAGGCCCATCTGGTGTGGCAGGGCACAACCGCTCCCCAGGGCCACTCCTACCCACCAACCCATCGCCCAGGGCTGCTGACCAGTCACAGACCCCTGCTGCCACGGTCGTTGCGGCAACCACCACCGCCGCAACCACCACCACCGCCGCAACCACCACCACCGCCGCAACCACCACCACCACGTCATCCCTGGCCACAGCCCCAGCGCAAGGGGTGGCCCGGCCGTCGGGGTCCACCCTGGGAGCCAGAACGAGGACCGTGGTGAGCAATGTGGCTAGTGGGCAGGTCGGTGGCAGCAGTACTGGTAGGAGGAGCAGGGTCAGGCCAACGCCATCTGTGCCTGGGAGCCAAGGCCAGCCGCAAATCGACAGAGTCCTTGGGGCCTATGAAGAGGCCCAAGGAGAATGGGCCAGGTCGGCTAGCGACACGCGGGAGGTCCTTGGGGTGTTGAGGGCCATGAACGCCCATATGGGCCAAATGGTGGCCCTCATGGGCCAGCTGGTGGTGGTGTCGAGGGCACAAGCAAGGCCAGCAACACCACCTCCGCCACCACCTGCTGTGGCGCAGGGTCGTGCAGCATCGCGTTCCCCTGCGTCCACAGCGAGTGAGCACTCCTCAGCCACCACCAGCAGCCCACCAACACACCCCCCTTCCAAACGTGGAAGGGGCCGTCCGAAGAGGAAACAGGTGTCCAGAGAGGACTTCGCACGCACCAAACGCCAGTGAGTCAGCCAGCCACCTTGACCACCTACTGCATTGACTTGTAATACGATCCTACCCCACACTGCCATGTGAATGGCATGTGTCTGTTGGACTGTGGACATAGGACTAAATGGGTACACCTTGAGCATCACGCAGCCATGACCGTCAACTCATAGTCACTGCACGCACCACTTTTGTCAACACCTTGCACACAATAACATGTCACAGCTGAAAATAAATACACCTTGATCACAATCTGCTGTTTGTGCCCTGTGTTTATTCAATGATGTGCAACCGCCACCATGAGCAGAAATGCATCTGCTGCGTGGTATGTCGATGGGACAGGAGAGGCTGTAGGGACCTAGGGGTGAAAAACAGAACAAGAGTACATTCAATGAGCGTGTCACACACTCATCACACAGTACTTGTCACCAACTACAAGCAATGTACACACATCTCACAGAGCAACAGGGCACAATGCAACAGCCACTGTCAGTGGCATACTAACCTGGACATGGACCATTGACACACAGCACTCAGTGAACAAAAGGCCTCCGTGACAGAGCACACATACACCTGCACAACTACAGCTACTTCAGCCGTCGTAAATGGACACTCACCGTCAAGTGAAGTAGCGGGCGATGAGCTGCTGACGCACATTCACAGCTTCCTCCTCTCCACTGTCCTCGTCACTGGACCCGTCCTGGTCTGCAGGCTGGGGCCCTGGATGATCACCGTCATCCACTATTAGGGGGATCTGCTTGCGAATAGCCAGATTGTGCAGCATGCAGCAAGCCACTACTATCTGGCACACCTTCTGTGGGGAGTACGCCAGTGCGCCCCCGGTGCGGTCCAGGCATCTGAACCTGGACTTGAGGAGGCCAAGGTCCGCTCCACCACACGTCTGGTCCTCCCATGTGCCTCATTGTAGCGGTCATCAGCTGGGGTCCGAGGATTACGTAATGGGCTGAGCAGCCAAGGCCCATTCGGATAAGCAGAGTTCCCTGGGTGTGAGGAATACCGAGATTAGTTGCAATTCCAACTGTCCCCAAGACAGCATCGCACAACAGCCACGCTACACGAGTACACATACTCACCAACAATCCAAGCACGGTCCGGTTGCAGATTGGTCATCAGACGTGGTAGGATGCTGTTGCGCATGATGTGCGAGTCATGGGCCGATCCTGGAAACTTCGCACACACGTGTGAAATGACCATGTCCGCAAGGCACAGCACTTGCACATTCAGGGAGTGGGTGTGCTTTCTATTCCGATAAATGTGCTCCATGGCCTGTGGTGCTACAAGGCCAATATGGGTGCAATCGTTTGCACCAACAACGTGGGGGATCCGTCCAAGGGCATAGAAATCACCCTTCACTGCCGCCAATTCACGTGCCCTGGGGAATCTGATGTACCTGTTCCTGTACAGCATCATAGCTGACAGTACATCACGAAGCACCATGCTGAACATGGGCTGGGACATCCCACTTCCACTGCCCACTGTGTGTTGGAATGACCCAGTGGCGAAGAAATGCAGTGCAGCCATCACCTTAGCCCTGGGGGTAAATGCAGTTGGATACACCCTGCGAGGACGGAGGTGGGGTTCCAACAAGGCACATAGGCGATGCAGGGTGGGTCGGTCCAGACGGAATTTCCGGATTACCTCCACATCCTCCATGTCTGACAGCAATTGGTAGGGGCGATGTATGTTTGGTATCCTCCTAGGAAAGATGGAAGTGGACACATGTGAAAGCAACACGCCACAGGGCATTTCCACATACACAAAACACAAATGACTGACCAAGCAATAGAATCACAGAACAGCTGACAAGTAGGGACAGCACAGCCACAATACACTTGCACAGGTCCCCTGCCAATTGCAATGGGCAGTGACACACACCATTGCTATGAGCATGCACATGGGGATTTAGGACTTAATAACTTGTAAGGCATGCTTATGGTATCAGACTGCATATTTGGCAAGCGGCAATACCACGGCAACATAACTGGCTGCTGTGCATGACACTGCTTCCGAGGCTGGGTGAGTATGGCACACACCAACAACGCTATGGACACAGGCTGAGCGGCCAAAACAAGTGGGACCTGTAGCACGAGGGGATATGAGACAGTCATTGATGTCCCTACTGCACCCTATGTACAGCACTGTACGGATCACACCTCCAGAAACATTGACAGGTGTACACATTGACAGCTCCATGCCAACACGGCTGTGTGATTGCCAATACACATCACAAGTGACACGTAACGTTGCACGTGCCAGGTGGCAGATGTACATAGTGAAAGATGGCATGTGTGTGCATATGCATATCCCATGCTCCCATGCCAATGTGTACATGATGATATGCTAACAGACATGTGGAGGCTGGGCACTGGCCGTCACTGCCTATGCACACAGCATGTTGTGGCCCTGTCCATTGTGGACCTGCTCCCACACACAAATCATGGCCACACCTGCAGATGCATTGCGCACATTATACTGTGTGGTGCACATGGCATCAGCGGACTGTACCCGCCATGGGCCAGGCCCTTGCGGCCAACTCCAATGACCCTCGCGGTTGCACCCTGCGTGTTCCACTATGGAGGTAAGCGTCCCGGGCCAGCTGGGAGCAGGCCATCGTCTGCAATTGAAGCTGGCAGACATGGTACACAAATTGCAGCAGCTTGGACCCACTGAACCTGCCCCAGGGGGCTATATGAGTGTGGGAGTGTGACCGGCATTACCACAGCTACCTGGGATTGCAGCCTGGCATCCCTCAACAACACCTGCTGCTGCCACCTGTCCACCTTCACGTCGATGACGCTGAGGATATGTCCAGGTCCACTCACCAGCGAGGAGCTGGAGATCCTGGATTCCGAGCTCCACGCACACTGCACATGGCTATTCCTTGCGAAAGTTGTGTGTGAGAGACAACTGCAGTGTGTGTGGGAGTGCATGTGGGGGACACACATGTCGTTGATCCGCAGCACTATGAGTCAGAGCCTGTGGGGTTCAAACATGCACTGCTCACCATGCTGACTGCAGGTGGCAGGGGTATGTGAGCTCTCGGGCGCTTTGACATGTCTGTCCCTCCCGAGTGGTGGTACATGGCAACTTCATGTCAGACATCCAGTGACACAGACAATTGGCAATGCAGGTCTCAGTGCACTTTTTGCTCGTGTGAATGTCAGGCTGGGGCCATGCTGCCCTTCTCAGTCCCAGCAGGCCTGGCCTGCACATTGACTGCACAATGCCAGTAGGTGACATCACAGACTGCCTAGTGGGTTACAAGTGTCTCCTGTTCAGGACCCTCCGGATAAGCGCAAACTCAGCCCTGTCGATTGGACACACCATGCCTCGTGATAGGGATGTGTGTGAGTTAGTGGCACTGAATGTGACCTCCGTTGCGGGGAGGGGCATGCACAGGGCGAGTACGTTGATTGTTGCGCAGTGTTGGTCACAGTGGGTACACCCACACAGATGTGTTGTCTTGTGATATTTTGCTAGGTCCGCCTGACAATGGACAGTAGATGTGGGCAGACTACACATTGCACGATGTGCTGTCTATATGCATGTGCCTTCACACCAGGCACAGCTGCCCCTGCACATGTGACCCCTGCTGCCCTCAGTGCTGGGTCTGTTGAGCTGATGCGCCATCTGTGCGTGGGGCAGACAGCTCTCCTCACTTCCGTCATTGCCCATGACATCACTTTGCCGCAGGTGACATGTATCATGGAGGGCCCACATGTACGCGTGGGTGGACTACACAAGACTGTCCGATGGTTGTCACACCCAGTCAGTGCTACGAATGGGAAGGATGTGGTGCTGGTACTCATTTATATGTGTCGAGTGTGCGGGTCTAGGTGCGGGGCTACATGCAAGACATGGGAAGTTCATCGGCTTATCTACTAGTTGCAATACACACGAGACACGTCTTTTTATGACCACATCAGGGTCATTCCTTAAACTAACTGGAAGTCAGACAGTCATATGTTACCCTGTACTCATGGCCTCCCCTCGCTCACCCAAATATGCGTTTGCACCTGAGAAGCCAGCGCATGCACAAGCAGCTCCAAGCTCGCCCCAGAGAGGCCAAGGAGTGTATGTGTGGGGCCAGTTGAACAAGTGGTCTGTCTCGCGGTATAATAAGTGGCGGGACGCCGTACACCTGCGTGGTGCCCCGAGTCGAGACCCGGGCAACATTGACAATGCATGACAGGCTCCGCAGTCCGGATACACCACCTGCAACACACAGAGGCTGTAGCTGCCCTAGCGGCCCAGGCCGCGTCCAACTGGAGCTCATGGACCCACACATTCACTCTTTGGCCTCTCTGGGGCGAGCTTGGAGCTGCTTGTGCACGCGCTGGCTTCTCTGTTGCAATGGCATGTAACGTGTGTGGGAATATAGGCAATGAGTGAGATGGTGCGAGCCACCTTCCGTGACGTCACTCCTGCTCGTGATGTGTGCGTCACCCCACTACTTCCATTGGACTTGTGCCATACTACATATTGAGGATGTGTTGCCTGCGTGATGTGACCAGGAGGAGCGCGCCATGACCTCTCACCCACCATGCTCCACTGCCATCCCGTGCCCTGGATTGCCTGTGCAGGTGGACAATGTTGGGGATACACCTGGTCGACAGGGGATGTGAGTGCCTTGGCAAGGGCCTGGTGGATGCACAGCAGTATCCAGCATGTCCACAGAGGGTGGGCTGAAGTCTACACCTGATGCAGCATTGATCGTGTGCCCGCCTGTTGTGCACACACGAGTTCACATTCATCCCCAGACAGGTGGTCTTTACAAATTCCCAGGAGAGCGGTGATGTACTGCTCCGGAATCCTCCCAACACAGCGTGTTTCAACATTGCATGTGCGCACCTACCCGTCACACCCACCCACCTGAGCCAAGCGTAACTCCCGCTTCACATGACACATGTGTGTCTTCCACAGTTGTGCTACTCATTTGCGTTGACATCCAATGACAGTGGACTACATGGTCATCTCACGACTGCCGTGTACTTCACACACTCTCATCCTCTCTCATTCGTACTCGTGGAATGAATAAGCAGAGACACATATTTACTTCAAGCCATGTATTAGGACTTATGTCCTCTGTGATGCAGTATAGTGGACACTACTGGCAGCGAAATGCATGTGGAGGATATACTCAGCATGATTACACATAGCATAGGGTGTAGGGGTACATGTGATTAGTTGTTGACTGTGGGATGTGGGCTTCAGAGTTACAACTGCTTAGCCGTTGCTGTGCTAATGTGCATTTGCTAATTACTGTGGGGCTGCTGACTTTGACACAGACAGTATACATTTTGCCTACCAGACCGCTTGACATCATGGGCACAGTACATCTCAGTTCCATGTTACAGGTTTGCTGCTATAGTTACTCATACACACGTGCGTGAGGGGTGTCATCAGGGCATGGGCCTACGTGCATGCAACGGCGTCCCACTTGTTGTTGCAATGTGGTGGCTACTGGACATGACACAGTCACTGGGGTCATGTTGTAGGGGGATGCACTTGTTGTCCATGGAAAAGTCCTGGCACGGAAGTTCAGAGGGAGGTGAGGTGACAGCTCTCACATACTACAGCCGACCGATTACTGTCCACTGACCGGTGCATATGTTCATGGGCGCAGGATACATATTATGGCATAGTTGTACGTGCAGTGTTGTCCATGTGGTTGCCATTCACAAATCCCATGCCTCTGCCTCCCCCTGTTCATGCAGAGTTACTGGATGTGATGAGGAACAGAGTGCATGTCCCGAAATTATCCGATATCATGGCAGTGTTGTTAATGGTGTGGTGTTAGTTGCAGGTTGTATGGTATAGTTGTTGTACTGGTAACTGCTCAGTCCGTGCGGAGCCAAGCATAGGTACGGTGTAGGACATCATTGTTCAATTGGGGGTATTGCGTCGGGGTCCGACGAATTGACAGGTTGTCAGGTATGCGATACCTTCCAGCAGGGCTTCCATGGCAATGGTGGTATACATGGACGCCATCCAATGAAGCGGATGGTGGCTGTCAAGGTGTTGGTCGTAAGTTGTCCCTTGTAGGAGCCTGATGGGACATGTTGGATGACATTCGATGAAACTGTGATCCAGAATACGTCGTGTGGAGGCACAGTGGTCCCATTGCAGTGTGGGTCCGATTGCAGCCACATACGGCATGCCCCCATAGGCTGAACAGATCCTGTCGTGGATGTCCAGGGGGTTGAACAGTTGTACCAGGTCCGCCATTGGACATGCCGGGTTGGAGAGACATAAATCCACAGGACAGTGGAAGGGACACCTCCGACAGTAGAAGACGGGGATGACGCAGCTGAACAATGCGATGCGTTAAGTTAGTCGGTAAGTTACGTTCAGCAGAGCCAGATTTTCACATCCCAATATCTGTATCAGGTTATGTTTGTACACCTTCATCTGTCCGGCGTAGTTGGGTAGGTGTGGTGCAAGTGCCATTTTGCTGCAGGGCGATGTGATGGCGTGCTCCGGCTGTCTGTGCAGTCTGCAGAGTGCAACCTCTGACGTTGCTGGGAATTCTGTAATGGTCGTAGGGAGGCAGGACTTGGGTTATAGTAGCTTCTGTGGAGGACACAGGCCCTCATCCCACATGCTTCTATGAATGGTCAAGGTCAGTGGTGTCTGACTCCTTCCAGATAACTTGCATGTGAACCACATGGGGGAGTGTTATTATTTCTTTTTCCGTTCGAAATGTTCTTTCGTGTTATGCGCTATCTGCCCAGTGGACGGTTCCCTCTGCATGCCTGTGTTGGGCTTTTTTGGGGATAATGACTGTATTGTCCTGCTTGAATGGTTGAGCTGTGGTTTCGGTGTGGGTATGGAAGGCCATTCAGTGCTATCTCCTCTCCCGTGTGTGGGCGGCACGCTGCGTTTCCGCTATACGTTGGGCCTTGTGTGTGGGTGTTATAATTGGAGCCACCTGTTGTCGGTCCCCGGGATCTTTGATGTTACGTATTGCATGTCTTGGTATTGGGTGCAGGGTGGTATCGGTGTTTCTGTGTGGTACTGGCGTACCTTTTGCCGACGGGGTCCATATTCTGCTGGGTGATATTTCCGCCGCTGTGTGCTTCGCCATGTTTTGCACACAGGGGTGTGTCCTAATTTGGCGTGACATCACTGACATGTTCGGGTCAGTTGTGTGACGTCAGGTTGGCAACAGTGAATTACCGGTTGGGGACATGACTGTGGCAGGTCTGTCACGTGACATGTGCGTTCAGGGTGGGGCTGGTGTGTGGTGTTTGTTGTGCCCTGTGTTGTTTGTGTGCGGCGCATACATGGCGCTGTCGTTGGGCTCTGCGTTGTGCGCATGTGTGGCTGCGTCTTCGCCGCTGCGCTGCGGGGCCGTGACGGTGACGTTAGTTCCTGGTCCCAGGTAGTGTGTGCCCGGTTGTTACGAGTTGTTTCAATTTGCCCGGTGTGACATTTGTGGGTGCAGTGGTGGATGTGTCGTGTACACGCAGGGGTGTCTGGGGGGGGCCAAGTACAGTTCTTCCGCCCTTGCACTGTGTGCGGTGTTTGCGTGCCCTTGTTGTATGTCTGCCTACCTGCGTCTCCGCGGTGCGTTGACTCCTAGGTTCTGCATCAAGTAGAGCATGGGGAGGGCCTGCAGTGCTGGATTCATGCTCGGGGGGTCCGCCTCTTTGGTGTCCGTACTCAGCGATCGAGTTTCCGCCTTGGTTTCTCGTGCGCTGTCTCTTAGCCGTGGGAGCTGTTTGTTTGCGGCATCGTAATTTGTACGCCGGGCGGTACGTGATTTCGTCGGACGATGTGTGTCCATTGGGCCGCGCCGCTACGTGAACGGGCGCACTTTGATGGCGGACGGCGTCGCTGGCTTACGGGCGGTGTTTGGCTGACTTTTCACATCCTAATTGGGCGGGCGTGTGGGCCGCGGCGGGCGGACAGTAACTGGTGGTTTTTACATCCGACAGCACGGCGGTGGTGCTACCGCCCGGCATCCTAATGGGCCCCTTAGTTCTTTTTGGAGGGCTGCTATGAATTTGTAGAGTGTTAGATTGTGTTCGCCCTGTTGTGGCTTGGAATGCATTGTCCCATCCTTCCTCTACATTGTTGATCTTGGCTTGTTGAGCCATGGTGCTGTCATAGACATTCCACCATGGTATTTAGAATTTGGGTTGACATCTGTGTCCGGAGTGGTGCAGTCTGCCAACTTAAGTGTCTTCGAAGTAGCCCATTAGTGGGCTTAAATTTTTGTTAATTTGTTTGGTAAAATGGAGATTCTTTGGTAAAATGGAGATACATCTGCTACAGGTATATATGCCAGGGCTATTATTATTTTTTTATTTCAAAGGCAAATTAGCTGTTTGTTTCATATGCTATACTTAGTGCAGATGTTTGGAGATGTCTCCAAATGCTTTGGTTGAAGTGGTAATAGGAGCCTCGTATGACTGTGTGTGGGTATAGTTTAAGAATTGTAAGTATCATTGCCTCTTCAAAGTCAATTATAATTTTGTTTGGAGAGTAGTTGTTGGTTTTTACTCCGATGTGGTTTAAAAGTTCAAAGTAATTTGCACCTTGTTTGTTAGGTAGCACATAAATGAGGGGTATGTTAGGTTATGATATTCACTATGGGGGTCATTACGATGGCGGGTGGACTCGACTCGTTCCCGCCACCATAGCGGTGCCTGGAACCGCCCGCCTGCAAAGCGGCGGTCCCGCATGTGAAATTACGATGCGACCGCCACCGTGGCGGTTGCATCTAGCATGTTTACCATTTGGGCGGGTGCTGCTGGCTGCAGCACCCGCCACAATATTAAAAATGCATGTCTTGCATTTCCCTGCACTGCGTGGCAGGCACCATGCGGTGCCTGTCACTCAGTGCAGGGAAATGTAGGGGGGTACCATGGGTACCGCCCAAGTGCACCCCCCACCCCCACTCACAAGGGGGCCCACAACGGGCCCCCAAATGCAATCCCCGCCAGTCTGTGAATGGCGGTTTCACCACCATACACCGGCTGGCGGGGATGCAGCATTGTAATATGGCGGACGGTGCCTGCTAGGCACCGCCACCATTTTACAGATGCTGACCGCTCCGCCAGGCAATCGGATCTTTGCGCCTGCCACGGTCGCGGTCAGATTCCCCCCACCATCCTAATTTGGTGGGGGGAAAATCGCTGTCCGATGGCGGAAGGCCCACCACCGCACGGCTGGTGGTGGCGGGCCTTCCGCCATCGTAATGAGGCCCTATGTATGGTGTCTATCTGTGTGAACGATATGCAGGTGTGTCTGCATCACACTGTAGGAGTTATCCTCCTGGGCTGTGCAGCATGGGGGGCTGACCATCAGGCTGTGCTCCAGTTTCATCTTCAGATGTTGGAGAAATGCTCTCCTCCGGTCCCTCACAAGCCCCGTCCATCCAAAGTAATGGCAGCAGGCTAGGTGTCAGTATCCCTCCCGGGGTGGCCCCCGGGTCAGTGAGGGGACTCCATCTCGAGGATCGACATCTAAGTCCAATAGCTGTTTCGCTTCTGCCTGAGAGCGGAAAGAGCATTGCTTGCCCTCCCAAGTGAAGAGAAGCACGAAGGGGTGCCCCCATTGGTAGCAGATGTCCATTTCTCTTAACTTGTTTGTTACCGGCTCAAAGTCCCACCGACGGCGTAGTGTTACAGTAGACAGATCTTGATACCAGTAGATTGTGTGCCTCCTAAATACCTGATCAGCTTTATTCCTGGAGTCTTTGAGTATAGCCTCTTTTTCAGTAAAGAAGTAGACACGTGTCAAGATGGAATCCTAGTTAGGAGCCGAACATGGCGGACGCGTCTTCTTAGAGCTCCGCTGTTCGCTCCCTTCCAGGGCCATAATCCGCCATAATCCTGGATCCCAGCGCTTATCGGCGTGAGCTACACACGCATAGACACGCAGCGCTCCCGCTGTGGTAATCCGGCGGGACGGGGAGCTCGCTTTACCCGCGGACCGGCTGGCCGGAGGAGACCTCACGCGCACCGGAGAGCAGCTGCGGCCGTGCTGCGGCGGCCGCATACCACAGGCAGCGAGACCGTACCTGGCGCCGCTTTGTCTGGGGACCCCGCCTCGGTGGCATGGACCGTGTCCCGATCTATAGGGGCGCCGGAGGGTGCGATCCGTCGGCGGAGGTCATGTCTCTTCAGCGATGCCATTGGGGTGCCCCTCCCCCAGCCTTACCCGCATTGGGCCCTGCACGTGGAGACTCTGGGCCTAGAGAGGCCTACCCGGGGCCGGGATTTTGCTGCCCGAGGACCGCCGCTGTGCCTGCACACTATTGTGGACTTTCTCACTGCGGCGAGGCACACCCAGCGTCCATTTGCTGTTACCCCATGCGCCTGACCCCCAGCTGAGGGGAGAACGATCTCGTGATCAGGACCTTCCTGGCCGTGGACCTGGACGGTGAGTCGGTCCGTGCCGCCTAATCTCTTCCCTTCTGGAGCGGCGGCTTTCTGGGGGGGCCCCGTCGACCATCCTGACCTTCCTGCCGCACTGGGGGCCCCAGGAGATCTTTGAGGGGCTTCCTGCTCAAATCAGTTGGGATCGGGTGCGCTCGGGGCTGGGGACGTGGTCGCAGTGCCCCCCCGCCTGGCCCTGAGGTGGGCGGCGTACCCTGCTGCTCCTCATTCACCCTCGCTTCTGGCTGCAGTAAAGACCGATCTGGAGTGGACCCTACTGTGGACTTCATTATTCCGGTGAGCCGGGCGGGTGGTGCGTTTGGGGCTGGGTCCCGGGCGGGTGGCTGCGCTGACCCGCCGCAGGGAGCACTCCGGGGGACCCGCCGGATCGGACCCACCAGCGGCATACCCGGCATCCACCTGCTGCTGCCCCATGTGCCAGACCCCCACCTGAGGGGAGAGTGATCCGGAGATCGGGGCCTTCCTGGCCGCGGACCTGGACGGTGAGTCGGTCAGCGCCGCCCAGTCTCTTCCCCTTCGGAGGCCGCATCGACCATTCTGACCTTCCTGCCGCACTGGGGGCCCTGGGAGATCTTTGAGGGGCTTCCTGCCTACATCGGCTGGGATCGGGGGCGCTCAGGGCTGGGGACACGGTCGCAGTGCCCTCCACCTGGCCCTGAGGTGGGTGGCTAACTATACTGCTCCTCATTCACCTTCGCCTCTGGCTGTAACGCAGACGGATCGGGAGTGGACCCTCTGAGGAGCGCCCCACACTATCATGGGCAAAGGCAATCCTGGTGCGGCGGCACCCAAACAACCTACCATGGACCAGTACACCACAACCGCCCCGGCGGGTAAGGGAGCCACTGAGGGCATCTCCCCGGACACGGCGATGCTCCTAGAAGCCATTAATCAATCAAGGACCGCCCTCGAGGCCCAGATTTGGGCAGTGGGTACGGAAGTGTCGTTCCTCCGCCAAGATCTCCGGAAGGCGGTCGACCGCATCACTGAGGCGGAGACGAGGGTTTCTACTGTGGAGGACACAGTTTCCGCCCTCCAGAAGAAGGTTGACAAGCTGGCCATGGCCTCCCAGGAATTGGCGGCGCGGGCCGAGGATGCAGAAGGACGGGCCCGCCGCAACAACATCCGCCTGGTGGGTTTCCCGGAGGGTTGCGAGGGATCATCGATGGAGGGCTTCCTTTCGGGCTGGCTCAAGACGCTGTTACCTGCTGAAGACATCTCTTCCTGCTTCATGATCGAGAGGGCTCACCGCGCCCTGACCAAAAAGCCGCCGCCGGGGGAACGTCCGCGGCCGGTTATTGCTCGACTTCTTAACTACGCGGACCGTGATGCCATCCTTCGTTTTGCCAGGACACATAAAGACAAAATGGTTTTTGAGTCCCATCCCATCATGGTCTTCCCGGACTACACCCGGATAGTTCAGCAGCAGCGTCAATCCTTTGTTGCGGCCAAGTGGCGGCTACGTGAACTGAACATAACGTATGCACTCCTTTTCCCGGCCCGTTTGAAGGTCATCTACAATTCGAAAACGTATTTCTTCGATACCCCAGAGGCGGTGTTTACATGGACGGATGAGCGACGAACCCTCAAGCCGCACTCTCCACTCCCTTTGGACTCTGACTCTTCCCAGGGCTCGCACAGGAACGGCCGACAAGGCGGAGATGCAACTCATCGACGACATCGATCCCGTTCCAACTGGCGTTCCCAGAGCAAGAAGGATACCGAAGACTGAGGTAGTCCTGGGGTTCGGACAAACTTTATTATATTGACCTTTCCTTTTCTCACTTGCCTGAAGGGTCCGCTGGCTGCGGTCACTTGCCGAGATCTCTTGCCTTTAGGAACTGGGGCCTATGCTATTTCCCTGGAAGGTGCGAGCCCTTCCACGCCTCCACTGTTCTGAGTTATTATGGGTGATGTTGGGAGGGGGGGGGATCCATTGGGGGTTCCGCCAGGGTCTTCACGTTCGGGGGCCAGGACGAGATTCCTCCGCGACAGGTACTCCATGTTTTAGGAAGTATAGGGGTTGGGGGGAGGCGGGAGGGGTTGGGGTGGGGAATTTCTTGTTTGGTTGTTAGTGTTCTGCACGATGCACACAGCACAGAGTCCCATATTTTCCACATCATCCTTCACACTACACCTTAAGGACGGGTCATGACACCCACAGCAAGTGCCACTCCACTAGGAGATCTTAACATCGTTTCCTGGAATGTACGGGGCCTATTGAATAAGGTCAAGCGGGGGGCGGTACTCCACATGGCGAAGCGTTATTCAGCTGATATCTTGCTGCTGCAAGAAACTCACATGCTAGGCAACAAGGCCCCATGTCTTTCTCGTTATGGATATGCCACAGTATACCATTCCGGCTTTTCCAGGGGGGCACGCGGTACAGCCATACTTATCCACCGCAGAGTCCCATTCCAAGTGATGCAACACTGGTCCGACCCAGGTGGCCGCTTTACGGTCATTTCTGGTACTCTGGCTGGGGAACGGATCTCAATTGGGAGTATATGCGCCCCACCCCCGCTCGGCCAGACTTTCACAGACAGACTAACGCAACTATGGGGTGATCTCCCTGACGACCTGACTATCCTCGACGGAGACTGGAACAACACCATGGCTCCCTCGGATCGGTGGCGAGCCCGACCCCCAGTCACCCCTCCTCCCAGGTCTAAACTCAACATACTGAGGCATACATTGGGTTGGGTGGACACTTGGCGGGCTTTGCACCCTTCAGAGGCCGGATTCACATATGCATCATTAGTACTCCCCACCCTCTCACGCCTAGATTATTTGTTTCTCCCACGTAGCTATATTCATAGAGTGTCACATGCCTCTATTCTGCCACGCGGCTTGTCCGATCATTCACCAATCCAGCTTAAGCTCCGCCTGCAGACAAGCCGTGCCCCATACCGATGGCGCATGTCCCCCTGGTTGCTTAGGGATTCCGGGTATCAGGAGATGCTACACTGGGCCACTGCCGAGTACTTTAGTTTCAACGCCGCGTCCACTCAGTCCCCGATTATTTTATGGGAAGCCTTTAAACCTACCATTCGAGGAGCGGATATCAGCTATTGCACTGGAGAGAAGCGGCGCCGCATGGCACAGGTCCAAGATCTAGAAGATAGACAACTTGCCCTTCAAACCTCGTTGGTGGCAGGTTCTGATGCCGGTTCTCGCCGTAACTTGCTCCATGTTCAACAGCAGCTACGTCGGCTGCTCACGGATAATGCCAAAGAAGCCTGGCTGGCAACTCAATATAGGATATATCAATGGGGTGATAAATCTAGTCAGATGCTCCACAGACTATGTCAAGCACGGGCCTCCCCGACGCAGGTCCCCCTCGTGAGATCCCTTGCAGGTGACACATGTACCTCCCCGGGGGCAGTGGTGCAGGCCTTTGCTGATTTCTATGCTTCCTTATACAGCGCCCAAGAGGGACTCGCCGAACCACTCATAGATGCCTTTCTTTCAGATGTCCCCCCCAGGCGCCTCTCGGACGAGCAACGGAATGCCCTAGATCAGCCCATTTCTCTGGATGAGCTGCGGGCGGCCCTCACCAATACGCACCCAGGTCGTGCGCCGGGCCCAAACGGGTTCCCCTGCGATTTTATGCGACCCCTTATAGGGACCACCGGTCCCCACCTTCTTAAAGCGTTGAACCAGGCAGTAGAACAGAGGATCTTGCCCCCAGACTGGTGCCATGCCGAAAAAGTTGTTTTCCTCAAACCGGGTCGCCCTTCGGAGGATGCAGGCTCGTACCGCCCCATATCTCTATTAAACTTCGAGCCGAAATTATTGGGGAAGGTTCTGGCTGATCGCCTCCGCACCTGCATTCAGGACTTAGTGCATCCAGATCAATCTGGCTTTATGCCTCAACGCTCTACTAGGCACAACATCAGGCGCGTACATACTGCCGTAGCGGAGGCTCACCGCCTGGGACGCCCTGCGGCAGTCCTCCTAGCTGATATCGACAAGGCGTTCGACTCCTTGAGCTGGACCTTTCTTTTTAAACTTCTAGAAGCCGTGAACCTAGGGCCCCATTTTCGCGCCTATGTAAAATTGCTGTATACCGACCTTACGGCCACGGTTCGCGTGGCCGGCCATCACTCTGTCCCCTTTCCCATCCGCAGGGGGACCAGGCAGGGTTGCCCCCTCTCCCCGCTCCTCTTTGCCTTAGCAATAGAGCCCTTGGCTGCGTGGGTGCGCAGGGATGCGGTCTATCGGGGATTGGATTGGTCACCTGAGTGCTCGGACAGGGTAGCACTGTATGCTGATGACGCGTTATTCTTCTTTTCCGACCCTTGGGCCACGGGGCCGAGGGTGCTTCAGATTTTGCGGGTGTTCGGCGAAACGACAGGACTATATGCCAACCCATCCAAGTCGGTTCTTTTCCCCATATGCGGTGAACAGGGGAGTACAACGTGGGCCGCACAACTGATCATTGCTGACGAGGGGTTTAAGTACCTCGGTGTCCATATCACTAGATGCCCCACTGTGGCGTGGTCGCGCAACATAGCCCCCTTGCTTCCGGCGATCCGTGAGGAGACGACCGTGTGGTCCCATCTTCCCCTATCACTATATGGCCGGTCAGCCATTTTCAAAATGGTGTCCCTGCCACGCTTGCTTTATAGGCTGCAGAATTTCCCATATCCCATCCCTCCGTCGTGGTTTCTCCAAATTAACGCACTCTTAAACAGATTCCTCTGGGGGGGAGGGGCGATTCGGGTAGCCCTGGCGACATGTATCCAATCCACCTACTGTGGTGGAATTGCGGCAGCAGACGTGCGGGCGTATTATTGGGCATCTCAGCTCTTGGTAATTAATGAATGGTGGTACAATTCTCAAGACGATCCGGCCTATGCGGTGGAAAGACTTTTCCTGGCGGAGCACCCACTACTTGGTCTCCTATACAGCAATTCGTCCTTGGCGGTGCTCCCCCCGGCCTGCAGTACGGTGATCCGGATCTGGAGACATGTGTCCCGGTCCATGGGCTGGTGGGGCATGCTGACAGGCACAACCCCCCTTTGGCGAGGCACGCGCCTCCGGCCGGTCTCCGCCCTGACCGGGTTTCGCAGATGGGATGACATAGGAATATCTACACTAGGAGATGTGATGCGTCAGAGGATGCAGGAGGAGTTTGGCCTTCACAAATCCCAGTTCCATAAGTATTTACAGCTCTGGCATGCCCTGTTTCCCCTGATAAGGCATCTCCAGTCCTTACCAGAATTCCACCCCATGGAGGGCAGACTGTTAATGGGGGATCTATGGGCCCATAAAACCCGCCAAATTCATCAAACTTTGATCACACACTCCAAGACGAACATACCACGGACCCGGGCTGCGTGGGAGGCGGACCTGCCGGCCCTGACGGATGACGACTGGACGGAGGCCCTTGCCAGCCCTAGGTATGCTGCTGTCTCCTCTAGGTACCGGTTGATCCAGTTCAAATACCTTCACAGAATATATTACACCCGCCTTCGCCTCTGGAAGATGGGGGCTATTCAGTCCCCTACATGCCTCCGCTGTAACTCTGAAGAGGGGTCATTTCTTCATACGGTCTGGAGTTGCGGTGCACTGCAACATTTTTGGTCAGGTGTGATGTCCTGCCTGAGGCAGGTATTGGGGTGGGACATTCCGGCGGACCCTAGACTGATACTTCTTCACAGCACAGAGGGCATCGGGGGAATAGATATAAGAGGCACCTCCTGTTCCTGGGTCTCACTTTAGCCAAGCGCGATATTGCGCAGCATTGGAAATCTTCATCTCCCCTGGGCGGCGGCATGGAAAACAGCCTTAGATACTTGTATGGCGGCTGAAGTGGCGGTGTTTCAGGCACGGGGTGCCCGCAAAAGCATGGAAAGATCTGGGCCAGGTGGGCAACATACAGGGGTATTGACCTGTCCTTCCTTTTACAGCCAGCAAACCAAGACCCTATCGAACGACAGGTCATCAATGACTCACCGATCTAATGTGTTAACGGGCTGTAGCTGTGGACCTACTTTCTTTATTGTACATGTATTTTGTGTTCCTTATGGGATGTGCTGTGCAGGGTTGGGGGGAGGGGTGAGATGTTGGACCGAATGTTTTACAGATCTCCTGGTGGGGCTCTCTCCAGTATCCCATGTTCATACATTCTGTCATACACCTATATGATGTTTACGGGGTTAGCCCACTCAATGTAATAAATGCAATAAAATTTGTTGTTAAAAAAAAAAGATGGAATCCGAGTGCTCAGGGGCTGAAGCCACTCGATGTGCCCTATCAAGGACAGGCAGGGGCATCGTTGTCACCCCAAATGGTTTGGAGGAGTTCTGCTGTGAATGTCATGATGTCGCTGCCTTCTGCCCCACGGGGGCCTCATCTGATGCGTATATTGTTTCGGTGACTCCTGTTTTCTTAGTCCTAGTTTGGTTTTTAGTTCAATGTGTTGCCTTTCAAGAGTCGTCACTCTCCTCCACAGTATTTCCTGGTCCTCTGACCTAGAATCTGCAGTGCACTCTAGGCTGTCAACTCGCACCCCTATCTCAGAGACCTCCCTCCTGAGGTCTTTGATGCAGGTCTTGCGATCTGCTTTAAGCGAGCCTATCTCTGAGCTAATTTCTTGTAAGAAACAGTCCATATAATCCTAGGAGATAGGTACTTGCAGCGGGCCCCCACTATCAATGCCTTCGAGGTATCTTTCTTATAAAGATCTGTGGGGGAGATTGCCCCAAAGGGAAGTTACTGGCGTGTCCTTGAGGGATTTGGGGCACGGCATGATGTCCTGGGTGCTGATATCAGGCAGAGAGAGACTGGGTTTTTCTATTGCCTCTCCACCCTGTCCCTCGTCGCAAAGGTGGCCTGCACCAGGTCTGTTCAGGTCGGCAACAGTGCCCCACGGACGACGTGGCCTGAAAGTAGTGGAGAGGAGCGGTCTGCAGGAGTTTATGTTGCGCTATGGGCAGGAATCAGCTCCGGGCGCCTGGTGATTTTGCTGTCAATGTGGTCTCTTAGCGGCCACTTCATCCTGATGCAGGATGTAGGGGTGGTCGCCAAACGGTGATGCCCAAAATGCCAGAGTTCAAAATACCTGCCCAGAGGCCGCCAAAGCAGCCACGAAGCACCACGTCCCAGTCACCCCAGGTGTCTATAGCAGTCCGCAAGCACACCTTTCCAGCAGCACAGCCCAAGTGGGGGAAATTGCTCAGGCCCCCACATGCCACCAGGTGTAGAGTGATGCAGTTCAGGGCCGTTAGCAAGGATAGGAGAAAGGGTTTTGCTCCCCTTCGGCCAGTAAGAGTAGAATGGCTCCCTGTGGGGTGCCGCACGCTTGTGTGTCAGGCCAAATGTTCAGCTCCTAGTGGGGGCGTGGTGCTCATTGTCTCCATGCTGGTCTGGCTGTGCCACCGTGCTAGAAGCACTCCCGTCCCTCAGGGATTGCCTCTTTAGTGGAGCCCAAGATGGGTAAAGGGTTGATGCGTGTTCCGTGCCCTCCACGGAGCTAGGGTATTGGGTGGGGTGCAGTCCGCTGCTGCAAAGCGCTTCACCTCGTTCACCCCGGGGTTCTCTGTTCACCTCTTCTGTGTCATTCAGGTGCCCAGGGACCAGGTGGAAGGCAGGGTCTCTCGACCATGCTGTGCCACACCTCGGCGCCGCCTCAGCAGCACCGTAGTGATCTCAGGCAAGGCGGGGGCCACTACGACCAGGGGGCTGCAGCTGCTTCAGGTCCAGCCTCTTCGTGTAGCGGCCCAGTGCATGGGGGACTGCCTCGGTATGCCATGCAGATCGCCGCTCACCCATGTCTGTAGTTAGCCAGCCTGAGCCATGGTGGCTGGGGCCGTGGGTGTCAGATAGCCACAGCGGGCTCGTTGGGGTATTGTCAGGCCGGCTCGCCGGGCTAGTAGGGGCCACCGCTCGGGATCAGTGCCTGCTCAAGCCCCTCTAGAGAGCTCAGGGCCGCCTCGCAGCCAATGTCATTACCATAGTGCAGTCTCACTCTTTCAAGATGGCAGCGCTGGGCTAGTTAGGGTCCACCGTAAAGAGACCCATTATACCCCCCATTAACATGTGGGGGGGTGCAGAAGGTCTCACTTCAATTTGACAGCATCTATCCGGGCCCCCGGTGCTGTGGATAGCACTGAGATCACGAGGGACCAGAGATCCAGAAGCTCATGTCCTACGCTATTGGCAGCTAGGCCACACACCCCTGTAGGACGATTTTTAAATAATCAAGGATGAAAGTTCTCTCTGTGGTGTTCTTGCATAAACCCATCCACCACTTTAATGGCTGCCTCTTGTGGGATGTTACTATGAAGAGCCTCAATATCCAGAGTCACTAGGATTTCCCTATTTTGATTAAAATGCAGGCCTTCTATGGTGGTGATCATATGCCTAGTGTCTTTTCTATATGATTTGATCCGGGAACTACAGGCATCAGAAATTAATTGACAAATTTGGGGAGAGGCTCCGTGATGGATCCTATTGTTGTGACTATGGGTCTGAAGGGTGGATCCAGCTGGTCTGTGTGAATCCTGGGGACTCCACAGATACTGGTCATCCTAGGACTGGTGACATTGAGGAATTCGTATTCCTTAGTGCATATGGCTCCTTCATTCAGGGCTTGGGTCGTCAGACGATGTATCTGTTTGGAGACTCTTCCAGTGCAATCTCCCCTGATCTTATTGTAATTCTCCATGTTGCTTAATAGGTGTGTCACGCATGAGTAAATGGTATAGGTTGGTGTCAGTTATGAAAGGGGTTTGCAACATACTCAATTATTTGTTTGTAGTATCAAGTTTCACTGGTGATGGATCCATTTATGGTATCGATGTTCACTCCTAGAGTGTGGAAGCATGCAATAGGTGCTGGTGACTGCTATGTAACAATTTAATTTAGAGCAAACCTTTAGATATATCAGAATGTATAGCTCAGTAAGTCTTTTGCTTATGCTTGCAGGTCCATTTTAAATCAGTGGGGATTTTATGGTGATGTTGTGGCATTCCTGAAAACGGCAGTTCACGCTGAAATGCACTTTGAGAAGATATTAAAGACAAGCCACAGTATTGGTGAAAACAAAAAATAAAGATTGTTTATAGTGAAAATTATGTGATGATAGCCAACATAAGCCATATCTACTGTGAAAATTGAAAAAGAACAATGAGTAGATATTGTTAGTATTAGTTTTCAAATTGTTATCGAAATTTTGAATATGGTTTCAACATGATAGAAATTATGTGAAATATGATAACGGATAAGACTTGGAAGGATAGAAATATTGGTGTAATGGTTTTACGACTTAAATGTAGGCCTGTGAGAGTTTTGAATGTGGATATGTATGCAAATGTGAATGATGTCTTAACTTGAAGATACCAGTGCTTTGAAACCTGTAATATTGTTGTTCAAGATAGTTTGCCTGTTCAACAAGAAGGATTGTCATTATGTTGAACTTTTACTGATTTAAAATAAAAATATATACATGTGAACAATGAGACATAATTTCTGGGCCATGCATTTCTTAGACAATATGTATGTATAAATGGAAGCTGGAATTCCGAGACAGCCAACAATTCATAGACAGTGGCGGTTACCCTTGATTCAAGACATTACAAATGAGGACATTGCAAGGCATGTGAGTTGGTATTCATAACCAAATCGTTTGTACAGAGCAACAGGAAATGTATCCTGAATTGTCATGCCATTTGTAACACTGTGGATGTGATCCATATGTTCAAATATCCTTGTGGTTTGGCACAAACTCGAAAGAAAGTGAAAACAAGAATTGTAACAAGAAACAAGAATTGTACAACATTGTAGTCAAATTTGATGTGAGACCACAGAAGTCCCTTTGGTGGAACATTTTTTAAAAACAGTCTCAAAATTGGGGATATCAGATAGTTGGTTTTGGAAAAAATCACTCTGAACACTCAAGTGCATGACATTGCAGCAATTATCAATTATGAACCTGAGGGAATGCAAATAGATTCATCTTTTAGATTCAGTGCAAATAAACTCAGTGAATACAAGAGAATTAATTGCATGTGACTTTATTCAACAGTGGTTAAATGTGCCATGACAGGGTTTTTATACATATCCAGTTCAATGGTGTTAACTGAAGTCTATATCCACTTCACGTGTAATTAGAACAAGCTGCCACCAACTTTTGCTGTGATCTGCCTTGTGGATACCATATTGAATGGATATGTAATGACTGATAACTGAACTCTATATCCACTTCACATGTGCAATTAGAACAAGCTGCCATAAACTTTTGATGTGACATATCTTGTGGCTACCATATTGAATGGATATATAATGATTTGTTCTCAACATGTTGTTAATGTTCACCGTTCATCATTTATGGACGTTTGTGCTGTTCATTGCACTGCTATTTAGTCACTTTTAGGGCCTAATTTATATGTTGGTGGAGCGAGAACTCTGTCACAACTTTGACAATGCTCCCTTCCCATCAACATAGTGGTCCCCCCCCACCCGATTTAAATGTAGACGGATCATAGTTTGGCCACGGCAGTGACTACTCTGTCACCACCATGGCCAAACTTTTCCGATGCAGTAAGGGTCGTCAGAGAATTGACTATATGTCCATCTGCCCAATTAGGATGGGTGGGCTTATAACCGTTTTTTACTGTCCGTCACCACCAAGGAAACCCTGGCGGTAAGGGACAATAAAACACACAAAATGCCTCCCTCGCCATGGGAGATGCTCCCATGGTGAGGGGGCATTATCTTTTTTCTTTTCTTTTTATAATTTCGGGATTTTGTTTTGGAAAATAGAAAAGAAAACAGTTTGGTGCAAGGATCCGTCAGGTTGGCAGAGCCCTGCACCAAACTGCAAAAAGCATTGGCAGCCTGCTTTGCACTGCAGTCTTTTCTAAATCTGGTACGTAGCATCTCTGTTAGGGCGATGGAGTAATTTACTCTGTCGCCCTGGCAGACTAATGGACCATCCGCCAGAATATAAATCTGGCCCTAAATTATTCAAGAATAACACTAATTTAATTCACTCTGTTTTCTCCCTCCAATTACCTGTAAAAACTCACATGGGCTAAATAGATTGTAACTAGGAGTTAGGAAGACACACCGTTTTCTTTTCACTGGTACAATGATTGATTACGGGACCCAGAGAAAAACACCAGAGCAGGAAGCACAGCCATGAATGTACTCTCTTTTATTTATAACAAGAGGCAATAAGGGCATAATTAGAGAAGAAAATGCACTGAGTTTGTAATGAGTAGGCATATTTCCGCCATGCAGACATGAATGTACTCTCTCTCCTTTTATTTATAATGACGGTTAACAATGGCATAAAATAGATGAAAATAGACTGAGTTGTAATGAGTAGGCATATTCCCTATTGAACTCGCTCTATTCCCGCTCTGCAATTACTTGTTAACACATTCATGAAATGATACATTGTAACTTGAATACGAAGCTAGGAAGGCACACTGTTTCCTCCCCACCGGCACATTGACTGATGTCTATACTGGGAGGAAAAACACTGGAGCGCCAAACGTGGCCATCTTGGGAAGATGACACACGGTATCCTCCCTTGTCAGCGTGCATGCATACGTGCCACTCACCGCTAAAAAAACGCCTTTCGAGCGCTTCCTTGAACAGAATCACATTCATTTTAATTATTTTCAATGCAACTACTTGGTATATAATTAATGAAGTGCATACAACTCCACTGAGATGTTTATCATGCTTTTTACCAGTGACATTAGGGTGAGTCTACCCCAGGGGACTTGTGTAATTGGATCACATACTGTCTGTCCCCGGGTTTGCATTGTTTTGATCTTCTTCTCTTGAAGCATCTGTGCGCTATACAAATGCCCTTGATTGATTGTGGGTTATCTGTTGACGACTTTTCTTTAAGAAGAACATAGAGGATTTAGTTGCGAATCGCACCACAATAACTGGATGAGTTCTCTCACATTGAGTAAATGTAGGTATTCATTCATTCACTGACGCACAAGACTTGACATAGTTTTATCTACATTATGTAGGGTGCCTTCCATGTACAGTCCTGAGGAAGACCCGAAGGGTTGTTTAGGTCTCGCCTACGCAGCGCGCATGCGCTGCATAGGAGGAGACCTCTTGTAATCGATTCGCTTTTTCGTCCCAAAACGTGCACGCATTGCATTGCTTTCAATGGCAACGCGTGCACGTTTGGCGATTCCCTTGCGGGAGCGAGCTTTGGTGACATCTGTTTGTAATTGACTTTCAACCAGATGGTGCCCCTGCTCGCTCCCGCGAGGGAATCGCACCACTGAAACCCCTTTGAGTGGTGCCCTCAGTGTTAACTTTCGCGGCCGCGGGGCCGCGTTTGTCTTTTAGCGCTTGTTTCTACTGCTTTAAGGGCACTTCACAGAGGCGAGTTCAGGGGTGACTGACTCCCACGGACCCTGTTTTCATCAGGGGACTTCTTCCCCCTGCTTCTACGCACCTGGAGGCAAAGCTGCTGCCTTTCGCTTTGAAGGGTCTGGGTGGGGCCTCTTCCGATGCATTCTGAAGCAGTTCAGCATTCCAGATGCATAGAAGTTCACAGAGGCAATTTCAGGGGTGACTGACCCCCACGAACCCTGTCGTCAGCAGGGGACTTCTCTCTCCATCATTCTACAAGCCAGGAGGCGCAGCTGGTGTCTGTTGCTTTGAAGGGGGCGGGGCCTCCTCTGACGCGCTCTTAAGTACTTCAGCATTCCTGCTGCGTGGGCCGCACGCGGGCTATGTTCGTGCCTATCCTGCGCCCGTCAGAGGAAGGAAGAGGCGGGGCGGGGTCACCCCCTTGGTCCTTTTCCTCCACCAGTTTCCATCAAGAGGCCCTCACAAGCACTGTTGCTAGCTCGCATTGTAATCAGGTACATTGTCCTCCTTTGGGTCTTGCCCGTGTTAGCTTTCATTTTCTGTCTGGTGGAACTCAGTAACCAGGCAATCCCTGGAATCCAAGAGCCAGATTTACGGTGCATCGAGAGACACTTCACCCTGTGGCCTGGAGTGGGATGCCAGAAGTGCAAGTGTATGCCACCTGTTTAAAGGGGTCCTCGGGACGTGACTGTAAACATCTGTATATACGGTGTTATCCGCGAGAGGGGTAGGCTCACCCAGTCTAGTAGCATTGTGTCTGCCCTATATTGTGGATGTGAGGGCAGTTGGGGTTTTATCCAAGGAGATTGAATCGGCAGAAAGAAGGCTATCCCTAACCAGGGAAGGCTCTCCCCTTACCTCGCCCTGTGTTTCTAGTCTCCCTGAGGGTCTCATTACATTTCCGAAGCCTTGTGTCTCACTTGTAATGAGGGTGACCAGGAAACCCAGAGGTCTCAGCCTGGCTGCTGAGTAGGGGTTCATCAGCCGGACATACTCAGAGGGAAAATACACAGACAAGCCCTATTACAAGCCCTATGTGTAAGTGTAGGAGACGTGTGGCTGCCCCAAAGCAGAAAAGCTTTTCATTTAATCTGGTCAAACAGAGTGAACCAATTCCACGCCACTCCCAGCAAATGGGTCAGCCTGATCACCCATCGGATGCTTAACTCCGTGAGCTCAATGGCATCCTGAGCACCAAACTAGACCCCATTATGTAAAGGCTAGCACTGATTGAATCACGACAATCGCAGATCTTGGATCACTTAAACATTTCTGTTGCCCACAACTGGGTCAGAGTCCCTTATATGTTTTGGCACAAGCTGCTTCATTCCCTGGTCGAAGAACGTTTCTGGTGAAACACAAGTGCAGCGCTTTTTAGCCGCCCATTTAATTATTCCTAAAGATTACTCCTAGTGAGCCAGAAAAGTTAGCACATACCCACAGCTGTCACCACTACATGTAAATTAACCATAGCACGTTACTTGTTACACAAAACATTTATTGATGAAACATATATCTTCCCATACCGGCCTGCTACCATGATCTTTGCCCCATCACCTGACCTACTAAAGTAAGGTTTAGATCCTTGTGCCAACATAGCTTAAACACATTGGCAAAGCCAATAGGTCTGCCAAAACACTTATAAGGTCCCAAAGGCGAGACCTATTGGCTATGCCAATGCTTGTTTTTAATAGCACGCTACGTTTAACGGGTTGAAAAGTTGAAAGATTATAAGAAAAAAGCTACCACTATGAGAAAGGCTTACACCACTATATAACGTTGGAATACATACTAAAGTAAATGATTACCTGTCCAACTGAATTACTTTCAAATCTGTGTGGCCAAGCCTGTACTAGATTCATTTTGGATTGTTTGGTAATAATTCTTTTTATATTGTACATAGTCACTTGCTGCACGAGCACTATTGTCACTGCACACTGAGCACCCTGTTAGAAATATATTCTTGTCATTAGTGAAGTTAAGTATTGCGTACAATATTTTGCTGGAAACCCAACAACAGTTGCGACTTGTGTGTTGAATTTTATATACTTGATTAATGCAGTTGGAGACGATTGCTATGTAACCCCTCCCTAAAAAACCTTAATGATATAAATAGTATATCCGACAGAACCACTGTACATGTATACTGTAATAGAGCAAGGTTCTGAGGACCACAGGTAAGCCCATAGATTGTTACAGGTTCAACCCATAGTCAGCCCTAGATTGTGTGCCAATCTATCAGGAGTTTAAGGAGCTTCACTCACCTGTATACATGTTGATGGCAATATTGATCATACCACAAAGGTACAACTGAAAACAGAAGCCAGGAATTAAATTTTGCAGTGGGGATACTTCCCCATCTCAGTGGCTGAACATGAGCTGATGTGGCCTCCCTGTAGAATGTGAAGCAGCTCCCTGAGTCTCCTATATCTCACAGATAGTCTTTGGCTTTGGGGCAAACTGGGCCCTCCCTGAAGGGCTGGGGAACCCCAGAACTGCAGGGGCTGCAGGGTATTGTGTTACGTCCCTGCCTCAGCTACTTGAGGCAATCGTTCTAGGCACCGACATCCCCGGATTTTCAGACCTCTTTAACTCAGATTATGACTGTTGAGCATGGTTGAACAAAACCCCTTTCCATCAGGAAAAGATAGATATGCCCCAAAAATGTGTGAAGACAACCAGGAATCAGAGAACAAATAAGAAAACAGACATGCGCTTTTAACTGAAAAAAAGGGAATAATAGGTTGGAATCAAGAGAATAATGCTTCCTTTTGGCAAGAACAGGTTCAAAATATTAATTTAAAATATGCATTATTTGGAGCTATATAAGAATCAGATCTGACCCTTCCCTAGAAGAACCCTTTTTTTTACAGAAAATCTGGGGGTTAGTTTATTATATGGTGCCAGTGGGGGTAGGGAATGTTAAGAAGAGATTCCTGATTCCCAAAGTTTTACGAAATCAAGTATTTAATTAGCTCATAGTCATTTAATAAAATTAAACAACATTCTTGTGCTTCTTTTGGCCTGCAGTGTCTATGGAAGCTGCTAATTTTTGTATAAACTATTTTTTCTATCAATTGAAAAAATCTGGAAAATGCCAAAAAGCAACATTACAACATTTGCCAGTCATTCAGGTGTCTCTCCAGGTCTCTCTCCAATGAATTGGTACGAACCTAATAGATATGCTAGGAACTCTTCAGACGAAGACAGTGGCATATTCTCATTATAGTTGACTATGCTGCCAGGTATTTTGAGGCTTTTCCACTCCGAACAGCAACCTATGTGACCATTCAATTCAATTTTTTCCTGAGTGGGTTGCATACTGAAATCATCATAGATCAGAGTACCAACTTCATGCTTCCACTTATGCAACAGATATGCATAAGTAGTAAAAATAAAGATTCCCTTCTATGTCGTAGTATATTTCCAATAAAGATATCTTAATTAGTTTGCACTGAACCAAAATAATACAATTAATTATTAAACAACATCACACAACGTAATTAAAATCATATATTCTTATTACTTTATTGTGCAAATTACAGGCCCAATTTTCAGTTTTAGATCACAAATCCATTAAAAGTACATATATGAACACATTAATATCACCTTTTTATACAAACTGGTCTGAAAATAATTTAAAAAACTTTTTACCACTTTCATAAGACACAGTATATCTACAATTGACAGTTATTAACTTAAGGACAAAATAAATATGTATTGTTTTTAACTCATTAAGATATACTTTACACATTGTAGTATAATATACCACATGCAGAATCATATAGAAATTTGAGTGGTTGTGTTAACAACTTCTGAAATGATAGCATAAGAGTATGCATATATACCATAATGTTCTCTATGCATGAAGCTCAATAGAAATGTCTATTATGCACTTTACACAATAACTGTCAATTGTAGATATACTAAAACTGAAAATTGGGCCTGTAATTTGCACAATAAAGTAATAAGAACATATGATTTTAATTACGTTGTGTGATGTTGTTTAATAAATTAATTGTATTCTTTTGGTTCAGTGCAAACTAATTAAGATATCTTTATTGGAAATAAACTACGACATAGAAGGGAATCTTTATTTTTACTAGTGTGATACAACCCGGTTCCTTTTGGTCTAACCTGGGTAACACTCTCTTTTTCTGATCCTACAGATATGCATAAGACCATAACACAAACGCTAAGAAAAGCTATACAACAGGATGGTAAGGGTTCGGATAGCGTCTTACCCTTATTATTAAATACAGCATTCCTCCAATATACTCACTATTGCAAGAAGAGAAAACAAGAAAAAAGTGGAAAGAACATCTCTTCATATAAAATACATAATTCCTTTATTGTACACAATATATACACAAAGCAAAAATGCTCTAAAATATACCTAATGTGCACCTGAAGTCCGAGAAAAAGTTTATCTCAACTTATATTCTGGAGAATCATATGTAATTCATATTTGCTAATAATGTCCATTGCATCATCTTGACATAAACCTAACCTTGCTGGTAAATTGAATTAGAATTTTGCAGTTAAACCAATAATAATTTTTAATTTGGAATTTGAATAGCTAAACCAAGTCAAATTTCAACTGAGATGTCAATAGAAAGCCAGGCTGCTAAATAGACCCAGTCAATTTTCAACTAAAATTTCAATGGGTGAGCCGACCTTACACATTTTTCTGGGCTCTCTCCGCTGTTGAAGTTTTTAAACAAGACAAAAGGGAAGAGAAAATAAAACAGAAACACAAACAATTAATAATTACATCAATTCTTTAAACTACAAAAAGATTTCTATGTCATTTTTCCTTTTCTTACCCATTTTATACTTTTTTTCATTTTACAAAACTTTTCACATGATTACAGCACGTCAAATAACATGAGAAATAGTTCTTCTCTTCTTCGTAAAGAAAATGTGGTCCTCCATACTGTGGACATAACCTTAATTACAACATACATCATAATTCCGCACAATAATTTTAGTATCTCAACAACAACAACAACCATCTATTCTCAAAATATTCACTTTGAGTATATATATCACAGTTTCATCTCTCTCTTTCAAATGTTAATGATACACTTCCATTCTACAAACCTTAACTTGCTCTGCTGACTAGTATCTTCTCAATTGCTGAAAAGTCAAAAAGAACAAAAAGAGAAGAACAAGAAAAAAGAAAAGAAAACATGAAAAGAATTAAAGCAAAAATTGCCTCAAATCAAATTTCAATTTTTTTTGTCTGTATTTACTAGTATGCCTTGGGTAGTCTTTCTTCAATGTCTCCAGACCTGTCACAATCACAAATCAGCTTAATACCCTCTCTATTATTTAAACGTCTACATACAATGCGCCTCCATCCAGGTCTGGAATCTAAGATATTGGAGAGGCTCACTCACAAGGAAGCTGCACTGCTATGTCCCCAAGCACCACACCATATTCTTCTAGTGCTGACTGACTTATGGCAGATAAGAAAGTTCCCATTTACCTGGTGCTGCTCATTATCCCAAAAACTCTGTCCATCTCTTTGACAATGGTGCTAGCAGGAGCCACAACATCTGCTCTTGTCATTCTGTGCTGGGCATCATAAGATATCTCCATCTTCAAAGAAATGGACTAACCTATGATATAGTCACCTACATTGAGAAATCATACTGTGCATTCACCAACGCATCTTCTTATGTCACCGCTGAATGTATTACTGTCTAAAGCTTTCAGTTATACTTAATGTAAAGGAAATGTTCTGCCTCTCCCACTGTCTGGACAGGACTATAGAGCGACTTATATCGCCTTAGTTTATAACTCGCCTCTTGTGTTTTTTTGTCCTTTCCAGACCTTGCCCTCCCTCCTCCTTGGGCTTTTCCTTTCCAGCAGCTCGAGGTGACACCTGTTGCTGGGGGACGACCCCAAACGAGTCCTCTGGGGTCTCGGGACCATCATCTTTCTCATGAAAGGCCTCCTCCTCTGCCAGAATAGCTCCGAACTGCCACCAAAATCTTGCTACATTTTCAGGAAAGGCCTTAACAACTTTTCACCAAAATGTTGTAGTTGGAGGGCAGGGTCTTTATTCAACAGACTGGAACCAATCAAGAACAAGGGGAATTCTTTGTATCATGTTAGACCCTTAGGCTGGAACAACAGGAGGTAGGTCCTGTAAGGAATCCATTCCTCCCAACTGTCTCTGTCTCATAGCTTCCACTCTACACCACACCAACATTATTTTACATCATTCGCTTTCAGCATCTCATGCACCAGCTCAGACATATAGGAAATGGAGACGCACAGGATATTACAAACAGTCGAGAGAAAAAGGCATTTACGGATGACAACACTACAAGCAGGGTAAAAGGTATTTGCATTGCTCCTACCTCGGAACACAAACTGTTGGTGTTATGGCTTGGTCCCTCTATGGTGATTGAACCTATTAGAAAAGCAACATTCAAAATAGCACAACGTGACAGAAAAAAATCAGAGATCCAAATTTATCATATAAATTTTTCTCATGAAATGGGAAGATCCACCGAACAGTTGCATGGCTGGCATCACCCAAGAGAGAGACTCTTGCAGTGTTCATATGACGCCAATACAATCAGCAAGTAATTGGCAAGATATTACACCTTCTGATGCAAGGGATTTACATCAGTTACTAGAGAGCGTTAGAGATGTATTTTCTACCATTCCGAGGAAAACCTACCTTAGCAACCATGACATCAACACCAAAGAGGGAACACAGGTAAGAATTTGTCACCATAGGATCCTAGAGGTCAGAAGAAAAGTAGCATGCTAAGAGCTTGTCTCTGTGTTAAAGTTAAATATTTTCAAGCTACTTTATAGCAACTGATCCTCTCCCATCATGTTAGTTTCAAAGTCCAATGGATTATCACAATTTGATATTGAATTTTGGCAATTACTAAAGAATCTGCATTCGATGCATATCAAATACTTTGAGTGGTCGAATTGATCCAACTAGGGAACAACTAAGGAGAGCACTGTATATTAGCACATTGGATTTGACAAATGGATATTGGATTCTTCAACTACACACAAAATACAGATACAAGTCAGTGTTTTCTACTCTTCAAGAGCTCTTTCAATTTAAATGACTACTGTTTAGACTGCATGGGCCTCTAGCTTCTTTTTCGGGGCTCATGGAGAAAGTATTATGTCCTCATAGTATGGAGGTTACCATTGTCTCCATTCTTAATGATTTACGTTACTATGCTGATTTAAACAACTCAGCTGCATTGATTTTCTGAGTTGCGTTTGACACCGTAAGTCACTCAAATGTTCTGTCTAGGTTTGCCGAGCTAGGGTTGAAAGATCTTGCCCTTTCTTGGCTTGCCGATTTTCTTTAAGTTTGAACTGGGGTTTCTGGTTGTTAGAGTACACACCCTGTACAAGCAGGAACCACCACTCCAGTCAGGGTAAGCAAAATTATTTTGAAATCATTATTCATAAATATGGGAATACGTACATGCCGGCAAGCCGTCATCACCTGGCTAAGTGGATGTTCAGCCGTTCTTGCTTGTAGGGGAGTAAAGTTTATAACCCCTTTATTTAAGGAAATTTCAAATATGTGGCTGCTGGACGAAGAATATTGGTTATAATCTGCTCTATAATAATTTCCGGGAGAAACGAATTAGTGATGATTTTTAAAATGTGTTGTTTTTAGTGTTATCTTATATTATAATTGTGTTTGTGAATGATAATTAAGAAAAGTACATTGTGTATAGAAATCAAATTATGTTTTTTCGCATTGGGAAAAGCTTTTAACTTTTAGTTTTGAAGAATTTTATGATAGTCATTATGTATTGTTGTAATGGTTTTAAATAACTAAATACAATAAAGATTCTTCTTCTTCTTGTGGGGCAGCTGTGTCCAGATGGAAGACTTTTCCTCTTTCTATCCATTAGGAACCTAATTTACAGAAAAGTTAAAAAACTCCTTGAGATCTGGTTGTTTTCTCCCCCTCAAAAATAAGCTTTTTTTGTTGTGACTGCGCCATTACTGTGATCTTCAGTAGGCATGGATTTCACTAGCGCCAAGGTACCCTAGTGATGGTGGATGTTGCAGTTTACAAAATTCAAATTAGACTAAGCTAAACCATTCATCAGTATATTTAGATTGCATAATCATCTACAAGGTTACCTGGGACGACCATCTCAAACCCTGCCATTTTAAGAGCACTCATGGAGGTGTAGCTAACAGACACCTTACTTTAGCAGGCCATCAAGTCCAATATTTGGATTATATTTTAGAAAATGGGGTTTTCTGCCATCAAACAGAAATAGGCACTATAACAGTTAAAATCTCATTACAAAAAGAAGTCATTACCTTTATAGACTTTGTAATCCATTATAGCAGATTTATCCCTATTTCTTTCTTCTACAGCTGCCCATTTAACCACCTTGTTGAACAATCAGTGCCCTAATAGAGTGAGATGGAGACGAAAAGAGCAGCAGCTTTGAGGACATTGCAAAAGGTAAGTTTTTAAGACCCTGCTTTACATTGTCTTGACTTTAATGCCCCATTTTTCCTTCAAACGGATGCATCAGGTGTAAGGTTGGAAGATGTTCACTCACAAGAATATAAGGATAGTTTGCATCCCGGTCTGACCCTGTTTGTGTGCCCCTGGGGCAAGCAGGGGCTACTTGGCCTCAGCCTTGGGGACTGGGCTCAGTTGCCTCTGATATCACGGGTCAATCCTACTAAGGTTCTGAAAATGGGGTCAATTATGTCCCTTCAGTTTTTGATTCTTAGCGGTGGTGATGGTGAGTAGTCACAGGCTCCTCCAGGAGGTAGAGTAGAGGAGCTTCAAGCTCAGAAGTCAAGAATCATCCAGCAGCACAATAATTGATTGTCCTGCCCAGTGTTTATCTTTTACAAAAGGATAGTACTTCAATTCACTTTAAATATGAAATACTGCACATTGCAATATGCAGTTAGGAAACCTGCTGGTGCGAGACCGCTGTACTCAGGGATCATGGCTCACTCCCTCCTTCTTGCCTTCCCCTTCCCCTCTCTCTCCTAAACTTGGGGTTGGATCTGGTACAGCAGATTTCATGCACAAGTGCACTGCTACCCTTCTTTTTTAGAATTTGTGCCCTGAGTTAAAAGTCTCAGTCCCAATGTTCATATTCACCAATGCGAGCTCTTCAGAAGTGCCGGGATCCACAGCATGCCTTTGGTTCTCCCTTCCTTTTCTAGGACCAGATGTGCCAGCTGCAAGAGCTCCAGCACTTGGGTCCAGCCTTCGGAAGCAGCTGCAGTGGCTGCTACCCAGAGTCCAATCTGGCAGGCAGGCTCTGGCGTCATTGATGATCTCTTCATGGGCGCAGGCCGCTTCTCGGGTTCAGGTGTATCAGTTGGTAAGTTGGAGTGTCAAAGCGCACAGGACCTCCGCAGACACTTCCTTGGTGTAACGAAGCTCCAACTCAGCTCATAGTGATGGGATAGCACTGCAGTCCTCACAGGTTCTGGCAGTAAACTCAATGACTTAGTCACCTTTGGTCACAACTTCAAGACTTGCAGTGGTCCAGCCTGCTTGGGAACATGGTTCAAGTGCACAGCCACAGGCTGCTCCAGCAGACTTCAAGGCAGTGCCACAGTGCAGGTCGCTTCAGCATCACAGCGGCGCAGTCTGCTTTGGGTTCGTGAGTGGCTGTGTAGGTGTGTGAGTGGCTTTGTGAGTAGCTGTATGGGTGTGTGAGTGGCTATAAGGGTCTGTGAGTGGGTGTGTGAGTAGCTGTGTGGGTAGCTGTGTGTGTTTGAGGGTGGGTTCGTGAGTGGCTCTGTAGGTGTGTGAGTGGGTTTGTGAGTAGCTGTATGGGTGTGTGAGTGGCTGTATGGGTCTCTGAGTGAATGTCTGAGTGGCTGTATGGGTCTGTAAGTGGGTGTGTGAGTGGCTGCATGGGTATGTGAGTTGTTATGTGGGTGTGTGATTAGGTGTGTGAGTGGCTGTATCGGTCTGTGAGTGGGTGTCTGAGTGGTTTTGTGGGTGTGTGAAAGACTGTATGAGTGTATGGGTGGGTATGTGAGTGGCTGTATGGGTCTGTGAGTCAATGTGAGAGTGGCAGAATGGGTGTGTGAGTGGGTGTCTACATGTCTGTGTGGGTGTCTCAGAAGCTGTGTTAGTGACTGGGCCACAACGAAACCTAACCTGCCCCTTTATTCAACATGTGACCACAGTTTTGCACAAAATATCTACCTAACTGGACTACTTTCTACTGGTTAATTACTAAGTGCTACTTCGTTGGGTAAAAATCCAGGGCATATTCTATACTACTGCTGTGTAATGGACCACGAGGAAATGTCTCCAGTTACCTTGTGTGTGTTTCAGCAATGTGATTGTTCCTTGTACATCTTTATCAAGAAATCTGTGATAACATGAACCATCCAATAGAGAAGACCACGACACTAAAAAGAGGTAAATCTCCACCAAACAAGAGTACTTCATCTTAACTATATGAAGTAAGTGCTTCTTTGTTTCGTGGAGATGTACTCATATTCCTCGGCATCAAGAACGCAGCACCAAAATCAGCGGAAAACGCACTGAGGGGCCTTTTGGTATGCTGTTCATTAACGTTGGAAAGAATCCGGGAAGACCATTGCATACTACTAAGAAAAACGGGGCGGGGACAAACGGGCGGTTCTTGCAGATGATTTTGGGCATTTGCATACTCAGGGTAATTAAAAGGGAGAACCATGGACTCTGCTCTCAAGACAAGAAAGAACTCACTTGTTACAGTCACTACAGATCAGATTGTGCTCCAATGGATGAACAATGCATTAAGCCCATTAAGGATTACAGATAATTTTTCAATGTGGAATACTAGCAGAAACACACTTCCTTTGCCTTCGCCAAGCCCACCAACTTAGGATCATTTGTGCTTTACTGAAGTGGAGCTTCAACTGGGGTACCTGCTGTGTTGAGGTTTAATTTCTGTGAAATGAGCATCAGGGCCATAATGGAACCTCATTTTTTCCAAGAAGAGTCCACAGTTTTGCTGAAAATGTCTGCTCAACTGAAGTACCAACAGAAGTACTTTCTACTAGTTAATTGGTAAGTGCTACATCTTTGGGTAAATGTCTAGTGCATATTCTACACTACAGTTGCGTAAAGGACCACGAGGTAAGGTCTCCAGTGTCATTTGAGATGTCATCAGAGATGTCACTGACCATGTAATGGGTGATGTAATATGTGAGGTCATAAGCAGTGCATTGTGGGGGCGTAAGTTATAGTTAACTCAGCCAACTACACTGCGGAGTGTCACTGGTTTTGTACAAGTGAAATCTGAGCCTAACTATAATGTCCCTGTAACCTTTGTTTTTTTCAATGAATTTCTACGTTTTTTAAATTCTATTCCCTAACCATAACATCCCTCTAACTTTTGTTTTTTTCAATACATATATATTTACAGTCCGCTGTACTGACTAGGCGTGGGCGGTAAATTCCGCTCCGCTCGCGGAATTTGCGGAATTTTGGCAATTCCGCGGAGAACGCAGAATTGCCGAAAATTCCGTGATCCGCGGCATAGCGGAATTTTTTCCTTGTTCCCGCTTTCAAAATGCGTGTTCGCGCGCACGGGAGCGACTTACCGGGATCCCTGCGTTCGCCGATGAGTTTTCCTATCCGTTCGCGTGCACCACGAGATTTTGGTAGCCGCTCGCGCGATCCTGCGAGAGTGTGCGATCGCGAACACGTCATTCGGACGCGCCATCGGACATCCGCGTTCACGAACAGGAAACACGCATCGCGAGCAGGCGGAACAAGCAATTCCGCGTGCTCGCGGAATTCTGCGGAGCTCGCGTAGATTTTTTACCGTTTCGCTGAACTTTGCGTAACGCGACTATGCAAATTCCGCCCACCCCTACTACTGATGGCATACTCACATTCCCCAACTGCAATTCATACTCAAGTCCCAGAACCTTTTTAGTCGCCCAAGAACTGAACATATAGTGCAGGGAATGACCCATACTCAGGCGAGACTTAAGTATGTCCAGATCGGTGCTGGCAATGGGTCCTTTGCTGTCCTTGGGCAGCTTCTTTAAGCATGAAATATTGCAGACAATGTCAGCTTCCATGGGTGGGCTGTTGGCACATGAATAGAATTAGGAAGCCAATCTCTAAACCTTACCTCTATGATACCACAAAAGAACATTGATCCTCTTCATTGACAATGATATGGCATGTTACATGGAATGGTTTCCAAAAGGATGGGGGCTGGACTTCCTTTTAGACTATTCCTACCCCAGGGAAGATGGATGGATATAACAGCAGGCCAATGGGAAAAGAGATCCAATCAGAGAATAGGAGGTTGGGTTAGAATAAGGCACTTCCCTCTCAAATCTCTTTATATGCAGAGCCCAGAGAAAGGGCAGCAGAGCATGTCTGGAGAGCTATAGGACATCCTGACTATTGCCTTCTTCTCTCCGGTAGAAAAGAAGGATCACTGAGATTTTCCTAAAGGACAGACCTACTCCATGGGAGGGAACAAGCCAAGAGACTAGGTGTTTAGTTGATCACACCAGTATATAGCTTGGGCTATCACACCAGAAGCGCCTTAATGTGCTGCACTGAGTGGGAAGGCTTTTGATAGATGGTTAATGGGTCCTAAATGGCATTTTATCTCCTTGGGATGAAGTCTTACTGTGATGTGTAGCGTTTTCCCAAACTCGTGAGCATACAACAAACCACACAACACATGGAGCTCTGGTTTGCACATCTTTATTCTTCAGTATGCAACCATTAACTGAATGCACTGCATCACAAACTTTGTTAACCATACCTAGTCACACCCACCAGATTACGTAATACTTGTAAGGAGTCTGGCGAGGACCACTAGAGTCCCCATACACATACACACAGGATGCAACATTTCCCCCTTTATTAAATAATAAGTACATACAAATATATACACATTACAACTCCTCAATGAGTCGTCAATGTGCTTGCACCAGTCTTCCAGATCTAGTTGTACGAGATAGAGGATGGGCGCCTTCATCTGGCATCTCTGGAGAAGAGTTGGATGCTTGACTTGGGCACTGAGGTGGACTTACCTCACTCGCGATGTCTGGACTTAACGAACATCGTGGCAAAGACTTAGGGGCCGATTCCGATTCGGGCCGGAAATCACTCTGACCGAGCCGGACCCGGAGAGATTTCCGACCGAATCGGACCCTGGCAGTCCGACCGAACGAGTACGATGCGCACGCATGCAATCGGACTCGAGTCGGTCGGACTCCCATTGAAGTCAATGGGAGCCGGACGTACAAGGCGTACGCGGGCTCCCATTGACTCAATGGGTGCGAGGCGAACAAGGGTGCCCCCTACAGCGGGAACGCCTCGAAGCGACTCGCGGCGTACATGCACAGGTAGGGGGACCCATGGGTCCCCCTTGTGCGATTCACGTGGCTACGCGTACAGGGGGGTCCGACACGGACCCCCAAAGTGCGGCTCCGACTGCTCTTTCGAGCCGGACGGCGCGAGTTGGTCGGACTGCTCGCGACGCGCATCGTACTTGCCCGGCCGGGGAACGTCTCCGTCGCGCTGTGCGAGTCGTGTCCGTGCGAGTCGGTCGGAGCGCGTCGGACCCGCAAACAAGTCGGTCGGCGATTTCGCGTGCGCTCGCATCGTACTCGCTCGGCCGGACGCACGTACGAATCGGTCGGGAAAGAGGGCTCCGAATCGGATCCGGTTCAGCCGAATCCGATTCGGTGCCCTACCGGCCGAGATCGGAATCGGCCCCATAGAGTCTCTGGTAATGGATTTACCCAGGTTATTGGGCAGTTGCCATATGTCCTTTTCTTGCCACAACTCTTAGCGGTTCAGCATCAAACGAAGTGTCCGTCTTGCGTGTCCGCTTTGCTTATCAAGAACTCGGTCTCCTTTCTCTGAAACCGTGTCTTGAGCTTGTCGTCGCTTATCGGTGTAAGCCTTCATCTTGCATTTGCGAGAGGTGTCAGTGACACCAATCTCATCAGGGTCCATTGACCGGCTGGTGGTCCAGTGTGGTATCTTCGTTCTAAAAGTTCTCCCGACCAGCAAGGTGGAAAGGCTGTCTCCTGTAGTGGAATGAGGTGTGGAACGGTAGGCACGAAGGGCTGAGCATAAAGGAGACTTGAGGTCAATGCCTTCCAATGCAGCACGTTGAAATGCCCTTTTGAAAGTGCTCATAAATCATTCAACAATGCCATTTTGTTTGATGTTCAAACAATTAAGAAAGTCTTTGAATTCACTGCTATTGAAAGGTGGACTATTGTCAGATTTGATAATGGAAGAAATATCCCATGTTGTGAAAATGTAATTCAGCCTCTTGATGATTCTGTCATGTGTGGTTGATGATAAGTCTTCCACTAGAGGAAAACGTCAGTACTCATCAACAACTACCATGAGATGATGTCTGTTGTTGAGGGGTCCGAAGAAGTCAACTGCAGTCCTATCCCAAGCTTGCTTAGGTAGATCCGACATGTTCAACGGATGCTGAGACATTTTGGGAGACAGGCAGTTGCATAGAGGGCAACCTTTAAGCTTTCTTGCAACTCGTTCGTCAAGATGCAGGTACCACACTTGATCCCTGAGGGCTCTTTTAGTTGTGGCAATCCCACAATGTCCTTCGTGTGCCAGTTCAATCACTTATTGCCTCGGGCTTTCAAGGATAACTACTCTCATCCCTCTTAGTATGACACCATCATGTTTAACAGAAAGTTCTTCACAAAATGTTTGGAATTTCTGGTACTACACAGCATCTGTAAGAGGTCTAGTATGCTTTCTCCATGATTGTGTTGTAATGATTTCCTTGAGCTTAAACATGTTTTTGTCAGTATTAGTAGCTGTTAGAATCTGTTCTGTAGAGAGAGCTGCAGTCACAGTTGGCTTTACTATGAAATTGATGTAGGCCTCAGCCGTTTTGGATGTTGTGCTATCACGCTTTAGCACCACACGTGAAAAGTGGTCTGCGCTGTTTTGATCTTTCACCAGTTTGTGCCTGATAGTATAATCATATTTAATCATATTCCTGTAGATGCAACCCCCACCTCTCGATGCGAGGGGCATCTTGACTTTCGGATTCCCAAAGATGGTGAGCAATGCTTGATGATCTGTGAAAAAGGTAAAATGCTTTCTGTACAGAAACACATGGAAGTGTTCACACTCCCACACTACAGCTAAGCTTTCCTTCTCAGGTTAAGAATAAGCATGTTCAGTCTGAGATAGAGTCCAACTAGCATAGGCCACAATGTGTCTCTGAGCATCGGGCTGTCTATTGTGTTGGACATGGATCGCTCTCAACCCCACCGGTCTTTCATCCACCACAATCTCTGTATGCAATTTCGGATCAAAGTAAGCCATTTCAGTTGCATTTTCAATTGCGTGTTTTATTTTCTTGAAACTTTGGTCACATTCAGATGACAATTCAATCAGAACATCTCGCTTTGTTAGTTCTCTTAAAGGGGCACTCACAGTGGCAAAATCACAAATGTACCTGGAGCAATAGCTGGTCATGCCTAAGAAGGATTGCAGAATGGTCACATCTTCTGGAGGGCTTGTACCTTTTCGGGGTCAGGAGTCATTCCCTTTTCAGAGAAAATATGCCCAAAGAATTTAAGTCTGTTTTTGTGAAATTCACACTTCTCAGCATTTAGTGTGAGACCTGCATCAGCAAGCAGAAGGCATACTTGTGTGAGAGCTTTGTCATATTCCTTTCTTGTAGCCCCAAACACCAGTATATCATCACTACAGTTAAAAGCATGTGTGACAGGTTGAATTACTCGATGAATGGCATCTTGAAAGATTTCTGAAACTGACTACACACCAAAACAAAATCTTTTATATCTGAACAAACCAACTTGCATTGTAAAAGTAGTAATTTACCTACAGTTTTCTTCCAGTTCAAGTTGATGAAAACTTTTGTTTGGATCAAGGCAGGAGAATAATTTGGGGCCATTCAACAGCGTGATCATGTCTGCAATGTGTGGACCTGGATGTCTTTCTCTTTTGATTGCTTTGTTGGCCTGTCGCATATCAACACAAATGCGCACTGAACCTCCACTGTCCTTTTTTGGCACCACCACAGTGGGTGACACCCACGGTGTTGGACCCGTAGAGCGCTCAATGATGTCATGCTTCAGTAGTGTTTTTAGTTCTTTCTCTACTGCTTCCTTTAAGTGAAAAGCAATTTGACAGTGTCGCTGTGCAACAGGGCGAATAGCTTCATTAATGTGAAGCTGTACCTTCATTGTCTTAAATTTCCCAAGTCCATGAAATAATGTTGGGAATTGGCTCACTATTGAAAAAATTGGCATTCAAAGTTGTAGTTAATAGAGATAAATCCCATGTCAGCAGCAGTATCGAAACTAAATAAGCATGCACTCGACTAAGTACCTGGCAGTACATGAATTCGCACTTGCACTGTCGTTTTCTTGTGCGGCATGGTTGCCACAAAGGATCTTGTGCTCTGCGAGGGTGTAGAAGCTGCCCAGGTGTACACCTTTGTTCTAGACGGTGTGAGATGTGGTATCGGAGACAGTTCCTTGTACTTTTCTGCCGACATGATGTTTATTGATGCACCACTGTCTGTAATGAAAGTTGTAGGGCAACCATTCACCTTGACCGTGATTTCAGGACAATGTCCAAATGAACTTTGTTGCTTCATGTGGCGATTCTTCCCAGATTTGTGTCTCTCCTTGCAAGCATCCAGTCCCACATCGGCACGTGAGTCTGTGACTGACACCACCATCACACATCCATTTTCCCCGTTGTCACTTAGTAATGACATCAACGAACTACTGGAAGATGAATTCGATAACAATCTACTTAATTTCATTTCCACTTGCCATAGTCAATGTTGCCGTTTGTCCTGGCGGAAGCGGCTAAATTGCTTCTGGAATTTTCTGGCATCCATCTTCTTGTCTCTTCGTGATGCACTCAGTTTCTCTTTTGCTTTGCAAATCGTTAGGAAATGGTTTTCCTTCCCGCTGCCTTTCCACATTTGACCGATGGCAGGACATTTACCTTCATGTGGAAAGGGGAATCCACAGCGGAAACACAATTTCTTTTTCTTCTGAGACATCACTCGTGGGTCTCTACCTTGTGCTTCTGTTTACTTTCCATCCTTAACGCTGATTCATTGTAGGTTGTTCCAGCTTCCAAATCAGCAGCTTGATGATTGGCACGTTCCTCCGCTCTTGCAGCCATGAGCACTTTCTCCAAACTGAGTGTTTCTCTCAACATGCGCAGTCAGAATGATTCGGAAAAGCAACCATCGATAACCCTAAGACTCATGGCTTTCTCATCATTGAATTTGTTGAACTTGTAGTGCTTTATACGCATATCAAGTCTCTCAACAAACTCATCCATCGTCTCACCAGGTTCCTGTCTTGCTCGATGGAAAGTGTACCTTTCATAGTCAACATTCGGCATTGGATTGAACTTGGCCTATAATGTCTTCTTGATTTTGACGGTATGATATTTCACCAGCTTGTGATATCTTCTTTACAACCTCTTTTACTCCAGCACCTGCAAGGTTCTTTAGGTTTTTGATGATCTTTTTGTCATCTGCTTCTTCTATAGCATCTATGACGTCATCGAATGTTTTATTCCAGGCAGTGCATCTGGCGCCAATATTCTGCTTTTTGGCAGTATCAAAAGGAAGTGAAGGTTTTAAGAATGCTGCTGCGCCATATTTGGCGATTTGCTCGGCAGCCCTTGAAACATTTCACTATTCTGAAGCTCTTTCGGTGTATTGGATGCTTCTTGGCACTTTGCACACATCGGCAACTCAAATGTGCTGATTTCCCACACAAGATTCGAGGTGGTGTGACACTTGCTTCGCTCGTGCTGATAAGTACATCTGTACATTCAATACCCAGTTGTGACTGCCTTTAGTGTTTTCTCGTACCTAGTTGTCGTGTCTTTAGCGTTTCTTTGCACCTGGTCGTCTCTGCCATGAGCGCTTTCTTGCACCTGGCTGTCGCTGCCTTTAGAGATTCTTCGTAACTGGTTGTCACTTTCTTTAGCGTTTCTGCTTTGTATCGGTGTTGGCTCTTTGTTATCCTGTGGTGCAGTATTTCTTCTTTCGGCCTCACCAGTAGATTTTTGGCAGGCTTATTGACTGTGCTGCTCTGTAGGGCCAACACCTTCTTTGAGGGCCTCTCAAAAGCTGGAGTTGTGCTTTGACTCCGCATACCGCAACTGTAGACCGCTTCTTGAGGCATATGTAGCCTGCATGAGCAGTTTGCTGGACCACGGCAAACTCTCAGTGAGAGCAGTCTTGTATTGTTAGGGGGCACGTATCCCTTACCTCGTCACCAGTTTTAGCATCTTCCCCAGTCCAGGAGCATGCAACAGACCACGCCACACACAGAGCTCTGATTTGCATACCTTTATTCTTCAGCATGCAACCATTAACTGAACGCACTGCATCACAAACTTTATTAGCCACACTCAGTCACACACACAAAATTACAGAATACTTGTAAGAAGTCTGCAGAGGACCATTAGAGTCATCATACACAAAAACACAAGACACAACAGGATGGACTGAGGAATTGAGACGATTGGAATGGGCCCCAATTGTAGAAACATCTGAGGTTGTTTGTGTTTTTAGGTCGAGCCTAGAGCAGCGCATGCGCTGCTTGCGAGACTTATAGTAAGGGGCTTCAGAAAGCTGACCAGACGCTCGTGCGTCATGGCCTTTTTCCTGCGGTTACGCGCGCAGGGCCGACATCTGTTTCCCATTATCGTGCCCAGACGCAGGCGCGATAATTGGAAACACATGCCTGCCGTGCGTGTAATCGCAGGCAAAAGGCCATGACGCACGTGCGTCTGGTCAGCTCTGCAGGCTGCCGCGCCGCTCGTTTTTTGGGGGAATCAGGGAGCCCTACCTGGGATGATGGAGGGCCTCTTCCTCTGGCGCCTCAGGTACACGGGCTCCAGGTTCTTCATGTTGCGCTGCAGCCTGACTCTAACGTCCAGCCCTGCGTGCAGCAGCTCCTGCGGCAGGCTGCACCTCCTGGACGCGCTGTATTCATTGTGATACAAGACCACCTTCCCCTGGACCCGGAGAAGAGGCTGCTGTCATCGCGCGCCATCACAAGACAATGCCGCCCGGGACGGCCAGGGGTTCTTTTCTGTCCCCCGTCACTGGGCGTGCGCCCAGAGCCCCGGTGCGCTCATGCCGCCCTGCACTTGTTTGGTAAGTTCAGCTCGTGGAAGGGCGTGTGCGCTTCAGACAGGTGTAGGATTACTAACGCGGCCCCTCCTTTCCGCAGCTAATGGCACCCAGCAGCAAGCGGGAGGAGGATCTCTACAAAAGCCGTTTAGGTTAACAAAAGATTTCCGATGTCTGGAAAGTTTCAGCCGCGCTGAGCTCGTGAGAATGTGCTGCCAGCTTCTTCTTTGTCAACGGCACTTCCATCTGGTCACGTCCTCGCAAACCCCTGGCGCTCTCTCCGAGTTACACAATTAAGACTCCACACAAATGTCATTGTCTTTTAACGTGGTATGTGAGTTGTGACACAACGCGCCCGTGTTACATAACCAGCCCAGGTAGGACCGGCTCTATGTGACCGTGACGCTCGCTCATTTTTTTCCTCCTGCTCTTTGAAGCACGTGCGGATTACAAGAAATCGAATAATTTAAAAATGTCAAAACGCCTATTGGAATGAGACTAAAGGCATTTAAAACATACAGTACGCTGTTTATCCCCGCAATGAATTCCGAGGACCGGACTTAAATTGGTTTGAATAAACCGCTCTTAACAATGGGGAATAACATTGGGATTTTGGTGCTTTCCGTCTGTCCTCGCGCTTACCCGCTTCTTAGTATTTTTCCCCTGAGCAACATCAGGACAGCATATTGGTCAATGCAAAATGATCGTATTTTAACCCATTCTAAAATACTTAGCGAATGTTTAACTAAACTTTCCTCAAAATATTTCAGGGCTAGAATGATAAAGTTTCACTTTCCCCATGTGTTCTAGAACTGCAATTAGAATAACAAATTTGAACTTCCTGTGCCCAACACGTCCACAAGGCAAGAAACACAAAAACACAGGCAGGTCAATTTAATGGGGAGAGTGGTAGTCCAATGGTGCGGACTTTATCCCGCTGGTAATTACAAGGTGCGGTAAACTTCACAAGTCTAACATTTGTGATTTCTTGTATATACAGCTGCTCTTGCCTTAGAGAGAGGATGTGTTGGGACTGCCTATATCAAGACTGCCGGGGCAATTCTTATGCTCACTACGCCACCCCAGTTTGCACACAGCCATATGCAAATCAGTCTTGACCCTGTGTCTCATGGGAACAGTCCAGCCCGAACTCCCAAGCCGGGTCCTCCCTGGACCGGAAACAAGCATCCGGGGACTGCCAGCATTTCCAAATCCCCTTGCAGGACATTTAGAGCACGCAGAGACACTTTTGGCCATGCATAGACATCAGAAGATGTTTATTTGAGGTGGGAGGGAGAGTCACTGAGCATATTTTTGTGATGTGATTTCATTTCATAATGTCCTTCTCTAAATAAAGCCCCCAGTTTCTTTAAACGTTGTAGATCTGACTGGACATAGTTACTGAGAGTATTTACTTTACAATACTGTAACTGAGTTGCAGTCCCTGCCTCTACCACTCGATGGATTTAGTATTGCCTGTTCGTTACCGCCTTAGAGTCAAGTGTACAAAAGATAGCTAGGTCATTGAATTGGAATTCGATAATACGATCGAGCATGGGACATGTAAAGGGCAGCATCCATCATGGATACTGCATAGCAACCACCTACTGTCCTAGGACCCAGGAAAAAGGCCAATCTCCTACTAAATGTCTTTCCTTATTTGCGAATACCAGAAGCGCTTTGAAACAGGCTTAATTTGTGTAATGAGAGTTCGAACAAAACACCTTGACAGGACCCCCAACAAGATGGCACCACTAACCTTCAAAAGTGGTCCTGGGTGGGTTTAGCCATTGAGCTGTTGGACCAAATATCTAATCCAGTATTTACCACTTTACAAACAAAAATGCGGGTAATAAACACAGCATGAAAAATCCTAGCGAGAGCAGTCCCTGGACCTTTCCATCACAAACTACTCCACAACAGTTGAGGTGCAGGGGGCAAGTTGGAAATCATGGAACCAAGAGACGTGGGTTTTAATCTCAGCCTTATCATGTGACTAAAATGTGTGCGTTTGGCTGGTCAATTTTTTGACTATATGCCTCTGCTCCTTTTTTTTCGGTGAGTGGAAGTACTTGGATCAAGCATAACTGCTGGCAGTTGTGTGATAACAAATCTGGGCTAGAACCCAGTTTCATGGTCTGCTCAATAAAATAAGGTATAGTGCGAAATTACAGGCCTTGAAATGAGCAGTGCTGTGTTTCAATCTTGGTTCTCCTATTTCTTCAACTTGTTTGACCTTGGGTAAATCGTGTTCTCTCTATGCCTTTGACCCCTAATCTGCCATTACGTGTGATCTTCAAAACAGGATCAGTAGCAGGATCAGATAATAAGCACTGTGCATGTTTTTTCAAGAAAGGCAGACAGTGGTTTTCATATTAATATATAATTAAGATTTCATATATTATCATGGCTACGGGTGACAGGTAATGACCACCTGGGCTACATTGTTCCCTGATTAATTAAGCACCATTATATAGTATTTAGTCTCAGTGCTGTCTTTGCTCCTACATTATGGTTACATTAAAGATGTGCTGAAATTTGAACCTTCCAACACACCTCAGAGTGCTGGAAAATAGATTTCAAAGATTCCTGAAACCACAGAGTTGTATTTTCCTTTCCCACAGACAATAACCTTGTTAAACTCTCTGCTTCATAAGGGGTCACCGGATATTTAGTCTCCAGGGCTGACTGGGGTTTAATTCATTCTGCCCATTGTAAATATTTAAGATTTAGAACGCTTCCCTGCTTGTTCAGGGCCTCTTCAATGCAGGTGCTCACATTCCACTTTTTAGCATCTCTAAATATAAACGTGTTCTTGAAGCGGCCTCTGTGGATACCTTATGTGCTGCAACTACTAAATAACCTTCATCGTCCCTTTATGAACAAAAAGCGGTACATTTGGTGACCTGCACTGGCTGAGTGTAGGACACGGGCCAGACACTGCAAATCCAGGACAATCCAACAGAAACAGGACTAATGGCTACCCTAGTCCATACGTGTCAACATAATGTAATGCTACTTGGGTAACTGGGGCAGCCAGATGGGTTTCAATAGAATGAAAATATGGGGAGGAGGCAGTGTGGAGGGGGCACAAACATCCATAGGAGTCAGGTCCACAGAGTTATTGTTGGGGCCCACCTCTGCTCATATGAGGACCATCAAGCCTAGGTGCCCTGCTGTATGGGCCCGTTGTCCAATGAAAAAATACATTATTACATTTTCCCAGACTCTTGGACCAAGCGCAACTCACTTTTTTTTAATCAATTATGTATAGCATTGGTCAGCTAGTGCTGGACGCATAAGCTACCCTCCCTTAAACCTAGAAGGTAGGGAACTACCCAACAAAAAATAGTTGAGTGACTAATTACAATAGACAATATAAAATCAGGTATCATTGCCATCAAATGATGTGACGCCAACCCAATCAAATCCCTCTCATGTGAATTGGTCTATTTGTCAATCGAAGCTGAGTTACAAACATTGCAATTTGTAGTGTGTACCACAAAACCGAAGAGATAGAAGAAATGTTTGCATTAACCTCAGCCGCTGGTGATCGCTTAGTGCTCCATTCCAGACCATTGTTTTTCACCCATTGTGCCATTCTAGGTGGGACACCCATATGCTGATGAGTCTTACTCCCACTCCAAAAAGAATAGTCCAGCCACAACTGCCAGACTAGTGAGCACTTTAAGGCATCTACTCCAACGAACAACAGAGTGATTAAAGGAATGATTGAATTAATCTCTGCCACAGGCCGCATTCTAGGCCATCGCCTGCTGGTGCTGGCAGGCAAGATGACACTGCCATATAATACGCACCAACCTGCACACTGTTGTCAGAAAAAAACAGGCATAGACATTCACCAGAAGAGCCAAAGGATATTTCAGCAGTAAGGAGCTAATTCAGAGACATAAAAAGTAACAAAAGGTCGATGAATGCAACAAGGCAAAGGGGAATTTATGTGTTGCGATGCGTCCATCTCATGTAAATGCTTTCTTATATATGATCGAAATGGGAACTGACATTGTAGGAAAAAACTCAACTTCATCTTAGATTAAGAACGTCAGGCAGAGTTCCCTGGACAGATCATCATTAGGGCAGTTCAAAAGGCTTGACCATGGCCATTTCCTGTAGCTCATGGCATCCGCTTAACAGACATAGAAGAAGTCCAAGTTTGACATCCGTTGCTCAGTGCAGAGCTCCACAGTTGCGTTGCTACCCTTCTGTTCTGAACTACTACACTGATTGCGGGACAACCCTCTATGTGGCCGGAACCCTGGTAACGCATGCACAGTCCAGGCTATGTGGACACGCAGCCACACACAAAGCAGCATCTTACAACACTTTGCCCGACTGCCTAGTACGTGCACTGTCTTTTCCTTGATACTCACAAGTCTTTGTAACTTCTTGGTATAAATATAACATTAACAGAACAACTTAAATGACAATCCCAGTATATAACATGTTTGCATACCATGGGATCTTGTTACATATGGCACTGGCTCATCAGGGAGGGAGGGCAGAGAAGAATCTCCGCAAAGATTATGGGGCCTGTTCACAAGCTGCATTTTGTAGTATGTTACTAGTACCACTAACATATAACAAAATACTGTTCACATACCTATGTGTGGTGGTATACGCCTCTTCAATCTTTTAAGTGAATAGATATCTGCTCAACTGTGGGGATCTCTGCACGCAAAAGTATGTTTTAGTAGTAAATGTGGGCGGGACAGAGGAGAGAGGCTGGAAAATTGGGACTAGGTACTCTTAAAGGCGAAGGGTGAAGGGAGGAGGAAGGAGGGGTTGAGAGAGGGCCAGAGATGGGTTTAGGGAGTGCCATGCACTCACCCACAAGAGTAAGCCTCTTCCTATTCACTAACTGCCCTTCTGTAGTTACTACTGATAACAAGCATTGGCATAGCCAATAGGTCTCGCCTTTGGGACCTTATAAGTGTTTAGCCATGCAACGGTTGATGATGTTGCACCAAGGATATTGTGCTGCATAATTAAATACTTATAAGGTCCCAAAAGCGAGACCTATTGGCTATGCCAATGCTTGTTTATCATTTGTGTTACATACATTCTGTCGTCAATAAGAGATTGCCGTGCTTTTTGAAAGCCTGTGGGTAGGTTTTTCGATTCAAATGTAAACATTCCCATCACAGACCTGAGTCTGATTTGCTTTGGGGAGGTGTATTGCTATGTATCACCTTTGGAAGCGACCTTGCTGCTGCAACTGGGCCCTCAGAAGCTAGCACTGATGACATAGCATGGAATTTCAATAATGTATTATGTCTCACTCTTATTTCTAAGGAACTTTGCTATTCTGGTAAGAGGTGTACTGGCCTTGGAGGCGATATCAAATGTTGGCTGTTAACTTTTACAGGATTGTGGATTTTATTTAAGTGTTCTCCTCGGTCTCTAAATTTGGCTTAGTATAGAGGAAAGGAAATTCATCGTTTGCCTCGCAGCGCACGTGGGACTGCAGAGAAGAGCCAGCTCCTTCACAACCATTGCAGAGTGTTGGCCCTGTTTCTAACAATATTTTGCTGGAGGTGGCCTGTTTTTTCTTGCTCAAAGTACTGTGGAAAACTTGCTTCCCCTTTCAAGCCCTGCGGTACTTGGATTATTTCCCTCCCCCTTCATCTTTCCCTGCGTTTAATAACTTTTGGAAATATCCTTCATTTTGCATCAAACGTACCAAATAGAAAATAACAAAAATGTGTTCGCTGCGTCTACAAATAACCCTGAACGGTGAGAAAATGTTCCCGCCCGCCCCAGAGCAGATGGCCTCTCTGCCTGCCTCTGTGATGGAGTCCAGAAAACGTCCCGTCTCCCTTGCTTAAAAGTCTGTGAGGATGGACAGGCGCAGCACCTGAAATTCCAGTGAGCGTTCCGTTTTTAGGATATTTTCGGCTTTCAGCAGCTGGTGAAAGGGTTTCCTGCAGGGAAAAGAACTGGGCAGAAATGTCTTCACCATAGCCTAGACCAGTTGTCCTTTTAAATTAGTGTTTTCTGAATAATGTAAACAGGCCCATAAACAGACACGCTACAACCAGCTCCTAATATGCATATATATGTCATTGCAACCGGTTCAGTAGCTACCAACCCGAAGTTTTCCAATGCTGTGGCTTTCGCCTGCAGACACCCCCTGTACTCGTTTCCTCAGGAAGTGAACTCACCCTCCGCCGTGGCCCGCGCGCCACACTAGGCCTGTGTTCCCCCCTCCATGCCTTACTGCAGCAGCCCCAGAAGCCCTGCTCAGCTACAGGCTGTTCTGTTTTCCCTTTTACATCACCGGCTTGTAAACCAGCGAGGCCATCTAAAACCGACAGCCCTCAAAGCATGGATCACACTGGCTCTGCAGTATCTTCCATGCCAGCAAAACCATGAGCTATAACAACATTCCATCGGGAGTAATGGGGTTTTCCCGGTACATGGTGCTCACCCCCAGCTTTAACACCATCAAAGGGGAACAAATAAATATAAAGCGCGCCATGTGAATGTTAGCCTTGTTCCATTGTGGTGCTTAGTAAATGCTTGCATTATGATGTTTATGAACTGCTGTGCTATGTATGTTTGTACTACTGGTGGCTGCCCAGGGATGGGCGCAGCTGGAAAACCCATGCCCTTCACTAAAGGCCCATGAGAGGTTTCAAGCTCTGGAGGTTATCTAGGCGCATCTTCTACACAGTATGCACACAGGTATTTTTCACACACATAAAAAAGACATAACCACTGTTTGGCATTACAACGCCTGTAGCTTATCTTCTGACATCATCCATAAACCTCTGAAGTAGAGGGTGAAACACGGCAATTTTAACCTGCTCCCAATACACCTTGGGTACACAGTTTGAAATATAAAGAATAAGACATGATAGACTTTGACATCATGGCAGCATTGCAAGTCTTAACATCAGCTTAGTGTAACTTCCTATTTCTTTTTTTTTAAACATATCTTTGTTAACATTTATGGTTTTCATTTCCATAATTGCACGACACAACATTTACAACATCAGAGGTTCAATACGATTCTCAATCAACACATTAGGCAGGGTAATTTACATTCCAATTACAATCCTGGGGTATGACGCAACAACCTGGAATCTCTGTTTGAGCCAACCCAGCCATGAGCGCCTCTGTCGCGTCGCCCCATACAGTGACGACCTTGCACCCTGCCCAACTCTGCTTACTTGCTCTGCCTCGGTGGGCAACACTAACTCCTTACCAGGATCGGGCAGTGTCCCCAGCAATTGTGCATACTACCAGTTGGGTTGCAGCATATAAACCGATAGCATGAAAGACAAACCCAAAAAAAAAAAATCATAAGGAACCAAGAAAACCCTGCATGCGGAGCGGGGACAAGAGCGCAATAGTATCCAGCGGTGTAGGCATAGAAGCCAGTAATTATGCAGTGTGTGCCGTACCTCACTTGTGACTCCCTGGGGAGCGGGGGGGAGGGGAAAGAGGAAGGAGAAAAGGGGGGAAGGCAGGGAATGACCCCCACCCCGTGAACACCGGCTCCAAACCCACTGCCCTCCCCATTCAACGTTGGCGTCATCCAGCCACTCACACAGGAGGGGCAGGCTATGTGCCGTGGAGGCCACTACGGTTTGGCCCAAGCGTGCACCCATGGACTGATCATTCACTATCACTCGTTTCCTCCACACCAGTGCTGCGAGCTTGCTCTGGGATTTCCCAGTTCGCCAGCACTTCCTTCCATAAATCTGCAACCGGTCTTCTCTGGATGCCCCTTGCTTCTTCCCAACCCAGGGCCCTAGCCTCTGCTCCCGCCCAATTAATAACCTCCTTGTTCCAGCTAGCCACCTGGGGTCCCATGGCAGATTTCCACACTAGTGCAATCCGCCTCTTAGCTAAGCCCAAAGCCAGGTCTATAAATCGAGTCCCCACCTTCCGCTTAGGAGGACGCGGGAAGAGCCCCAACAAGCAAACCTCTATGGACAGCGCCAGGTCTCTCCCCAGTGCATCTTTAATCTTAGCCAGGACTCCCTTCCAGTACAAACGTACTATCCCGCAACTCCATGTCATGTGTATGAAACCGGCATCCACATAAGCGCACCTCGGGCACTTCCGCTTCTCAACCCCGTATGTAACATTTAGTCTATGCGGCGTCATATACACCATGTGTATATAGTTAAATTGTGTGTATTTAAGTCTAGTGTTCCTCGAGATTTTCTTGTGAGATCTCATTACTTTACCCCATTCACCATCTGTAAATTCCCTTTCTATTGCTCTTTTTCCCTCTTACTCCGAAGACCCGTCATGGGGCCTGTGGCCGCGGCAACCAATGCTTCATGGTGCCATCGCACTTGGTGCCCTGCCGTGCCCAGTGTATTCAATGCATGTAGCACCGGGTGAGTCGCAGGCTCGTCCCGCTCTCTACCCCATAGCTGTCCAAAGGTACGAACCAGCGCTTCGTATTGCAGGAACCGGCCGGGGGTGAGGCCATAGGCATCCATCAGGTCCGCAAAAGGGACCAGGGAGCCATCCTGATAGCAGTCACCCACTGAGTCTAAACCGGCCTCAGTCCACGCCTGCAGTTGTTCCGCCGTGAACACCGTCAGCGGGTCCCCATGGGGTAGCCTGACCAAGGGTAGCGTGGGGGTATACCACTGGGTCCCACCCAGCCTACGCACACAGCGTTTCCATGTGTGTATGGCAGTGAGCTGCAGCACCGACTTGTATGGGACACTAATTGCCGGTGCTCCAGCGCGGCTAATATAAATTCTTCTCCTTCGGATATGACATCCAGGTGAAATCACTCACATCCACTTTACCATATGACGGTGGGGCCCATAACACCGCATATCATACACTCAGTCGTTCCCTGGATCACACCCACATTCGCTAAGGAGAAAAACGAGTTGCTGGAGGAATGGAATACCTTATTAGATTTGACAGGTTATTACCTTAAACATTCTATACATACAGTTTTAATCCTGTCGGCTCTAAAACATCAAGATACTCCGCTCTTTGGTCGATGGACCAACTAGTAGAATAAGTTGATGGTGATCGAGACCAGCTCAATCATTTAAAACCTTAGTAAATGTAAAATTTTATAAATGAACTAAAGAACCACAGACTCAATTTAATTAGAAATACATTTTTATCTAAGTTCAAAATTTGCATGAGTGAGATTCTTAGTTTATTAATCACTTTAATACATTCTTTTACTTTTATATATAGGAAATTCTGTAAAGAAAGACGAAATTATGCATTACCTATTTAGATGCAGATAGGAATGGTTCACCAAAGGAAGATGAACCGTAAATCACAGAATGGACTCCCAAACTGACTGACTGTCCCTCTAGATGGCCTCCTCGATTGGACCTCCCATACAGATTTCCCGCAACGGTCTCGTTCCTTCCCCAGTCAGGTTCGAAGTCAATGGCAGCATCCGTATTAACATCAGCATCAGTATTTGCAATAATAACAGCATCGACTAATAACCAGGCCCCTCCCATAAGAGCAGTCCTTGTTCAAACTGGTTTCGGGGATGGTTAAAAGTTCACTGTTTCCCATGCTTTTTGGGTAAAAGCAGTCCAAATTGTCTAATCACTTTGTTGCAATTTTGATGGTCACATTTTGGACAGTTCTTTGTCTCCCAATACATCCTTCTTTTCTTTCTCACGGATACGTGCGGAGTCTTTCTTGGCACTCTCCTCATAAAAAGGTTGCTCCGTCCTTGACTTTTCTCACTCCATACACAAGCCATACCCACGTGGTCCAGCTTCATTATTTCTTTCGCTTAGAGGCCATCTTTGATTTCTGATATGACCTCATCTATGCCGGCAGCCATTTTCGCAGTCTGGCCTAACAGGCCCAAACGAACTATCATAAAAACAAACACAATCGTAATTAAAATAAAGAAAATAAGCCTTCCTGTTTACCACCCGTCATTCTAAGAACCCGTGTTAGGTGTTACCTAGCAAAAGCGACATTTAAAGCCATTTTACTTACCATCCGTGTTCTTTGCCACAATACAATTTACAATTTACACTACACAGCACAAATCATGCGATTTTATTCTGATTAGTACGCAAATCACATTCTTAATATTAGAATACTTCACAATGGTAAATAAATTAGATTTTTGCACAAAAAGGGCAGTTACCATTTATGTAAATGTTTATTAAGGTGTGTTTTGTTGGTTAATTAATCAAACAATTAGTATCATTAGTTTATTATTCTTATCAAGGGGGTTCCAAAAATGTATTTCGTTTACCTTGCTCCATCAACTCCCCCCTTGTTATACAATTTATTAGATAAATGATTCTTGTCCATTTGCTTTTTGGTTAGTTCACACAACAGTGTCCTCCTCATCTTGTCTTTTTGATCTTTTATATATGTTCTCTTTTACTTCTTCTAATTCTATTTCTCCCATTTCTCGTTCTCTTTCTTTATTTTTCTCATTTTCTCTTTTTATTCTATTTTGTGTTTTTCTCCTCTTAATGCACACATATGCTAATTTTGCTGACAACATTACCATTATTACCACTGTTACTGATATTAGTATTTTCCCAATAAGGGAACCACCTATTGCTGTAAACCATTTCTGTATTGAAGAAAAACTCTTACCAAGTTTCTCCCAGGCACCTTCAACCTCCAGTGGAGCAATTTCTTTGTGCAAATCAGTAATATTCTTTATATACTTCTGTATATTTTCCCTTTTATCTGGAATGTAAGTGCAACAATGTTGGACTTTCAACATTCCACAGACTCCACCCTCTTTTGCCAAAAGAATGTCAAGGGCAAGTCGATTTTGCATTACCATAGCTCTCATGGCAACCATTTCGGTATTTACCATCAAGAACCCTCCAGCAGTATTCGTCGATAAACGATCTACTACTGTGGACAATTTCCGAATCTTAAATGCATTCAAAGATATACCCACTGCTGGTATCAATGCTCCAAAAATGTCACCTACTATTTCTGAAAAACTTTCCCTCCTTCTACGTGTTAATGTTTTACCTATCTCATGTACTCCTTTTTCTCCTCTCTCTACGTGGAAAATCTTTGGAAAGACCAAACCTAAATAACATGACCGGCAACCTATAATAAGCTATGTTTCCACATATATAATAGATCCCTGGAAATATTGGATCTCTTCCTCCTTTAAATCCCCATCCTCCTAAAATTTTATATGTATCTCGGCATTCACTGGAACCTACAAAATAATTATCATACTGTTGGAAACGGGGTTACCGAGTCCGTTACGGTAGCATGGCGCAAAGCGGGGAAAGGCACGCGAAGGCAATGTGTAAGGCAGTTGTGCAGCACACTCTTACTTCAACTCAGAAATGCGGAGCAATAACCGGACACCACACCAGGCTTGTGTAATTAAAAATCAAGTTCCTTTATGTCAATCAAGGTTGCATTAGATTAGACAGATTATACATTGCATTTCTTTAACTGGTGCACATTCTTTTAAAAAGACCCTCAACGGTTCTGGCCACTACAAGGCCGCAGAAATCAGCTCCTAGAACACAGCACCAATAATGATCCGGGTGCACTAATAAATTAGGGCCTAGAACATGCACAACACTTTAGGCATATTAAAATCTCTTGCTACTGGGCTCATACTTCTGGCCTAGACAATCAATACAGCCTGTGGTACAATAGGCGGGAGGGAATCCTAGAGGGGACCCCTCAACATGTCCAGCAAACTGGGGCTTCCCTATGATGGGGGATTCTTATGTCTCCCAGGGGAGGTGAGGGTTAAATTAGGCTTGGGCCCCTTCTCACCAGGTGCCTGGCCTGGTACAAATTGTCAATGAGGGCTCTTCCCTCGTTAATCCCCTGTAAATCGTGGCCCCCGGCCCCCAGGGGCTTAACCTAGAGCCCTAGGGGCCTCCTGGGCTCACCTGTGGTAATGTGGCTGATCGTGGGGCTGCTCGACGGCCTCCCTCTCGGGCCAGCCCTCCGTTGGACGGGGCGGGGCCCGGAGCGAGTCCCACGGCCCTCCGGCCGGCGTTGCCAAGTTTCCCCGAGGCTATGGAGCCTCTCGCTTTATTATCTTGTCGTTGGGGGCCGGTATGCCACTCCTCCGGCCCCCGTGGAGTCAGCGGTGATTGAGAGAGAGGGTGAAGGGAGCGGGAGCCGGCAGTCCTTTCAGACGGCTCCCCGCTTCCCGACTGAGCGCACTGAGTTCTTCCTCCTCCGTACGTGCTGGGGGGGCGGGCTCTCGATGCCGCCCAATCCCAGCGCGGCCTGGATTCTTCCGGGGGCTCCCGTTGGCAGTGGAGCCCCTCCGACGTCTTCCTGCTTGGCTCCGGCGGGGCCAATCACGTCGCGGCCTTCTCCGGTTGCTGGGCGACGCTTCCCACCTCCTTCTCCTCGGCTGCTGGCTCCGGCGGGACCAATCCCGTCGCGGCCTTTTCGGGGGCGCGACCTATGACGCGGTCGGCGTCCCCGGCTCCACGGCAACGGCGTCCACGGGCCTGGAGGCCGCGGTGGGCCTCAGCTCTATTCACGCGGCCCTCCTGGGCTGCGGCGGTGTTCTTCTTGGCCGCGCTTGCAGCGGCAGGGGTCTCGGGCCCGGCGGTGATTTCTGTGGGCTTCGGTGAGGGCGCGGACGGCGCACCTCACCACACTCATGAAAGGGGGAGAGGTCTCCCTCACCTCAGCACCTCTCTTCACGCGGCGGCGGCCGCGGCGGCGATCCAGTCACAAGGTCAGTGACTGGGGGGATCAAGTTCTCCCACGTGGGGTTGCAGCGCGGGGTGCGCTGACAGCCTGATTCACAGGGCTGTGTGGGAAGGGTTCTTGGGGGACAGTCCAGCTGTCGGTGTGGGTAGATAGGGGGTGAAGGCCTAGCGCTTAAGACACAGCGTTCCGCCTCGTGATCCCCATTCGACGATTCAACTTGGGTTCCTGTTACTCTTTGGTTTCAGGCTCCTGCGAGGAGCTTCTTGTCAGAAAAGTTCTTCTTCTTATGAAAGGGGGGGGGGTTGTGAGTTGGTGGTTCTGGGAGTGCTTGATGTTCCTCCCAGCACGCTGAAGGTGGTTCCCTGGGTCCCCTCACACTGGGCAAGGTCAGTGGGTGGTGGGCGTTCCTCAGCTATCTTACTTCAGCAGGGCCTTAGCCCTGTCAGCAGCAGTAGTGTAGGTCTCCCCCTAGGCCCTAAAGCCTATACTCCGGCGCAGGTTCTCCCAGGTTCAGCTGTGCCTCAACCTAACTGACTAAAAGGTTTTCCCTCCAAGCCTCTTATACCCCTAGGTCAGGTGACCCTCATAAAGGCGGCAAAACTTAACTCCTCCCACAGCCCGGAAGGTTCTGGAACCTTCCACCTATCTAGCTATGTGGCCCAGAGGCGGGGACGGGATGGATACTGTATCCCTATGTCCCAGCCTGACCCTGGCTACTAGCGTGTATGTGTGGAAGGCCCTTCTGCAGTAGCAGGGGCCTGTGGCAGCCATCTTTAGTGAGAGAGCACCTGCACCTCAGCACTGACCAGCAGTGGCAAGGCGCCCGGAGACCTAGGTCCAGTAAAAATATGGTGGCAAAAATGAGGCGCAAAAAGGGAAAAAACAGGGCAAGACCACCCTAGGGCTGACAGGTCTAACACGCGTCCCCCCAGCCGAAAGAGGGGAGAGCTTCCCAACCTCTAGGGAGTTCTCTTCGCTAAGGCGGAAAAACCGGGAGAGACCGTCAGCGTTGGCGTGGTCTACACCGGGTCGATGTTCCACCCGAAAGTCCATCCCCTGGAGGGAAATGGACCACCTCAACAATTTGGGGTTTTCGCCTCTCATCTGCATGAGCCAGCGAAGGGGTCTGTGGTCGGTCTGGATCAAGAAGTGACAACCAAAAAGGTATGGCCTCAACTTCTTCACAGCCCAAACCACAGCAAAGGCTTCCCGCTCGATGGTACTCCACCGCTGTTCCCGGGGGAGTAGTCTTCGGGAGATAAAGGCCACTGGCTGGTCTTGGCCCTCGTCATTCAGCTGCGAGAGCACAGCTCCTATGCCATGCTCAGAAGCGTCTGTCTGTACGATAAACTCCCGTCCAAAGTCTGGAGTCCTGAGCACCGGTGCGGTGCACATGGCACGTTTAAGGGTCTCAAAGGCTTCCTGGCAGGCAGCCGTCCAGATGACTCTGCGTGGCTGCTTCTTCGAAGTCAATTCCGTCAATGGGCCCACGATGGTTCCATATCCCTTGACGAACCGGCGGTAGTATCCCGTGAGGCCGAGAAAAGCTCGGACCTCTGTTTGGGTCTTGGGGGGCTCCCAGGCCATGATGGTCTCAATCTTGGCTTGGAGGGGTTGCACCTTACCTCCGCCCACCAGATGTCCCAGGTACACGACAGATCCCTGTCCAATCTGGCACTTGCTGGCCTTGATGGTTAGACCAGCCCGTTGCAAAGCCTGTAGCACCTCCTGGAGATGCTGCAGATGGTCCTCCCAGCTGCTACTGAAGACAGCTATGTCATCCAGGTAGGCAGCAGAGAAGGCCTCTAGGCCAGACAGCACCTGGTTCACCAACCGCTGGAAAGTGGCTGGAGCATTTTTCAACCCGAAGGGCATCACCTGGAATTGAAAGTGGCCCTCGGGGGTGGAGAACGCAGTCTTCTCCTTTGCTCCTTCCGCCATGGCAATCTGCCAATAGCCTGATGTTAAATCAATGGTACTCAGATACCGGGCTGCTCCCAGCCGGTCAATGAGCTCATCCGCCCGAGGGATCTGGTGAGCGTCGGTCTTGGTGACTGAGTTGAGTCCACGGTAATCCACACAGAACTGAAGTTCTGGTGTGGTGCCCGGGGGGGCCGCTTTCGGCACCAACACTACCGGACTAGCCCAAGGGCTACTGGAAGGCTCAATCACCCCCAGTTCTAGCATCTTGACAACCTCACCCTGGATACTAGCCTTGACCTTATCGGACAGCCGGTAAGACTTGTTCTTCACTGGCGGACTGTCCCCTGTGTCCACATCATGGGTACACAGGTGCGTGATTCCAGGCGTGAGGGAAAACAACGAGGCGTACTGCCCCAAGACCTGGCGGCAGTCCCTCTGTTGCTCTGGGGTCAAGGATGGGGCGAGGACTACTCCCTCTACCGAACCATCCTTCTCATGGGCCGCCAGAAGGTCTGGCAGAGGCTCACTCTCCTCCTCCTCACTTCCATCCGTTATCATCAAGAGAGTGAGCTCGGAACGCTCCTGGTGTGGCTTCAGGCGGTTGACGTGGAGCACCCTGTGGGGTTGACGGGGGGTCTTCATGTCGACGACATACGTGGTCTGGCCTTTCCTTTCCAAGATCTCAAACGGCCCAGTCCACCGGTCCTGGAGGGCGCTAAGCTCTCCTGGCTCCATGACCCACACCTTCTGTCCAGCGTCTAACTCTACCGTCCGCGCGTTCCGGTCATACCATTGCTTCATGACGGCCTGACTCGCCTCTAAGTTGTCCGAGGCCTCCTTCCACAGCTTGGCCACTTGGCTGCGGAACGCCAGCATATAGCTGACCACATCACGGGGAAGCTTCGAGGAAGACTTCTCCCACCCCTCTTTGACAAGACTGAGGGGCCCCCGAACGGGGTGGCCATAGAGCAGCTCAAAGGGGCTGAAACCGACCCCCTTCTGCGGCACCTCTCGGTAGGAGAAGAGCAGACAGGGTAAGAGGACGTCCCACTTTCTTCTCAAGTCCTCGGGTAGGCTCCTGATCATCCCCTTCAAGGTTTTGTTGAAACGCTCCACGAGCCCGTTCGTCTGGGGGTGGTAAGGAGTGGAGAACCGGTAGGTCACTCCACACTCCTTCCACATGGCCTGCATGTAGGCCGACATGAAATTTGTGCCCCTATCCGACACCACGACCTTGGGGAATCCCACTCGGGTAAAAATCCCCATGAGGGCCCGCGCCACCACCGGTGCTGTGATGGTCCTCAGAGGGATTGCCTCTGGGTACCGGGTGGCGTGGTCTACTAGCACCAAAATGAACCTATGCCCAGCAGAAGTCGGCGGATCCAACGGCCCGACAATGTCAATCCCTACTCGCTCAAAAGGGGTATTGACCACTGGGAGAGGTTCTAGAGGGACCTTCACCTTAGTCCCTGTCTTGCCGCTCGCTTGGCAAGTGGTGCAGGTCTTGCAAAACGTGTCAGAAGTGACGCGCATCCTGGGCCAGTAAAAATGTGGGACCAAGCGTGCAAACGTCTTGTCCTGGCCCAGGTGTCCTGCTAGTGGTATCTCATGTGCCAACTCTAGCAGAAAGGCTCGGTAGCATTGGGGGACCACCACGGCCCTTGAGGACCCATGCACCGGAGCCTTAGGCTCACTGTAGAGGAGACCATCCTCCCAGTAGACATGGTAATTACCAGTCTCTGTTCCAGCTGCTTGGGCTTCGGCCTGTTGCCGTATGCCATCAAGCGTAGGGCACTCCCTCTGTGCCCGGCAAAATTCTTCCCGGGTAGGCCCTCCTTCCACCTGCCACTCTGCAGGGGTCGGCAGGTCCCCCACGGGAAAACCAACCACCTCAGCGGACTCCGGGGTCACCTCCGCGGGCTCCCCATCCATCTCACCGGGTGTCTCCTCCTGGACATCTCCTCGTCCAGCAGTGGGCTGGGCCATTATTTCAGGCTCCAACCCGGGCTGAGTTCCATGTCGGGCAGCCATGGACCGCGTGATAATGCAAGTCCATCCTGGTAACCCCAACATCTCAGCATGGGCATTGAACTCTACCTCTCTCCAGGCAGTATGTTCCAAGTCGTTGCCCAGCAGACAGTCAACTGGCATGGCAGGGCTCACCGCAACCTTCATCAGACCTGACACTCCTCCCCACTCAAAGGGAACTTGGGCCACGGGGTAATGACCCAGGCTATTATCAGCCATCACAACCGGGTGGAACTCCTCAGGAATCACCTGCTCTGGGGACACCAGCTGACGTCTCACCATCGTCATGCTGGCACCTGTGTCCCTCAGAGCCTCCACCTCCTCCCCGTTCACCAGGACCCTCTGCCGATACTTGGCAGTGTTCTCGGGTACCTGAACCCTTGGGATGATCTCTCTATCCCCCAGGGAAACTAAGGTCAAGCCTGTCCACTCACCTCCCCTACCTAGGGACAACTCCTCCCCAAGCGCTACACTGGCCACCCCGGGGCTCTTACCTCCTGTGGGGGCTGGGGTTCTCTTGCGACACTGGGGATCCCCCTTGTAGTGTCCAACCTCCCCGCACTCGTAGCACCGGACAGTTCTGGGCTGCTGACTCCTGTCAGGGTAAGTGGGTCTCTGGTATCCAGATTGGGATGGGGAACCTACCCCTCTCCCAGGCGGTCTATTTTGGGGACCTTTAAAGAACTCCCTCTTTTTATCTCCCCCTCTTTCTTCTGGGGGAACCCCTGTCCACCTTTCGGGGGATCCGCCCCGGCTCCCTTGTGGGACACCCGAGTGCTGACCCACGTGTCTGCCTCCTCTGCAAGCTCCCTCGGACTGGTCAGCTTGCGGTCCACCAAGTACTGGCGCAGCTCCGGAAAACATTTCTCGAGGAGGTGCTCTCTCAAAAACAGGTCGTACAGCCCAGTGTAATTGTCAATGTTGCTGCCACGTACCCACCCCTCCAATGCCTTCCGGGCATAATCATAAAAATCCACCCAGTTTTGTGTGGTGAGCTTGTGGCTGTTGCGGAACTTTTGGCGGTACTTCTCTGGGGTGAGGCCAAACTTCCTGAGCAGGGCCTCCTTCATGATAGGGTAGTTGGTCTGCTCCCCCTTATCTAAAGTTAAAAGTGTGTCCCTTACTGGTGGAGGTATGTACCTGTAGAGACCTCCTCCCCAGTAGCTCTCAGGAACTCTATGGGCCACCAAAGCTACCTCGTACGCCGCCAACCACTTGTCGATGTCATCACCCACACTAAAGCTGGCTATCACCTCCCTGGGTAGATAAAATTTGGGCTCCTGTGGAACCCCAGCAGGTACGCTGCCACCATTTCCTTTGCCTTCTATCTCCATCTGCAAGGTTCGGAGCTCTAGTTCTTTCAGGCTAAGCTCATGTGCAAGCCTCCTTTCCTCCATGGCTAGCCTTGCCTGCTCTCCTTCCCTTTCCATCCTAGCCAACTCTAATGTCAATTGCCTCTGCTCCCTCCTGTCCTTGAATTCCTCTTACTTACATTTCACTAGGTGTCTAATTGCGGCGCACACTGAGTCACTGTAGGGTGCTGCACAAATACCAGTCCTTATCCCACCGCTGAACACCAATGTTGGAAACGGGGTTACCGAGTCCGTTACGGTAGCATGGCGCAAAGTGGGGAAAGGCACGCAAAGGCAATGTGTAAGGCAGTTGTGCAGCACACTCTTACTTCAACTCAGAAATGCGGAGCAATAACCGGACACCACATCAGGCTTGTGTAATTAAAAATCAAGTTCCTTTATGTCAATCAAGGTTGCATTAGATTAGACAGATTATACATTGCATTTGTTTAACTGGTGCACATTCTTTTTAAAAAGACCCTCAACGGTTCTGGCCACTACAAGGCCGCAGAAATCAGCTCCTAGAACACAGCACCAATAATGATCCGGGTGCACTAATAAATTAGGGCCTAGAACATGCACAACACTTTAGGCATATTAAAATCTCTTGCTACTGGGCTCATACTTCTGGCCTAGACAATCAATACAGCCTGTGGTACAATAGGCGGGAGGGAATCCTAGAGGGGACCCCTCAACATGTCCAGCAAACTGGGGCTTCCCTATGATGGGGGATTCTTATGTCTCCCAGGGGAGGTGAGGGTTAAATTAGGCTTGGGCCCCTTCTCACCAGGTGCCTGGCCTGGTACAAATTGTCAATGAGGGCTCTTCCCTCGTTAATCCCCTGTAAATCGTGGCCCCCGGCCCCAGGGGCTTAACCTAGAGCCCTAGGGGCCTCCTGGGCTCACCTGTGGTAATGTGGCTGATCGTGGGGCTGCTCGACGGCCTCCCTCTCGGGCCAGCCCTCCGTTGGACGGGGCGGGGCCCGGAGCGAGTCCCACGGCCCTCCGGCCGGCGTTGCCAAGTTTCCCCCAAGGCTATGGAGCCTCTCGCTTTATTATCTTGTCGTTGGGGGGCCGGTATGCCACTCCTCCGGCCCCCGTGGAGTCAGCGGTGATTGAGAGAGAGGGTGAAGGGAGCGGGAGCCGGCAGTCCTTTCAGACGGCTCCCCGCTTCCCGACTGAGCGCACTGAGTTCTTCCTCCTCCGTACGTGCTGGGGGGGGGCGGGCTCTCGATGCCGCCCAATCCCAGCGCGACCTGGATTCTTCCGGGGGCTCCCGTTGGCAGTGGAGCCCCTCCGACGTCTTCCTGCTTGGCTCCGGCGGGGCCAATCACGTCGCGGCCTTCTCCGGTTGCTGGGCGACGCTTCCCACCTCCTTCTCCTCGGCTGCTGGCTCCGGCGGGACCAATCCCGTCGCGGCCTTTTCGGGGGCGCGACCTATGACGCGGTCGGCGTCCCCGGCTCCATGGCAACGGCGTCCACGGGCCTGGAGGCCGCGGTGGGCCTCAGCTCTATTCATGCGGCCCTCCTGGGCTGCGGCGGTGTTCTTCTTGGCCGCGCTTGCAGCGGCAGGGGTCTCGGGCCCGGCGGTGATTTCTGTGGGCTTCGGTGAGGGCGCGGACGGCGCACCTCACCACACTCATGAAAGGGGAGAGGTCTCCCTCACCTCAGCACCTCTCTTCACGCGGCGGCGGCCGCGGCGGCGATCCAGTCACAAGGTCAGTGACTGGGGGGGATCAAGTTCTCCCACGTGGGGTTGCAGCGCGGGGTGCGCTGACAGCCTGATTCACAGGGCTGTGTGGGAAGGGTTCTTGGGGGACAGTCCAGCTGTCGGTGTGGGTAGATAGGGGGGTGAAGGCCTAGCGCTTAAGACACAGCGTTCCGCCTCGTGATCCCCATTCGACGATTCAACTTGGGTTCCTGTTACTCTTTGGTTTCAGGCTCCTGCGAGGAGCTTCTTGTCAGAAAAGTTCTTCTTCTTATGAAAGGGGGGGGGTTGTGAGTTGGTGGTTCTGGGAGTGCTTGATGTTCCTCCCAGCACGCTGAAGGTGGTTCCCTGGGTCCCCTCACACTGGGCAAGGTCAGTGGGTGGTGGGCGTTCCTCAGCTATCTTACTTCAGCAGGGCCTTAGCCCTGTCAGCAGCAGTAGTGTAGGTCTCCCCCCTAGGCCCTAAAGCCTATACTCCGGCGCAGGTTCTCCCAGGTTCAGCGGTGCCTCAACCTAACTGACTAAAAGGTTTTCCCTCCAAGCCTCTTATACCCCTAGGTCAGGTGACCCTCATAAAGGCGGCAAAACTTAACTCCTCCCACAGCCCGGAAGGTTCTGGAACCTTCCACCTATCTAGCTATGTGGCCCAGAGGCGGGGACGGGATGGATACTGTATCCCTATGTCCCAGCCTGACCCTGGCTACTAGCGTGTATGTGTGGAAGGCCCTTCTGCAGTAGCAGGGGCCTGTGGCAGCCATCTTTAGTGAGAGAGCACCTGCACCTCAGCACTGACCAGCAGTGGCAAGGCGCCCGGAGACCTAGGTCCAGTAAAAATATGGTGGCAAAAATGAGGCGCAAAAAGGGAAAAAAACAGGGCAAGACCACCCTAGGGCTGACAGGTCTAACACGTACATAGTCTTATTTCTACTAATACACAACTTTCCCTGTTGGGGCCAATCCAAAGTCATAGCTGCATTTGTCTCTCCTTTGTCATGATTTTTCTCTTCAAACTCCCAAAGTGGTGTTTTTGTCTTTTCTTCTACTATCTTTCTTTGAAATTTAACTCTTCTGTTTTCTACCATCTCCAAGAAGACCTTTTCCTCCTTCTTTACTTCACAGGTAAGATTGTGTCTAATTACATATTCTAATGTTAAATTTTTATCTTCTAAGAAAAATTCACCAAACACCTTTGCTTCTTTCACCTTTTTTAGTTCAGGAATTATAGGAACTTTCGCAAACACAGTGTTTATGTCAGTATAATAATATTCTAATCTACCTATTTTATAAAATAAACTAGCTAGAACACTACATGTTATCCCATACGTCAAAGGAAGGTGATGATAGGTCACACCTTCTGTGACAGACGCAGGTAATTGCTTACAGACATAACAGTCCCTTACATCCATTGTCTCTACATACTCATACAATAATTTCGTGAAGACATTCTTGGAGAAGGCAGTTATAGACCTATCCTTATGTAAATCAGTACTATCTACTAATGCTGCAGTGTTTTGTGTTTTAGCTTCTTTATCCCCTTTCGTGTTATTCCCTATTACGGATGTTTCTTCTACAACTAACCTCAATGGAATTTTTATTGCTAAAATAAGCCAAATGAACATTATCAATCTTGTACAACAGAAACACATTCTACACCATCTACGTAAGAAATCACATCTAGATTTTCTATTCTCAGTGTCTACCATTTTGTACTATTACCTAGCTATTTATATATTTATACAGAAAATGTGTCACCACACCTCAGAATGACTTCTCAGCCACTCTACCCTTTTCCTGTGTCACGTTTGGATCTTTCTTCAGCTCCTTTCAGAACTCTTTCTTGTCTCGTTCAGGTTTTTGTGTCCAGTCCGGTTTCTTTCTTTATCTTTTCAGGTTTGTTGCACTTCACTTTCACCCATTTGTTTACAGCTTTCGTCTGGGCTCTCGTGAGTGTTATCTTCTTCTTTAATGTAAGTCAAAGCGATGTATAGCCACTCAGGTGACTTATATTTCAAATTTGGTCTCTTCACTCTTTTCGTTTTCTGTGATTGTTTTCCACTTTGTTTTCCTTGTCCTTTTTGACTTGTTATTTCATTTACTTGTTCCGCCTCATTTCTGTTCAAATTTATTATCTTATATCTCAGTCTTTTAACTTCGTGGGGCCAATTGTTTCCTTTTCTTGGCCTTTTTGATTCACTTTCCTTTTCTTCTCGTTCAGCTCTCCAAGTTCTTTTCCTTGGTCCTAGTCTTTGCTTTCTTTCTTCTTCACTTTCTTCTGATTCCGTTTCAGACCTTACTTCACTTCCTCTAACTTTGAACTTTATGATTTCTGTTTCGTTCTCTGAATCTGAACCTTCTTGTATCTCTTCTGTTGGGACATATGATTCTATCCCTCCTCGATTGTCTTCCGAATTTATATTAATCTTTCTGTCTAAATCTAAATTTCCCTGTGTTTCTTTTAATTGTTGAACTGTCCCTATTACTCCTCGGGTTTCTTCCGCTTCCTCTATCTCTCTATCTGTATCTAAGTCTCCCTCAGTTAGTTCAACTATTTCTGGAGGAATGCTTCCGAAACTTGTACTTGGTTGTTCGCTATCACTGTCTCTTGGTTCAGTTTCTTCGCTTATAATGTTTGTTCTTATCTTTCTCTTTTGTTTTTCATTAAATTCAGGTTGGTCTGTTTCAGATGCTGAACTGGTATCTGATATTTCCAGATGTTGACTTACAGGTCGAGCTTCAAAATCTGGATCTTCAATTGGTTCAGGTTCTTCTTCAGTTGTAAACTTGTACCTTGTTCTTCCAGATGTCGACTTTCAGGTCGAGCTTCAAGATCTGGAGTTCTGCTTATTTCAGGTTCTGCTTCGGATGCTGAGCTGGTATCAGATATCTCCAGATGTCGACTTTCAGGTCGAGCTTCAGGATCTGGAACTCTGATAGTGTGACTGGCATGCACCCAGTTTTTCACTCCTGCACATTTGACAGCAGTTGTTGTCACCAGGATCACTTGACGTGGCTTATCCCAGCGAGGAACCAAACAGTTTCTTCTTCTGTGGACTTTTATGCGGACCCAGTCTCCTGGATTCAAATCATGAGCAGGTTTTCTTTCAAGAGTGGTCGCATCCGGTCCAACCTGATGAAACACAGAATGTACCACATCAGCCAATCCTTTGCAATAGTCCAATACGAGATCAGCAGTTATAGTCAGCAGTTTGTTGACAGGTACATGTGCTTGTCTCATTGCTCGTACCATGATTATTTCATGAGGACTTAGACCTGTTTTTCTGTCAGGTATGCTCCTGATAGTCATCAACACCAATGGTATGGCATCAGGCCATTTGAGTCCTGTGGCTTGACACATTTTCCCTAATCTATTTTTTATTGTTCCATTTACTTGTTCTACCACTCCAGAAGCCTCTGGTCTGTATGCACAGTGCAATTTCTGTTGTATGTCAAGAGCTTCACATATCAATTGGATCAATTCATTTTGGAAATGTGTTCCTCTATATGTTCAATCGTTACTGGAAAACCATATCTCGGAATGAATTCTCTCAGCAGGAGCTTAGCTACAGTAACTCCATCATTCCTTCTTGTCGGATAGGCTTCCACCCAACGAGAAAACAAACAAACGACCACAAGAACATACTTCAGTCTATTGCTTGGGGGCATTTCAATAAAATCTAGTTGCATTCTAGTAAAAGGACCTCCTTCACGTCCTATTGTTCCTAGACTCACTACTGTTTTCCTTCCTGGATTTATCTGTTGGCATATAAGACATCTTTGACAGAGACTTTCAGCTATAGCTCTGAATTTTGGGTTATACCAAGTCTGTCTGAAAAGTCTAATCATGGCATCCCTACCAATATGAGCTTGTCCATGGTACATCCGTGCCATGTTAGAAATCATACTATCAGGCATAACTGGTCTTTCATCTCTATAAACCCAAACTTCATCTTCCTCTCTTTTCCTGCAACCTGCTTTTATCCAACCATCTTTCTCCTCTTCGTTTGCTTCCTCCTGTAATTGTCTTACCTCATCCCATGTTTCGACAATGTTAGTAAATAACAATGGACATGAAACATTTTCTTTTTCTCTCCTCCTGTTTAATGAGACCATATTTCTGGCATAGTATTGGGCTATTTCGTCCGCATACTGATTTCCCATAGTAATATAGTCTGTCCCGTTTTTATGTGCAGCGCACTTCACCACTGCAATCTGTTTAGGCAGCTGTATCGCCTCAAGCAATTTCTTCACAAACTCACCGTTCCTAAATGGAGTTCCTGCAGATGTCAAGAAACCTCTCTGGGACCAGATCTGTCCGAAATCATGGACCACTCCAAAGCCATACTGGCTATCCGTGATCACCGTAATTCGAACATTCTTTCCCAGTTTGCACGCTTGAATCAGAGCAATCAGCTCAGCTACTTGGGCTGAACGTATCCCTCTCAAACAAGAAGCTTCCATTATGGTTGCTACTGTACACACAGCATACGCAGCACTTAATTCTTCTTCACTCGTCCTCAGACATGATCCGTCCACATCACATAATCTGCTTCTTTCAAAGGCTCATCCTTAATATCCGGACGAGGCTTTGTGCAGAATTCAAGCACGTCCAAACATTGGTGATCGACTTCATCCTTAACTCCTACATTTTCTTCGTCTGGCAGTGAAGTTGAAGGATTCACACTTGTGCATCTATCAATGGTTACATTGTCTGCACTCAAAATCACCTTTTCATACCTAGTCAGCCGACTATGTGTCATGAATTGGGTTTTGGTTCTTGTCAAAAGAATTTCACCAGAATGTGGAACATATACTCTCAATGGATATCCCATCACAATGCCTTCACTCTGTTCCAGACTCACACAAGTAGCAGCTACTGCTTTCAGATAACCAGGCAACGCCTTTGCTACTGGGTCTAAAACAGCTGAAAAATAAGCAATGGGTCTTTTCATTTTTCCATGCCTCTGCACTAGAACTGAAAGTGCACATCCATCTCTCTCACTATAATACAGCTCAAATTCTTTTTCATAATCAGGCATTCCCAATGCCGGTGCTTCACACAACTTCGTTTTTAGTTCTTTGAAAGCTTTCATTTCTTCCTCATTCAACTCAAACGGATCTTTAACATCTCTTTTTGTCAATCGCTGTAAAGGTTTTGCAATTAATGAAAATCCACTTATCCATTGTCGGCAATATCCAACCATTCCAAGGAACATTCTCACTTCTCTCTGTGTCATAGGAGCTCTCATTCCTCGGATAATCTTTATTCTTTCTGTTGTTACCTTTCGCATCCCTTTTTCAATCTTATGACCTAGGTATTGTACTTCCTGTTGACAAAATTGCAGTTTTGACGGAGACACTTTGTGCCCTCCTTCTGCCAAGTGATTCAATAAAGCAATTGTGTCGGTAACACATGCTTCTTTGGTCTTTGATGCCACTAACAGGTCATCAATATATTGGACCATCACAGATTTTTCAGGCATTCTTAAATCTTCCAATGATTTCTTTAGGATCTGATTAAAGATTGAGGGGCTTTCTGTATACCCTTGAGGAATTCGGCACCATGCCAAAATACGCTCTCGAACCGGAACGCAAATAATGGCTGGCTATCCGGATGTAACGGAATAGAGAAAAATGCATGGCATAAATCAATAACTGTGTACCATTCTGCATCATGTGGAATCTGATACAGTATCACAGCGGGGTTTAACACAATTGGACAACAAGGAATAACGATTTTATTTATTTTCCTCAAGTCTTGCACTATCCTATATCTCCCGTTCGGCTTTTTCAAACCCATTATAGGTGAATTACTTGGGCTACTCATTATTTCTTTCAAAATTCCCTGTTCAATCATTTTATTAACTACAGGTGTTATTCCTTCAATAATTTCTGGCGTTAATTTGTACTGTGGCGTATTTGGGTAATTTGTTCCTTCTCTTACAGTGATTTTTACAGGGTCTACTCCTCTCATTAACCCAATGTCTTCGCCTGTGAAATCCCATACATCAGATCTGACTGTTTCTTTTAATTCAATTGGGATTTTCTCCACGTCAAACACAGGAAACATGTCATTTACCCCTGGTTCCAGTTCTGCCATTGTCATTTTATACAGAACATCTTCATCTGGTGTCTGAAATGCAATACCATCCGGGGTACAATAGATGGTGCAGTTCATTTTATAAAGCAGATCGCGTCCTAGCAAGTTTACAGGACTGCAATCACACACCACAAACCGATGCATTTCACTGAATGGTCCAACTTTCACCTCTACTGGTTTGGTAAGAGGCGCTTTAATCTGCTGGTTTGAATCACCCACAACTTGGATATATTCTCCTGAGAGAGGAAGGTTTGGAATTTCCACTGACCTAACAGTAGAACGGGTAGCTCCAGTGTCCACAAGGAATGTAACATTTATACCATTCACTTCTCCATCCACAAATGGACCTGACTGATCTACCTCTAGAGTTGCACCAAGCACGCACTCTTCCTCCTCTCTTAGGCACCGTCATAAACTTTCATCCGATTCATTTCCATCCTGCCGTAACCAATACTGCGATATTGCAGCTGCGCGCGGCAATTTTGTTACCTGCTGTCCTCCGTAGAATCCTGTTTCTGCACTGTATCTCTGGGGGTTTACACTCTTGGGAAGAGGTGGTTGTGGCACCTGACTCTGTTGAGTAACTACCTGCGGTTGCTAAAGCTGTTGGTAACTCACCTCATTCTGCACCTGCGGATTTAATGATTGATTTTCCATATTAGCTTTTGGAGGAAATTTACACTTGTTTCTCCAATGCCCTAACTTTCCGCAATTATGGCATGGCCATTTCTTTTTAGCTTCTTCTATACTCATTTGACCTTTTCCCTTACCTATATTTGGTTTGGATTTAATCTGTCCTGCATCACCAGTCTGATTATTCATTTGAGCTTCTTGTTTTTCTGCAACCTTTACTTGTGCCCACATCGCCTTTTCTTTTAATTTACGTTGTCTACTCTCAATGTCATCACTACAGTATTTAGCATACCTTAGTACTTCATCTACAGTGCTATTTTGCCAGCACAACATGTGCTGCTTAATCATTTCACTTATCTCTGGCTTCAATCCATACAAATCTATATACAAAATGACTCATGTCCTTTTCGCTCAAAGTCTCATAACCACTATACTGTTTGAAAACCAAAAGTAGCCTTTCATAGTAGGCATGTACAGATTCCTTACTCTCCTGTGTTGTTCTATCAATCTTTACCCAATCTGTTTCTTTTGGTGGGATTTTATTTTTCAAAAACGTGATAACCTGGTCATACTTTCTCATCACTTCTGGACCTGGCGCTCCAGTTTTTGCATCTCTAGGATATTCTTCTGTTGGCCAATCAATCGTAATCTTACATTCTGTCCATAAATCTGCTGGTACTACAATATCAAACAATCCATCCAGATCTACCCACAACACCTTCGAAACCTTTACAAATCTTTCCACTTGTCTATACCATTCTACAGGTTTCTCTCTCAATTTCGGAAAATCATTCGTAAATGACAATATATCTTGTCTAGACCATGTGACATGCACATAGCTTCCTCCTGGAGTTTCTCTCATTGGACATTCCATCACTATTGGTTCCTTTGCTTTCACTGTAAAAGCCAAAGATGCTTTATCTGTCATTCCCTCTTTTCTTTTCATCCACCTGCTCCTCCATCTGTCCACATCTCCCCATTTTCTCAATAACACAATCAGTTCTTTTATCTGAGTTAATCGTCCTGATGTGTTCAGATTTTCTATATCCTTTTCACAAAAATCTACTCTGAACGGTTTCTGCAAACTTCTGATTTTTCCAAATTCTACTCCTAGTTCACTCGCTGTCTCTTCTAACTTTTCATGCAAATTTCTAGCTCTCCAGGTAATACTTTTACACAAAAACATAATCTCTTCGTCCTGATATGATTTCAATTTTTCTGTACCAATAGTCCCTAAAATCAACTCCTCCATGTCTATCTTTAGTCTGATTACATCCAACGGTTGTGGTTCTGCATCTTTCTTCTGCAAATTCCTCATCCACTCATTTAAATCTTCTGGAGTCGGACCTACAGGGGTACTATTTATTTCTATCCAATTTGTGCTTCTCTCTGGGGTCTCAGTTGCTGACTCAGTTCCCATAGGAATCCTCCTAATCTCACTCTCATTTACTGTCAAGTTAGTAGGTGGACTCGATCTATATGAGTTAACCAGATCTCTTGTCTCTCTAGTTTCTGTAATTATCCCTTCTCTCATTCTTTGCATATTCGAGTTCATTGGGATGGTCAAGGAATGCTCATCTATTCTTTGGTTTTCAAATACAGGTATTACTGGTCCTATTGTCACTGGCACAGTCACGGCTTCCATGTTCATAGCTAGTTCCCTTATTTTCTCAGTCAATTCTCTTGTGGTTCTTGCTAATTCAGCTGTATTACCACTGTCAGACTTTTCATTCTGTGGAGTCTCTGATTTTTCATTTAACCTATTTATTTCATAACTTCGTTCAGGGCTTTGATTCCTCCCAGTTTCCATTGGCGGTGCATTTGGTGTCACCACCGCAGAATTCTGTTGATATGGAGGCGGTTTTCTGTTTAAAATATCTTCCAGCAATTCATCTTCTGTCTCACTACCTCCATACCCATACCTTTCCGTTGCTACATGCTTCTTTTTCTCTGTACACTTTCTCCCTGTAACCTCCTCAACTGTTATGGCTGGAAACAAACCATCCGTCATATTAGCATATCTCCATCGTCTCATCCTATCTTCATGATTCACTCCCCAAACTCTTCCGTGAACTAAACTATAATTCTTTGCACCTCTGTGTCTTTCTCTTTCATACATCTCATCTTCCCATTCACCTAACGCTTCAAACTGCGTCGGTCTAGGTCTTGGCTCAAGTTTCATCATTTTCTCTCTCAAATTCCGAAGTACAGCTGTGCTAAACGAACCATTTTCTGGAAAAGCCAATACTCCATCATTCTGAGTATATTTTGTCCAATTCTCCAACCAAATGCAAGTATGATAACCATATTTCAACATCATGTGAGAAGCTGGCGGTTTCGGCAGAGGAATTACTTGTCCTTCCCTAGTCACTACCTTTTTGTCCTTCTTGAACAAGTTCTTAATTTTCGCCATCCATGACGGTTTCTCTCTACAATACTCATAATAAGCCATATTTCACGATTCTTTCTTTCTGACAAACTCACAACTCTGTTCTGTTTACTGTGTGCTATTCGGACCTATCCCAGCGCGTCTCACACCAATGCACCAATCCGAGAGCTTCTACGTCACTCTCAACTGGCCAATACCAGCGCGACTTCACACTAATGCACCAATCCGAGAGCTTCTACGTTTTCCACCACTGGCCAATACCAGCGCGGTCTTAGTCAACGTCAGTTCTACTCCTGACCCCTCCTTTACAAAATTTATCAGCAGCTTTTTCTGGACTGAATTTTATTAGTTACAACATAAAACACATTTCCATTGTCTGTTTTCGCTAAACAAAAGAGATAGCTTACTCTATCTTGCAAGAATACTGTTTCGTTCGATAAGTGTAGCACTTCCTTTACCTTACCCTTCTTTCAAGCAAGGGGTAAACCCGTTTCTCTGGGGATAAAACACATGTGGAGACTACACTGCTCCTGAGAATTAAGGCCAGAGTTTCACAAGAAAACCGGTTGCTATTTCACTCACACACGTTTTATACATGAAATGTCCCTATCATAACACAATCCTGTGTTATCACCAATTTGAAAAATCAGACAATGCACAATTCCATGTGACTTCTCTTGCCACACGTGTCCACTTCCTACTTCCCAGAAACTTCAAAATTTCGACTTACACGTAACATAATACAATTCGACATAAAGTGTTAGACATAAATGATCAAAAATCAATAACCAATAATCACCAAACTAATCTAAAGTAACCATAACTCTGCTACCAAGAAATCTGATCCAGCGCGGCTAATATAAATCTTCTCCTTCGGATATGACATCCAGGTGAAATCACTCACATCCACTTTACCATATGACGGTGGGGCCCATAACGCATATCATACACTCAGTCGTTCCCTGGATCACACCCACATTCGCTAAGGAGAAAAACGAGTTGCTGGAGGAACGGAATACCTTATTAGATTTGACAGGTTATTACCTTAAACATTCTATACATACAGTTTTAATCCTGTCGGCTCTAAAACATCAAGATACTCCGCTCTTTGGTCGATGGACCAACTAGTAGAATAAGTTGATGGTGATCGAGACCAGCTCAATCATTTAAAACCTTAGTAAATGTAAAATTTTATAAATGAACTAAAGAACCACAGACTCAATTTAATTAGAAATACATTTTTATCTAAGTTCAAAATTTGCACGAGTGAGATTCTTAGTTTATTAATCACTTTAATACATTCTTTTACTTTTATATATAGGAAATTCTGTAAAGAAAGACGAAATAATGCATGACCTATTTAGATGCAGATAGGAATGGTTCACCAAAGGAAGATGAACCGTAAATCACAGAATGGACTCCCAAACTGACTGACTGTCCCTCTAGATGGCCTCCTCGACGGGACCTCCCATACAGATTTCCCGCAACGGTCTCGTTCCTTCCCCAGTCAGGTTCGAAGTCAATGGCAGCATCCGTATTAACATCAGCATCAGTATTTGCAATAATAACAGCATCGACTAATAACCAGGCCCCTCCCATAAGAGCAGTCCTTCTTATACCCTACTTCTGGCTTACTACACAAAAAGTTGCAATGTTTGGGGGCAGGAATCACGCTAATTGGTCCATTTGAGGGGTGGCGAAGATTGTCTCATCGCCTTCCTTGTTCAAACTGGTTTCGGGGATGGTTAAAAGTTCACTGTTTCCCATGCTTTTTGGGTAAAAGCAGTCCAAATTGTTTAATCACTTTGTTGCAATTTTGATGGTCACATTTTGGACAGTTCTTTGTCTCCCAATACATCCTTCTTTTCTTTCTCACGGATACGTGCGGAGTCTTTCTTGGCACTCTCCTCATAAAAAGGTTGCTCCGTCCTTGACTTTTCTCACTCCATACACAAGCCGTACCCACGTGGTCCAGCTTCATTATTTCTTTCGCTTAGAGGCCATCTTTGATTTCTGATATGACCTCATCTATGCCGGCAGCCATTTTCGCAGTCTGCCCTAACAGGCCCAAACGAACTATCATAAAAACAAACACAATCGTAATTAAAATAAAGAAAATAAGCCTTTCTGATTACCACCCGTCATTCTAAGAACCCGTGTTAGGTGTTACCTAGCAAAAGCGACATTTAAAGCCATTTTACTTACCATCCGTGTTCTTTGCCACAATACAATTTACACTACACAGCACAAATCATGCGATTTTATTCTGATTAGTACGCAAATCACATTCTTAATATTAGAATACTTCACAATGGTAAATAAATTAGATTTTTGCACAAAAAGGGCAGTTACCATTTATGTAAATGTTTATTAAGGTGTGTTTTGTTGGTTAATTCATCAAACAATTAGTATCATTAGTTTATTATTCTTATCAAGGGGGTTCCAAACATTTATTTTGTTTACCTTGATCCATCACCGGCCTCAACAGCTTGGCCAGTAAGAGAGCCGGGTCACCATCGGGCTCCATTAGCCAGGTCCCCTCCGCATTCACACCCTCCATCCATTGTGCTAGCCATTGCAGCTGGGCAACTAGCAAATATAATTCGAAGTCTGGCATCCCCAAACCTCCATGCTCCATCGGACGTTGTAACGTCTGCAACGAATCCCGGCGTCTATCATCTCCCCAAATTAGGTCCCTCACTAGGGCTTTCAGAGGACTGAACCATCCCCGGGGCATCAGGGTCGGCAAATTAACAAAGAAGCACAGCAACCTTGGCAACATGACCATCTTTAGCAGTGAGACTCTCGCCATGACAGGCAGCTGCAGAGTGCGCCAGAAGTGCACGCACGTCCTGAGAGATCGCAGCGCCCTGTCCAAGTTCCCGCCCGCAGGTCTTCCAAAGAGTGGAAGACATGGATCCCAAGATATTTAAATGTGTGGGATGCCCAGTTGATGTCAGCGGGGAGACACGCTGGCCGAGGCAGCGGACCCACTAAAGGAAACAGGAAGGTCTTTTTCTTGTTAACCTTCAGACCTGACAACGCCTCAAATCGCTCCAGAAGTGAGAGTGCCGCTGCTGTACCAGGCACCGCCGCCTGCAGGTATATCAACAGATCATCGGCATACAATGAGATCGTATGCATCTGCCCATCCAGTGTAATACCCAGACCTGAACCATCCTGCCGAATCAACTCTGCAAGGGCTTGATCGCCAGTGCGAACAACAGAGGCAAAAGAGGGCACCCCTGCCGTATCCCCCGCTGTACCCGATACTGAGAGGATACTGTTTTCCCGATCTTGACCCGTGCAGTTGGTGTACCATATAACAGTTGAACCCATTTCACCCACCCCTCTCCAAGGCCCAGCCGCAGCATGGTCTCAAAGAGGTACTCCCACCCAACTGTGTCAAAGGCCTTCTCCAGGTCCACCGACAACACAGCTGCTGAGGGCAGGGAACTCGTCTGCTCATGAAACAGAACATAGTACAGCCTGCGCAAGTTATAGGAGGTGTTACGTGAGGGGATAAAGCCGTTCTGGTCTATATTAATAATGGAGTGCATATGCGGCTGCAACCAGACCGCCAGTATTTTGCTGAGGACCTTAAAGTCGAGATTAAGCATTGAGAGTGGTCTGTACTCCGTCACCGGAGGATTAGCCTCCTTAGACTTAGGGAGAGGTATTACCAATGCACTCTGAGTCGACTCAGGGAGGGCACCTCGGTGCAAAGACTCTGCATATAGGGTCACTAGTCTGGGGGCCAATTGGTCAATGTAGGCCACGTAAAACTCCACCGGAAGTCCATCCGGGCCCAGCGTCTTCCCCTTTGCCATGGCTGTGATAGCCGGCCTACCTGTATGTAGAGTCACTGGGCCCCCCAGGTCCGCCTGCACCTGCTCATCCAGAGCCTGCAATGGCAGTGTCTCCAGAAAATCCCTAATAACTGAACGAGAGACCGGTCCGGGGCTAGAATATAACTTCTCGTAGAAGGTTCTAAACTGGGCGTTAACGGCATCCGGGTCGTGAAACAACACTCCTGTGTCTGTCTGAACCTGCGTGATCGGCGCTCCCCTACTTTCGGGCCTAATTAACCATGCCAAGAGTTGCCCGGCCCTCCCCTCCTCCCTCTGCACTCTGTCAAGATACTTACGGTAACTGTGGCACCTCAATCTACCTAACGCTTCGTTATAACTGGCGTGGGCCTCCTGCAGGCGCTCAGCAGCAGAAGCCTCCAACCCCTGAACATTGTCCAGTCGCCGGATTCGAGCTTCCATATCCAGCAATTCTTGCTTAATTTCGCGCTGTGCACCAATGGATTGCCCCAGGCAGTGGCCACGAACCACCACCTTAAATGCCTCCCACTCCACCAAGACAGAGGACGCCGACCCAGCGTTAACCGAAAAAAATGCATCAATGAGGGACTTCAGAGAGTCCCAGAAGGGTGCGTCCTTCAGCGCCAGCGGGTTCAGTCTCCACAGCGGAATCAGGGTCCGCCTTCCAAGAGACTCATACGTCAGCAGCAGAGGACTATGTTCTGATAGGGTCCTACCCAGGTATCCGTATGTGAGACAGAGGTATTGAAGCTAGTTGTGCACAAGAAGGTGTCTCCGCTGCATGTTGTAACCTCCAGGCATCTTCCAGGCCCCAATGACTAATCCAGTTCTGAAACCCCGCTGCAACCCGGTGCGCATGGGCCCCCAGCAATGGTGGGTGGGATCTGTCCACCACAGTATCCGCCACGCAGTTAAAATCACCACCAATCACAGTGTGTCCCCCTACACAGTCAACCAACTGGGCCGAAAGCGAGGCGAGAAATTCCAACTGATCCACATTTGGCGCATACACACTCCCAAACATCACTTCCCTCCCAGCTAACCTCCCAGCCACCAAGACGTACCTGTCTTCACTGTCTACCTTAGTACGGGTGTGCTCAAAGGGGACCCCAGGCCTCACCCATATCAATACTCCCCTAGCAAAAGCAGAGTAAGTAGTAGCATAAATTCAGCCCCTCCACCTCCTGCGCAGGTTAGCCACTTCACCTCCAGTCAAATGAGTTTCCTGCAAAAAAGCCACATGCACATCTCTCCTTTTCAAGTGCACATAAATCTTGTAGCGTTTGGCCATGGTTCCCATTCCCCGTATGTTCCAGGTTATGAATTTGAATGGAGTATGCATTGGTTAAAATGAGTCCACCCCCCCTCCCCCACCCACTGCCCCCCAGGTACCAGCATTCCAATCTGCGCACTCCCGCCTCCCCCGCATGCAGAAAACAGAGAACAAAAACCAGTGTCCCGAATAGAACAACTCCCCGACCCCAGGACAGTCTATCAACGGCAATCCACCCAAACCCTAGACAAAACAGCATCAACGAGAGAAGGCCCAAAGCAACAATGCTAGGACCGAGAGGGAGCGCGGCAATCGCCACGGGCGTCCAACAAACACACCAGTAACCACCCCAAGTGCGTCAGCCTTGAGAGGCCGGTCCAGCCCACCCCCAGGAGCGCAACCAACCACTTTCACCACCCACTTCAGGACCCCCTGCATTGGAAGCAGACACAGGAGCACAAAACAGGGGGAGGGGGGGAAGAGGCATCACCAGGAAGGTGAAGAGTACAGGAGAATCCACTTGAGCACCTGAACCAACGTCCCACAGGTTAGATAATATCATCTGCTGTGTTCGGAGTCACAACCGGTAGCTTAACACTGTCACTGCATGATGCATCAGAGTCCGATTCATCAGTCCCTTTCTTCGAACCTGTACCTCCGTCCGACGACGATCGCCGACCCAGCAGCATAACTGCCACTGCCTGTAATGCCTCCGCTCTTTCCTTTTCAGTCTGTGACGGACTCGGTTTCTTCAAGCTCCCCCGCCGCTGTCGTCTCCACAACCGCTTCCCCGGCTCTCTGGCCGCAGGCCGATCCACCTTCAAGAGTGTCCCGGGCCGACCTTCCGTTCTATAGGCTTCCAACCACTCCCAAGCGGCCTTAGGGTCCTCGCAAAAGTGCGTCTTCCCGTCCAGCACTATCCGCAGTCGGGCAGGGAACATCAAGGAGTATTGGATCCCTTCATCTCGCAGGGCCCTTTTGACTTCAAGGAAGGAGGTGCGGCGCCTCTGAACTTCCAACGTGTAGTCGGGGAACAAGGACACTTTGCTATTGTCGACCACATATGGTCCCTCCGTGCGCGCTTTCTGCAATAGCGTGTCTCTGTCCTTGAAGTGGAGCAATCTGGCCACCACTGGGCACGGAGGCCTCCCTGGGGCCGGCGGCCTGGCCGGGACGCGGTGCACTTTTCCAAGGTGTAAAACTGTGACAAGCCTTCCGGTGCAACCACGTCTCGTAGCCATCCCTCCAGGTATTGGATCATGTTGTTACCCTCCACCCCTTCCGGCAAACCCAAGACTCTCACGTTGTTCCTTCGATTTCGTCCCTCTGCGTCTTCGGCTCTCCGTTCCAGAACAGCCACTCGGTTGGACAGTTACCCATTTGAGTTGACAAGGACTGGTGCGCTGGGGTGATAACTGCCAGGGAGGATTTGGTCTGTTTGACCCTGTCAGCTAGCTTGGCATGCGCCGTCCTCAACAGACCCAGACCCACTGCCACAGTGCTAATGTCTTGGTGCAGCGTCGCTTTGGTGTCAGCAATAGCTGCCAGAATTTTGGCCAGTTGTTGTTGGACGGGGACCTCCAGGGGCTCACCTTCCGACTCCTTGTGTACCAGGTCAGGTGCCGCATCATCATGATCCGGGGGAGGCCCCATCTGTTTTCCTTTAGGTTTCCCCATCGTCAGTGGGGTAGAATACCCAATGGAGGATCTGGTGCGCCCCTCCCTAGGCGGTCGGGGGCAGCTGCCAGGGTGTCAGCCACCCACCACTCCAGGGCAGAGACACCAAGCTCCTGTAACGTGGAGTGCGGGATCTCACACCTCGCACCGCACTGAGCGCCCCCCGGGCCCTCTGGTTCACCGCACTCGCGCCTCACTCCTGTTGCCTGCCCTTGCGGTGCCTAGAACAAGGACTCAGTACCAGATCCCAGAAGTCAACTCAGTCATATGGCAGGGCCCATGGGGGCCACCTTGCACTGTCGCACCCCTGCTGTGACGCCGCCCCAGGGCCTTGATCCGGTGAATCGGCTAGACGCTGCACTCAACACCAAAGCACAGACAGCACTGCACTCCCCAGTCCTGTGTCGAATCTGCTCAGGGCAGGGCGCACTTCCCTTTCAGTTCCAGCAGCGTGCATGCCAACCAACTCCAGATTGTGGGCCCCTCAACCTCCAGAGTCACCAGTCCGCCGTTCAGCGCACACCAAATGTCCAAGTCGGGCCAAGGCTGCCGCAGATTCACACTACCACAAGACGCCAACTGCTGCAGGGGGGTCCCGGTCGCAGCCAGGCACTCCCTAGTCCAGTACACAGGCACAAATGGGGTGCAGCACTCAGCAGCCCGGCCAACTCAACACCTCCGCACTCCGCAGCCGCTCTCCAGCCAGCAGGCCACCGACGCCACACCTCCGGTCACAATCTGCTGTAAGCAGGGCCCACCAGCATCTGCACCCTGTCCAGGACCGCCACTGCCCTCCGCAAGTGGGGAAAACACCAGATCGCCGCTCACTCAAGGCCCCCACTCCACACCCCCAGCCATGCAATACCTGGGGGGGCGGGGGAGAGGGAACTCCGGTCGCAGCCTCACACCTCCAGTTAGCGGGCGCCTCGAGCGCCGACACCGCTCTCCGTCCCTCCTTCACTCTGCCCGGTTGCGTCGACAGCCCGGCGCCTCCCGGCGCCCACAGGGCTTCGCCTCCCGTCCAAGCCACATCCAGCTGAGCGGCACTCCGGGCACGGCTCCGATCAGAGTCAGCCCCCGCCAGGGACACCGAGCGTCCACCCTGCTCCGTACCTTGGAGAACGCCTCTCAGGAGCAGCCCTGTCCTCAGGCTTCCCCTGTGTGTCCGCTCCTCCGACACAACCACAGGAACGACTCAGGCTGCCATTTTGTCTCGGCCTCGGCACACTCAGCCCCCTGTACTGCCTTCTTCCTCTCCCGGGACTCCAGCGGCACAACCAGCGTCCCGGCTTATCAGTAGCCGGTCGGGCACACAACAGCGCACCCCCGGGCTCAGGCGGACACCTCGATTATCAGGAGAAACAGCTCCCAGCTCACGCGTCCGCCATCGGTGGCTTCCAAGCCACGCCACGCGTAACTTCCTATTTCTAACATTGTTGTCAAAATGTATTCATCATGGCCAATATATTATTTCTTTACAATGCGGCATATCGGATATTTACAAGACTGACGTCAAATAAACAGGGAGACCCACCAATAACAAAGGCATATCACAGGCCTCCCAGCAAATGAAGACACCATGATGTGAGCAACCCCGGTTAGAGCTAGAAGGCAGAGGTTACCAGCAGGCCCCCCTTCACCTCAAACCAGCCTGAAACCAACATCAAAGTGAGCTTAGACCAGTTTCAGTTGGACAGCAGGTGCCATAAGCTTGTCCATAATCTTTGTTTTTACCACATTTTTGGCAAAATTAAAATCTTCTGCTATGAAGAATCTTAGGGATGCATGGGTGGGAAATTGCTTAGGGTAGGCGTAGACGAGAACAGAGACAAAGAGAGCTCAGTGAGGGTCATGCAGGGTTATCTCCTTCTGGGAGCAATGAAAATATGGGCCAGTGTGTTCGAACCCTCTGTGAGACTACGGCCCTCACCACGCTAGTCACTGGTAAAGGCTGCAAGAGTGCTATGAATAGGAAGCAGGATTAGTGTTCCTCCAACTAAGAAGTCTTTTATTGAACAATAGGAATTCATATAATTAGCAATAAGTAACAAAAGCAAAAATGGGCGAAGACAACATCGACTCTCATTTTACAAAGCAGCTTGGTATACATTGGACTCCAGTGCTTAATTTGTAAAAAAAAAAAAAAAAACATTAATTAAAGGGCCCAAAGTTTTTTCTTGGGAGCCTGCTGCCGAATGCTATGGTTGCAAATACCAAGGCTGCTTAGTATTTATTCCATATCATATCTATTTCTTCTAAAATTCTATATGTTGTGTCTCTATTTCACTGTCACAGGTTCTTTTTTTCCCTTGGTTTTTTTCATTTGCAACGTTTTCCTATTTTACTCTTCTGCATCCTTCTGCCTTTTATCCGTTTTCTCTCTTGCTGTTGGTCAAAATGTCATGATGAAAACTAAGTCCCGGCCCCCAAATATGAGTGAAGGGACCGACCACCCTCAACCACCTACACAAATTAAGTACTGAGGAAGCTAGTGAAGAATATAATTTCTCTATGGAAAATTGTGGTTTAACTTCATTATATAATGTTAGCTTGGAGGCAGCTAAACTTCAACTGTAAATTGATGGTCAGGAACATAGGTCACAATGTTGCAGGCAACTTCTTCATTTATCGGATACTAGAAAAAAATAAAGAAATAGGTTTAACCAAGTTGATAAAATACAAACTAGCTGTAGGGTGAAAGTCCCTGGTGCAACAGGTATGTGCACTGCCATCTTGCTTCCTTTTTTAGCATTTTGACATGCCCAGTAAGCTTATTCATTACATTTGACATGTGAGACAACCCCTGGCAGGGGCTGTACCTTTTTTTTAAAGTTGCGGCCTACGCAGAGTATTGGACTCTGCTGGAGAATAAGGATCCACCCAAAGTGAAAATCTTTTTAACATGGGTAACTACTGTTCCCATGTCCAAGCCATAACATATGTGCACCAGAGAGAGGTACAGAGACCTGAGAGGATTGTGGCAGCTTTCTCAGCAACCCCAGATGAATTTCGTTTTTATCTCTACTGATGAAGGATAATATCCAGAAACGCATGTGTCTAGAGATTAACAGCCCTAACCTGCACCAATTTTGGTGAAACACTTCAGCAAAATTTCAAATAAGCATTTAAACTGAACTGCATTTACCAGGATGCTAAGGGGAGAACTGTGCTAGGAGGTGAAGCAGTGTGTGTTCTCCAAGCCATAACATGACCGATAGCTTTTGGCATCTAATTATTATTCCTAGGATACAGGCCCTTTATCTGTAACCCAGGTCAGATAATCTTCCTCGTGGCCGTTCTGGTTAAATCTGTGTAGTGCATGATAACTGGACCGCACCACTCCCCACAAGTGTGAGCGAGGTGTGTGAGGAGTGCATGTGTATGTGAGGGGTAGATTTTCTTCAACCCCTTATGTACGCATGAGCTTAGACCCAGGTTTGTGGTTTGCCGAAGAGGAATAGCTGTAGTCAGTAAAGTTAGCCTTTTCCCCTTCACTTCGTGTCACACTGCTTTGCTTTTTCCTCTCCATGCACCCGCCATTGCAAGTCGCGTATTTTGTCTGATTCTGAATCCACATCAACCCCAATGTAGAAGGACGTTTTCTTTAAGTTCATCTTCCCTGTAACAAGCTTGTTCAATGGGGCCATCCTACAGCCTGAAGGAAGATTGACACTCATGCATTATAACACAATTCTTCCCACACAGACCACATATAGGTGTGGAACGCACACTGAAAAGTTGCAACTGTCTTCCTACATACATTCAGGTAGATGCAGTTCAATCAGTTCATTTCACTCACATTTCAGAGAATCAGGTGCTTGCTCAGCCAGGGCGTGAAATCTCCCTATACATGCTTCATAGTTATTGAGTCTCGCGGTTTATCAGAGAATACTATTCCATCATTTGGATGTGCTTAAAGGCTTCAGTCAAATACCAAACAAAGCATAGGTGGAGTCCTACTGGCTCAGGCATCCAATTGACGTCATCCTGCTTTGACATTTCATAGGTGTGGAAAGCAAAGTCTTAAACAATAGAGTCACCACTTACTGGCCCACCTGGAATCGCCTTGGGAACTCATCAGGGGAATGAGGCACTATAAAAATACTGCCATACAAGAAAATACAATACAAGAAAAAGAAGAAAGAGGGCACTTGTGATAGAGGCTGAATTGAAAACAGATTGCATTCAGGATACAACATATATGAAATTGTCAAAAGTCTTTAAGAACATCTTGAGGTCCTCTGGCAATGCTTAGGTACTCTGCATTTGTGATGAGTCTGCAAAATGTGCCATTTAGGAAATAGCAGCAATTACAGAAACATAGGGCAAGGGACTCCCCCTGTAACCGCAAAGAGATCTACTCCCCAAGGCAAAGCAGTGCACACATTTATAAAATTGGAAGCATCTAGAAAAAGATCAGATGCTTATACATTTTGATGCACTAGGGGTTTGATGTTAGAATGAGATCCCGAGAAACAGTGAAACCAGAGCAAGTGTCCTTCACTTGTAGATAAAAATGAAACTATGCCTCACATTCTTTTACAAAAAAACAACAAGAAATTCTAGTCGTCATATTTAAATCATACTTTGTTTATAAAACAAACCATGAAGCAATCATATGGTCTGGAGTAATTTTTACTCATTTGTTCATATTATATTCATTGAACATTCTTATTCACATCTATATTCAGAACAAGGGAGACATGAACTTTCAAAATAGTGAACATAAACTTATACAATAACAAACAACATTACGGTGCACATGACAATACATTAACAATAAGACCAGTCATGGTTTCAAAAAAGACAAGCATTGGCATAGCCAATAGGTCTCACCTTTGGGACCTTCTAAGTATTTAGTTATGCAGCACAATATCCTTGGTGCAACAACATCAACTGTTGCATGGCTAAACACTTATAAGGTTCCAAAGGCGAGACCTATTGGCTATGCCAATGCTTGTTTTTAAATGTGTTGATCATTTGGGTCAAGTGGGGCAAAGAAGTAACACATTTTCCAGAGCACATTAACCCCTTCGATTCTCATGACGGAGCGGTTCCGTCATGAGCATCGGTTGGGCTGTGCTTATGACGGAACCGCTCCGTCATGAGCACAGCCCCTGGGGGAAGCGCTGGCGCTCCCCCCCCTGGGGCATCGATCTTGCCCCCACAGAGGGGGATGGCAGCGGAAGACTTTCCGCTGCCACCTCCGACACCCTCCACGCTTCCCCATGACGTCAGCGCGCACAGCGCGCGCCGACTTCACCAGGAAGCGCCGGACGCGCTGGAAATCATTTATTTCCAACGCTTCCAGGAAGGAGGTAGGTTTTTCGTCTCCGGTGGGGCGGGGGGTGGGCCGAAACAGGATGCCTTGAGGCATCGGGGTAGAGGAAAGAGTATTTCCTCTCCCCTGATGTCTCAATGCAGGGCATTCCTGCTTCACGATCGCGCACAGCGTCGCGATCGTGGAGCAGGAATGCCCCACTAGACACCAGGGATGTTTTTTTTCGATAAAGGAAGCGACCCCTTGGGCAAGGGTCGCTTCCTAGGGGGGCAATTTACATTGAAGACTTTTCTGCCCCCCCTGGGGACAGATCGACCGTTTTTTCGGCCGTTTTTGGATCCAGGGGGGGCAGAAAAGCCCACTAGATCCAGGGATTCATTATTATAATGAAATGGAAGCGACCCCTTGGGCAAGGGTCGCTTCCAGGGAGCATTTTTCTTTGTTTGGACATTCTGCTCCCCTGGGGCACATCGCCCGTTTTTGGCCTTTCTGCCCCCAGGGGGCAGAAACCCCACTAGACACCAGGGCGTTTATTTTAATTGTGATTGGAGTGACCCCTTGGGCAAGGGTCACTTCCAGGGGGCCATTTTATTTTGTAATGGGAATTCTGCCGCCCTGGGGGCAGATCGGCCTGTTTTTTTGCCTTTCTGCCCCCAGGGGGGCAGAAACCCCACTAGACACCAGGGAAGTAGTTTTAATAAAAATGGAAGCGACCCCTTGGGCAAGGGTCACTTCCAGGGGGCAGATTTTTATATGTGTATTCTGCCCCCTGGGGGCAGATCAGCCTAGTTTTTGCCCTTTCTGCCCCCGGGGTGGGGCAGAAAACCCCACTAGGCACCAGGGATTTTGTTTTGCGAGTAATGGAAGCGACATGGTTGCTTCCTGGGGACAGATCTGCCCCTTTTTTTGGCTTTTCTGCCCTAGGCGGGAGGGGGAGGCAGAAAACCCTACTAGGCACTAGGGATTTATTACTTATGCAAGGGGCAAATTTCTGTCTGCTGTTTTCTGCCCCACCTGGGGGGCAGATTGGCCTGGCAGACAACCTCACCCGATCCCTTGGGCAAGATCACCCCCTATTTTCTCAGCCCTATTTGAAGGCCCATCTGGCCGATTGACCATTTGGGTAGTAACATAGTGTGTTATAATGTTAATTGTTTTATTTTTTGTGAATTGCAATTGTAATGCTTTATTTCTCCTTTTTGTTCTAGTTGAAGGCTTTTGCTCTTTAGACTGTTCCAGGTTGCGGTTTCGTTACTGGTGGTTCTGCTGTTTGTGTAGTTACACGTGTTTGGTAAGAGAGTTTTTTTGTACAATGTAAATGAGTTTCATTTCTCTGCATGAATTTGTTTTTTGCAAATGGTGTAATAATAGCAGTATGTTTGGCTTCTGTTTTTTGAGTGTCAAAAACATTTTGCATTTGTGCTCGATGTGTATTTTGTTGTCTTGTGAGTAATTGTTTTTTTTTTTCTTTCTAGTGGGATATCGTTTTTGCTGTGTCTCTGCAGAGTATGTGCTGGTGAGTGTAGCTGTCTCTTGTAAGTGAATTGTATAGTTTTTGAGTATATAGATCTTTGTGATAAAGGCACACATTATTTTACTTGTTTTGCACAGTGTTGGTTGTTGTTGACTTGTTTGTGCAGTCTTCTTTCTTAGTAAGGATAATGGCTAGCCGCAGGATTACTGCTCAGCAGGTTGTTGGTATGCTTTTTGAGTCTTCCTCTGACCATGGTTCAGAGACTGACTCTGCATCTGAGTCAGAGGAGGCAGGGGACGATTCAGGCAGTGAGTTTTCTCTCCACATGGAATCATCGGATACTGAAGATACTCTTAGTGCGGATGAAGTGCCTGTGTTAGAGGAGGAGATTGATGTGCCGATAGTGCGGCAAGAGGCATCTGGGCTGCAGCCTGGGGCTGCAAGGCTTTCCGTTGGTGTAGTGCGGCAAGAGGCATCTGGGCTGCAGCCTGCGGCTGCAAGGCTTCCCGTTGATATATTGTGGCAAGAGGCATCTGGGGCAGCAAGGCTTCCCGTTGGTATAGTGCGGCAAGAGGCATCTGGGCTGCAGCCTGCGCCTGCAAGGCTTCCCGTTGGTGTAGTGCGGCAAGAGGCATCTGGGCTGCAGCCTGCGCCTGCAAGGCTTCCCGTTGATATAGTGCGGCAAGAGGCATCTGGGGCAGCAAGGCTTCCCGTTGGTATAGTGCGGCAAGAGGCACCTGGGCTGCAGCATGGGGCTGCAAGGCTTCCCGTTGAAAGTGCTGACCTCCGGGTTGCCCCAGGCATGGTGCAGCCGGCATTGCCAGACTTTACTGGTGTTCCAGGGTGTAGAGTGAATACTGAAAACATTTTGCCGATACATTTTTTCCAGTTGTTTATGGACGATGTGTTTTTGGCAGAGATTGTTGAGCAGACTAATTTGTATGCCGAACAGTTTTTGAGGGACAACAGTGCCAGTCTTAAGCCCCACTCTAGAGCTACCCGGTGGACTCCCACAAATCTGGAAGAGATGAAGAAGTTCTTGGGTTTAACTTTTTTGATAGGCTTGCTAAGGAAGCCATCAATGTCTTCATATTGGTCTACTAGTCCCTTGATGGCAACTGCTATTTTTCCGGCAGTCATGAGTCGTGATAGTATTTGCTTCTGCTTCGGATGATGCATTTTGTCGATAATGGTTTAGCGTTGCCACGAGATCACCCTGAATGTGACCGTCTTTTTAAGATTCGGCCTGTCATTGATCACTTTGTTGATCGATTTTCTGAGATCTATGCTCCAGGGAAAGAAATTGCAGTGGATGAGTCTTTGGTGTTGTTCAAGGGCCGCTTGGTTTTTAGGCAATACATTCCTAGTAAGAGGGCACGCTATGGAATTAAGCTGTATATGCTGTGTGACAGTAGGACTGGATATGTCTCTAATTTCAGAGTGTACACCGGTAAGGAATCCAGGATTAACCCCCCTGGTTGTCCGTCCACTTTTGGAGTGACTGAGAAAATTGTGTGGGAACTTGGAAGAGGATTTTTTAACAAAGGCCACCATTTATATGTAGATAACTTCTACACTGGTGTGCGGTTGTTCAGGAAATTGGCGAAAGTGGACACTGTTGCTTGTGGCACAATCCGCTCTAACCGTAAAGGTTTCCTAAAAGAACTTGTTTGTAAAAAGCTTGTGCGGGGACAGTGCAGTGCGTTGCGTTGCGAGGAGCTTCTAGCTGTGAAGTTTTCAGACAGGAGAGATGTCTACATGCTGTCTACCATCCATGATGAAAGCACTGCACCTGTGACTGTTTGGGGTCAGGTTGCTGAAGCGCGCAAACCTGTGTGCATTTTAGACTATAATAAGCACATGGGTGGTGTTGACAGAGTAGATCAGAGGTTGGAACCTTACGCTGCTCTTCGTAAGGCTTACATTTGGTACAAGAAGTTGGCTATCCATCTTTTCCACTTGGCAACCTTTAATGCTTTTGTTGTGTTCCAGGATTCTTGTCCTGAGTCAAAGATGACTTTTGCTAAGCTTCAAGAGTCTGTAATAGGCAGCCTTGTTTTAGTGGAACAGGCAAGTGTTCCTAGAGTTGGAGTGGTGGAGGATGTTGCTAGATTGAAAGATCGCCACTTTCCTGATCACATTCCTCCCACACCCTCAAAAGACTTTCCCAGTAGGAGATGTAGAGTCTGTTGGCGAAGAGGTATGCGGAAGGAGACTCGCATGTACTGCCCCGAGTGTCCTTCTAACCCTGGGCTGTGTGTGCCTGCTTGTTTTAGAATGTACCACACGCAAAATAATTTTTGGGAGCATCCATGAGTGGTAAAGTGAACTGCCTGGCCTCTATTGTTTAATATTTTTGGTTCAGTTTCAAGGTTGGCATTTGTGTAGTGTATTGAGTTTCAGATGTTGTGTTAGTAGATTTGTATCTATTTGCAATTTGTTTGTGTTTTCTTATTTTTATTTAAAAAAATCCTAAATGTGTTGGCGGTGTGTGTGGAGTGGCGCTTGTGTGGCGGTGTGCGTGGTCTGGCGTTTGGCTGGCGGTGTGTTTGGATTGGCGCTTGGCTGGTGGTGTGCGTGGACTGGCGCTTGGCTGGCGGTGTGTTTGTACTGGCGCTTGGCTGGCGGTGTGTTTGGGCTGGCGCTTGGCTGGCGGTTTGCGTGGACTGGCGCTTGGCTGGTGGTGTGCGTGGACTGGCGCTTGGCTGGCGGTGTGTTTATACTGGCGCTTGTCTGGCGGTGTGTTTGCACTGGCGCTTGGCTGGCGGTGTGCGTGGAGTGGCGGTGTGTTTTGATTGGTGCTTGGCTGGCGGTGTGTTTTGATTGGCGCTTGGCTGGCGGTGTACGTGGAGGGGCGCTTGGCTGGCAGTGTGCGTGGACTGGCGCTTGGCTGGCGGTGTGCGTGGACTGGCACGTGGCTGGCGGTGTGCGTGGACTGGTGCTTGGCTGGCGGTGTGCGTGGACTGGCACTCGGCTGGCGGTGTACGTGTGCGAGTAGTGACTAGCTGCTGGTCACTACACACACTGCTAGCCAAACGCCACTCAACGCAATCCGTGAGCTGGTGTGGTTGCTGTGTCAGGAATGTGGGCGTGTGAAAGTGATGGGCCCTTGAATGGCGCTGTCTGCTGGTGTGAGTGTTGTAATGTGCTGGGCCCAAGGCTGGCGTGAATGGTTTTGTATGTGTCACACGTATGAAAGGTGTATGAATGGCCTGTAAAGAGGTTGGTGCCTTGTCGTGGCTTTACAGCTCACGAGCTGTGAGTCAATGGTTCAGTTTCTTGTCCTTTCAAGTAACAGTGCATTTCATTTTTGTGAAATCTCTGGTTAATACAACTGTATATACTGAACCATCACTCACCCTCGTGCCAAATCCAACCAGTATGTATGTGTGCTTGAGGAATAGGTGGTTGTGCATAAAAATGTGTCTTTTCTGTTTTTGTCAAGCAGGGTGTACCTTGTCCTTTTTTGTGAATGTTGTAATGTGTTGGTTTTGTGCCTGGTGGTGTGAATGGTCTTGTGTGTATCATGTATGAAAGGTGTGTGAATGGCCTGTAAAGCGGTTGATGCCTTGAAGTGGCTTTACAGCTCACGAGCTGCAAGTCACTGGTTCAGTTTTTTTGTCCATTCAATTATTGACAGTGCATTTCATTTTTGTGAAATCTCTTGTTAATACAATTTTATATACTGAACCATCACTCGCCCTCGTGCCAAATCCAACCAGTATGTGTGTATGTTTGAGGAATAGATGGCGGTGCAGTAATCTTTGTCTGTTTTGTCTCTCTGCCAAGGTGTACATTTCATTTAAGAATAACCTAAAAACTGTAGTTTTTGTCGTAAACTAAACACCCATGGGAGTGCATGGTGATGTCTCTCTTGTGGATCCCAACAAGTTATCTTACCCACAATGTCCTGCAAACCTCAAAATGTGACTGACATTTTCCTTGCATTTTTGTGCCCAAATTTTCACACTGCAGAAAGTAACAACAAATTTCCAACCCCCCAGCATTTCTCCAAGTATCCCAATAGAAATGGTACCTCACTTGTATGGGTGGGCCAAGTACCTGCGGCAGGGAATGGCCCAAAACCTATTGATGTGACATCAAAATTACCTATCACAAACCAACCTGGTTTTGCATGGGGGTCCCATGAGTTTTTGGCCCGGGGCTCGGTATCCATGTAGGGAAACCTACCTAACCCATACATTTCTGGAAACTAGACACCAGGGGGGGTCCAGCGAGGTATGGCTTGCGTGGGTCCCCCATCATTCTCCTACCCATAATCCCCTGCAAACCTCAAATTTCACTGAAAAATCCACTTTTTTCTCACATTTCTGTGTGGGAAATTTCTGGAATCTGCGTGGATCCACAAATTTCCTCCCACCCAGCATTCCCCCAGGTCTCCCGATAAAAATGGTACCTCACTTGCGTGGGTGGGTGAAGGACCCGCGACAGGCAAGGCCCCAAAAGCTATTGAGGCGACATCAAAATTACATATCACAAACCAACCTGGTTTTGCATGGGGGTCCCATGAGTTTTTGGCCCGGGCTCGGCATCCATGTAGGGAAACCTACCTAACCCATACATTTCTGGAAACTAGACACCCGGGGAGTCCAGCGAGGTATGGCTTGCGTGGGTCCCCCATCATTCTCCTACCCAGAATCCCCTGCAAACCTCAAATTTCGCCAAAAATTCACTTTTTGTTAATTTCTGTGTGGGAAAGTTCTGGAATCTGCGTGGATCCACAAATTTCCTCCCACCCAGCATTCCCCAGGTCTCCCGATAAAATGGTACCTCACTTGCGTGGGTGGGTGAAGGACCCGCGACAGGCAAGGCCCCAAAAGCTATTGAGGCGACATCAAAATTACATATCACAAACCAACCTGGTTTTGCATGGGGGTCCCATGAGTTTTGGCCCGGGCTCGGCATCCATGTAAGGAAACCTACATAACCCATACATTTCTGGAAACTAGACACCCGGGGAGTCCAGCGAGGTATGGCTTGCGTGGGTCCCCCATCATTCTCCTACCCAGAATCCCTGCAAACCTCAAATTTTGCCGAAAAATTCACTTTTTGTCAAATTTCTGTGTGGGAAAGTTCTGGAATCTGCGTGGATCCACAAATTTCCTCCCACCCAGCGTTCCCCCAGGTCTCCCGATAAAAATGGTACCTCACTTGTGTGGGTAGGCATAGTGGCTGCAACAGGAAATGGCCCAAATCGTACTGTGGAGACTTCAAAATTACCTATAGCAAAACTACCTGGTTTTGGGGGCACCTGAGATTTTGGCCCCGGGCTCGGCGGCCATCTTGGGAAAGTACCAAACCCAAACATTTCTGAAAACTAGACACCCGGGAGTCCAATGAGGCATGGCTTGCGTGGATCCCCCAACGTTTACCTACCCAGAATCCCTGCAAACCTCAAATTTGCTAAAAATTCACTTTTTGTCAATTTCTGGTGGAAAGTTCTGGAATCTGTGGATCCACAAATTTTCTCCCACCCAGCATTCTCCAGGTCTCCCGATAAAAATGGTACCTCACTTGCGTAGGTGGGTGAAGGACCGCGACAGGCAAGGCCCCAAAATCTATTGAGCGATCAAATTACATATCACAAACCAACCTGGTTTTGCATGGGGGTCCCATGAGTTTTGGCCTCGATTTTCCACATATTTTTGTGTGGAATCACCGTGTCGGCACAAATGTCCTACCACTCAGCGTTCTCCTTGTTCTCCTGAGTAAAATGATACCTCACTTGTGTGGGTGTCCAGAGCAGAATTGGCTAAAAACGTATTTTTTTAAAATGTAGCGCTTTAGAATTCTCGGTGCTATACTCTAAATCTCTGTTTTGGGCTCTTCCTAGCCACAGGCCTTTGGCCCACCCACACAAGTGAGGTATCATTTTACTCAGGAGAACAAGGAGAACGCTGGGTGGTAGGACATTTATGCCGGCACGGTGATTCCACACACAAATATGTGGGAAATCGGGGCCAAAAACTCATGGGACCCCGCATGCAAAACCAGGTTGGTTTGTGATATGTAATTTTGATGTCGCCTCAATAGCTTTTGGGGCCTTGCCTGTCGCGGGTCCTTCACCCACCCACGCAAGTGAGGTACCATTTTTATCGGGAGACCTGGGGAATGCTGGGTGGGAGGAAATTTGTGGATCCACGCAGATTTCAGAACTTTCCCACACAGAAATTTGACAAAAAGTGAATTTTTCGGCGAAATTTGAGGTTTGCAGGGGATTCTGGGTAGGAGAATGATGGGGGACCCACGCAAGCCATACCTCGCTGGACTCCCCGGGTGTCTAGTTTCCAGAAATGTATGGGGAGGTAGGTTTCCCTACATGGATGCCGAGCCCCGGGCCAAAACTCATGGGACTCCCATGCAAAACCAGGTTGGTTTGTGATATGTAATTTTGATGTCGCCTCAATAGCTTTTGGGGCCTTGCCTGTCGCGGGTCCTTCACCCACCCACGCAAGTGAGGTACCATTTTTATCGGGAGACCTGGGGGAACGCTGGGTGGGAGGAAATTTGTGGATCCACGCAGATTCCAGAAATTTCCCACACAGAAATGTGAGAAAAAAGTGGATTTTTCCGCAAAATTTGAGGTTTGCAGGGGACCATGGGTAGGAGAATGATGGGGGACCCACGCAAGCCATACCTCGCTGGACTCCCCCGGGTGTCTAGTTTCCAGAAATGTATGGGTTAGGTAGGTTTCCCTACATGGATGCCAAGCCCCGGGCCAAAAACTCATGGGACCCCCCATGCAAAACCAGGCTGGTTTGTGATATGTAATTTTGATGTCACCTCAATAGCTTTTGGGCCCTTGCCTGTCACCGGTCTTTGACCCACGCACGCAAGTGAGGTACCATTTTTATCGGGAGACCTGGGGGAACGCGGGGTGGGTGGAAATTTGTGGATCCACGCAGATTCCAGAACTTTCCACCACAGAAATGTGGTTTTTTGGACACTTTTTTAGGTTTGCAAGGGATTCTGGGTAATAGAACCTGGTGGGAGGCAGTCAAGTCACCCCATCCTGGATTCCCTGGGTGTCTAGTTTTCAAAAATGTATAGGTTTGCTAGGTTTCCCTAGGTGCCGGCAGAGCTAGGGTTCAAAAACTACAGCTAGGCACTTTGCCAAAAAGGGTCATTTTTCACTGCGAAATTGAGGTATGTCCACATTGCGTCTTGCGCCGTTTCCTGTCGCGGGCACTAGGCCAACCCATGCAAGTGAGGTACCATTTTTATCAGGAGACCTGGGGGAACGCGGGGTGGGTGGAAATTTGTGGATCCACGCAGATTCCAGAACTTTCCACCACAGAAATGTGGGGAAAATGTGGTTTTTTTGACAATTTTTAGGTTGGCAAGGGATTCTGGGTAACAGAACCTGGTGGGAGGCAGTCAAGTCACCCCATCCTGGATTCCTCTGGGTGTCTAGTTTTCAAAAATGTATAGGTTTGCTAGGTTTCCCTAGGTGCCGGCAGAGCTAGGGTTCAAAAACTACAGCTAGGCACTTTGCCAAAAAAGGGTCATTTTTCACTGCGAAATTGAGGTATGTCCACATTGCGTCTTGCGCCGTTTCCTGTCGCGGGCACTAGGCCAACCCACGCAAGTGAGGTACCATTTTTATCAGGAGACCTGGGGGAACGCGGGGTGGGTGGAAATTTGTGGATCCACGCAGATTCCAGAACTTTCCACCACAGAAATGTGGGGAAAATGTGGTTTTTTTGACAATTTTTTAGGTTGGCAAGGGATTCTGGGTAACAGAACCTGGTGGGAGGCAGTCAAGTCACCCCATCCTGGATTCCTCTGGGTGTCTAGTTTTCAAAAATGTATAGGTTTGCTAGGTTTCCCTAGGTGCCGGCAGAGCTAGGGTTCAAAAACTACAGCTAGGCATTTTGCCAAAAAAGGGTCATTTTTCACTGTGAAATTGAGGTATGTCCACATTGCGTTTTGTGCCGTTTCCTGTCGCGGGCACTAGGCCAACCCACGCAAGTGAGGTACCATTTTTATCGGGAGACCTGGGGGAACGCGGGGTGGGTGGAAATTTGTGGATCCACGCAGATTCCAGAACTTTCCACCACAGAAATGTGGGGAAAATGTGTTTTTTTTGACAATTTGTTAGGTTTGCAAGGGATTCTGGGTAACAGAACCTGGTGGGAGGCAGTCAAGTCACCCCCATCCTGAATTCCCCTGGGTGTCTAGTTTTCAAAAATGTATAGGTTTGCTAGGTTTCCCTAGGTGCCGGCAGAGCTAGGGTTCAAAAACTACAGCTAGGCACTTTGCAAAAAAAGGGTCAATTTTCACTGCAAAATTGAGGTATGTCCACATTGCGTTTTGCGCCGTTTCCTGTCGCGGGCACTAGGCCAACCCACGCAAGTGAGGTACCATTTTTATCGGGAGACCTGGGGGAACGCGGGGTGGGTGGAAATTTGTGGATCCACGCAGATTCCAGAACTTTCCACCACAGAAATGTGGGGAAAATGTGTTTTTTTGACAATTGTTTAGGTTTGCAAGGGATTCTGGGTAACAGAACCTGGTGGGAGGCAGTCAAGTCACCCCATCCTGGATTCCCCTGGGTGTCTAGTTTTCAAAAATGTATAGGTTTGCTAGGTTTCCTAGGTGCCGGCAGAGCTAGGGTTCAAAAACTACAGCTAGGCACTTTGCCAAAAAAGGGTCATTTTTCACTGCGAAATTTAGGTATGTCCACATTGCGTTTTGCGCCGTTTCCTGTCGCGGGCACTAGGCCAACCCATGCAAGTGAGGTACCATTTTTATTGGGAGACCTGGGGGAACGCGGGGTGGGTGGAAATTTGTGGATCCACGCAGATTCCAGAACTTTCCACCACAGAAATGTGGAGAAAATGTGTTTTTTTTGACAATTTTTTAGGTTTGCAAGGGATTCTGGGTAACAGAACCTGGTGGGAGGCAGTCAAGTCACCCCATCCTGGATTCCCCTGGGTGTCTAGTTTTCAAAAATGTATAGGGTTGCTAGGTTTCCCTAGGTGCCGGCAGAGCTATGGTTCAAAAACTACAGCTAGGCACTTTGCCAAAAAAGGGTCATTTTTCACTGCGAAATTGAGGTGTGTCCACGTTGCGTTTTGCGCCGTTTCCTGTCGCGGGCACTAAGCCGACCCACACAAGTGAGGTACCATTTTTCTCTGAAGACTTTGGGGAACGCAGGGTGGGTAGAGATTTGTAGATCCACGCAGATTCCAGAACTTTCCACCACAGAAATGTGGGGAAAAAGTGTTTTTTTGACAATTTTTTAGGTTTGCAAGGGATTCTGGGTAATAGAACCTGGTGGGAGGCAGTCAAGTCACCCCATCCTGGATTCCCCTGGGTGTCTAGTTTTCAAAAATTTATAGGTTTGCTAGGTTTTCCTAGGTGCCGGCAGAGCTAGGGTTCAAAAACTACAGCTAGGCACTTTGCCAAAAAAGGGTCATTTTTCACTGCGAAATTGAGGTATGTCCACATTGCGTTTTGCGCCGTTTCCTGTCGCGGGAACTAAGCCAACCCACGCAAGTGAGGTACCATTTTTATCGGGAGACCTGGGGGAACGCGGGGTGGGTGGAAATTTGTGGATCCACGCAGATTCCAGAACTTTCCACCACAGAAATGTGGGGAAAATGTGGTTTTTTTGACAATTTTTTAGGTTGGCAAGGGATTCTGGGTAACAGAACCTGGTGGGAGGCAGTCAAGTCACCCCATCCTGGATTCCTCTGGGTGTCTAGTTTTCAAAAATGTATAGGTTTGCTAGGTTTCCCTAGGTGCCGGCAGAGCTAGGGTTAAAAAACTACAGCTAGGCATTTTGCCAAAAAAGGGTCATTTTTCACTGTGAAATTGAGGTATGTCCACATTGCTTTTTGCGCCGTTTCCTGTCGCGGGCACTAGGCCAACCCACGCAAGTGAGGTACCATTTTTATCGGGAGACCTGGGGGAACGCGGGGTGGGTGGAAATTTGTGGATCCACGCAGATTCCAGAACTTTCCACCACAGAAATGTGGGGAAAATGTTTTTTTTTTGACAATTTGTTAGGTTTGCAAGGGATTCTGGGTAACAGAACCTGGTGGGAGGCAGTCAAGTCACCCCATCCTGAATTCCCCTGGGTGTCTAGTTTTCAAAAATGTATAGGTTTGCTAGGTTTCCCTAGGTGCCGGCAGAGCTAGGGTTAAAAAACTACAGCTAGGCACTTTGCAAAAAAAGGGTCAATTTTCACTGCAAAATTGAGGTATGTCCACATTGCGTTTTGCGCCGTTTCCTGTCGCGGGCACTAGGCCAACCCACGCAAGTGAGGTACCATTTTTATCGGGAGACCTGGGGGAACGCAGGGTGGGTGGAAATTTGTGGATCCACGCAGATTCCAGAACTTTCCACCACAGAAATGTGGGGAAAATGTGGTTTTTTTGACAATTGTTTAGGTTTGCAAGGGATTCTGGGTAACAGAACCTGGTGGGAGGCAGTCAAGTCACCCCATCCTGGATTCCCCTGGGTGTCTAGTTTTCAAAAATGTATAGGTTTGCTAGGTTTCCTAGGTGCCGGCAGAGCTAGGGTTCAAAAACTACAGCTAGGCACTTTGCCAAAAAAGGGTCATTTTTCACTGCGAAATTGAGGTATGTCCACATTGCGTTTTGCGCCGTTTCCTGTTGCGGGCACTAGGCCAACCCATGCAAGTGAGGTACCATTTTTATTGGGAGACCTGGGGAACGCGGGGTGGGTGGAAATTTGTGGATCCACGCAGATTCCAGAACTTTCCACCACAGAAATGTGGAGAAAATGTGTTTTTTTTGACAATTTTTTAGGTTTGCAAGGGATTCTGGGTAACAGAACCTGGTGGGAGGCAGTCAAGTCACCCCATCCTGGATTCCCTGGGTGTCTAGTTTTCAAAAATGTATAGGGTTGCTAGGTTTCCCTAGGTGCCGGCAGAGCTATGGTTCAAAAACTACAGCTAGGCACTTTGCCAAAAAGGGTCATTTTTCACTGCGAAATTGAGGTGTGTCCACGTTGCGCTTTGCGCCGTTTCCTGTCGCGGGCACTAAGCCGACCCACACAAGTGAGGTACCATTTTTCTCTGAAGACTTTGGGGAACGCAGGGTGGGTAGAGATTTGTAGATCCACGCAGATTCCAGAACTTTCCACCACAGAAATGTGGGGAAAAAGTGTTTTTTGACAATTTTTAGGTTTGCAAGGGATTCTGGGTAATAGAACCTGGTGGGAGGCAGTCAAGTCACCCCATCCTGGATTCCCCTGGGTGTCTAGTTTTCAAAAATTTATAGGTTTGCTAGGTTTTCCTAGGTGCCGGCAGAGCTAGGGTTCAAAAACTACAGCTAGGCACTTTGCCAAAAAGGGTCATTTTTCACTGCGAAATTGAGGTATGTCCACATTGCGTTTTGCGCCGTTTCCTGTCGCGGGAACTAAGCCAACCCACGCAAGTGAGGTACCATTTTTATCGGGAGACCTGGGGGAACGCGGGGTGGGTGGAAATTTGTGGATCCACGCAGATTCCAGAACTTTCCACCACAGAAATGTGGGGAAAAAGTGTTTTTTTGACAATTTCTTAGGTTTGCAAGGGATTCTGGGTAACAGAACCTGGTGGGAGGCAGTCAAGTCACCCCATCCTGGATTCCCCTGGGTGTCTAGTTTTAAAAATGTATAGGTTTGCTAGGTTTCCTAGGTGCCGGCAGAGCTAGGGTTCAAAACTACAGCTAGGCACTTTGCCAAAAAAGGGTCATTTTTCACTGCGAAATTGAGGTATGTCCACATTGCGTTTTGCGCCGTTTCCTGTCGCGGGCACTAGGCCAACCCATGCAAGTGAGGTACCATTTTTAACGGGAGACCTGGGGGAACGCGGGGTGGGTGGAAATTTGTGGATCCACGCAGATTCCAAAACTTTCCACCACAGAAATGTGGGAAAAATGTGGTCTTTTTGACAATTTTTTAGGTTCGCAAGAGATTCTGGGTAACAGAACCTGGTGGGAGGCAGTCAAGTCACCCCATCCTGGATTCCCCTGGGTGTCTAGTTTTCAAAAATGTATAGGGTTGCTAGGTTTCCCTAGGTGCCGGCAGAGCTATGGTTCAAAAACTACAGCTAGGCACTTTGCCAAAAAAGGGTCATTTTTCACTGCGAAAATGAGGTGTGTCCACGTTGCGTTTTGCGCCGTTTCCTGTCGCGGGCACTAAGCCGACCCACACAAGTGAGGTACCATTTTTCTCGGAAGACTTTGGGGAACGCAGGGTGGGTAGAGATTTGTAGATCCACGCAGATTCCAGAACTTTCCACCACAGAAATGTGGGGAAAATGTGGTTTTTTTGACAATTCTTTAGGTTTGCAAGGGATTCTGGGTAACAGAACCTGGTGGGAGGCAGTCAAGTCACCCCATCCTGAATTCCCCTGGGTGTCTAGTTTTAAAAAATGTATAGGTTTGCTAGGTTTCCCTAGGTGCCGGCAGAGCTACGGTTCAAAAACTACAGCTAGGCACTTTGCAAAAAAAGGGTCAATTTTCACTGCAAAATTGAGGTATGTCCACATTGCATTTTGCGCCGTTTCCTGTCGTGGGCACTAGGCCAACCCACGCAAGTGAGGTACCATTTTTATCGGGAGACCTGGGGGAACGCGGGGTGGGTGGAAATTTGTGGATCCACGCAGATTCCAGAACTTTCCACCACAGAAATGTGGAGAAAATGTGTTTTTTTGGATAATTTTTTAGGTTTGCAAGGGATTCTGGGTAACAGAACCTGGTGGGAGGCAGTCAAGTCACCCCATCCTGGATTCCCCTGGGTGTCTAGTTTTCAAAAATGTATAGGTTTTCTAGGTTTCCCTAGGTGCCGGCTGAGCTAGGGTTCAACAACTACAGCTAGGCACTTTGCCAAAAAAGGGTCATTTTTCACTGCGAAATTGAGGTATGTCCACATTGCGTTTTGTGCCGTTTCCTGTCGCGGGCACTAGGCCAACCCACGCAAGTGAGGTACCATTTTTATCGGGAGACCTGGGGGAACGCGGGGTGGGTAGAAATTTGTGGATCCACGCAGATTCCAGAACTTTCCACCACAGAAATGTGGGGAAAATGTGGTTTTTTTGACAGTTTTTTAGGTTTGCAAGGGATTCTGGGTAACAGAACCTGGTGGGAGGCAGTCAAGTCACCCCATCCTGGATTCCCCTGGGTGTCTAGTTTTCAAAAATGTATAGGGTTGCTAGGTTTCCTATGTGCCGGCAGAGCTATGGTCCAAAACTACAGCTAGGCACTTTGCCAAAAAGGGTCATTTTTCACTGCGAAATTGAGGTGTGTCCACGTTGCGTTTTGCGCCGTTTCCTGTCGCGGGCACTAAGCCGACCCACACAAGTGAGGTACCATTTTTCTCGGAAGACTTTGGGGAACGCAGGGTGGGTGGAAATTTGTGGCTCCACGCAGATTCCAGAACTTTCCAGCACAGAAATGTGGGGAAAATGTGTTTTTTTGGGCAATTTTTATGTTTGCAAGGGATTCTGGGTAACAGAACCTGGTGGGAGGCAGTCAAGTCATCCCATCCTGGATTCCCCTGGATGTCTAGTTTTCAAAAATGTATAGGTTTGCTAGGTTTCCCTAGGTGCCGGCAGAGCTATGGTTCAAAAACTACAGCTAGGCACTTTGCCAAAAAAGGGTCATTTTTCACTGCGAAATTGAGGTGTGTCCACGTTGCGTTTTGCGCCGTTTCCTGTCGCGGGCATTAAGCCAACCCACACAAGTGAGGTACCATTTTTCTCGGAAGACTTTGGGGAACGCGGGGTGGGTGGAAATTTGTGGCTCCACGCAGATTCCAGAACTTTCCAGCACCGAAATGTGGGGAAAATGTGTTTTTTTTTACAATTTTTTAGGTTTGCAAGGGATTTTGGGTAACAGAACCTGGTGGGAGGCAGTTATGTTATGTTATGTTATGTTATTTATACTTATATAGCGCATATACACCGACAGGTCTCTTAGCGCTTGGAGAGAAGCAAGACAGCGTCAAAGCGTGGAGGTCTCCATAGTATTGAGAGGTCTTACGTCACATCTAGTACTTCCCTGAAGAGAACAGTTTTTAACTGTTTCCGGAAAAGAAGCAGGACAGGTTCTTTCCGGAGAGTATCGGGCAACTGGTTCCAGAGTTGTGGCAGGAGGACCGAGAAGGCTCGTCCCCCTTTGGAAACCAAGTTACTTCGAGGGCAAACCAGCTGGACGGCTTCTGCTGAACGAAGGGCCCGCCTTGGCACATATTTGGTTAAACGTTCCCTTATGTACCCTGGGGCTTGTCCGTAGAGAGCTTTGTGGACAATGCAGAGTCCCTTGAATTTCGCTCTCTGCTTAACAGGCAGCCAGTGCAGCTTACGCAGCAGAGGAGTGGCATGAGTTCTTCTAGGCAGCCTGAAGATCAGCCTAGCTGCATCATTCTGTACCACTTGTAGTTTGTTTGTGAGTTTCTGGGGGAGTCCGACATACAGCGCATTGACATAGTCGAGTCGTGAGACAATAGTTGCTGATACTATAATTTTCAGAGATGACACTGAGAGCAGAGGAACCAGTTTCCTCAACTGCCTTAGAAGCCCAGTGCATATGCCCACCACCGAGTTGACTTGATGGATCATAGAGAGCTCGGAGTCGATCTTGATTCCCAGGCTTTTTACCACTGGTGATGGGCTGGGAGGGGCCCTCAACTCTTGGGGCCAAAACAGGCCGCTCCAGGGGTTGTTTTTTGATGGGAAGGCTAGTACTTCGGTTTTATCTGGGTTAATTTTTAGGGAATTTGCCGCCATCCAGTTGACTGTGAACCTGAGGATGTTCTGGACTGATACTTGGGCACAGACCGAGTTATCAATCCTCAGGATGAGCTGGGTATCATCCGCGTAGTTAAAAACCCGGCAGTCCATATTGGTTAGTGCAGCTACCAGGGGCTGCAGATATATATTAAAGAGGAGCGGGGACAGTGCGGAGCCCTGAGGGACTCCGCTGGAAATATTGCCCTTTTCTGACACTTGGGCACCAAGTTGGACCCTCTGTGAGCGTCCCGATAAAAAAGATTCTAACCAGTTATAGGCGTGCCCTCGAATGCCCAGGGCCGTCAGCCGGGTCAGTAGTGTTGTGTGGCTGACCGTGTCGAACGCCGCCGAAAGATCTAAAAGAATCAGGGCGCTCGGCTCTTTGTTATCGGCCTTCATCTTAAGATCGTCAAGTACAGATAGCATGACTAGCTCCGTACTGTGGTGGGCTCTGAACCCAGCCTGGCGAGGTTGGAGTAACTCATGTTCCTCCAGGAACGCTGAGGTTGTCTTCAAGACATGTTGCTCCACAACCTTCGCCAGGAACGGGAGCTGGGAGATGGGTCTATAATTTTTGAGCTCAGCCTTGTCTGCTCCCGGTTTCTTTAGTAGGGGAGTAACTCTGGCCTCCTTAAAATTGACGGGGACTTGACCATTCGCCAAGGAGTTATTCAAGAGAGTGAGAATCTGACTCTCCAGGGCCGGCAGGGCCATCCGAAAGATCCTAGGCGGGCATGGGTCGGCTGGAGAGCCTGATTTGATTCTATTTATCAGGAGCATCAGAGAATCTGGGTCCAGTGGAGGGAAACTAGTGAGGAGCTGTCTGGTGGGAAGTGAAGGTGTACGCAGCTCCACGGAGCTCAGGGTGATGGGGATTTTTTCAATCTCCAGGAGGATATCTGCTATCTTTTGGAGAAAAAAGGACTGCAGTGCATTACAGTCTGAGGGTGCTACTGCAGGATTTATATCCGGCTTTTACTCAGTTCATTGAGGATCTTAAAAGTCTCCTTCTGTTTATTTGGCGCTTCAGTTATGCGAGCCTCATAATACTCGGATTTCCTAGTTGTAATAGATTTTTTATAGAGAGCTAGAGTGACTTTATAGTTTGTTAATTCCGTGGGGTCGTAAGCTTTCCGCCACTGTCTCTCAGCTTTGCGGAGGCTCTGCTTACTTTCCCTCAATACCTCATTAAACCAGGGGGCCACCTTGCCTTTAAGTCTGGTTCTTTCTCTCCGTTCCGGTGCTATTTGATCGATAGCCGCTTGAAGAGTATTACTAAGGGTTGGCTTTCTGTGTCAATGTTGCCCTCCTCCAATTTGGGTGGGGATAGCCTCTGTAGAGTGTCCGCTAGATTATTTGTCTGAATTTTGTGCCAACTCCGCACTCTCCTCCACTCAGGCGGGTGTAGTGCAGGAGGACTATCCAAAGGGACCCAGCAGGAAATTAGTGAGTGGTCAGACCAGGCACATGGTTGAATACTTGTTAGCCTGACAAGATGGTTAGATGACCAGACTAAATCTAGGGTATGCCCTTTAGTGTGAGTGGGGCAATCCACCAATTGATGGAGCCCCAAATTGGACATTCCCATGTCAAACTGCCTGAGCTGGGGTTCCCGTGGTTCCTTCTCCCAGTGGTAATTGAAATCTCCAACCACCATGATTCTTTGATAACGTGTACTGAGGTCAACCATGATCTCAGCAAAATGATCATTGAAACCATAAGTTGTATCTGGAGGGCGGTAGACCACCAGGAGAAGGAGGCAGGAGGATTTGGAAGTTATTTTTACTCCCAAAATATCTGCGTTATCTATGCTCTCTGCTGTTATCTTGGTGGCCTTGAGTCTGGTGTTGAAAAGGATCGCCACTCCCCCTCCTCTCCTATTATCTTGCCTGTTATGCCAGAAGGCATCAAAGTTGCCAGGAAGTGCAGCAATGATATCGGGGGCCGATGCGTCCCCTAACCAGGTTTCTGTGAGTGCCAGTATGTCAATGTCCCCCTCCTTTAGAAGTGCAAAGATCTCTAGATGATGTTTCTGTAGAGATCTTGTATTCAGAACAGCCACTTTTAAACCAGGGGGGTTCCCTGGCATAATCATGGAGTGAGGGGTTAGCCCCGGGGTCATGAGGGTATCTGTCCCGGGGTGTCTCAGTAGGTTTTCCGATCTCAGTTTGGCGGCAACATATGGGTTCAGCCCAAAGTTGCATGTGGCAAGGGAATGCAATTTCCTTGCAGAGTATTGCTGGACCCGGCAGGACGCGGACGGGCGCAGACGGGCTTGCCTTAGGCGCGCCTTCGTCAATTGACAATTGACAAGTCATCCCATCCTGGATTCCTCTGAATGTCTAGTTTTCAAAAATGTATAGGTTTGCTAGGTTTCCCTAGGTGCCGGCAGAGCTATGGTTCAAAACTACAGCTAGGCACTTTGCCAAAAAAGGGTCATTTTTCACTGCGAAATTGAGGTGTGTCCACATTGCGTTTTGCGCCGTTTCTGCCGCGGGCACTAGGCCGACCCACACAAGTGAGGTACCATTTTTCTCGGAAGACTTTGGGGAACGCGGGTGGGTGGAAATTTGTGGATCCACGCAGATTCCAGAGCTTTCCACCACAGAAATGTGGGGAAAATGTGTTTTTTTTTACAATGTTTTAGGTTTGCAAGGGATTCTGGGTAACAGAACCTGGTGGGAGGCAGTCAAGTCACCCCATCCTGGATTCCCCTGGGTGTCTAGTTTTCAAAAATGTATAGGTTTGCTAGGTTTCCCTAGGTGCCGGGAGAGCTAGGGTTCAAAAACTACAGCTAGGCACTTTGCAAAAAAGGGTAATTTTTCATTGAGAAAATTTGGTGTGTTCACGTTGGGTTTTGAGCCATTTCCTGTCGTGGGCACTATGCCTACCCACACAAGTGAGGTACCATTTGTATCGGGAGACTTAGGGTAATTCAGATTTGTAAAGCAACTGTTATTACCTATTGACTTTCGATGCATTTCTGCCTTCCAAATGAAAGACATTGTGTAAAAAAGAAGTCATTTTGAAAAATGACCGATAATTCTCATGCTAGTATGAGTATTTCCAACTTCAAAAATGTGCAAATATCTACTGTTTATAAACTCTATAACTTGTTCCCATTTCAGAAATACATAGGTGTCGTTCATACCGATTTTTCCATGTATACATTTTCCCACAATAATTGCTATATACCCGGTACATAATAAAAAGCCATTGCAAATTGCTGCTCAGTTTTTTACTCTGGGTTCGTCGGGTTCTTGGTGAACCTACAAGTCCTATATATCCCCACAACCAGTAAGGTCCAGCGGATGTAACGGTATATTGCTTTCAAAGAGCTGTCATAATTAGAAGACGTTACAGGTGAAAACGTTGACACAAAAGGCTGTTTTTTTCAACTAATTTTCAATTTTTCCTATATTTAACTGTACGTTTCTATAAAGAAACCTTGATGGATCTACACAAATGACCCCTTGCTGAATTCAGAAGTTTGTCTACTTTTCAAAAATGTATAGCTTTTCAGGATTCGTTATTGCTTTCATACCCATTTCTACCATTAACTGGAAGGAGGTTGAAAGCACAAAAAATAGCAAAAATAGGCTATGTCCCAGAAAAATGTCAAAACTGTGTAAAAAATGTTAGTTTTCTGACAAAAGTCTGTCATTCCCTAAAAGCTGGGAAAATGGTGATTTCAGCCCCACAAACGCTTTTTGGATACCATTTGCAGGGAAAAACCCAGACGCTTTCATTTGCAGCCCTTTTTCCCATTTTTCCCCAAAAAACAAAATGTAGCTGTTTTTTGGCTAATTTCTCGGACCCTCCAGGGGAATCCACAAACCCTGGGTACCTTTAGAATCCCCATGATGTTGGAAGAAAAGGACGCAAATTTGGCGTGGATACCTTATGTGGTCAAAAAGTTACAGGGTCCTAAGCGCGCACTACCCCAAATAGCCAAAAAAAGGCTTAGCACAGGGGGGGGAAAGGCCTAGCAGCGAAGGGGTTAATTTGTTGAACGAAAATCCATCAATAGAAACATGTTGTTTAGCGTTTATGGCTTGTTTTAGCAATTCCTGTTGCTCACTGCAATTTGCATGCATTTACTGTGTCAAGTTATATTTTTTCACTAAACACACATTTGGTGTTTACTATGCAAGAAGTTTCAATTAATTTGACTTGATTCGATGCTTTAAAGGAATAATTTCATTTTAATCTAAAAGGTTGAAACCTTTAAGCTCCCTCTGTGGTGAGCTGTAAAACATTTTCATGAGTTTGTGTTTGTTTAGGTTCACAGCAGAGTGTGGTTGGCACGTGATATATCTTTAGAATTGGACATTTGGCTTCGAACAGACCTTACAAGTGCAGTACTTTTTACCACAGTCAAGTGGGATTGATATTCACCCATATGAGGCATGGTGTCTATCAGTGCCAGACCTCTGAAAATAAAAGATGCCACATGAATACTAAACAGAGGATTAACTCCGTTCCTGAAACTTGATGCTGGCTGCTCAACTGGTCACAAAGCCATCACTTTTACTCCCCACACTATTTTCTGTCACCAAAAGGATGTTGGATATGAATGCCACAAGTGAAGCTTATAACTCCAACCCTGAAATCAAACTATACTGTCGGACTCAAGATGCACTGCCCAGGTAATCAGTTACCATGGTTGTGCATAATAATAATCCATATTTGTAAAGCGCGAACATATCGCGCTTTACAAATATGGGCGCACAACAATCTATAGCGGGTCCTCAGTTGGAATGAGCAAAGGCATTGTCGGAGAAGTAAAACTCATTTGCAAGGAGACCGTGAGCAAATCAGAGTTGAAGCAGACAGTCAAAAAACGAACCGAGGTCAGAGAGTGTCTCTGCAGCCTGATGGAAGCCATAGTGATGGCATGGCTGAAATTCTCAAGATTTGTTTCTGGATTCGCCCGGTAGGGCGATGTTCAAGGCCTGCAGGCTGGTGAGACGCTGATCTTGCTTGGAACTGGCCCCTGGCTGGGTCTACAGAGAGCTGAGCGCAGCTGCGGACCAGGAATAAACGAGGAAGGGTCCCTGGGGCAGACTCTGCTCTGGCGCCCGGGAGGACTGCTGCTAGGGCTGGACTGCCAGATATGCGTGTTTGCTTTAAAGTAAACGAGTTATCATTTTTTTATAGCGCATCCTAATCTGTTTTGCAACTTGCATATGTATGTGGGTTTGGGCTTTAAAAACGAAAATAAACGAATTGATTAGAACCGAAACTGGTGATATGATCTGCTGGTCATAAAACTGGAATCCGTGTAAGCGCTTCTCAGATTTTTATCTTCAGATGCTATGTCGGCATCATTAGTACGTGTAGCTGCAACTCCTGATATTACAGCGTTTAAAGGTGCCAGTATTCGCAGTGCGATGCTTAATATAACAAGCATTTGAAGGCACGAGCGGGGAGGAGGGGGGGCGACGCGAGTGGTGCGCGCGCGCCACAGCGAGACATCTGGTTTTAATTATCGCGCCCGTGTCAGGGCACGATAATTGAAACCACATGGCGCCCGTGCGGGTAACCGCAGGGAAAAGGCCATGACGCACGAGCGTCTGGTCAGCTTTTTCAAACCCCCTACATAAAGTCTTTGCCAGAGCAGCGCTTGCGCGCTACTCTAGGCTCAACCTAAAAAAAGCACAACCTCAACAATAATTTGTTAGCTACAATCAATTTTTAATTTTTGTTATTGTATAAGTTTATGTTCACTATTTTGAAAGTTCATGTCTACCTTGTTCTGAATATAGATGTGAATAAGAATGTTCAATGAAAATAATATGAACAAATGAGTAAAAATGACTCCAGACCATATGATTGCTTCATGGTTTGCTTTATAAACAAAATATGATTTAAATATGACGACTAGAATTTCTTGTTGTTTTTTATGAATAGGCCCTTTCTAGTTGTCGTGACAGGGCCAAGAGCAGTTTTTGAAATTTCATCTCTCGGGTGCCAAGTACAATTCTTATCTCACTGTTAGGCAAAGGCTTCCAGTTAATACATTAGTGAGGCCTGGGAAAAATGGCTGCCATAGGTTACATGGTTAGACTTAACATAATTGTTTTTTTACAGTTGGTTGAAAAAGTATTTAAGACAAATGGATTCTGGCTATTCCACACACCAAAGCCCCACCTTTTAAGTACACTTGCTTCAAAAAGCAGGGATGCATGTTTGGCAGATATCACAGTGCATCTGGTGGACATGACTGTACTCCCCTTAAAGATCGCCACCTCAGTAGAGGGTAGTCAGGGGCCCGTGTCATAACTACATGCCCTGCACAGGAGCTGCAGGGTATGGATTCAGGTTCTCAGGACCTTTCCTGTGGCCCAAAGCATCTCCAGTCTAAGAAAAAATGCATCTGACCTCAAATGTTCTTGCAATCTAGAATACGTTCATAATATTTTCACCGATCTAAATCCACTGGCAGCAAATGTGAAGTGCAGATGTATTTTAGAATAATACAATTTGATTAATGATATATGTAATACTAGATGTATACAGAGTGAAGGAGGAAGTCATTTTTATAATCACTGGATTAATGATCTCAATTTGGTGAGGGCCAATAAACCTAGGCTTCAATTCTCGGGCTCCACACAGATGTAAATGTTTTGTGGCTAGCCAAACTTGATCTCCGATCATATATGGAGGCACTGCCATTTGCTTTTTATCTGCTTGAATTTGATAGTTTCTTTTTGCTTCTTCTAAATAACTTCTTGTCTTTTGGAGAATTGAACGGTTACTACTATGATGTCCCTGTACTGTGGATAGAAAGGGCTGAGCAGGCAGGGGCAGCTCCTTTGCTAAGGCAGAGGAGCGTCACCCCACTGCTCTCAGAGCAGGAAATATAAAATGATAATAACATAGTTATTATCATTTTATTTTTCACAGGGGGGCACAAGGGGAGGAGTGGTTTGAACACTCCAAGTGCGCCTGACTGCTTGGCCGGCTGTCTTGGCGTGGCCAAACAATCATGCGCACTTTGCATGTTCCCCACCAGGCTGCATTACACAGCCTGGTGGGGAACATGGCCAAGCCCCCAGTCCCCTTCTGAGCGCCGATCTACTGCACTCAGACCAATCACAACGCTGCATTGCAGCGTTGTGATTGGCTTAGGGGAGCCTGGGTGCTTACTGGTTAGGAACTGCCGAGAAGCGGAGGAGAGACACGGCCAGCGGAAGAGGGAAGTAGTATTTTATTCTTTTTTTGTCATTTGTACCCCCCCCTTGCCACCTCTCTGCCTCGCCTCTCCACCCTCATTCCCTGCCAGCCGCTACTGTGAGCAGGCAATTCAACTGGTAATATATTTGGATGATACCCTAAAGAGTAATAAAATGGACATATTTCTAATGCTCATTCCACTATCCTTAAGGTCTAACTACGCTCCTTGCCTTTTTGAAAGGTCAAACAACTCACATATTGCCTTAGTGTTAGGTTAAAGCTCTTGTCTGGCCGTCAGTCTGTGGGTTGCATCTAGTCTGCAACCTCGCAATAATGCTAGTAGTTTTACACATTCCTATCCCAAAATGAGAAGTAAATTGTGTCTCTCGATGCGTGATTAAGACACTTAGAATGCCTTGTAATTTAACTATAGTGTGTTAAAACACTCAAGCTAATTCTATTGTTGGTGGGATCTTAGGCAGGGATCTTGAGCACTTACAAATATTTAAAATGAAGGTTAGGCCTCTCAAAAGGGATTGTTTTGACAAAGTGATTTTGCAGTTAAAACCTGCACAGCCAGGCTACTGGTGGCAGGCCTGCAGTCATGTTTACATTGTCACTGTAGTGGATCGCACAAAGGGTGCTGCAGTTCACTTGTGGAATTTAACTTACAGCCCTTGGTTACACCTTGGCACCATCTACTAGGGATAAATATTCCAATCATGTGTTTACCAATTTCACTATGTTGAAAGGATGAGCACAAACACTTTACCTCTAGTTAGCAGGAGTAAAGTGCACAGAGTTCTAAAGCCAGCAAACACTTGGTTCAGCAAAAAGGCAAAAACATTCGGGTGACCCTGCAGAAAGGGTAAACCTCCAACAGGACCAAAAGGGTTTTTACCTTGACCTTGATATAATAACCCTTTCTGTTCACTATGATCACTCCTGAAGCCAGGAACCAACATCTATTGTTGTAACAGCTGACCTGACATCAAAGAAGCTAAAAACCTTTTTTATTTTACATCAAATAGTGCTATATCAACTGGTTCTTTGAATTTAGAGTCAAAAGTTTCTGTGGCACGTTGGTTGGAAATAATTATAGCTAAAGTTGCAATATGGCAGAATGCATCTGCTTTTCCCTTCTGAGGACCACACCAATGTGGTCAAGTCAAAGTCTGAAAAAAATAGTGGCTATGATAGCTGATAGGTCGGTTTACAAAATACAGATTCCTAGTGGGTCTCAATTTTACCTCCCTCATAAATATTAATGAGGCAGGTCAAACATTGCGACCCCCTATGACTGGGTACAATGACAATCACAGTAATTGTGGCCTGCTGGGTGTCCGCAGACTACCATGTCTCTGATTGTTTTTCAATAAAGAAACTTTTTTTTTTTTAAATGCAGCTAATTTTTCTAAATGGAAAATGGGATCCATTTCAAAAGAAAAATGAAATGTTTTACAAACATATTTTATTAGTAAGCAGTGGATTTGTGGAAATGTTTTTTAAACATTCACAAAGGTGAAGGGGTGCCTTGAAGATCCCTTCTCATTTGTGAATGGACTACCACCTCCATTGAGGTAGTGGGTGAATATTAATGTTTTCCGGCCAGTTTTCGGTCTTAAAACATTAATACATACCATAAGGAATCAGTATTTAGAAGAGACGCTCATATATGCACTTTCCAAATATCGCTTCGTAATTGTTTCGTAAACACATTTAATGATTCGGAAAACCTTTTCCAAATCTTTAAATGGGCTTAATACATTTTAAAATGGGTTTTAGCATTTGCAAACCTTCTGATTTCCCAAATCAGAGGGTTTGTGAATACTAAAAGGGGAAGAACCTGAGGCCCTAACTTCTTTGAGAGCTTTAGTTTTCCAACTCAGCTCCATCCTGTGAGCCTGTTGTTACCACTGCCAGCATTTTTAGTGTAGACTTTTCGCATTAGCCTTACAGTCTTTAAGAAAATAACCTCCTCGGTCACAATAAATAGATAACTTTAACTTTCTTTTTTCCTGTTCTTTGGCAGTCAAAGGCACTTTGATACCCTTTACTTGTATCGGTTTCTAACCATTCAAATTCTTGTTACCTTCATCAATTACTGTTTTACTGGGTTGCATAATTACTACTTTAGTATTGGCTTTACCCTTGTCTGCCTTTCTTTCTGATAGCCAATGATCATATTGAATGACCAGATCAATCCACTCATCACAGGATTCTGGAAGAGTCACTATTTGTAACAAAATGTCTTTCAGGTCATTTCTTAATCCTTTTGTGAAAACATGACCATATATTCTTATGTACTTCCACATTATTGTTTTTTTGTATATAAATGCACATATCAGGGTGTACCTATACATTTTATAATCAAATATGGATGTTGTTTCTTATTGTTCTGAAGTGTCCTTTAGCCTCAGTTATCCTTGCTAAGTTTTATGACTTTGGTGGGCCTAGAAGGCATTTTATTCAGGGTAACACATTTGCACATGTCTGCAAAGCATAACCTTGTTTTCAGTGTTGGCAACTAGAAGCGGGGTTTTACAAGAATAATGAACCCAGTATTGTATTCATGAATGATATCTTCTCCTAATGGATTTCTCGTGCTTCCTCCGGGACTAGATTCTGCTCACTAGATGTGTTTTGCGGAAAGTTAGATATCCTTAGACTTGTATTGGGAGAAACCACATCTAAACCATCCTAAATTCCTTGTATTTTATTCGCTCCACCTGATCCTTTTCAAGCGAGTGCTCTGGTCAGATGAAAGTACAATTGTCTTTTGATTAACTGCTGTACTTCCTGCTATTTTTGCATTAAAAGTATGTTAGAATGGATGGCTTCTCATAGTGTTTTATTTTTAACACTTGATAGAAGAGGACACTCTCTTATCTTCAGGCCACTCTGTTTCTGTGACTAACCATTTAAAAGTGTGAATTAAGTCGTGTGCTCCTTTTCTTTAAGTCAATAATTCCTTACCTAATGATAATGCATTTGTCTTTTGGTGAAACAGTTTTTTCATCTCCATGCAAAAAGGTGTACAACACAGGATTGTTAAATTCTATCAGCAGTTCAAACCAATTTGCAGCATTTCACCCTAAATAGGACAACACAAATGCTGTTATAACTGGAGACAATGTAACCTGAGATGGAGTCGCAGCTTGAGTATCAGGGATGGAACTGTGGAACCCTTGTTAGTGATGGCCACGTGGCGTTCATGGGGTAAATGTGTAAACACACTATCCCCAGGGGCTCCTGGGGGAGGGAACAAAAGGCGCGGGACGCTAGGAGCAGGCCAGCCTCCAACACAAAATGTTGTAGTCTATACAGACAGGGGAAAGTGTCCCATGAGGTACAGCTGAGGGAATCCTCAAAATAGTTTCGTAGGAGCTGCAGGTCTTGTTAACCTACCTGACCTCTCGCCGAACATTATTCCTACAAATGGCACTACATTCAATCGAGAGGCCACCACCCCACACTATCACTCACTGCACCTTTTTATTGGTCCTGAAGAAGCGCTAGGGATCTCCTCCTGAGATCACTTAAAGCGTGAAACATGTTGAACTTCACCATGCCCAACAAGGGTATGACACTTGTCTAGCTACCGAGGGCCATTATCACCCTCAAAGCAGCACAACCTCTTGGTTTTTTACTGGTGACAGAGGGGCCATTCTCTATTAAAAATCACTAGTTACCTCTTCAGCCATCTTTTAATCTCACACTAGGACATCATTGCCATACACACCCGCACTCACCCTTATGGCTTTTTTACCCAAAAGATCTCCGAAAAAGTGACCCTTTGGAGGACCCGTAGGGCATTGCAGCGCAGGCCCGACCAGGAGCACCACCCGATGATGAAGTATGACATCCTTCGGGGTGTGTGAGGGCACTAAGACAAGGACATATTGTTCCCAGGCACTATTATCTGAGAATGATTTCACCTTTCCACCTCTTACTCTACTTTCCGTCTGAGAGGAACTGTGACTCCCAAGGGCTACAATTCTAGTTTCAGGAGCACGAGTCACTGGACCTAAATCCAGCTCCTTGTCCCCCCTCCCCCCTTTCATGAGATTTTAGAGTAAACATTTGTAGGAAAGTAGGTTTCTGTTGCAGTAACCCCCCCACTTTTTGCCAGACTACTGATGCATTTTGACTTGATGTGCCCTGGGTCCCTGCCAATCAGGTTCTCAGGGCCTGTGTTCTTTCCCCAAAATTAACCCAATTGGCATCTCTGGCCACAGGTCAGCCCCTGGTAAATGGTACCACAGGTACCCAGGGCACTGTGACCAGAGAAGGCCCCTAAGGGCTGCAGCACTTATTGTGCCACCCTTAGAGGCCCTGTACCACTACACTCACACACTGCCTTTGCAGGCCGCGTGTTTTGGTGCAGAACAAAGTGAAGAGTCGACATGGCACACATCCCTGTGTGCCTTGCCTACAACCCACTGCACTGGCATAGATCAGTCACCCCTCTAGCTGGGTGCACTATACCGGTGGTGAGGGTACAGGTGCATGAGCCCTGTACCCCTACAGTGTCTAAGTCCATTCTTAGACATTGTAAGTGCAGTGCTGCCATTAAGAGTATATGGAGTTTGTCATTACGAACTCCACAGCACCATAATGGCTACACTGAAAACTGGGAAGTTTGGTATCAAACTTCTCTGCACATTAAACCCACCCTGATGCCAGTGTGGGATTTAATGTAAAATGCACACAGAGGGCATCTTAGAAGATGCCCCCTGAAACCTAACCCACCTCTAGTGTCCAGGCTGAGTGACTGCTTTCAGCTGCCACCACCAGACATGTTTCTGGACCCCTGGGTCGAGAGCCTGCTGCTCTCGGGGGCCTGAAACAATCCACATCCTGGGACGAGGTGCCAAGCCTCCTCCCCCAGGATGGGCAGGGTTCACGAAGGGGAAGCTTCAAAGGCATGCCGCCTTTGTGAGCCTCCCCAGACCACTTGCTGCTTTCAGCAACTGGTCCCACCTGGTTCTGCCCCCCACTTTGGGCGGGAGAACCGGCGGGAAAAACAAGTGAGGGAGAGAGGTGTGCCCACCTCTGCCAACTCCACCCCTCAGGTGGGGGAGGTGAGGTGAAGCACAACTCCGAGACCCCGCCATCTTGAGGACGGGGGGACCCAACCAACCAGGGACAGGCTCCTGCCCCCTCCCACTGGAGGGTGGCACCATAGGGGGTGTACCCACCCCAGGGAAGGGACCCATTGGTCCCTGCCCTCTACCTACGTGTAACACCCCTAAATCTAGTATTTAGGGGGCACCCTGAACCTTGCTTCCTCAGATCCAGCCTGACAACAAGAAGAAAAGAAGAAGGACCGAACAGCCGTGCAGCCAGCTAACAAGAGGACGACGCCCACTGACTTGGCCCCAGCCCTACCGGCCTGTCTCCCCTCGAACCTGCTCCTGCGAAATCCCGGTGTATCCTGCAGCCAGCAACCTCAAAAACCCCGGAGGACCTTCCTGCCTTCACTTCCAAAGACTGCTTCTCCCGTGAACACCGGATTTGTTCAAATTGCAACCTCTGGCAGCAGCCGGAGACCGCGAATCCGCCCCACTCTGCACCCGCCGTCCACGGCCCGAGCTCGAGTGGGCAAACACCAGGAGGTCACCCCGGCGATCCTGAACCGAGATCCGGCGACCCCTGACCTGCCTCAAGCCTCCAGCCGACGCCTGCAGTCAAAATCCAGAAGGACCTCCCAACCGCGACCCGGAGCTGGTAAGAAGATCCGACCCCAAAAGGCACCCCTGCACCCGACGCCCCACGGCCTTGTGTGCCCACACCGACGGTGCCTAACCAACCCCTAACTTCCCAACTTACCTCTCGAAGTGGTGGTCGCACCTAGAAGTCCTTCGTCTCCCTGCCTGCAGTGCTTTTGCTAACCGGAGGTTCTCCATTGGAAACAACAGGGCTTCCGGCGTCGAAACAGCACCCTGCACCCGGCCGCCCTAGTGCCGCTGAGGGTGGCCCTTTGGTGCTGTTTCCCCATTTGCCCTGAGCTAAAGTCCAGGAGCTTTGCTCCCACAACCCAGTGGCCTGCTTGCCAGCAGCCACCAACCGGAGACCCCCTATCCTCCATAGGATAACATTGGGCCTCAACACTCTGCACGCGGCTGCCCTAGTGCCGCTGAGGGTGTAGCAAGAGTGCATCACTGACCCTGGGGGACCCCTGAGTCTAACCCCAGAACCTTAACTCCCACAGTCGATAACTTACCTTTGAACCGATAACCTGTTTTTCCTCCATAGGATAACATTGACAATTTTTTCTTCCAAAAAGTTCCTAACTGTGGAGTTTTGAAATCTAAAAATATTCTTTAAAAATCGCACGAATAACCAAAACGTATTTTCTTACCGGTTTGCAGGAAATGTCCCAGTGCTGAATCTAGGTATCCAGCACTGAATTAGAAAAGTAACGTGAAAAGTAACTTACCTGTAATTTACTGAAAACGCCTATTCATTTCAATGCACTGTATTTGCTAAGTATTGCAACCTACTGCATACCCTGTAAATCAAACAAAGTACAATTCCTATTGCATTTTCAAACTGTTCTACAATCAGCAACTTATTACTGTAAAGTATTTAAAGCTTACCTGTGCCAGGCTTGCTTGGTTCTAAAAATAAAACAACAGTATATTTTTTATACAAAAACAATTGGTCTAGAGTTCAGTCCTTGAGTGTGTGATTTCATTTGCTGACTGAGTGGGTACATCAAATGCTTAACACTGTCCTCTGATACTGCCTTACTGCTCTACCACTCTACCACAAATAGAGAGTAAGGTTCTGTCTAAATTTAACCTCTGCCTACCTCTGGGTTCACCTGGACTCTATACACACTATACCTCATTTTGGTGTAGTATATATAGAGCCAGTTTCCTACAACATTCTGACATTGGCAGAGGAGGTTGAGGAGGATATTGATCTACTGCCCAGTGATGAAGGATGGCTGTATAGAAAGGTTACACCTTGCCCTCGAACTGACTCCTAAACACTAAGAAGAGTGTAGAGAGGTTCTAGGATGTTCTTTACATCTGTTCTCACTAACCCCGTGGGTGGCACCAGTCTGTTTACATGACATAGACACAGGGGATAGCATGCCTGTTTAAGGCAGGATGTACAGGATGGCAAACCGGGTCTAATAATACATCAAGGTAGAGGTTGACAAGATGGTCGACTTGGGAGTGATTGAGCGATCCTCTAGTCTATGTGCCAACCCAGTCACCTTGCTTCCCAAGCAATAGTCACAGGCCTACACTTATGTGTGGTTTATCGGGCCCACAGTGAGGTAGGTGACCAAGACTGATGCACACCCCATCACCGTAGCTGATGAGCTGATAGACAGGCTGGGTGCTGCTCACTACTTGAGAACCTTTAATCTGACCACAATGGTTATTATGTAGGTCACATGATTGCTTAGTGCCAAGTAAAAGACCACACTTTGTACACCAGATGGTCTGTACAAATTTAGGGTTATCAATTTTGGGCTCAGGAGTCCACCTGACACATTTCAGTACCAAGTGCACCATGTTGTCTCATGGCTAGAAGAGTGTAGCATGGCCTACCTAGATGATCTTGCTATTTTTAGTAATGGAAGGATCGCCTGAAGCACCCAGAGGACACAGGGGGTGGAACTAACCATCAAGACAACCAAGTTCCGGGTCGGGCAGTCCTCTGCACTCTCTCTTGGGCATTAAGTGAGCTGCTACTTAACTGCCAAGAACTGTCTGTGTTGTAGTAGGAGATGCCTACCACCAGGATTAAGATGACAGCCTTTTTATGATGCACAGGTCACTGAAGGATTTGTGTGGCCAGCCACGAGACCATAGTTGTGCCCTCGACAGTCCTGACATCTAAAATACAGCCTAAGAAAGTGATCTGGAATGTGAAGTGTCAAAATGCTTAGAAGACCTGAAGGTGACACTGCAATGCACCTGTGTTGAAGGCACCTGACTATGGTCAGCCCTTCATTGTACAGATGAATGCCTCAGACAAAGGAGTTGGAGCAGTCATGGCTAAACTCAATGACAAGGACAGAGAACATCTAGCGGTATTTATCAGTTGCAGACTGCTTCTAATGGAGCAGAACCTGGCTGCCATTGAGAAGCATTACCATGCATTAGTGTGAGCCCCAAGGAGGTTCAGAGTTTATTGTTTGGTATCAAATATGTGGTCTTGAAAGACCACTCAAGTAGTTGATGCCTATGAAAGGTGAGAATCCCAGGTTGCAGAGCTAGTCCATCTCTTTGCAAGGTTTAGATTTCACTGTGGAACTCAAAGCTTGTCTGGAACATGGGAATGCAGGTGGACTTTCCTGACGATTATGGCCATCCGACTACAGGACTTCTCCAAGAGCGGAGTACATTTCCGAATGTTCTGATCTGGGAGGGGCATCTGTGGGGCAGGAAATGCCTCATGCATGGTAGATGTATGTGCAAGCCTGCCCTGAGTCACCCACTGTGAGTGAACCTAGCATCCTGACTTTCATTTGGCCCAGCATCCACAAAATCCTGCTTGGTGTTGAGGTATACACCCAAAATTAACCATGAGTCTCAGAGTCAGGCTCTGAAGTCAAGTGAGGAATGCAAAAGTATACCCCTTAATTGACAATAGACTACCATTTGTGTCCTTTGGACATAAAGAATGAGCAGTGGTGGTAGCGTGCAATATTTGTATCCATAGTAATTGGACAGGCCTTTTTGTCTTTTCCAAGAAAAAACGCAATGCCTGCTGGTCTGCTGGTGTAAAGCTCTACTTGCATGCCATTTCCAGGCCCCTCATAAGTATGTTGAGTGTGCGTTGTATGTAAAGTGTTTAATCTACGGTTGGACTACGGCACACAAAATTCTGAAACAGGGGAAAACCACTTTGTTAATCTGGGTGGTAAAAGTCAATTGATAGTCCACGTAGACCCCAAGATTTATGGCACACTCTACAGGTTTTGGTGTTTGGCCCAATTTGTCTGGCCACCAAGATGGAAAGCATAACGGTGTGTGTTTGCCTTTGTCAAACAGCAAAACCTCAGTTGTTCACCATTGAGTTTAAGGCAATCTTTCTGCATCCAGTCGGCTAATTCAGTCATACAAGCTGTAAACATTCTCATGGATGCATCCATGTTCTGAGATATAGACACCACAATTTAAGTGTCATCCACTTAGGACATCAAACTCAGCCCATGCAATCTGATAATCTTAGCCAAAGGTGCAGTATATATATTAAGCAGTGGAGGGCTGAGTGATGGACCTTGTGGTACCTCACGCAAACAGGAAAAAGGAGGTGACTTAAAAGGAGGGCAGGCTCTCCCTCAAGTTCTGCTTCCCAAAAAGGAACTAAACCATCTACGGCTACGCCTTTTATGCTCAAGGCCAGCAGTCTCTTCAGCATTATTGGATGAGAGACAGTATCAAAGGCTGCAGAGAGATCCAGTAGTACCAGGGAGGCTGTGCCTACTTGGTCCAGGATCCCTCTAAGTCCATCAATTACTGCCAGTAGTGCTGATCAGTGCTATGCCATGACATGCCAGGAGCACTATTGAGCGCCAGCCATCCCTCCTTGCCAGCCTTCGCACATCCATATACCAGTCCTACACATAAACATGCAAAAGCAGGCAGATATGCTCACACACCCACCAACACACACACACACACACTCACACACACACATGCAGAGACGCTCTGATTCACACTCTCACTCCCATACGTTGACTCACAGAATCACATGTGCACATAGACATATGTGACTTTCGGTCTCAGCCACCATCTTCCCTCCTCACTTACCTCCCAGGCAGCGCCAGTGAGCTATGATGCCCATTTTCTCGGCAACTGACAACCATTTCTTCCAAGTTTTGAGTGCCACTTGCTGAGTCCTTGGGTGCAGGCAATGCAGCAAGTGGCAAGTGGTTGTATGACAGAATGTTGTTAACCAAAATATCATGAAACAAAAATATAATGAACAAATATTAAGGTCCAAAATATCGACTTTACATACATATAAGGTAAATTATTAGAATATTGACTACAAAAATATTGTGGACCAAAATATCGACATTACATAGGTATGTATATATTATATATATTTAAGGTAAGTATATATTTTTAAATGTAATGTAATTTACATTGTTGTCATTTAAAAAAGTTACATTCATTTTTAAAAAAAGTAATACATTAAAAAAAATAGAACATTAAAAAAATGTAAACATTAATAAAATAACTTAAAAAATATTAGTATACACAAATGCATGTACCAGTACAATAATTGAACAAATACTATGAAAAAGTATAAATGTAAATTATAAATAAAGATATACATATTATACTAATAAAAAGTAATTCTTAGAAACTATAATACTAATTTAAAATAAATAGTAAAGCTTATGATAGCATATAAAAATATTTTTAAAACTTGAAAACATTTTACTTGTCTGCCAAACTGTTTAAATAAGAAATCTATTACTAAAACTAATATTTATCAAATACTAAAACACATAAAAACGTATAGTGAACTATTTTGTAAAAGCATGACAATTAACAAAATTAAAAGAAATGTAATTGTTATTACTAAATAAAGTACCCTGAAAATATTGTTCAAACAAATAAAGAATTATATATACATAATACATAACTGCAATCTAAATATCTAAAAAAAAAAAAAATACACTGTAACTACAATCTTGCAAAATGTATGAAAAATATATACAATGCTGGTGGGGAATTTGATTTCTTATTCCAAGTCCAACGAAACTAATGTTAGGGAAAATCAATTCCTTGGGGGGGTGAGTTCATATACTGTTCTAACTCCTGTCCTACCAACATTTAGAAAAGTGCAAATATTACATGGATATTACATGAATTTTTACATGGATATTACATGGATTTACTCCTGTAACTCCAGTCCATCATACACTGGGAAAAGTGCGTACTAAGGAGTGGGTCAAATTTAAAATTCTAACTACAGTTTTATAAACATTGGTGAAAATTCATAATCTGTGTGTGGGGGAAAGGTACTATTATAACACAAATCTAACAAACGTTGGGGAAGTACACACATGGGAGGGAGCAAATTTACTATTCTAACTCCAGTGTAACAAATATTGAGGAAAGTGCACATATTTGGGGAGTGGGGGGTCACACTCTCCCTCGCTACACCAATATAATCTAATTATTTATTTGAATAAATAAAAAATGATATATAAAATATAACAATAACTTACACATTTAATAAAATGTACATAATTTTCAAATACTTTTAAATTAGCTAAAATGTTTTTAAAACATTTTTTAAATAAATAGTATACCTTAAATTCACCCATAAAACAACACACGCCTAAAATCCTCTACAGCCTAGAATAATCTTTATACATCGTTTTTTTTTTAATAAAATGTATATGTTTACTTAATTACAAAAAAATATATTTTAATAGACAAACCTAACAAAACATATTATAACATACAAAATTATGTTAAGAATGATGTGTAAAGGTAATTATAAATGAAATGCAATTAATTGCCAATTTAGAAATTAGCATGATTACTACATTAATCACTCTAAATATATATATATATATATATATATATATATATATATATATATACATATATATATATGGCAAACACACGGTGACTCACTCGAGAAGCACTCGGGAAACGTGCAAGGTCACCAACCTAAAATAAAAAGATATTGACAAGTTCAAGAGCTGGTACATGATTGGCAGCCTTTCTTTTAGCCTGACGCGTTTCGAAAATTTCTTCCTCAGAGGCTCAAGAAGGTAGGTGCTATTTCTCCTCCCCCAGCAGCATTTATAACATGTCCCGCCCTTGAATAGGGCCATCGTCATTCTTTGGCATTCTGGGAGTTGGAGTACTAAATCTTTCAATGGTGTTGTGCACAATTACTGCTTGCGATAAAGCCCAGATTGGGCCCCAGCCGCTGATCGAAGTCATAATTCTGCAACGTTTCCCCGCAACTCCCAGAATGCCAAAGAATGACGATGGCCCTATTTAAGGGCGGGACATGTTATAAATGCTGCTGGGGGAGGAGAAATAGCACATACCTTCTTGAGCCTCTGAGGAAGAAATTTTCGAAACATGTCAGGCTAAAAGAAAGGCTGCCAATCATGTACCAGCTCCTGAACTTGTCAATATCTTTTTATTTTAGGTTGGTGACCTTGCACGTTTCCCGAGTGCTTCTCGAGTGAGTCACCGTGTGTTTGCCATTGATAAGCGGCCGCTCAGCCGCTGAGGATGCACCACCCCAGTATCCAGAGGGGGCCGCGTGGAGTGATTCACCCTCCGCATATGCGGGGAAACGTTGCAGAATTATGACTTCGATCAGCGGCTGGGGCCCAATCTGGGCTTTATCGCAAGCAGTAATTGTGCACAACAATATTGAAAGATTTAGTATTCCAACTCCCAGAATGCCAAAGAATGATGATGGCCCTATTCAAGGGCGGGACATGTTATAAATGCTGCTGGGGGAGGAGAAATAGCACCTACCTTCTTGAGCCTCTGAGGAAGAAATTTTCGAAACGCGTCAGGCTAAAAGAAAGGCTGCCAATCATGTACCAGCTCCTGAACTTGTCAATATCTTTTTATTTTAGGTTGGTGACCTTGCACATTTCCCGAGTGCTTCTCGAGTGAGTCACTGTGGGCCCGATTCACAGAACTAACTTACGACAAAATCCTAAACTTACTACCATTTTGGTATTCACAGAATGAACTTACTCATTTTGGTATTCACAGAATAAACTTACTCATTTTGGTATTCACAGAAGACACTTACACATTTTGTGTAACTTACACATTTTGTGTAACTTACACATTTTGTGTAACTTACTCATTTTGTGTAACTTACACATTTTGTGTAACTTACACATTTTGTGTAACTTACACATTTTGGTATTCACAGAAGGCACTTACTCATTGATGAGTAAGTGCCTTCTGTGAATACCAAAATGAGTAAGTTAATTCTGTGAATACCAAAATTGTTGTAAGTTCATTCTGTGAATACCCAAATGTGTAAGTTCATTCTGTGAATACCAAAATTGTTGTAAGTTCATTCTGTGAATACCCAAATGTGTAAGTTCATTCTGTGAATACCAAAATTGTTGTAAGTTCATTCTGTGAATACCCAAATGTGTAAGTTCATTCTGTGAATACCCAAATGTGTAAGTTCATTCTGTGAATACCCAAATGTGTAAGTTCATTCTGTGAATACCAAAATTGTTGTAAGATTAGGATTTTGACGTAAGTTAGTTCTGTGAATCAGGCCCATTGTGTTTGCCATTGATAAGCAGCCGCTCAGCCTCTGAGGATGCACCACCCTAGTATCCAGAGGGGGCCGCGTGGAGTGATTCATCCTCCGCATATGCGGGGAAACGTTGCAGAATTATGACTTCGATCAGCGGCTGGGGCCCAATCTGGGCTTTATCGTAAGCAGTAATTGTGCACAACAATATTGAAAGATTTAGTACTCCAACTCCCAGAATGCCAAAGAATGACGATGGCCCTATTCAAGGGCGGGACATGTTATAAATGCTGCTGGGGGAGGAGAAATAGCACCTACCTTCTTGAGCCTCTGAGGAAGAAATTTTCGAAACGCGTCAGGCTAAAAGAAAGGCTGCCAATCATGTACCAGCTCCTGAACTTGTCAATATCTTTTTATTTTAGGTTGGTGACCTTGCACGTTTCCCGAGTGCTTCTCGAGTGAGTCACCGTATGTTTGCCATTGATAAGCGGCCACTCAGCCGCTGAGGATGCACCACCCCAGTATCCAGAGGGGGCCGCGTGGAGTGATTCACCCTCCGCATATGCGGGGAAACGTTGCAGAATTATGACTTCGATCAGCGGCTGGGGCCCAATCTGGGCTTTATCGCAAGCAGTAATTGTGCACAACAATATTGAAAGATTTAGTACTCCAACTCCCAGAATGCCAAAGAATGACGATGGCCCTATTCAAGGGTGGGACATGTTATAAATGCTGCTGGGGGAGGAGAAATAGCACCTACCTTCTTGAGCCTCTGAGGAAGAAATTTTCGAAACGCGTCAGGCTAAAAGAAAGGCTGCCAATCATGTACCAGCTCCTGAACTTGTCAATATCTTTTTATTTTAGGTTGGCGACTTTGCACGTTTCCCGAGTGCTTCTCGAGTGAGTCACCGTGTGTTTGCCATTGATAAGCGGCCGCTCAGCCGCTGAGGATGCACCACCCCAGTATCCAGAGGGGGCCGCGTGGAGTGATTCACCCTCCGCATATGCGGGGAAACGTTGCAGAATTATGACTTCGATCAGCGGCTGGGGCCGAATCTGGGCTTTATCGCAAGCAGTAATTGTGCACAACAATATTGAAAGATTTAGTACTCCAACTCCCAGAATGCCAAAGAATGACGATGGCCCTATTCAAGGGCGGGACATGTTATAAATGCTGCTGGGGGAGGAGAAATAGCACCTACCTTCTTGAGCCTCTGAGGAAGAAATTTTCGAAACGCGTCAGGCTAAAAGAAAGGCTGCCAATCATGTACCAGCTCCTGAACTTGTCAATATCTTTTTATTTTAGGTTGGTGACCTTGCACGTTTCCCGAGTGCTTCTCGAGTGAGTCACCGTGTGTTTGCCACATATATATATATATATATATATATATATATATCCCCAACAGCGTAGTCCAAGACATACAAAACTGCGCACTCGGCTCAATTTCCATAAAAAAGATTTATTTATTCCAGCTCCTTTAGAAAGTATAAACTAGTTGTTAGTTTATACTTTCTAAAGGAGCTGGAATAAATAAATCTTTTTTATGGAAATTGAGCCAGAGTGCGCAGTTTTGTATGTCTTGGACTACGCTGTTGGAGATTTATCACGGAACTGCCTCCGTGTACTGCGCACCCGTCGTGTTGAGAGCGGCAGAGGACAGGCGGTTCTCGTGGTTGGATATATATATATATATATATATATATATATATATATATATATATATATATATATATATATATATATATATATATATATTTCACTGAAAAAACCATAGGTTTTAGGGACAGTTATAGTTAGTTGGACATTTCACTCGTACAAAACCCGTGAAATTCCCCCGTTATAGTTAGTTCAGCTAACTATAACTCGCGCCCCCATGCACTGCTGATGACGTCACATATTACATCACTCATGACATGATCAGTGACATCACTGATGACATCACTGATGACATCTCAAATGACATCACTGATGACATCATCCAGTGACTGTGTGTTTCTGTAAAGTTTAAATATTTTTAATATATATAGGGAAAGGCATATTGAAGAATGAGTGGGTGTATAAGTGTCTGTATGGATGATTTAGTAGGTGCTTGACTAACTCTATAAGTGAGTGATTAAACGAATCTTACTGAATGCATGGGTTAGTGACTAAACTGGGTGAATGTCTGAATCCGTCTGTCTGTTGCTGTGTAAGTGGCTGCATGGGTTTGTGAATAGCTACATGAGTGTCTATATGAGTTATTGATTGGTTGTCTGAGTATCTGTATGGGTGCCTGAGTGTTTGTGTGGGTGGGGTGTGTGCGACTCTGTGCATAGATGTGTGAGTGGGTGATTCACTGGGTGGATGGTTTCAAGAGTGCATCTGTGATAGACTGTATGGGTGGGTAAGTGTGTGTAAGAGTGTGTTAGTGAGTGAATGTATGTCCCAGTGGTACATGTGTGAGTAACTACATATGTGAAAGGCAGTATATATGTGTGTTGGAGTATATAAATAGCTATAAGCGAGAGTGAGTGATTGTGATAGTGGCTGTATGGATGAGTGTGTGCTTGTATCAGTGATTGTATAAGAGCGTAACAATGTGCTAGTATTTGTATGATTAAGTGAGCTGGTGTGTGTATAACTGTTTAGGTGAGTAAATGGCAGTGTGTTTAATTATTTGCATGACTGACTAGGTGTGTGAGTACCTCTATGGATGAGTGGTGGTGTTTGAGTGTCTATATAGGAGTAAGAGTGCATATGATAGTCCTGTACTGAGTGACCATAAGTATGAGTGACTGTACGGGTGAGTGAGTGGATGTGTGTGTGTAGACCTAAGAATCAGTGAGTGGGTATGTAGTTATTGGTGTTGGAGTGTCTATGGTTTTGCGAATGGCAGTCTGTAATTTAGATTTGGTGTATCAAAGGTTATATTAGGGTGTGAGGAGCTGCATCAGATTATCACGTGGATGATGTCATCAGTGATGTCATTTGAGATGTCATCAGTGATGTCATGAGTGATGTCACTGACCATGTCATGAGTGATGTAATATGTGACGTCATCAGCAGTGCATTGCGGGGCGCGAGTTATAGTTAGCTGAACTAACTATAACGGGGAATTTCACGGGTTTTGTACGAGTGAAATGTCCAACTAACTATAACTGTCCCTAAAACCTATGGTTTTTTCAGTGAATTTCAAAGGTTTTTTAAATGCTAATTTCTAACTATAACGCCCCTAAAACCTATGGTTTTTTCAGTGAATTTCAAAGGTTTTGTAAAAGACAATTTTTAAATGTATTAATTGTTATATTTATTTTTTTGATACTGATTTACTACATTTTTAAAACTATTTATTTTTAGATATTTTATTTATTAAATTACATTGTAATTACATTATACATTACATTACAAAATATACTTTCTCAGAATGAATTACTTTAGTTTAAATTCTTTGCAAATAGGCAATAGACTTTTAAGTACAGTAGTTACAGTTGTTGCAATGGGCAACACAATTTCAAACACAATGCAACATTGAGCTCAATGTGAATTTCTAGTTAAATGCAATTAGTTACTTTATGGATTACTTTTCTAACCACAGGACTGGATCCTAGATTCAGTCCTGGGACATCTCCTGTAAACAGTTTAGTAAAAGCGTTTTGGTTACAGTAGTGATTTTTAAGGAATATTATTGTATTTTAAAAGTTGACACTTAGAAACTTTTTCACATAGAATCACCAATGTTATCCTATAGGAGGAAATTCACTTAGCAGGTAAGTAGTGTTATCGTGACTTTTTCTCACTCAGTGGTGGATCCTGGATCCAGCACTGGTGCATCTCCTGTAAACAGTTGAAAGAATGCGTTTAAGTCATACAGGCGATTTTTAAGGAATATTTGTAGTTTGTGAAAATCGACACTTTGAAACTTTTCTGCTGAAAACCAGACAATGGATTCCTATGGAAGGAAATACAAGTTACTGGTAAGTACGGTTAAAATTACTTTTCAGGGTCAGTGCTGGGCTAAAAGATGCAGCACTGGGTTCTCTCCTGATAACAGGTGAGTAAATCGGAATTCGTATTTCGGCTGATTTTAGAGGAATATTTGTATGTTTCAAAAATCGACACTTAGAAACTTTTTCAGCAAAAAGCAGGCAATGATATCCTATGGAAGGAAATTCAAGTTACTGGTAAGTACGGTTAAAATTACTTTTCAGGATCAGTACTGGACTGAAAGATGCAGCACTGAGGTCTCTCCTGATAACAGGTGAGTAAATCGGAATTCGTATTTCGGCTGATTTTAGAGGAATATTTGTATGTTTCAAAAATCGACACTTAGAAACTTTTTCAGCAAAAAGCAGGCAATGATATCCTATGGAAGGAAATTCAAGTTACTGGTAAGTACGGTTAAAATTACTTTTCAGGATCAGTACGGGGCTGAAAGATGCAGCACTGAGGTCTCTCCTGATAACAGGTGAGTAAATCGGAATTCGTATTTCGGCTGATTTTAGAGGAATATTTGCACAATGGTGAAGGGAGGGGCGGGGCCTGAGGTGACATCTGTGCAAACGCGCCCGTGGCGCGTTTTAAGTTGGGGGATTAAGTCCCTTTAATCATGAGGGTCCCTGGGGTTAACTAGCCCACCAGGAACCTCCAGTATGCGCCAGGGGCTGCGTTGCAGAGACGTGTACAGAGGCCACACCCCTTTTACACCTCTCTGCAAGGCAGCTCTGTGGCGCTTTTGGAAGTACATGGTGGGCTAGTTGGACTCCAGGGACCCTCAGGATTCAAGGGGACTTAATCCCCCATCTTAAAACACGCCACGGGGCCTGTTTGCACATATGTCACCTGAAGCCCCGCCCCTCCTTCACCACTGTGCAAACGCGCCCGTGGCGCGTTTTAAGTCGGGGGATTAACTCCCCTTGAATCCTGAGGGTCCCTGGGGGCCAACTAGCCCAACAGGTATATCTAAAAGCGCCACACAGCTGCGTTGCAGAGAGGTGTATAAAGGGCGTGGCCTCTGTACACCTCTCTGCAACGCAGCCCCTGGTGCATACTGGAGGTTCCTGGTGGGCTAGTTGGCCCCCAGGGACCCCCAGTATTGAAGTGGAATTACTTCCCATCTGCAAACGCGCCAGGGGGCGTGTTTGCAGAGTGGTGAAGGAAGGGGCGGGGCCTGCGGCCTGATCGTTTTTTTTTTTTTGTTTTTTTCTCTGAAGGGGGCTGTGTGGCCCCCTTCCTTTTTCCTATTTTTGGGCCCTGGGGACCCCATCCCCCAGGGCCTTACCCCTTTTTTTTTTTTTTCAATTAAACGGGAAGGGGGCCACGTGGCCCCCTCCCCTGGCCGAATCCTGCCCCGGGGACCCCATCCCCCGGGGCATGGCCACACTTTTCTTTAATTTTTAAGGAGGGGGCTACGTGGCCCCCTCCTCAGGCTCTCTTTTGCCCCGGGGACCCCATCCCCGGGCAGGCCTTTTTCTTTTTTTTTACTTATTTCTGGGGAGGGGGCCGCGTGGCCCCCTCCCGGGCCACTTATGGCCCCGGGGACCCCATCCCCGGGGCCTGGCCTCTCGTTGGGGACTGTGGGGGTCCCCAAACCCCCACAGTCCCGCCGGCTCCCCGTGTCCTAAGGGAGCCGGCATTGCTTTCCACATGGGGAGCAGCCAAGATGCTGCTCCCCATGTGGAAAGCAATTTGCTTTGGATATTGAGCGAGAGCAGGCTTCCTGCCTCTCTTCCAATATCCAAAGCAGTTTGCAATGACAGGACGGAGCCTCGCGGCTCCCGTCCTGTCATTGCAAACAGCAGTGTCCCGGGGTAGGCACCCCGGGACACTGCAGGAGCCGGCCCTGGGGGTGGCGGTCCCCAGGGCCACCACAGGCTCCAGGAGGGGGCCGCGCGGCCCCCCTCCCCACATCAGCAAAGCCCCGGGAGGTGGTGGTCCCCGGGGCTTCGGGGTCCAAAACGGACCCCCATTTTAATTTGTTAGTGCCCCGGGAGGTGGCGGTCCCCGGGCGTGTGGGGGCTCGAGCCCCCCCCACACATTTAATTAAAAAAAAAAGAAGCCCCGGGAGGTGGTGGTCCCGGGGCTGCGGGAGGGCTCAGAGCCCTCCCGCACCATTTTAAAAAGAAAGCCCCGGGGGTGGCGGTCCTCGGGCTTGGGGGCCCTTGAGGCCCCCATACATAAATTTAACCCCCCACCATGCCCCCAGGACTTGGGCCACCCGGGGCAAAATACAATCGAAGCCCGGAGACCGCGCTTCGATTTTTTTATCGGCAGGATCCGCGCACCCTGAGCGCATCCTGCCGATTTAAAAAAAAAAAATGCTTTTTCTGCCCAGGGGTCCTTGTGGGACCCCTGAGCAGACCTAGGGGCAGGGTGTTTCTACCCTGCCCCCTTTGTGCGCTTTGCGCACTTGTTTCTGTCCCTCGGTTCTACCGAGGGACAAAATGGCTGCCAACATTTCCTGAATCGGAATGTTGACAGCCAGCTGACAGCCAATTAGCATGCAGCTCGTGATCGGGACGGTGCGCGCAGGGTGCGCTCAGGGTGCGCGGATCCTCCGTGCCCATAGATATATATGTACTTTTACTTTTGATTTTCTCAGCAACTACTGAACGGATTTACACCATTTAACAAAAAGGGTTCTTTCTGAACCAAGAACTACCTCTTTGCCAAATTTGGTGTAATTCCGTTCAGCAGTTCGAGCTGTAGCCGTGTCTAAAGTTTCCTATGGAAAAATGAATGGGGAAAACGCGTTTGGGACCCCCTTTTTCTCGGCCACCGCTTAACGAATCACCCCGAGACTTTCAGGGTAGGAGCGGACCGGAGCGCCCCACAAAGTTTGAAAATTTCGCGAAGATACGTCAACCGGCAAGAGAGTTATTTCAAATAGAATGTCGCGGATTTCCTATGGAAAATAGGTCCTAACTATAACTATCTACTGGCGACCGCCAGTAGATAATATATATATATATATATATATATATATATATATATATATATATATATATATGAATTAGAATAACTACCCACCCAATCCCCCAATAAACCACACAAACCAAATTTCACTTTTAGCTAAAAAGTGCTCCCACGTAACACGTAGGTGGAAACATGCCCCGTTGCGCAGCGGAACAGGATGGAGCTGATAATGAAGCATGCCACCAAGGGGTAACCCTGGTGGGTGAGGGTTATCTAAGAAAACATAGCATTTTCTTCACAGAGTTAAGTTAGTTCATACTAAGAATAGGGCTTTTTTTATTTTGATAAAAAAGGAATCTAACAATAACTTTAAAATTAAATAAAACATAATACAATATAATAAAACACTATAATAAAAAATGATATTAAAGTAAACAATATTTTAAACTCACCTTTGAGTAATTAAATTATATTTTGATATTTATCTTTGATATTTTGATCCACAATAATTTTGTGGCCATGATTTGTTTATCATGATAATATGGTCAGCCGATGTTTTTTAATCAATATTTTAGTGGAACACTTGGCAGGAGACGGGAGCTGCTGGCCACAGCAAACGCAGCCACAAGGAGAAAGAGAGTTGTTGTCTCCAGTCCTCCGGTTACTGAGCCCAGAGATCTAACAGGCTAGGAGGCAACTGGAGAGAGGAGAAAACTTGCAGCAGTGAGAACAGGAAATATACAAGGTCCGTCGTGGGTGCCTTTCCAAGATAATGTCTCCCCTTCTCATTGGCTGACTTCCTGAGTGGTCAGCCAATTAGAGGAGAAGTCGAGAATGAGGAGGTTAGGGTCAGCTCATATCAGTGCTCAGGCAAACTGTCCGCTTGCCCAAGAAAGCTGCTACATGTGGTACTGCCAGTCTTTTCTCACCACTGCCTCACACAAACTTAGTTTGCGAGATTGAGGTGAAATTGAAGGTGTCCACTTTTTGCATGGCCATTGTGTGCCTGCACACTACTCTGCTAGTAAAGCAGTCAGCAAGTCTGCCATTGTTCTTCTTCTACTACCCCAATACTAGTCTAATTTATCTAGCTGGACAAGACTGTCCACTTCTTTCCTGAACAACACAGGAGATATGATGCTTTTGTATTAGGAGGTGAGGCAGTTGAAGGCTCTTGGTGTTCTTCTTATTTTGTTATTAGTCAAGACGAAAGAATATTTGACTCCTCACTCATTAATGGTGATGTTAATTCTTCCCCTGTGATAGTAACAGTAAAGGCCATCAAAGATAGAGTACACGTTTTATCCCTGCAGGTATGTTTCATCCCAGGCCTAGAGAGTGTTTTTCTTGTTTCCCATACCAGTGAGTATTTATATGCAATGATTAGAAAATCCATGGAAAGGGGGTAAAAAAATAAGCTCAAAGCTTAATGTAATTAGCAAACTGTTTTGTAGAGTCACAGTTATACATGTCTGGCACATGTTAGATCTATAGTTTACTAGTTTTTATGCATAGGTCTGAGAATTATCCCAAAAGTAAGGACCTCAACTTTTGTCATGTCAAGACAATCAAGATAAAAGAAAAAAAAGGCTGTCTGCGTCATATTGTCTTTTTTTCTTTTAGCCATGCTGCACAGCAGCCATGCTGCTGTACAACATCGCTAAAACCATTGACAAAGCCAATAGCTCTTACAGAGTGTACCTATTGGCTTTGCAAATGATTTTTTTAGCCCATGCTGCATGGCTGCAGAGCTGCTGTGCAACATGGCTAAACATTGACAAAGCTAATAGCTCTCTCCTCTTTGCCAGTGCTTGTTCATGACGAGAGGTAAAACGACTGCAAATTTGAAATCGTTTAATTGTGTTAATCCTTTAGTGCTGTATCCGGAGGGACTGCCCCATCTTTTTCATGTTCCTTCTTTTACTGTATTCTGGTGATTTCATACAAGGGATCTGCAACCCTGCTGCCTTTGCCCAAGGGCCAGGAGGGGTACTTACCCCCACATCAGCCCATCGCCTTGTCCAACGGTAAGTGTGCGATTGTGCCTTTTAAAAAAAACTAGGGCAGCTCAGAGCTGTTAGCAGTCTCAGCCCTCCCCGGGCAGCAAAATTGTTTAGGGAATGAAAAAAGAGGAAGTTAACAGCAGTCCTGTTGTCCTATCCCTAATGTGAAAAGAACACCATTTCTGCAGCCACCTGCCTCAAAAACTGAGGATGAAGGATGACTAGGACAGGTGTCAGCCGCCTTAGTGCCCTGTTTGTTGAGGATTACTCTCCCTGTGTCTTCCTGGGTGTTAATGACAAATACATGTTAGAGTAAACAAAATACATATAATTGATCATGGAGACTCAAATCAGGCGCAGAAAAGTCACAGCTACCATCATATTTTGGACACAGATAGAAACATATATTAATTCCAATACCAAGCTGCAGGCATTTATGTACAACCTGATGCTGGCTCAGATACTAACATGCATCATCATGCATGCCACCATTGCCACTCTTTTGTTTTAGCAAGTAATTTGTTTTCACGGAGTGCAGAGTATGGGTATTCCCATCTGAGACCTCAGCCATGAAGGCTGTTCCCCACATTACCTCCGTATTGAAACTATTTATATAGTGCACAAATCAAAACTCAACTGCTGTGAGTGACATCGAACTATCCTTTGACTTGAATTCTTACCACCCACCTTGGTGTTGTATTTGAGTTTTGAGATTTAGGTGAAAGCGTAGGATCAGTTTTGACCAATACTATACCAGAAGCACGTCTGATTACAAGGGAATTACAAGGGAACTCCTTGGTTAAATTCAACCATAACTTTTAGGCCCATGTTGAAAAGGAACATTTAGATTCTTCTGAAAGATGATGAACGATGGGGCAAGTTCCAGGTTCTGTTAACACATTCTGAGAGAGATTTGAGAGAAATTGAAGTCTAGTGAAGTTGAGAATGTTTTCAGGCATTATTACACCATGATGTACCAAGTTCATAAATTTCGAAGGATGGAAATTTTGTGATCCAGGGGCTTTGGAGGGCTGAGAATGGAAGTTTCATAGATTAGACTATTATGTTTATTTGTTAATCACACTATTATCCGTGAGGGTATCCTGGTGCTGAGCAGGTGTGTGTGCCTAGCCCTGCCTATGCCTACTTGAATATGGCCAGACGAAAAGCCACAGCAATGAGATTAGAATCGGGCAAAGTGTCAAAATGACATGTGTCTCAAATCAGCTTGGCTGCAGCATGTTGTACTGGTTCTAATGCTAGTAAGCAATCGGAGCCCTGTTATGGCCAAACAGCACTGCGGGTTAGTTTCTTAGACTAAGAAATTTTTAAAAGTAGCAGAGATGAATTAGAATATCCTTTACTCAATATGAGTAAACAAGCCGCGATTGATTTCTCAGCAATGCAGTGACCAAACCATACTGAGGATGGCATAGATGTACAGAAATCTTCCTGTCACTCTCATATAATTGAAATGACAAGACACCTAATGTAGCTACAAGTGGTTTTAAATGCATTTGAAAAGAATGGTGCGCTTACCTGTTTATGCCGAGCAGGGGCGGACACGTGGTCCTCCGAACTGATGCGCCAGGTCAGCGGTACATCCAGAGTGGAGGCGCTGCTTGGAATGATGCTTTGCGGCTGCAATGCCAGCACTGCTTGAAACACACAAGCGGAATCAAAACAAACTACATTTCCCAGAGAGTCATAGGACCGTCTAGAGACTTGCATTTGTGGTGGACATGTTAAATCCATCTAGTATAAGTACCTCATGGTTTAGAGAGTTCCTTGCTAAGCAATCATGATACTTAGGGGCCGATTCCGATCTCGGTCGGAGGCGCACCCAATACTATTCGGTCGGGAAAAAAGCCATGCGAAAGCCAGTTTCCCGACCGATCCGTACAGCACACCGAACGAGCAAGTACGATGCGCACAACAGCAAAAATTCCGGCCGAGCCGTACTCACCCAAACCAGGTCCTGTTCTCCGACCGAGGCGAATCCGGAAACGCCGAATCGAGTCGCACGGAAGGGAAAATGCAGCCCCGTCCGGCCGAACAAGTACGATGCGCTTTCCGTACGCGCCGAACCCGTCGCTACGCACGGCACGTCAAAGCATCCGGGAGAGGCGCACATAAGCTCCGAAACGCGCCACAACACGATCCACGGCTACGAGGCGAACACGGCACCGACGAGGACGACGCGAAGCGACGAGGACGAAGCGAAGCGACGAGGACGAAGCCAAGCGACGAGGACGACGCGAAGCAACGAGAAGGACGAACGACACGAACCAACCATGAATCCCTTCGTCCCGATCATACCAATATTCTACATCTACTACCGGAACAGGCACGGACGCGTACGGCGCAGAAGGTAAGTCAGACACCAACCACAAAACACATACAACACGTACACGACACATCACACACATACACTGGGAATCTGAATATACTTACACCAGCAACAGCAGCACCATAGGGGCGGGATGCCCATCACCAATGCCACATATGCACACAGGGGCCTGAATGCGCGCCAGCACCCCAACCCAGGGGGCTGGATACCCACCACTACTACCACCCGTAGCCAGGGGGCAGGATGCCCACCACTACTACCACCCTTAGCAAGGGGGCAGGAAGCCTACCACTACTACCACCCTCACCCACGGGGGCAGGATGCCTACCACTACTACCACCCTTAGCCAGGGGGCAGGATGCCCACCACTACTACCACCCTCACCCAGGGGGGCAGGATGCCCACCACTACTACCACCCTCACCCAGGGGGGCAGGATGCCTACCACTACTACCACCCTTAGCCAGGGTGGCAGGATGCCTACCACTACTACCACCCTTAGCCAGGGGGCAGGAAGCCTACCACTACTACCACCCTTAGCCAGGGGGGCAGGAAGCCTACCACTACTACCACCCTTAGCCAGGGGGCAGGAAGCCTACCACTACTACCACCCTTAGCCAGGGGGCAGGATGCCTACCACTACTACCACCCTTAGCCAGGGGGCAGGATGCCCACCACTACTACCACCCTCACCCAGGGGGGCAGGATGCCCACCACTACTACCACCCTCACCCAGGGGGGCAGGATGCCTACCACTACTACCACCCTTAGCCAGGGTGGCAGGATGCCTACCACTACTACCACCCTTAGCCAGGGGGCAGGAAGCCTACCACTACTACCACCCTTAGCCAGGGGGCAGGAAGCCTACCACTACTACCACCCTTAGCCAGGGGGCAGGATGCCTACCACTACTACCACCCTTAGCCAGGGGGCAGGATGCCCACCACTACTACCACCCTCACCCACGGGGGCAGGATGCCCACCACTACTACCACCCTTAGCCAGGGGGGCAGGATGCCCACCACTACTACCACCCTCACCCAGGGGGCAGGATGCCCACCACTACTACCACCCTCACCCAGGGGGCAGGATGCCTACCACTACTACCACCCTTAGCCAGGGGGCAGGAAGCCTACCACTACTACCACCCTTAGCCAGGGGGCAGGAAGCCTACCACTACTACCACCCTTAGCCAGGGGGCAGGATGCCTACCACTACTACCACCCTTAGCCAGGGGGCAGGATGCCCACCACTACTACCACCCTCACCCAGGGGGGCAGGATGCCTACCACTACTACCACCCTTAGCCAGGGTGGCAGGATGCCTACCACTACTACCACCCTTAGCCAGGGGGCAGGAAGCCTACCACTACTACCACCCTTAGCCAGGGGGCAGGAAGCCTACCACTACTACCACCCTTAGCCAGGGGGCAGGATGCCTACCACTACTACCACCCTTAGCCAGGGGGCAGGATGCCTACCACTACTACCACCCTTAGCCAGGGGGCAGGATGCCTACCACTACTACCACCCTTAGCCAGGGGGCAGGAAGCCCACCACTACTACCACCCTTAGCCAGGGGGCAGGATGCCTACCACTACTACCACCCTTAGCCAGGGGGCAGGATGCCTACCACTACTACCACCCTTAGCCAGGGTGGCAGGATGCCTACCACTACTACCACCCTTAGCCAGGGGGCAGGATGCCCACCACTACTACCACCCTTAGCCAGGGGGCAGGAAGCCTACCACTACTACCACCCTCACCCACGGGGGGCAGGATGCCCACCACTACTACCACCCTTAGCCAGGGGGCAGGATGCCCACCACTACTACCACCCTCACCCAGGGGGGCAGGATGCCCACCACTACTACCACCCTCACCCAGGGGGGCAGGATGCCTACCACTACTACCACCCTTAGCCAGGGGGCAGGATGCCCACCACTACTACCACCCTTAGCCAGGGGGCTGGATGCCTACCACTACTACCACCCCCACTCATAGGATGGACAATGCATGACACAACAAGCACACCACAACCTAGGGAATGCAAGATTAAGACATCCCCCCACCACCATGACAAGCGTGTGAGCAGGCTGTGTCAAATGCCTACAACACCGAACATGACTTTGAACATACAATGTGACCCCCTAGCACATGTGCCACACATATATGTGTGTGGCACCCACAATGCAAGCAGCCCATGACCATTGTGGCAATGGGGCCTAAACCCCCATCATCACAGTGACCAAAAGGTAAGTGTGGGGTCCATAGCTGAAGCACATTTTGACCATTGTGGCAATGGGGTCTAAACCCCCATCATCACAGTGACCAAAAGGCAAGTGTGGGGTCCATAGCTGAAGCACATTTTGACCATTGTGGCAATGGGGACTAAACCCCCATCATCACAGTGACCAAAAGGCAAGTGTGGGGTCCATAGCTGAAGCACATTTTGACCATTGTGGCAATGGGGTCTACACCCTCATCATCACAGTGACCAAAAGGTAATTGTTGACAAAGAAAGAGCTGCAACTGCCAAACTGCATGGATCATTCCTGGTCACAGAACCAAAAACTCATCTGTGGCAAAGTAGTGTATGTGTCCCATTGCAACATAAATTGGGGGAGCCAAATACTGCAGTGCAAATGAAACATTCCTTTGGCCATGTGCAGACAAACAACACCCATGGGGGCTGAGACCGTCAACAGTCATCAATGACACAATGACAGAAGTGACCATCAGAATGCAGAACCACATATTTGCACCAATGGGCACACAAATGCAGATACCCTGTGGAGACAGCAGATGTGAGGTGAACAGATACCATACCATGGCAGCAATGGGACACACAAACCATGATCACTGTGCTGACCGATGACCTAGGAGTCCCAGGGACAGCAGGGGAAACACACCAAACAACATACAGCCAATGGCACACCCAAGATATGCCAATGCAGTGGTGCAGATGCACAAACACAAACAGGCAGACCAACACTGTCATCATACACAGCAGGTGAGGGGTGAGGGTGCCAGTGTCCCCAGGCAACAACACAACACATGAGGAGAGCTGAATACCAATCATACAGATGTGCATACACTGCCACACTAAGGTAACTCATGGATCCAAATCCCCTATGTGGGCAAGCAGGCATTGACAGGTGAGAGGGAGCACAAAACACACATGTCACACAGGCACGTAGGAACAACAACTGACACAGCAAGTCACAGACACACCACAGCACCACCCCCAGGGCCCCCACAATGTGGTGACCCTGGGCTGAATAAAAAGACCACTGTGATGACAAAGCTAAATGTCATTCACACTGTGAACCACAGTCAGGTGTCCTGAGCAACAAACTACCATCACACCTACACAAGCACAAATCAATCAGCATGGCCAGTAAGCCAAGGCCAACATGGAGGCAGGGGCCTAGCCGGGCAACAACTCTCATCTGCACACACTCAAGACCACACCCCTCGACCTCCAACAATGTGCAGCAGTGAAGTACACATGCACTGGTGACATTGCACATGCACCCATGACTATTCCAGGGTGGTGGGTGGGAACCAAGGTGTAGAAACACATCACACATGGACACTCAACAAGACTCCTGAATGTCTGACACACTGCACACTACGCTGTACATGGACATGACGGCAATACCACACCGACCAATGGGATCCCAGCCACAGTCACACACCAATGAAGAAGCCAAGGTCACCCACAAAGAACACACATAGACAACAACCAACATTGCAGCCCGGACCCTAAGGAGTGCCAGCAGTCACACACACAACGTGTCACAATCACTGAAAGATAACACAAACTGGAAATCACATGACAGGGGCAAACAACAAGTGCCAAAGGGAAACCTGACTGTGACCCATCTGCGTCTGCACACAAACTCTGCCCTGACAGCAAACACACCTATGGGTGACACCCTGATGACCAGTAATGTGCCATGCACCCACATCACAGAGAACACAGGGAGAAGACTTTGGGGAACATAGCTCAAGTCAGCAAGCATCACAAACAGGTACAACACTAGGGATCACAGCATGCGCAGATGAATGGAAGTGAACACACAGACATGCACATACAACACACACCTTGGGCGCAGGCAATGTCACACGTGTACACACTGCCATGAGGGGACTCCACTCCTGTGTGAGGAAAGCTGTGCCATATGTTGCCTCAGTAGGGCCCCATCATGTCAGCTGAGCACTTGGTCACACAATCAACAATTAGCACCAAATGAGGGCTCCCATCACATCAGCCTGGTCATGGATGTGCCAACGGAATCATCAGCACAGATCCAACACACTTGTATAGCAATGTTGCACTGACTACACGGATGAGTCCCTCCCCATTGATGCCCAAACCTGCATGTCCACTGGAGATGGCAACACGGTCAGGGAAGTAGACAAATGCAACGATGGCAGGCACAACAGATGTGCAGGGGTGGAAGCCACAGATATGAAATTGCCAATGTAAGTAGGAAACCCATTGCCAAATACTGAACACATGACACCCTCAGATGCTGCTATTGATGACATGGATACACCACATGATAGGACACATTCCCCCTGGACCACATGGGTTCCTGCACAGTAACACTTCATAATCATGAGACCAGATATCACCATCACTGCAGCAAGGGCATGGTTAGCTGCACCAACAACATGTACATCTGAAGCATGAGCACTAGAGAAAAGAAAGTTGCTTTATTCAGCATATGTGTTGTTTGATAACGACGTCCAGAAGAAATTAGAGCAAAGGCCAATGGCCAGTCCATTGTCAAAGTTCAAACAGGGTGACACTGGCAGATGTCACCCTACGCATGCCTGCACAATACCAGGGACAATCCACTAGGAGGGGCAACCGGGGGGCAGGCCAGGCACCGCAGGGACAGGATCAGGGCTCACCAGGGGAGTCAGGGAAGGGGTGGTGGGTGCTGGAGAGCCACTGACAACTGCAGTGGAGGTGTCTGACATGGTGTGTGCCGGCACAACTGGGGGGCATGACACAGATGTCGTGGGTGCCGGCACAACTGCAGTGGACCCTGCAGATGGGGTGGACAGGTCCGCCACTGCAGTGCCCAAGTCAGACAGGGCGGTAGTGGACTCCACTGCAGTGCCTACCTCCAGGGGAGGAGAATGGGGAACAGGCAAGGTGGGTTGGACAGAGGGGGAGGACACCCTCACCACATCAGTGGCACAGACAAGCGCAGCGGGGGGTGTGGTGCTGGGAGAGCAAGTGGCAGGGGGAGAAGGCCGGAGCATCTTGGGGATGGTATATCTGTGGGTGGGGGAACCTGGGGCAGGGTGTGGTGGGGGCACCTGTGCAGTGGGGGCCTGAGGGATGGAGTGACGGAGACCTTGTGCCTGAGCTGCAGGGCGGTGGCGGGGTCTTGCTCTTAGCACTCCGGGGGACTTGCGGGTGGGGGCCTCAGTCCGTCTGCGCCTGGGGGAGGGTGTCCGGGGGCGAGGGGCACTCTGCTCCGTGTGGGTGGGCTTCCTCTTCCCCCGGGATGCTGGAGCAGCTTCATCGGTGGGGAAGAGGCCGAGGTCACAGAGGAAGAGCTGCTGTGACTTTGGGGTTGCAGGTGAGGCAAGGGAGGGTGCTTTGGAGGGAGAGGGAACTGAGGACTGCGCAGTGCATGTGGATGCGTGTGTGTGTTCCAGGGCCCCATCCCCTGTGAGTCTGGCTTCAGTCCCCTGAATGTGCGTGCGTGTGCGTTTTGTCATTGGCGTGTGTGTCAGTGTGCTGGATGTGTGTGTGCTGGTGTGTGCCTGTGCCGGTGTGTGTGTGCCTGGGATGGGTAAGGTGCTGGGGAGTGTGGATGGAGCAGAGGCAGGAGGGGTGAGGGACCGTTTGAGGAGGGACACTGCTGCCGTCAGGGAGGAGTCTATGGACCTATTGCCCCTCTGTAGGTCAGACATGCCCGATGAGATGCCCTCCATGAACGACACCAGCTGAGTCAACAGCGCGGTGTGCGCATGGAGGACACTCAGCATGGCTGTCTGCCCTACATGGAGCTGGCGAAGGAGGTACACAGACTCCTCACTCAGGGCAGCAGGGGACACAGGGGCAGGGGTGCGGTGCCTGGCCCAAAGGAGACACGCTCCCGGACATGGGAGCCTCCACGGACCTGGGGAATGGGAGCCGATGGGAGGGCGGTGGTGGTGCTGGTGGTGGCGGGGACAGCAACACTAGCTGGGGTGTGGTGGCTGCTGACACCCGCCTCCACAAGGGAGTCATCCTCCGAGTTGCTCTGGTCCTCAGCTGAGGTGGATGCTGCTGAGGACTCCTCGGTGTGGCTCCCCTCGCCCTCCGTGCCACTGGGTCCCTCCGACCACTCCTCGGCTGCTGACCCAGTCTGGCTCTCCGGCTCCTCCTGGTCCGTGGAGCTGTCCCCTTCCGTGGCCGTGGATGTATCTGCAAACAATGGGGAAACAGACAGACATCAGTCACCTGCACATAACGCACACACCACTGTGAGCACAGCACATCACAGAGCAAGCCCTGGCATCATTAGTTGTACATTGCTAAAAGTGCACTAATTGAACAGGAGAAGTCAATTGTCAGTCTGATGCCAAGCATGGCACTCACATCCCACATGGCCTTGCACCCATCTGTCTGGTGTCTGTTGGATTGCAACACCCCAGTGTTGACACATGCACCAAGTACACAGTAGTTGGACAGTGCAGAGGACACGGTGTGGACACATCACAGCTCTTGCCACTGAGTCAGTACAGGTTTCCGGATGTAAGGGATGCCCAGAGTCAAATAGGAAATGCATGTGATGCATACCAGCGACAGACACCATGATGCACCCATGTCCTGATAGCCAGCGCCACTATGGTGTGCATGTAGCACATGTCACTCCCCTGCAGGCTCACCAATCAGTAGACACATGCCATGGCGGAGGCATGACTGCAAAGTCATACATCACTGGCTCAGTGATGTATGACTTTGCAGCCAGACAACAACACTCTGCACTGTGTCACAATAGTAGGTCATGGGGAATGCAAGTCCTGGAGCTGCACAAGTGCACATGTACATCCCCCCACAACACATCCTCTTAACCCTCATCTGTCCAGGTCATACCTATTGGACATATGGGAGACCTGTGACACTACCCTCTGAACCTGAGCCCCTCACACTCTGCTGTGCATGGGGAACAGCTGCCTGAACTTCACATTTACATGCCCCAGTCTGCATGGGCAGCTGATCAGACACCTATGTGTCACACAAGTATCGTCTCCTATGGTCACATCTCCAGTGGCATGCTGAGCCCCTACCAAGAAACTCCACAGCAGTCCTGGCGACTAATCCACAGCACACTGACACAGAGGCAGACACCTGAGGGGTCAAATCACTGTGCACAATGTGTCCGCTGATACACGGGAGTGGGAGTACAGAGTGTATTGTATGGCCTGGAGTAGGCATGACTGTCCAGCCCCACATGAATGAGGGATGAGCCCTGGACTGTAGGCAGCTGGCTAAGTATGTGTGACACACGTCATATACATACTCCTGGGGCCCAAACATTGTTCCCACCCGCAGCATGGGTGTGTGCCAGGTACCCCAGCCACATGTGGTGGATCAGCTCAGCAATTGGACCACAGATCAAAGTAACACGCTGAATACATGTCAGAATACAGGCATTGTGTAAGCAATGGACCCACCCATGATGCCCACCACAGAGTCAGGGAAACAGATGCTGTCTCCCACCTTGAGTCAAGCAAACTGCAAGGACACAGTCCTAAGTGACAGAATTCCCTGCATGTAAGGGCCACACCTGGGTATCAGATGAGGAGTGGGCAGTGCACAATAGAGGGACATGGCTCCTGGACAACATGACTGCTGTACTGTGGCAGTTTAACCAGGCCCGAGGAGGGCACATAGCATGTTAGACAGAGTACACAGTGCAGTCTTTGACTCACCCCCTCCTTGCTGCTCTCTGGCCTTCAGCTGCCCATCCAGGTCTGGAAAGACCACCGCCAGGATCCTGAGCATGTGGGGGGTCAGGGTCCGTGTTCCGCCCCTCCTGCGAGGAGGCGACAGCTTCAGCTGGACCCGTGCAATCCTCCGGGTCCAGCCCCGAAGGTCCTGCCACCTCTTTTGGCAGTTGCGGATCCGGCGCTTGTAGACCCCCACGGACCGGACAGCCCGGACGATGTCCTTCCATATCTCATGCTTCCGATGGGCAGAAGCCTGTCAGGATGACAAAGTGATAAGGCCATTACTACACATGCAACATATCCGTGCATGACACAGTTGCATATACATGTCGCAATCACAGGGGCACATGGTGTACACAGGCAGTGCACGGCTGCCCATGGACAGTTTTCCAGAAGTCACTACATGGTATCATTGCATGGGGAGTAAAACCCTGTTCAGAAGCACTGTCACTGCACCATACCTGTCCAGTGCAAGTCACTACACACTATGGGGGGTGACAACTACTCAGTGAGCCTGCTAGCCAGTGGTGTGCTGACTCTCAGCCTTGCTAGTCAGACAAAATGCACATTCAGAAAGGCAGTGCACAGAACACTCACCTGCTCCCCTGGTGTCCCATACAGCTTGCTGTACTGTGGAAGTAGGCTGTCCAGCAGGGCCTGGTTCTCCTCAAGGCTGAAGGCTGGGGCTCTCTCCACAGTACGTGCCATTGCAGGGTCCAGAGGGGCAGAGACAGCAGCAGTGCAGTGGCAGATGTCGTCCTGGAGCATGTAGTGCAGGCAAGTGGGCTCTCAGGGGAACAGGCAGCAATATATATGTGCTGGAGAGGCAGATACTGTCCCTTGTGTCCAAAGTGATAGGTCCAAGTCGTTTGCATCTTCTGAATCTGGCCAATCCATGGAATAGCAGCACCAAAACACGCCCACAGCATCCTTCAAAACTTCAACTTCATGACATACATGAATTTGCAACATTGTTGTGGGTGACCAACTGATTTTCCAGCAACCGACTCGTTCGAAATTCGAAAACGCGTCCGTTGCCAGGCAAGCCCATTGTCAATGGGTGCGCACCGATCGGTCCATTGAGGTACAACGCGCACAGGGGTACAACGCGTACCCGCACACATTGAAAGCAATGGGCCGGCCGGAGGCACCGATCGGTCCATTGCTGTTCAACGCGCACAGGGGTACAACGCGTACCCGCACACATTGAAAGCAATGGGCCGGCCGGAGGCACCGATCGGTCCATTGCTGTTCAACGCGCACAGGGGTACAACGCGTACCCGCACACATTGAATGCAATGGGCCGGCCGGAGGCACCGATCGGTCCATTGCTGTTCAACGCGCACAGGGGTACAACGCGTACCCGCACACATTGAATGCAATGGGCCGGCCGGAGGCACCGATCGGTCCATTGCAGTTCAACGCGCACAGGGGTACAACGCTGTACCCGCACACATTGAATGCAATGGGCCGGCCGGAGGCACCGATCGGTCCATTGCTGTTCAACGCGCACAGGGGTACAACGCGTACCCGCACACATTGAATGCAATGGGCCGGCCGGAGGCACCGATCGGTCCATTGCTGTTCAACGCGCACAGGGGTACAACGCGTACCCGCACACATTGAATGCAATGGGCCGGCCGGAGGCACCGATCGGTCCATTGCAGTTCAACGCCGCACAGGGGTACAACGCGTACCCGCACACATTGAATGCAATGGGCCGGCCGGAGGCACCGATCGGTCCATTGCTGTTCAACGCGCACAGGGGTACAACGCTGTACCCGCACACATTGAATGCAATGGGCCGGCCGGAGGCACCGATCGGTCCATTGCAGTTCAACGCGCACAGGGGTACAACGCGTACCCGCACACATTGAATGCAATGGGCTGGCCGGAGGCACCGATCGGTCCATTGCAGTTCAACGCGCACAGGGGTACAACGCGTACCCGCACACATTGAATGCAATGGGCCGGCCGGAGGCACCGATCGGTCCATTGCTGTTCAACGCATCACTGTATATGTGACTGGCATAGGTCAGCATGCCTGTCTCAGATGGACATGTGCCAGCCACAGATAGCTCCCAGGGAGTGAGGGGCACACCTACATCACGACAGCCTGTCCAAACCTTATCATAAGGCATGTAAGGCTGCATTTCCTATTGTGTGTATGTTGGTGTACATGTTGTCCTGTGGGTGTCACCTGTGGGCAGCCACCCCCAGGCTGTGCACGTGTTAATGGGGACAGGATCCTGGGTGTTACGTGTACGTGACCACTGTGATGTGCAACTGTTCATATCTGTGCATGTGTCATGGTCACATTTCACAGTGGTGTTTGTGTATGTCATGTCACATACCCCGTGAGTCCCATGTGGGACGGTATGTTTGAGCCAGGGTGTCCCAGTGGCACAATAGTGATGGCCCTCCACAGTCTTTGTGCATGTAGTGTTTACAATGTCTCTGATTTCATGTGCACAATGGGAGACAGTCTCCACATCCACGTTGTGTGTGCATGGACTCTGATGTTGTGCGTGTGTGTCACAGACGTCCATGGCTCTCCTGCCATGGCAAGTGTGGCCACTACCTGTGGGGGTCATGTTTGTTTTGTTGTGGTGTACACATGATACTCCAGGTGATGCCAGTGTCCATGTGGCATTACAGGGTCCCTGGGAATGTGCCTGTCGTTGAGCTGTGGTGCCTGGGGCACATCTGTCCTCACATGTCACTGGGGGGTGACTGTGACACAGCATCATGATATCCAATGGGCCAACCTGGGACAAATTGATGCCACCTGTAGGACCGTGTTGACAGATGTTGGCCATGTATGTACCATACATGTCGTTCCGGTACTGCACACTTCATGTAGTTGTGCCTCATGATGATGTATGTTGGGATCTTGAGTGTGTTCAATGCCGCATATGTGGGGTGACTGACGATCTTGCTTACTTCTCCTCTGCACTGCAGGGCTCCTGCTGTCCATCGGCCATTCCCAGACCTGGCAACGATGGTGGAACGGGACAGCATCCGACGGTACCGCTTCACCAGGCAGCTGATTGAGGATTTTGCAGTGCAGTTGTCCCCACATTTGCAGCCTGGCCGGCCGTATCCTACAGCGCTGACCCCCAAGGTGAAGGTGATGGCAGCCCTACACTTCTTTGCCACCGGTACCTTCCAACATACTGTGGCGTCTGCTGGTGGGATGTCACAGACCATGTTCAGCCGTGTGCTCCGCGATTTCTTGGCGGCAATGTTGCTCTTCCTGAACCGGTACATCTATTTCCCTAGACTGCGACGACTCACTGACGTGAAGAGTGACTTTTATGCCCTGGGGAGGATGCCGCATGTCATTGGCTCCATTGATGGGACACATGTGGCTTTGGTACCACCACAGGCCCAGGAGCAGGCCTACAGGAACCGCAAGCACTACCACTCGGTCAATGCACTGGTGGTGTGTCTTGCAGACATGACCATCACACACGTGTGTGCCCGTTTCCCTGGTTCAGCACACGATGCCTTTGTGATGAGGAGTAGTCGCATCCCCAGGTTGATGGCACAGATGCAGAACCAGCGTGCCTGGCTTGTCGGTGTGTACTGACTTTGTGCCATTGTGTGTGATCTGATCTGTAGTATTCCGCCCACTTTTCCAAGTCAGCTGATGTGCACTTGTCTGTCCGTAGGTGACTCGGGATACCCCAACATGCCGTGGTTGCTGACACCCCTCAGGAACCCTGTGACACCTGCCCAGATGCGCTACAATGAGGCACATGGTCGGACCAGGAGAGTGATTGAGCGGACCTTTGGTCTCCTGAAGAGCCGCTTCCGCTGCCTGGACAAGACCGGAGGGTCCCTCCCATATGCCCCTGCGAAAGTGTGCAAGATTATCATCGTCTGCTGCATGCTCCACAACCTGGCAGTGCGGAAGGAGTTGCCTCTCATCCAGGATGACGATGACCAACATCCGCCACCTGTGGAGGATCCTGGCCTGGACCACGATGCCAGTGACGATGATGATGATGATGGTGATGGTGATGTCCGCACACAGCTCATCACCAACTTCTTTAGCTGAATGTGAGTATCCTGAGGTGTCATGTGAATGATGTGAGTTGGCATGATGTGTGGGTGGTGCTCTGGTGCTGTTGGAGTGTGTCCATGGGCTACTTGACAGGATGTGTGTTGCGATGTGTGGTGACAGGTGGGCTGTACTCCCCAACAGTGTTGACATGCTAACTTGGTTCTGGGTGGGTATCTTGTAACATGTATTGTGCATGAGTTTTGCTGTTCTGTCCTGTACTGCATTGCTTTTGACTGTGTGTCATTTCTGTCCTTCACAGGGTACTTTCAGATTCGTTTGGTCAACTGTGTCCACCGACGACGTGATTGCACATCCAGGCTGGTAGCTGTTGTGTCCCTACAGGTGATGTGCGCCACACCCATGGACTTCCTTCTGTCTACAGTTGTTGACTGTGTGCCCGCTACCAGGTGGGGTTACCTTGCATCTGTAGTGGTTACGGCATGTTGCTACTGTGTAATAAACCTGTGCTTCACTTAGTGATGTGCGTTGTCTGTGGTCACACATTTGACTGCCATTTGCTTACTGCACCTGTGGGCTACTTGACTACAACTGGGAATGGGTGTGGTGTCTGTGCATTGCACCGTCTTCCCTGGCAACATCAGTGTAGGCAATGAGTCAGATGGCCTAGGTGTGTATGTGTTGTGTAGCCCTGGTGGTGTGTCTCCCTCATATGTGTCACGTTGCCTGTACTCACATGCCTGTGTTGTCCTTGCTGTTGCAGTTCGCATACACAGTGTAATTTTGCAGTTCATCATCCCCATAACAGCACCCACGTTGGAATCACGACAGAGGCAAGTATGGTGTATTAGTGTGTTTATTGTGATACATCTGTGATAATAGTGCATAGGATGGATTGTGCTGTACATGAATCTTGCAATCCCAAGTTCCTAGATGAATAGAAAGTCCAGGTAGACAGGATCCCCAGTATCGGGGCCACAGTTGTCTGACACATTGTTCCAACTTGTACTCCCCATGCAATGTGTGGGAGTAGTGTTGCCATCAACAGGGTGAACAGTCTGTGCACAAAGGCGAAAATCCAGAACAGGTTCAGGCTTCCTGGGAGTTGCGCTTGGCCATCAGCCTCTCACTTTCCCCTCCTCGGACGACCCCTCTTCTTGGGGGGGGCCCTCAAGTGCAGGCTGCTGCGGTGCAGGGGACTCTCCGCCAGAGTCCTCCTCCCTCCCTGTGGCAGTTGCAGTTTGTTCGGTACCAGATGTTGTTGGCACACAGGGAGGTGTGGACTGGTTGCTGTTCATCTGGCGGAGGCATTGTAAAATGTCCCTGTGCACCGCCGTCATCTCATGTAGTACATCCCACTTGGACTCCACGCGGGACATGTGGGAGTCCAAGCGGGCATGATGGGCAGCCTGCTGCTGTTTGATGTCTCTGAGGAGCCCCACTACCTGGCTGAGCTCTCCGGTGCTGGACTGGTACGCATCAGCTATGCGTACCAGTTGTGGGTCTTCATGCACACCAGCAACGTCTGCAAGCAGCGACCTCTGTCTCCCACCCCTCCCACCACCCCTGCTGACATGTGCAGTGTGTGCAGTTGCACGCACAGATAACCCTGGTCCACCTTGGGGGTGGTGGTGGTGGTGGTGTCCATGGCCCCAGGTTGGTCCAGGGTCACTGCGCTGGTGTTGTTCCTTATTCTGTCCATGTCGGCAGGGATGGTATTCGTGGTGACAGTCGTTGGAGGGGTGGGTGCAGGGGGTGCAGCTGGTGGACCTGCTGGTGCTGCAGCTGGTGGTCCTGCTGGTGCAGCATGTTGACTTGCACCGGATGTGCCAGGTTGTTCTTCATCGTCCGAGGAGGACAGAGGCTGTACGACGCCAGTGAGCTCGGCATCCTCTTGAGCCTGGGACTGGGACTCCTCAGCGTCTGCTGCTGTGTCCCTATCATCACCTGTTTTTGGGAGACACAAACAATGTATGTCATGTTTCTGCAGGCATCAGTGGTTGACACACCTGACAGTTGTGACTGTGCCTCGGGGTGCGGGCCTGTACATTGTATTGTCCTAAGTCGTCACAGTCAGGGGTTGATATTGGTGTGGCACATTGTCCTGCATTATTTGGGCATTTCTATGTATTCTCTGGGGTGTGAACATGGTCTGCATTGATTGTGTTTGGTTGACAGCCAGACCTCCTTCCCACCCACCCACCCACCCAGTCAGTTATCCCACCATGGAACGTGCTTGCATTGCAGGGAGTGTAAGTTGTCTCTCAGGATGTCAGTCAGTGGTGTCCTGCTGTTTGTTGGTGCACAGTTGCCAGCAGGGCCTTGTGCTCCCCACAGCAGTAGCCAGTGTCAGCCATCTTGTGAGTCCTTCTCCACTCCCTGTGATGTGAGCATGGTTCAGGGTGGTGTTGATGGGCCAGTTGTGAGGCTGAGCAATGTCTGTGACTACGACTCCCATCATGCTATTGCCTCCACCCCCCTTCCCAGCATGCCCATGCTTCCTTCCTTTGACTCTGCTTCCCTGTGGGGTGGGCTGGCTGTGCTGACAGGATGGCTGGGAGTGTTGTCCTGGCAGTTGTTTGGCTAAGAGTCCCAAGAGTGTCCCTGTGCTTCACACAACATAACCCAGGGTGGTGGTGCTTTGTGGGATCTTGTGTTAGGATGGAGGGCATTGCATTCTACCAGGTGGGTACTGTGGAGTTTGTGTTGGGGGGTGTGAGGGGAGGTGCTGGTGACTATGGTCAGTGCTGCAAGTCCCCCTTCCCACCCAGCCAGCCAGATATCCCACCATGGAACGTGCTTGCATTGCAGGGAGTGTAAGTTGTCTCTCAGGATGTCAGTCAGTGGTGTCCTGCTGTTTGTTGGTGCACAGTTGCCAGCAGGGCCTTGTGCTCCCCACAGCAGTAGCCAGTGTCAGCCATCTTGTGAGTCCTTCTCCACTCCCTGTGATGTGAGCATGGTTCAGGGTGGTGTTGATGGGACAGTTGTGAGGCTGAGCAATGTCTGTGACTACGACTCCCATCATGCTATTGCCTCCACCCCCTTCCCAGCATGCCCATGCTTCCTTCCTTTTGACTCTGCTTCCCTGTGGGGTGGGCTGGCTGTGCTGACAGGATGGCTGGGAGTGTTGTCCTGGCAGTTGTTTGGCTAAGAGTCCCAAGAGTGTCCCTGTGCTTCACACAACATAACCCAGGGTGGTGGTGCTTTGTGGGATCTTGTGTTAGGATGGAGGGCATTGCATTCTACCAGGTGGGTACTGTGGAGTTTGTGTTGGGGGGTGTGAGGGGAGGTGCTGGTGACTATGGTCAGTGCTGCAAGTCCCCCTTCCCACCCAGCCAGCCAGATATCCCACCATGGAACGTGCTTGCATTGCAGGGAGTGTAAGTTGTCTCTCAGGATGTCAGTCAGTGGTGTCCTGCTGTTTGTTGGTGCACAGTTGCCAGCAGGGCCTTGTGCTCCCCACAGCAGTAGCCAGTGTCAGCCATCTTGTGAGTCCTTCTCCACTCCCTGTGATGTGAGCATGGTTCAGGGTGGTGTTGATGGGCCAGTTGTGAGGCTGAGCAATGTCTGTGACTACGACTCCCATCATGCTATTGCCTCCACCCCCTTCCCAGCATGCCCATGCTTCCTTCCTTTTGACTCTGCTTCCCTGTGGGGTGGGCTGGCTGTGCTGACAGGATGGCTGGGAGTGTTGTCCTGGCAGTTGTTTGGCTAAGAGTCCCAAGAGTGTCCCTGTGCTTCACACAACATAACCCAGGGTGGTGGTGCTTTGTGGGATCTTGTGTTAGGATGGAGGGCATTGCATTCTACCAGGTGGGTACTGTGGAGTTTGTGTTGGGGGGGTGTGAGGGGAGGTGCTGGTGACTATGGTCAGTGCTGCAAGTCCCCCTTCCCACCCAGCCAGCCAGATATCCCACCATGGAACGTGCTTGCATTGCAGGGAGTGTAAGTTGTCTCTCAGGATGTCAGTCAGTGGTGTCCTGCTGTTTGTTGGTGCACAGTTGGCAGCAGGGCCTTGTGCTCCCCACAGCAGTAGCCAGTGTCAGCCATCTTGTGAGTCCTTCTCCACTCCCTGTGATGTGAGCATGGTTCAGGGTGGTGTTGATGGGACAGTTGTGGGGGGGCAATATGTGTGACTGCGACTCCCATGATGCTATTGGCTACACTGACTTGGCCAGCATACACAGAATTCCTTCCTTTGAGTGGTCTTCACTGTGTGTTGGTGTTGTTGTGGTGGCTACATGTGTGGATGTGTGTGTTAGTTCTATTTGTGCCACTGCCTAGCTGTAGTTGTGGTTGTGTTTGTACATGTGTTGGCACAGTTGGATGTGACTTTTTTGATGGCATGTGTTGTGTTTATCTGACTGACATACACATTTTGGGATGATTCTGTTCTAGTTGCTGTGTAATTGCTATGTGTGCATGGTTTGACTCTCCCCTTGACAGTGATGTGTGTGTTTTGTGGCAGTTTATTGTGTACATTTGTTGTGTACTCACCAGGCTCTGGGATGTTCTCTAGTCCATATACGCTCACTGGCGGAAGGATGGCCCGCACCTTCTCCTCCCAGGGCCTGAGGTATATTGGCTTGGCAGGAGGGCCACTGCCGGTATGTTGGCTGTTGATGTAGTCTATCTTCAGCAGGTCCCGTACCCTCCTGCGCACGTCATACCACCTGTTCTGGATGTCCGTCTTTGTGCGCCGACATGGTGATTGGGCGTTCACCCTGTTGATGATTCTCTCCCACATCTTGGTTTTCTGCGACATGGGGGTCTGTTGGACCAGAGTGCCAAACAGCTGTGGCTCCACCCTGAGGATCTCGTCTACCAGGACTTCCAATTCACAATCTAGGAACTTGGGATTCTTCTTGGGGGGCATGGTGATGGGTGGTGATGGTGAGTGATGTGTGTGTTGGTGTGCAGGTGAGGGTGTGTGAGTGTGTGTTTTGCTGGGTGTATGTGAGGTAGGTATTTGTTGGTGTGCTGATGGTGTGTGGCTTGTGTGAGGGGTGAGCTGTGGGTGTGTGGTTGCTTTCTCTTGGGTGCTGGCAGTGGAATGGCATTTGCAAAGGCTCATGGTAGTGATTTGTGTCCTTTATATAGGTGGAGTTGTGGGTGTGTCTTTGTTCTCTGTCCCCACCCCCCCCAGTATTTATTGGCTTGCTAATTGCTTGTTTGGCCTTTTTTTGGGTGATTTTTCCTTTGTGCTGTTTGTGTATGTTGGAAACGTTCTTGTGACCGAGTCGGACCCTGCATTGGTCTCGTACGGTGTTCTCCGTTTCGTTCACGCTGTGTTTGTGCAGTTTTGTATGCTGCGTACGCGTCGGTCGCGGTGTATTGTGTTGCTTCGGCTCGGTTTTGTATGCGTGTCGGTCGTACGGCTTGTCCTCCGTCCGACTCGGTCGGGTTTTTCGCGCCTTGCATCGTACTTTGCGGGTTGGAGTTGGCGGGTACGAATCGGTCGGATTTGTTCCGGGTGCGTGTCGGTCGGTTGGATTCGCGTGTTTTTCCGGCCGGATTGCTATTTTCCGAGCGGCTCGGTCGGTCGGCTTGGTTTCCTGACGTGTCGGTCGGATTTATCGCGGCTTGCATCGTACTTGGCGTGTCGGGCGCCACTGGTACGTGTCGGTCGGTAATTTTTCCGGCTCCGAGTCGGTCGGTGCTTTTTTTGGCCCGAATCGGAATCGACCCCTTAGTTGCTATAGCCAGAAACCTGTTGCCAGGAGATTGGAATTACTTTGAAGAGTTGTCAAGGACCTTTTTCTCAGAGAAATATTCTAGGTAAACATTAGCGCTCAAGGATTTCGACACTGATTCGCCCTTTAGTATTAAAGTGATATATTCTAGGATTAAGAGCTCTATGGTACCTATTCAAGACAGGCGCTACTGAATCTTCTTTACAGTACAGACTTTGGATTGAAGTATAGCAAACAACAGATGTGTCTCCATTAAATTTAAGGCAGGTAAGTATTCAAGATCATAAGTCAGACTAATTCAGTTTGTATTTTATTTTTCAGTATATGTTCATATAAATTCATCAATTCAAAAAAAAAAACAAAGACCAAAGCAGCCACATACTCACAATTAAGATCAATCATACCCACTCGTACTAGAGAAACACATACACATTAAACATTAAAACATTATTCAAAAGTTCCATGCATTTTATAATGCAATATAAGTTGGCCAATAATCTATTTGCACCAACTAACATAGATGTACATATAAAGTGATTTTCTTCTAATGAACAATACATATATCAGTATAATCCATCTGTTAACAATGATAGTAGTTTTAACAAACATAGAGGTTGGGCCAAACAAAAAGTTTGCACCGACGCGCGTTTCGGTAAGAAAAACACACTTTAGTGGATTATGACTCCTTCATCAGTGCGCTGGACAAAATATATATAGGGTGGCTAGGACCATCCAAGCTGAACAATTGAAGGATGAAGTGAGCTCAAATCTGTTTCTTTAGGTGATCTGAAACATGAACAATTCAATAATGATTTAAAAATAAATAAACACAACCATGTCTTTAAAGAGACTGGGGGATAAAAGATATCCCGACAACGATCAGAGTGACCAAATCATGACAAGACACTCAATGTGTTTCTTCCAAGTAAAGTTTAAAACCAAAAAATTAACACTATAAGAAGTAGTGGATTGCTATATATCTTATAATAGAAACAGATGACGGGTTAGGGTTAGAATCCTGAAGAAAAATCCCCATAGTGCAGTTCTATTGATGTTGTGCTTTACATAGATAAAGTAGATGATTGTAGTGTTAATAGTCTAATTTGATAAAAGGCAGTTAAAGAGATTTATTAAGGAGTAGAGCAAAAAGATAAAGAAATATACCTACTGTATCAATGGATAGACACACTCTTCCTAACGGAGAGATAGCCGTCAAACATAGGTGTTCCAAGGGGACCTGAAACAAGCCGTCAGATCTAGAGGCCCGGTGAAGAATAGTGGAGGGCCTTTCGGGATATAAGCTGGGAGCAAAAACATACAAAATAAGTTATACAAAGCCTCGTGGGCTAGCAGCTAAACATGAGCAATAGAGGCTGTCCAAACGTCAAGTACCTACCCTATAGTGGGATCCAATTCATGAAAACAAAGTCAGGTACAATGGATACCAGGATCAAAGAGAAACTGGGTATCTATGTTCCCTCAAACAAATGGGGGTAGTTCCACATATGGATCCTTAAGGATTGCGAAGAAATGATCCTGTAAGGTGAGAAGCAAAACAATTATAAGTCGTCTTAGAATGCCCATTGAATTCAATATACCTATAAACCCAAATACCAAAAGTAAAGGAAGCAAAAAACGTTTTAATCGGACAAAAATTCGATTTGTATTTGAGTCCGCTTACATTGATCTCACTAGTATCAACTGTATCAGCAAAAAAAGATTTCAGTCGGATTTTGCGAAGAAATTGTAAGATTTCAGTTTTTGAGTCTACCGGGTTTTGCACTTTAATAGTTATACTGAAATAACATTGAAGGGCTATATGTATGTCTACTTGATAATGTCTCGATTAGAATCGATTGACAGTGTGAAGATAAACGTGCATATATGTGTTTTTCTATCTATTTTCTTATACTATTTTTTCAAACTTGTCTAATTTTGGTGAATATTATGGATATTAACCACTACTGACAGCGAAACATAGAGTATATTCTATTTTGGAACTGGTCCTTTTTATTTTTATTTTTGGTGAAGGGTAGAATTTAGCCACACTTGCGGGTGCTGGCTGTTGGTCTCTGTTGAGGAGGTAGATTGATCCCTCCTAGTTTATATACAGCGTATATTTCCATGTATTAGATGCTGCACCTTTAAGAAAAGAGAAGCTGCGAGTGCTTCTCCCCAAGTGACCCTGTTGTCACTTCCGTTCAGATTCTGTTCTTGTGGAGAGGCTTCCCCTCCGGAAGCTCCATGACCCTTCCAGATTCGTTTACATCGGCAAGCGCCTTCCTCCGTGAGCCGGGCCACGTTGTGAGCATTGGGAGCTGTGAAAAGCACCTTTAAGTACTAGACTTTCAGTATCCCCGTGTTTAGTACAAAATACCAGATGGCCCCACGAGTTGTGGGCCGGTAATATATATTTTCTTGCATGAATTTTCCTTTTATTTATTTTCACTATTTTCCCATTTCACACAGCTTTTCGTGCGAGGGCCGGCTGATTAATGTGCAGTGTACGGCCCAAGCCCTTTTCCCAGAGGCAGACCTGTGGCACCTCTTGGTTTCTGAATTTCTTCATGCACTGATTTATATGTGCTCCCCGCCTGATGGTTTTTGCCTTCAGTCTCCCACACGGCGGGAGCTTTACTTAGTGACAATGGTTGTAAGTAGTCATATCACCTGCCGTGGGAGCGTTGTGGTCTTGGGCACTCCCTCACTAGATTTCGGGGACTTCTCCATCTAGAGCACTTTTTAAATTTCTTTTTTTCTGGTAACTAAGGACTCGTGCACAGTCTATTGTAATGATAGAGACATATATTGTCGTCTTATCAACAGGCTTGAGGGCTTCATGGTATCACTAGTCGTTTGTTTTCCTTAACTTTCTTGGTGACCAGACCGAGCAACTTAAGAGTCAGTGTAAGAAAGGATTCATAGGAGGTTCTGTTGGTGATGTGATTTCCATCCACTGAGAGTTGAAGGTGAAAACATTTCACAGGGTGCATGGTATATTTTAAGCCTTTCAAAAAATATTTTATTATTTTTGACACCCAGAGAGGATATTTAAAAGATGTATTATTTTTTAGGTCTTTTTCTTTTTCCCTTGTCCTGAAGAGGCCTGAATAGATGGGCCGAAACGCGTCAACTTTTTGAAATGGAGTAGTCTGATGAATTTCTTCAGTGTGCATATAATTGTGATACTGACCACAGACGTTTGAGGGTTTTGCTATTCCCTCTTGTGTGTATCAGCAATGGACTACCTTCTGTATGGACTGCTATGGATTATTGAATATTGCTGCCATTTATATTTCAAAAGTGATTCGGTGTGGAAGAGAAAATACCCTTGTTCATTTGTTTGTATATGTACATTATATATGTTGTGATGTTTTGTTAATGTATTGAATGTTAGTTTACCTGATAAATTACATCTGATACTTGGAATTGGGGTTTTGCTCGTGATGTCAAAGAAGACATCATTAAAAGGCTAGTTGCTAAGGAAGTCAGGGAGTAAGTGCAAGCTGCGATTCAGTTGGAGTTGATAAATAAAAGGAAAGAGATGCATGAGGAAAATTATGAACTTTGGTCATTATCCTAGAATAACGAGAAGGTACGTAGAACTGCAGAGATAAGTGTCTAAAAACAGGAAACATTTGGAATGTTCTTTGAGTTATGAAAATTATAGCTCAAGCATCTAAAGTGCCACACAAGGCAAAGGTGCCCTTAGTAGCATAATAATAATAATAATAATAATAATAATAATAATAATCATAATACAAAAAAGGGAAGATATCCCTGCAAACAAAGATGCCTTTTGGCAATCACATGTTCAAGATGATTTAAATGCAGTGGCGGCTCACCGAGGGAGTGCTGCGGGGTGGTGGGGCGGGGAGGGGCAGGGTGGGGGTATGGAGTCCGACATACGACGGACAGGAGTAAGGTAAGTAATGCACAAATAAACAATTTACCTTGCGCGCTGCATCACCAACTCGGTGATACAGCGCGCGCAAGGTAAATTATTTTATTTATTTCATTACTTACCTTACTCCTGTCTGTCGTATGTCGGACTCCACTACCCCCTCACCCTGCCCCTCCCCTCCCCTGCCCCACCCCACCGCCCCGCAGCACTCCCTCGGCGAGTTGCCACTGTTTAAATGCAGATGTGGATGAGTATGATTTAGATTTGACAAAAGATTAATTTACTTAGAATGAGTTCTGGGATTATGATATTGAAAAATGCTAGACACCATCTGCACTAAAAGATCTAATCTGTCAGCTACTTTTAATTCCAGGTGACATAAGACAGCCAAGAGTGGAGATTTGTGGCCACATGAACATATGGTGGATAGCATAAAGTACTGGATTAAAGGGACATTTGATAAAGAAGAGAAAGGGGTCATGAGTGCAGAATGCTTAAGTCCAGTAGTCGGCAATTAGAAGTGTATGACTCCTAATTGAGAGTCAGATTTGATTACTTACCTTGTACTAGGGATTCTAGGATGGGTTTGGAGCATTCATTAAAACAGTGTCAAGAGATGTTGCTGGATGCCCTTGGTCCTTTCGCTGGAATTCGTGATATGGTGGAAGAGGCATAACTAAAAGGAAAAGATTTGCATTTGGGACTCTTGAGAGGATTGTGCCAGTGGTCAATTTGTTTCTTAGGAAACACCAACGGTGGTGTTATTTCTGAAACAAGCAAGTTAGTTTTAAGGAAGATTTGTAACACTAAGGCACTAACCTGTTCTTTAGGCAGTGCAATCTTGTAGGACTGAGATGCGATTCCAGAAGCTGGTTGGCTACGCCACCCAACCACTGGCTACCTTTGAATCCTGACTGATGACTGGAACAGCACCAGTACTCAGGGGAAAGAGGAAGTCGATGAAAAGAAGAAGAAACAGTGTCCCCCGCTAATCTGGTCCTTCTATGTGCAGGCACATCTTACTGCTTCTTTTTCGTATCGCTACGTTATGGTCTGTGTGTATCTAATAAATAAAGAGAGGTGATAAGTAGTGGTACTTTAATACAAGATGTAAAGTATCATGTAATCCTCCCTGAATTCAGTTCTACCAAAAATTTGCTTCTTCCTCACTTTAGAATGTAACCTTTTGGGTGAAGGGTAAATGCATATGATGCATCGTATAAAAACACATCAAAACCATCAATAAATAATTCTGATGAAATGTAGTGACATATTGAGCTATATATAGAAACCTTATTAATACCTATTTTAACCAAATAGGGAGGACCGATACCATGCGAGTTGCATTCATGCAATTTCCAAGTCATTCCCTCATATTATCTAGTTATCACTCTTATACTGGAATATGTACTTGAACAAAAGAATGTCCTGCATGAGACTTTTAGGACCACAGTTTTTGTATAAGAAGGACACAAGAAAAATAGGGACTGTTCTATTATTCACAAAGAGTCTTTTTCTTTTTGCAGAAACTTAAGAAACTTTGGAAGGGATGATTCCAGGCACAGATAGCCATTACGGTAAGTACTTCTCCATATCAAATTTGTGCACACACCGTTCAAATTTGTAGCAACAGTCCTCTGTTGCTAAGAGTTATTTACTTTTCTTTTAAAAGTCCCCGGGTTCCATCTACAGAGTGGTGAAGTAGCACCGAGGTATAAAACTGACTTTAGAACTCCTTGAGAGGTAAGAGACGAGCTGGTAACAAGGGATTCCAAACAAGTACACAACTTCCAAGTTGGGTTGACAGTGTGACGAATGACCAAGAAAAAAAAAGGATTCAGCAAATACTCATCGGCACAATAAGTATCTAGTACAGCAGAAGGATCACCGGCCTCCGGGTACAGCATTTATTCATGCTGCACCCAAATGCCATAACCGTGAGGTCTGCTGTCTTCCTGGTGGAAGTGGCCACTCGCTGCACAGAACACAGTCAAAAAGACAAGACGGCGTCCTGCGTGATTAGTTCCCTTCCTAGTCAAGGCTGCATTGGCGCCTCATTGGAAGAGCCGCAGCAGCTCTGACAAGATCAGTTCAAAACTACAGGATTTATCCAAAATAGTAGTGAATGAGGAGGCAAAAGGTTGCTCTTTGGAGTGGGATTTGTTAAATCCATAGGAAAATATGTTGCCACTTTAATACTTTAGATAAAACACAGATCTCAATGAGGAAGGTATATGGTAGTTCTTTATATGGTAGGTGCAGGAGGAGAGGGCAAACTCTCAGCCAGTGTTATTATGAGTTTCAATATAATCAAGAGAGAGGCACATCTTGGGGAGTGCAAGGAGTGCTGGGGGTTTTACGTCTGAGTAGCAGAGGTTCAAGGAGCAGGAACCCCAGAGGGTGTGAACAGCAGTTATTCAAGGTGAGTATGGGTATTACTACTGGTTCTTCCTATGGAGAGGTAGGAGACAGGCTGGAGTACTTTCAGGAAAATTTGGATATAATTACAGAAGATCCATGGATCCATCAGATGGTTCAAGGATACAAGATAGAGTTTACGTCAAACCCAGAACCGCAGGGAGAACCAGGAGGACTGGATTTTTAGGAAGAACTAGGGTGTTAAGTGGACCTTGAGGTAGAGAAAATGCTTCGGGAAAGGTGCCATTCTGAAGGTAAAAGACGATTAGGTAGGTTATGTAAATACCGTATTCCTACTAAAGAAAAAAGACAAAGATTGGATACCTGTGATACATTTAAGGTAATTGAACAAATTTGTACTTTACATACATTTCAAAATGGAGAGCATACAACTTCTGAGAGATTTACATCAGAAAGGGCTCTGATTATTGAAGTTAGTCCAAAGGAAGCGTATTGTACAATTTCCATTGCACATCAGAGTCAAAGCTTTCTTCAGTTTAGGTGGGGAGGTTACTTGTACCAGTTCCAATGTTTTGCATTTGGCCTTTCATTTGCTCAATGGTGTTTTCCAAAGCGTTGAGACCAGTGGTAGGTTACTTGAGGGAGATAGGAGTGTGTATTATTATCTATCCGGACGATATGTTATTGATGAGTCCGGAGAGAATGCTGTTGGAGTCTCATTTTTTGCTGACAATGATGGTATTGGAAAGTGTCAGTTTCATTCTGAAGGTAAAAACCATCTGGAACCATTACAGTGTTTAGATTTTGTGGGATTCAAGGTAGAAATAGTAAAGACTCAGTTGCCATTGTCAGAAAAAAGGGTGAAGATGATCTAACAGGAAGTAAGGCAACTTCTAAAGTTAGTGAAATTCAGCTTGAGAGATCTGTCAAGGGTGATTAGACCTTCATCTTCATCGGTTTTGGCTGCGTTTCCTGGGTCTCTAAATTACAAGGCTTTGCAGAGACTGATTAATGCAGAATTGGGAAAGGTTTCAGGTATGGTGACACAGTGTTGATTTCAGAGGAGGCAAAGCAGGAGTGGCAGTGGTGGATGGAGAATGTGGAAGCCTATACGAAGTGAGCTATTTTTGGCACTGCACCAGATTTTGTTTTGGAGACGGATGCAAGCAATATGGAATGGGGTGCAAGGTTGTTACACCAAGAGACATGAGGGAAGTGGTTGGAGAGAGACCAGCAGGAATATATCAATGTTTTGGTAATGACTGCTCGTCTTTTTGCTCTTCAGAGTTTCAAAACTCAGATTCATTGTTCGGTGCTGTTGACAAAGAGCAATGTGACTGTCCATTGTCGTGGGTAGCAGGTCAAGGAGATTTTCAGGAGTAGTGAAGCAAATGTGGCATTTCTGTGTGGAATAAAACATAGATTTGAAACGCAATGCAGTACTTACCTGGAAGGGAGAATGGAGTAGTAGATCAAGACATTTGGTTGATAGCAGCAATCAGAAGTTGAGAGTACTTTGTGAAGATTCAGATGGTGTGGAGTCCTCTAGAGGTGGATCTTTTGATTCCCATCTGACCTTTCAGCTTTAGACATATTTCATTTGGCAGCCAGCTCCGGAGGCTGTGGCAATAGATGCACTCAAACAGTATTGGAGAGGGATTAATGAGTGTGCGATGCCCCCTTTTCCATGAATAAGAGGTATTGCTTCTCGTTAGAAGGCAGGTGTGTGAGGTTATACTAGTGACACCTTTTGGACTATTTAGAAGTGGTTTCTAGTTTTGTTGGAGTTAGCGATAGAGGAGCTGTTCTTGATTGCGGCATGCAAAGGTTTGTTGGTAGGAGCAGAAGGTGAATAGCACCATCTGGTAGAGTTTGGCATTCTTAATCTCCTTTTCTGGAGTATTTTAGGAAATCTAGAAGTTACAAGAGCCTTTCAGGAGAGGCTACTAACTCCTAATGAGGCTTGGGTCCTGGAGTCGAAGAAGAGATACTGGGTGATATGGAAGGCATGGTCTCATTGGTGCATGGACAAGAGTCTGGATCCCGTGGAATTTATGGTAGCAAATATTTTGGCAAAATTGTTCAAAAAAGGTTTGTGTTACACAGTAGTGAATTGCTACAGGTTAATCCTTGCCAGAGGGCATTGCTTGTTTGAGGGTACACCTGTTGGTAGGTGTGCACTGATTTGCAGGGTCATTAAAGGTATGAGACTTCAGTGGCCTGCAGTATTATGTATAATAGTTTATGGCATGTTTATTTGATTTTCAAGTTGTTTGAGAGCTACCCGACTAGTAAGTTTCTGTTCACAATAGAGTTGACATATAATCTGGTGACTTTACTTTGTTTAATTTTGCTTAGAAGAGTCTCGGACGGGGGAGTACTGGAATTGTACAATAGGTACTATCAACCAAATGGGGTTTACTTTGAGATTTGGCAAAGGACTTAAACGATGTCAGATTCTTTTTTTTTTACAAGATTTGATGAGCATCCTAGGCTCAGTGCAAGAAGAAGTATGCATTGCATGTGAGTGAAAAAAGAGGTGTGCCAGTTAATCAGCTATTAATTTCTTATGTAAGGTATTTTTGGGGCGTGGCTTCAGATATGATTGCTAGATGGGTTAAGGCAAGTATGCAGGAAGCAACTGTGGATATATCAGTTTCCAGGCACATTCTGTTAGAGAGACTCTGGCTAGGAAGGTTTTCAATGCAGAAGGTACGTTTGGAGACATTTAGAAAGCAGCAGATAAGCCAAAAGCGAAGTTTTTAGAAGATTTTATTTCAAGCCACTACAGCATGTGTCATGATAACTTGCCTTATAGGGCTCTGAACATGCATAATGCAAGCCTTCTGTCTTTTCATAACATTATATTATAATAATACACAATCTGAAGCTACCCTTAAAAGATCATGTGTCTTATAAGCTCCTTCTTTAACTCTAGGGCCAGTTTTATTATTCATAAAACGATGAAAATAGGTTAGAGGGAGTGTTATTTCGTTTTTTTATTACCATGTGAAGATTTCACTTTAGGAAAAAAAATTCAGCAGGGATTGCACTTTTTTCCTTCTTACATACCCTGAAGATTACAATGCCCCAAAGTAACAGAGAGAAACTACCCTTAGACTCAAGTATAAGCAGTACTATATTTCCTTTAGTCCAACACAATTCTGAGTGGCTCTGGCTACCAGCAACTTTGTCTGAGACACAGAAAAATCAGCCATGGGAAATGTTTCTCACTGAGCCCGCTGCACTACCCTGTTCAGTACTCAGCTGGAACACTGCCGGGCTTAAAAAATGATACAGTTTGGGCTACCTTTACAAAATCTCATATTATATGCTTCTATCAAGAGACTTAGCCAATGGAAGAAATTGAACTGGATGGCTATACTCCCCACTGTGTCTCAGTGATCAAGTAGTCCCAAGGCAGACTAACGATCTAGGTCTCTTCAACCCTTGTAGTTAAAGAACAAACAAGCAATATAATTAACAAATTATGCTACAAAGTGACACATGGACAATTAATATTTTAAAGTGCAGCTCCCTCTTTGCAACAGGAGTAATTGAAGCTCTCTGTTAAATTGATTAGAATTTACTATAATAAAAACAAGACAAAATCAAACAATGTGCAACAGAAGCAAGGAGGAGAACTAAAGCCAACGTAATACTGGTATGTGGCGACTTTAATGTTAGACCACATCCCATGATGCAGGAGTATGAGCTATGCAATGAGAAGGCTGTATGGAGCATCCTGGAGTGTGTATCTAAGGATCTCAGGAGTACAACGTTAGGTTACAGTGTCCTGAAGTGTGTATCTAAGGATCTCAGGAGTACAAAGTTAGGTTATAGTGTCCTGAAGTGTGTATCTAAGGATCTCAGGAGTACAAAGTTAGGTTATATCTTTATCAAACTAATCACTATGGCACCCTTCATATCCTTAATGGACACACTCCGTCGGATGTGCCAGCAAAGATAACTTTTAAGCCAGGCAATCGTCCCAGCCTAATTGATTATGTGCTAATAAATCCAAACTCATGGCACCTTGTTGCTGACATGATTGTTGAAACGCAAATTGAAAGTGACCACGACTCATTAATTGCTAAACTTCTCCTACTTGGAGCTAACTCTTGCTCCCTTGAACCAGAACGATATCTGCCCATTTGGCGTTTTGGATTCCAGCCATTCCATTGCTCGCCCATAGTTTGCTTTCCAGAGTTCATCTGTATCCCTGCTGAGCCATATACCTAAGTACCTAGTTGGTTCAGAAGCCCATTTCAGTGGAAATTCTGTCTGAAAGGGGAGCATTGCATCTGTAAGGAGAAACAGGATGGATTTACTCCAGTTGATGTGCACCCCAGAATGTCCACCAAAGCGTATGACCTCCCTAGTCATGGGGGCCAGGTTTACGTGTGGTTCACCTATATATAGCGCAACATCATCCGCATACATGGAGGTTACCAAGGCGCAGGCAGAGAACCCGATGCCACGCTGTGTATGGTGTTGGCGGAGTCGCGCTGCAAGCGGTTCTATGGCAATAGCGAAGAGCAGGGGTGAAAGCGGGCACACCAGTCTCGTGCCTCTGGTGACTGTGATGGGTTTGGTTATTTGCCCATTAAGTTTGATGCGTGCCATGGGTTGGGCGTAAAGGAGCTGAATATTACGAATAAAGCTCGGGCTAAGACCAATTCGGGCTAAGAGAGAGAATAGAAATGGCCATTCTAAGGAATCGAATGCCTTGGTGGCATCTAGCAGCGCTGCTACAGCAGGCAGGGAAGGGTTAATTTGCTGCATTACGGAGAAAATTGTCCTAAGCTTATGGGACGTGGCGCGTCCAGGTAGAAAGCCAGATTGGTCTGGGCGCGTAATTAGGGCCATGAGCGGGAGAAGCCGGTTAGCCAGAATATTCGAGAATATTTTGTTATCAGTATTTATTAACGAAGGGGGGGGGGGGCGTGGCTAGCGAGCCATTATGGCGGACGCGAGCAGCTAGAGTTCCGCCAGCAGTCCCTCAGTTTTCCTGATTGCTATCCTGCACCCGAGCCATCCATGCTCGTGAAGTGCAGGAGTTGACCAGTACTGGACTGCGGTCACCACAGAGACCCTGCAGAAGCCGTGGGGCTTGCTAAAGCCTGCGATAACGCCAGGAAAAGTTTTGCAGCCTACACAGCCAGGCCGCGAGCACGAAAATGCGGTGGCCGGCAGGAGGTCATCGTTAGAGCGGAGGCGACTCCCGGAGTTTGGGCAGGGCGCGCTCGAGGCTTAAGCCGGTACCAGAGTTGGCGGAGGAAGGTACCTAATTGTTGCTAGCGGCGCCGCACACACGGACGGAGACCCAGAGTTCGTCGGAGACTCGTGCTCCCACTTTGAAGGGCCCAGTGGAAGGGGCCCTGGCCAGGCGGAGTGTCACCCCTTAGCAGATTGGGCTGACAGAGGTACGGCCACACGAGGGAGAAGCTAGTGTGCCCTTGCAGACGCACACAAGACTGCTCTACTGTCTCAGAGAGCCCTGAAATAGCGTGGAGAGAAGTCTGCGGCCTACATAGCCGGTCCGTGCCAGGGCGGCGACCGGCGGGAAGAGCTCCCCGCAGCCATGGCAGAGCCCGGAACTTGGGCAGAAGGCGATCAGTGCTGGCACCGGGGCCGGAGGCTGCGGAGGGGTGCACCTGGCCGCTGCTGGTGTTGCCTCGAGTAGTGACGAGGACCCGAGGACCGGCAGAGAACCGCGCTCCCCGCTGAGGTCCTAATTGGCGGGGCCCCGGCCCGGCGGAGCGCCGCCTCTTGGTGAACTGGGCTGGCAGACGTGCGGCCAAGCAGAGGGGCGGCCAGGATGTCCCGAAGATATTAACAACACAGCCCTGCTGACTGAGTGGACACCATGACGGCACAGTGAGCAATCTGCGACCTGCGCAGCCGGGCCGCATGAACACAGCAGCCGGCAAGAAGAAATCTCCATAATCAAGGTAGAGACTGGGGCCCGAACGGGAGGTGGTTGACGCTGGCGGCAGGGCCCAAAAAGGCAGTGGAAGAACGTGCCTGACTGTCACTGGAGGTACCCAGGGGGGTAACATGGGCCCGGAGGCCAACTGAAGATCACGCTCCCTGTTGGAGGCCTAATGGAAAGGGCCCAAGCTGGGTGGAGCGATATCCTTTGGGCGGACCGTGGAGACCAGAGGGAGGCTGCATAGGGGAGAAGCCAGAGGGGCCCCCCATTAAACTCTGCAAAACTACCCTACTGATTGGGGAAACCCCACGGTGGCGCTTGGGGTGATTCTCGGCCTACACAGAGGGACCACGTGGGTGCGACGGCCATTGGGTAGAAGCACAGAAGGTGTCGGAGGAGTGCGCCTGTGTGCTATCGGCGGTGCTCCACGCAATTGGTGGGGGACCCAGAGGCTGACAGAGGCTTGCGCTCCCCACCGGGGGCCTAGTAGACAGGGCTCGGGCTGAGCGAAGTGTTGCCACCCCTCTGTATCGTGACGACAGACGGGAGACCGAGTGAGTGGGAGCCAGATTGCCCACACGGAGCCGCACGGAGCATCAGGACGCTACCGGGGGTGAGTGGAATCCGGTTCCAGCGTGTCAGGCCCCAGCGCGTGCACGGGCAGAAGATACCAGGGCTAAAGATGGGACATCCCGGTGCTGGTCTGCGGGGGTGAGATGTCATAAGACAGCGTGATAGTAGAAACTAGGAAGCCGCATACTGCGGTGGATCCTGCCCTGGGCCTAGCACCAACCAGCAGAAATCCAGCAGTACAGCGGGACCCATAATGTGGCCTGACAGAGACTCGAAGCAGAGACACAGAGAGCTGGGAACTAGACTGGGGGGCAACCGCCTGGCCAATGTGACTATCAGTTGTGCAATAAGGTGGGCCCAGGGGCCGGATCAGGCCTAGGCCCTCACGGTACAGTGTATTGAGACGCCCAGGGGATAAACCGGTAGGCACCAGAAGCACTGCCTGCGAACTTGGGAATACCTTGCCGTGATGACTGGATGCCGGATACAAAAACAAGGTCACAGAGGAAGTCTCCTGTGAGCTCAAAGCAGCGCCTCATTGTTCTGGGGCAGCCTAGGGGAGGCGCACCTCCACGGTGGGACTTTGACCACGTTATACCCTAAACGAGGAATCGTAAGTGGCATATTGCACTAGAGAGACCCGGCACCGTATCTATTGCCGGACACACCGAAACCCGGCCTGGCCTTGTAGTTGAGTTGGCTCGCCACACGTGCCGTCATACGGAAGCTGTCCTGTTGGTAGTGAATGCCTTCCGCACAGCAGCTGGCAATTGGCCGTCTGCACACAAATGCTCAGCAGATGCAACATGCGTGCTGGCAGCTCGGAGCCAACATGTGCTGGGGGAGACGTGACCAGTGATACACCACACACAACACTTGCAGCTAAGCTTGATTCAGTACTGGCGGCCGTAGAAAAGATCAGAGCTACGTTGGACCAGACATCCTCCCTTGAATCCAAGATCGATAAGGTCACCTCGGATTTTACCCTTTTACGTGCCGATCACCATAAATTAGCGGAGAAGGTTCATTTAAAAGATCAGTTACTGACAGAACTGAAACCCATCACCCAAAGCCACACCGCTGCCCTACAAGACATCTTGGACCGCATGCATGCACTAGAGGACAAGGTCGAAGATGCAGAGGGGTGTTCCCGCTGCAATAACGTCCGAGTGGTGGGTCTCCCAGAGGGGGAAGAAGGGCGGAACCCAGAACTCTATGTAGAACGCTGGCTCAACTCAAAGACATACTGCCTCCAGGGACACTGTCGCCGCACTTCGCAGTTGAAAGGGCACACCGGGTGCCGGCCCACAAGCCTCCCCCAGGGTCCCGGCCACGACCGTTCCTTTTCAAACTCCTAAATTATAGAGACAGGGACGCAGTGCTGCGAGAAACTCGTAAGATCACAGATCTCGAAGTCAGCGGGAGTTCGATCATGATATTTCCAGACTACACAGCGCAGGTGCAGAAACGTAGAAGCACTTACACGGCCGTCAAATGCCAACTTCGCGAACTAGAGCTCACCTACTCCCTGCTATACCCCGCTAGGCTGAGGGTAGTAGCAAAAGGCATGGTCCGCTTCCTTAGATTCACCTGCCGAGGTATGGGACTGGTTGGAGGAGTCAGGATTGTGGACAGGACCTAGACCCTCTACTATAGAATCAACCAAGACATCTGACAGAAGGATTCGCCGGCGTGGGAAGCGCGGGAAACTTGGAAATATGACCCCAGTGGCAGCGGCCCCGAATCCAGAGCAGAGCAGAATGGAACGTCAAGGTGCCTTGGAAGTTGCTGCGGCACTTGGAATTACGATGTACCGAGAGGGCCGGGATGCGAGCTCCTCTGGGTCTGCAACGGCCAGCGGCTCATCAACCCCCAGGCCCGATGATTTCAACGACACGCAGCTGCTGGATGTCACTCCACAAACTGCCGATGACATTATATGAATGAACACAAGCACCATGAGTCATGAAAGAGACTGCACACGCAAGTAGAGACTTAATTGAAATGTTAAGCTGAGATAATGGTTATGCATATGTGTAATGTTCAACGCTGATATCTTATTTAGGGGCGCACACACTCCACACACACAGTCCGCATCCAGTGATGCACCCAGCCAGTGAATGTATACTCTTGCACACCGGCTGGGAAGGCGGGTGGCAGCACTCTGACATAGAAGGTTAGCCAACACTCGTAGAAAGCCACATACCGCACGCACCCATACCAGTCACTATGCTGGAATAGTTACTCCCATTGTTGGGCATAAAGGTGTGGACGGACATCACCGCAGAGTTCGCCCCCAATAGTTACTAATGTTATGGTTCAAGCTTCAGCTTTTGGTTCAGCAAGGCCAGCCCTGGGCCCCCATATGCACCACATATCCAGCATTGCGCTACCCATCCCAAGTTCCCCTAAAGGGTACAATAGCCAGACATGACACAAGTTAACATGATTATGTGGAACATACGCGGTATGCACACACCTACACGCAGATACTCAATATTTTCATATCTGCAGCGTCGTTCGGCAGGTATTGCGCTACTCCAAGAGACGCACATGTCACACCCTGATTTGGAGCGACTGCGCAGGAGGTGGACAGTCCAGGTGTTCGGTACCACTTACTCAGCGCATGCGTGAGGCACACTGATATGGATAAGAGCGGGAGTTCCGTTTGTCCATGAAGGGGACATAATTGACGCTGAGGGTAGATGTACATTTGTGAAATGGCGGTTGAATGGCCAAACAATACTGATAGGCTCTATCTATGCCCCTAACATAGACCAAGCCTCCTTTCTCATACGCTTATCTGGGAGAATGGCTGAATGGAATGGGATCCCTTGGTTGGTGGGAGGAGACTTCAATTCAGTGCTCAATGTAGACCTAGATAGGTCATTTCCACCCCTCAACAGAACTCCTGCGACATCCAATGCACGAGCCCTCAGAGATTGGCTCTCGCATTGGGCACTATTCGATATGTGGCGTACCCTCAACCCCACTGCTCGAGTCTACTCACATTATTTCGAAGTACATGGGCTTCATGTGCGACTACATAGATTGGTGGGATCACAGTCGTTATTCCCCCTAGTTAAAAAGATGGAATACCTGGGCCGGACCCACTCCGATCATAGCCCCTTGTTGATGCAGCTTGGGTGGGAAGCGGATCGTCCCCCAGTCCCTACGTGGCGGCTCCAGACTAACGCACTGGAGGACCCAGTTTTTCGCTCGTCTCTGGGAACGGCAACTCTTGCATATTTTGAACTGAATAAAGGTACGGCCAGCAGCGCGCTAATAGAATGGTAGGCATTTAAAGTATCGATCAGAGGGCACTGCATGGGAGCCACATGGAATGTCCGCAAGCAGTTGTCCGCCTCCCTTGCAAAAATAGAGTCTCAATTGCTGAGGTACGAACAGGAGGGGGCAGGCAGAGACCCATGGCGCCTGGAAACGCTGCGTGCGGAACACGCGGAACAGCTAGAGCGCCTCCGATGCCACAACTACACAGCACACACAGCCTGCACGCACACCACGGCTGACAGGGCAGGCCAACTGCTCGCTTGGCTGATAAGACAGGAATACACCCGCGCTCCAATAGGGGCACCACGGGCAGCCACAGGGCATATGCTATATACACAGCACGAAATACATAGGGCCATGACACAACATTACACCCGGCTGTATCAATCCCAGGGATACTGTAATGAGCAGAATCTGGAAAGGTTTCTGGGCTCTTTGCAATTGCCTACAGTGATGGACGAACATAAAGAGACACTCAATGAACAGATCTCATTAGAGGAGATTGGAGATGCCATAAAGTCCTTAGCCTCCGGGAAATCGCCAGGGCCGGATGGCTTGCCGGCAGAGTACTATAAGGTGTACCGAGATTCGCTTACGCAACGATTTCACACTTTATACACCACCGCTGTGGAAAGTCGGCAATTTCCCCCCTCCATGCGTGAAGAGCATTTGGTGTCCTTATTAAAGCCCGACAAAGATCCCGTGGAGATGGGTTCTTATAGACCCCTTGCCCTGCTCAACACCGATTACAAGATATTTGCGAAGGTGTTGGCGGACAGATTAACGCAGGTAGTCCCCACGTTGGTCCATACAGACCAGAACAGCTTCGCACCGTCTCGTAGTACTTCTCTCAACCTACGGCGTTTCTTAAGGGTGGCAATGGACGCGGTGCAGGAGTGGCCGAGGGCTGGATGTCTCACATTAGACCTGGAGAAGACCTTCGACTCCTTAGATTGGGACTATCTATTTGCAGTACTTGAGAAGTATGACTTAGATCCGGTATTTATTCAATTAACGCGCTTGCTTTACACTGGCCCTACTGTCAGGGTTAAAATGGGCCCCTACATCTCGGATGCTATTGCAATACGGAGAGGAACACGGCAGGGGTGCCATTTGTCCCCTCTTCTGTTCGCGCTTGCAATAGAGCCACTAGCAGAGGCTATACGTACCCAACTGGGAGACGGTGTGCCTTTGGGAGATGCCACGCATCAGGTGTCACTCTATGCTGACGACCTCCTCATCTACATTAGGGATATCGAGAAGGTCCCTAGTCAGCTAGTGCAATTATTGCAGGACTTCGCCGCACTCTCCGGGCTGAAAGTGAATGTCGGTAAGTCCTGCATTTACTCGTTCAAAGAAGGAAACCGCGATCCGGGCCTCACTATCAATGATAGAAGAGTACAGTGGAGAGAAGACACGTTCCGCTATCTAGGTATCCGGATCTACCGCCAACCGAGAGATCTTTTTGACGGGAACCTAGATAGGGCATTGACGGCAATCAGGTCACAGATGCAGTTTTGGGGCACGCTTCCACTCGCCGTAACGGGCAGAGTGGCACTCGCCAAAATGGTAATACTTCCAAGGCTCTTATACTATTTCACGAACCTACCAGTATATATCCCAGCTTCCTTCTTTGTCACATTAGAAAAGCAGATAAGAGACTTCATCTGGGGCAGTGCTCGGCACAGAGTGGCGCTAAAAAAGCTGTACTTGCCAACGGACCAGGGGGGTTTGGCAGCTCCTTGCTTCGAACATTACTACTTAGCCGTTCAGCTGCAGTGGATAGCACAGTGGCTGTCAGATCGGCATCGTGCGGACACAGCGCGAACACAGCCGCCCTACCCACTGGAACGGATTTTCAGACTCTTCCACCCCGGCACGAAGACGAGGCCGCCAGAACCCCTGTTACTTGCTGTGGCATACAAGTGCTTTCGTAGGAGTCTCTATATAACGAGAGGCATTATTCCCTATGCGCCAGCGATACCCTTAGAGGGGACCCCCAGTGGGCAGGCGGTACTCACGGCACAGGCAATCAGGGGATGCCAAGAGAAAGGCATCCAAACACTCGGAGATCTATATCGTGAGGGGGCACTCATACCATATACATCGTTGGTAGAGGAGGAGGGGCTCCCACCAGGGCAGTTTCTAATACACCGATCACTGACAGACACACTCACGGCCAAATGGGGCGACATCACCACAGAACCATGATCACACCTCACCATACAATACTTACATGTGATGGGACAGGGTAGGCACCTTACGCGCTGGTTCGCAGCCTCGCTCAGAACCCATGCAGTGGTAAGCCTGGATTCACTCTGCCACAAAGGGGAGCAAGACCTAGGCCACCAGTTCGCAGTCACAGCGTGGGCTTGCGTGCTTGACAGTCCGACACATATCCCCAGGAACATGCGGTTCCAACAAATCCAGTTATATATAATTCACAGGGCATATCTCACACCTGCCAAAATTAATCAGTATTTCAATCGCGAGGACGCTGCATGTCCGAGGTGTGCTGAACTGGGAGCTGATTTGATACACATGCTTTGGAGCTGCGCCCGGGTTGGCGCATACTGGAGCGAGGTAGCCACTATATTACACGCCTGTACTGGGCGTGAGTTGCCTTTCGATTGGCCAACGTACCTATTGCACAAATTCCGTAGAACACCCAATACCAAAGTAACATCCAGGTTCCTGGACTTAGGAATGGTAGTAGCCAAGAGGTTGATAACCAAAAGATGGAAAGCACCAGACCCCCCACATGTAAAGGCCTGGCGTAACTCATTGCTCATGTGGGCCAAGGCGGAAAGTCTCGCCATTAGGCGCGAAGAAGCCCTGGGACTGCATCAGGTTCCCATTGCAACATATTGGGATGCGCTCTTCACTGAGCTGCAGCGGAGTGTGGACGAGACCGTAGGGGACTGCTCTACTGAGTAGTCTGTAGGTAGAAACCATGAGTGCATGTCATTACTGCGTATACACCACGACATTTTGCTAGCAATTACACACTGGCTGTACTAGTGCACAGATGCACACGCCAAAGCGGAGAGGTAACGAGCAGTCAATAAACATAGAAGCAACACACAAAACCTATGTAGGGAAGCAGGGGGTACTACAGGCTGAGCGAATGTTTCAAGAGTTCCCTTTTTTGTTCTTCTTTTCTTTTCCTTGTTAATCTATTAATGCCAATCGGACACTTGCATTAACCTGTGTTCTTATTTCTTCTGTACTTAAACAAGAACAACTGCAAACAGTAGTTGGTATGCAATAATAAGCATAGTCTAAAGGATGGTAACATTTCTGCACTAGTAGTAGCTTTCAAGATGTGCCGGGTAAACATATAAAGAACCAAGATCAGTATAACAGCTATATTACCACTTCAAGTGTAACAGAGACTCGCTAATGTATATGTACCATACCAATTGTATTTACCAAAAGAAAAACGTCTGTATATGCAAATGTTGAAAAAACTGCAAATTTCAATAAAATAGATTTAAAAAAAAGAAATCAGTATTTATTAACAAAAGGGGCCGATATGAATCGCAGGACGCAGGTGGTTTGGCGGGCTTCAATATGAGGGAAATTAATGCCTTGCGTAGGGATGGGGGGAAGTGGCCCACAGTAATAGATTTGTTGTACATTTCTATCAGATGAGGAATTAAAATAGGGGCATATTCTTTATAGAACGCCAGGGTGAGGCCATCAGTACCAGGCGCTTTGTCACCCGGGAGGCAGGCGATGACTTGTGTGATTTCTTCCATCGAGATTGGGGTGTCAAGGTATTCACGATGTCCGGGCTGAGCCATAAGAGCTCAATGGAGTCAAAGTACTTTAGCAGCAAGTCAGGATCATGGTCCTGTCCCTGCATAATAGAGGTTGGAATAGAAGGAAGTAATTGTCTCTGATATGTCCTCGGGTGAAGTGACCCTATCGCCGGCATCAGTGATCAGTTATGTCAGATATGAGGATGCGTGGGGTTTCCTGAGTAAGTTTGCTAGTGTTTTACCTGGTCGGTCGCCTCTCTGAACCTACGGGCCCGTGCCTCCCGACCGAGGTAGCTGACCTCTCTCTCTGCTTCAATATGGTACTCAGAAAGCTTGGCCCTGATGTCGGCTAGCGTGGCAGGGGTGGGGTTGGCACTGTAAGCTTGGTCTAGGGTTTTAATTGCGGCCTCTAGGCGTGTCAGGGTGCCGCGTAAATCTCGTAGGACCCCGGCTTGCTTAGCAATGCATACCCCACGGATAACAACCTTAAAAGCTTCCCATAGAGTCGATGGGGATTCTACAGTGCCAGTGTTGGTATCAAAAAACTCAATAATGGTGTTGCGGAATTCTTCCTTAAATACAGTGGCGCGAAGCGCATAGGGGTGTAAGCGCCACAAGAACATAGGTCGTTGGGTTTGCGGGAGCTGCAAGGTCAGTCACACCGGGGCGTTGTCGGATAAAGTGCGTGGCATGTACTCGACAGACATGGTCCAGCTGGCCACGTCTCTAGTCCCCAGCCATAAATCAATGCAGGATCATGAACCGTCTGTAGTAGAGATGCAGGTGCCTTCCCGGCCAGTGTGCGTGACGCCAAATGTCCACTAGGCAATTGTCCCGCATAAGTGTGTGTAGCGTGGCAGTGGCTTGTGGGTGGTGCAGTTTTGCGCCAGAGCGATCTGTGGTAATCTGTGGTGCAATATTGAAATCGCCCCCCCCCATATGACATGGTATGAGCCTAAAGAGGAGAATAGGCGCCATACGTGAAGGAAAACGTCTGGATCGTCCAAGTTAGGGCTGTAGATGGCCGCCATAATTAGAGGTTGTGAATAAAGCGCGGGATCTGTGTGTGCTCTAGAGTTACGCCAAGGCTGTTGGACTGAAAATGCGTCTGGTCGACTCCTTCTAGCATTGTGCGGTTTAAGTTAGCATTTGCGGCACCATTTTGTATTAGCCGTCATTTTGGGTAATGATCGAAACTAACGTCTGTCTCATGCTCTGTTTGACCATCGAAAAGCAGCTACCAATGTGCCCTCTGTACGTGAATTTCTTCAAGGCTGAGTTTGCTGTGCTAATGAATAAACTTAAACTGTCTATCTCATGCATACCTTTCTGACTAGATAGGCCTGCTCCCACAGCCCAGAGCGGTGCGGGCAGGCATAGTAACCTTGAGTTTCAAATAATGTGTGCCCAGTCTCAGGATCGTAGCTCATCCTTCTGAAACTCCTTTGTGCATCAGCTCCCAGACTGGAAAATTCCTGTCTGGGCGTGTCTTCAGGGGGTATTGGAAATGTACTTTATGCTCTACCATGTTGTCTAAAGTCAGTCCCTCTGCAGCAATCTAAGGAGACTGGTCAGACCGGACTCCGCTCGAGCGTATACTAATAAAATAATTTTGGTTTGTATTCTCTACTGTCTGACCGACTCTTCAGGGAAGGGGCCGCTACCCGGTAAACAGTGATTTTATTACTGCAACAATCCTTTTTATTCTTTTAAAAATTTAAATTGTATGAATTTGCCTATGTATTTTTAGAAAATACCTACGTACCGAGCGTTTGCCGTCTCGGGCTCTTTAGCTGCTTTCTGCTTGCCGGTCTCTCCCCTCTGGGGCGACCAACCACGAAGGCCGGGGGGAGGAGCTTAGGCAGTCACCTGGCATAAATGCCGGCTGCAGCGCGGGAGCGGGCCCTCTAGGAAGGGGCCGCTACCCGGTAAACAGTGATTTTATTACTGCAATGATCTTTTTTATTCTTTTAAAAATATCAATTGTATGAATTTGCCTATGTATTTTTAGAAAATACCTACGTACCGAGCTCTTGCTGTCTCGGGCTCTTTAGCTGCTTCCTGCTTGCCGGTCTCTCCCCTCTGGGGCAACCAACCACGAAGGCCGGGGGAGGAGCTTAGGCAGTCACCTGGCATAAATGCCGGCTGCAGCGCGGGAGCGCCGGAGGCGCGCCAAAGGCAAGCCCGTCTGCGCCCGTCCGCGCCCAGCCATGCCCAGGGCCCAGTTACCATGCCAACCTCGCATGTATTCCTCCCAGGAACTTAGACTGCTTCACTGTGCCTCATTCACGCTTAACCCTGCCACTACCGCAAGCTTGCACCACAACACAATTTTCCGGTCTCGGAAATCGTTCCCTGAAGTCATTCAGTCTACAATCCACACCATCCGGCAACAGCAAAAATACAGCTGCCAGGCACTATCAATATATTATCTAAATACTCGCTCTTTAAGACATCAGCTTGACATCTTCACACTTTTAGACTCAGAAAAGCCTGACATCCTTCTGCTCACCGAAACCTGGCTTACCCACGAATCTTCACCTGACATCTTGGCGGCGTTACCTAACGAGTATTACATTCTTCAAACTAACCGTCCGCCAGGCAAAATGGGTGGTGGAGTAGCGGCCATTATCCACCAGGATCTCAAATTCACTGCTCTTACCCCACTCTGCCTCCCCACAGTAGATAATGCTGTAATAAAACTTGAGTCCGACTCAGCCCCGCTCATATGTGTTCTACTTTACAGACCCCCACAGCACATGCCCCTATTTCCTCATTTACTGGAGGAACAAGTCGCAAACTTGGTAATTAATCGCGCCAGAATCTTGCTGGTAGGTGACTTCAACTACTGGGCCAACGACACACAAGGAGGGCCGCAATCTGCCGAGCTGACTGAATTATTAAACAACTTGAATTTTGCTCAACAAGTATCCTCAGCCACACATACTAAAGGGCACATTCTGGACCAAATCTGAACCATCAACCTGGTGGTATCCGCACTGTCTATATCACCATGTATATGGTCAGACCATTACCTGATAAAATTCACCTTACGGAACCCTACCACCGGCAAAATTCTCATTAAAGGGGGGGGATTGGCGAGAAAATGGAACACCATTGATAAAAATGATTTCTGCACCACACTGGCCAACACAGTCACAAACTCCATATCAGATGTTAATCTCCAGGAGGAAACTATTTCAGCTTGGCTATTAGCGGCCTGCGATAAACATGCCCCACTCAAAAAAATTAGACTGACCCGCCGCTTTGCGGCGCAGAGATGGTTCTCCCCTGAATTAAAATTACAAAAACTCACCCTCTGCCAATTGGAAAGGAAGTGGAGACAGAACTACTCACTAAAAGAAAAACTCACCTACCTAACGGCTATGAGGGAATATAAAAATGCTATCTCAATAGCTAAAGCAGCACACTTCTCCTCTAGAATCTTAACCTCTAACAACAAATCTAAGGAAATTTTTTCAATTGTAGATGAATTGTCCAACGCAGACAGAGTCTTGAGTAAGCCCACACCCTCTCAAGCCCTCTGCGACTCTTTGAACAACTTCTTTATTGAAAAGATCTCCTCTATCAAAGCCAGTATCCCCACACATACCTCTCAGGAAATCTCCCCTCCTATGCCCAGGAACCCCTACTCCCTTGAATCTTTTCCATCCATTGATACCCAGACCTTTCACGATCTTCGGTCCAAAGTCAGATCTGGATCCCCTATGGACCGTTGTCCTCCACACGTCCTAAAAGCTGCTTTTACTGCCCTTCCGGGCCCTGCCCTCGCTCTCCTGAACGACTCCTTATCCCAGGGCTGTGTCCCTAAAGCCTTCAAAGAGGCAATAGTGGTCCCCCTCTTGAAGAAACCTGGGGCTGACCCCCAGACGTTGTCAAACTACCGCCCTATCTCCTTGTTCCCGTACCTAGCCAAGGTGCTGGAGGCCCACGTAGCGAAATGTCTGTCCAATTTTATGGAACAAACTAATTTTCTCGACCCACACCAAGCTGGATTCCGTCCAGCTCACTCCACGGAAACGGTAATACTGGCTGTATTGGACTCCCTACGGGAAAAGGCTGACAGAGGTACTCCTCAGGCCCTGGTGCTGTTAGACCTATCGGCCGCCTTTGACACGGTCGACCATGATATCTTGGCGGACCGTGTCAGGGAGGCAGGCATCCAGAGCTCAGCCCTCAGCTGGATCAACTCCTTCTTGGAAGACCGCTCCCTGGCAGTCCGTATTGGCCAGTTTACGGCTCCCAAATTAAAAACCACGTGTGAGGTGCCACAGGGCTCTTCGCTCTCCCCGCACTTGTTCAACCTTTACCTTCTCCCATTGATTAGGTCTCTGAAAGAAAGGAAAGTGGCCACCTTCAATTATGCCGATGACCTACAACTATTGTTCACAATCGACAACTCTCCCTAGTCAATATCTAATTTTCAGTCTACCATGCGGTTCATCCGTCATTGGATGGACTGCAATCACCTAAAACTAAATCCAGGCAAGACTGAACTAGTCCTGACGGGTGGCAGTCACAACTTTTGGGGCCCACATTATTGGCCAAACGAATTAGGACTCCCCCCAACCCCCTCCTCCTCAGTCAAAAGCCTTGGGGTCACAATACACAATGACCTATCTCTAAAAACCCATGTAGGCTCTGTGATCTCCACCTGCTTTTTTCAGCTGTGTAAGATTAGGAAGATAAGCAGGCTACTTACCCAAGCAGCTTTGATACAGGTCTTGATAGCCATGGTCCTATCGCATCTAGACTACGCCAACGCAGTCTATCTCGGTATGCCACTCTGCCTCACAAAACGGTTACAGATGGTACAGAATCAAGCGGCCAGACTGATCTACAAACAGCCCAGGTGGCAACATGCCTCCCCCCTCCTGAGGAAGCTGCACTGGCTTCCTATTCCCCAATGCTGTGCCTTCAAAATTGGCTATCTGGTGTTCAAATCCCTGAATGGCTGGAGCCCTAAATTCATAGACAGCCTTATATCACGGTACACCCCCTCACGCAACCTCCGCTCGGCTCATCTCCAACTTTTGGCAATCCCTACCTTCAAGCTGAAGCGTCAAGGGGGTTGCAGGTTTGCAACTCTGGCTCCCTGACTGTGGAATTCCATCCCCCTGGAAATCAGGTCATGCACTGATCTATTGAGATTCAGAAAATCCCTCAAAACATGGCTGTACATCCAGGCCTACGAATAAACTGCTCCAGGTTCGGCATCTCCTAGAATCAGCGCCATGAAACCAACCGGTGTACGAGCGCTTTTTAAAGCTCTTTTAACATAACATAACATAACATAACTTCCTTCAAGGCAGACCTTTTTTGAGTAGAATAGTGACGCCTCTCGCCTAGTTAGAATAGACCGAAGAGTAGGAGTCGCCCCAGTGTCGCACAAGTAATCTAGCCGTGTTAGCGACAGAGAGGTGCGTCTCTTGTAGGAAACATATATCGGTTTTGTGCCTGGCCAGGTAGGAATGTACGAGACGCTACTTGCGGTAGTCATTTATGCCTCTGACGTTCCAGGTTACGAAAGTTAAGTCTATGGGGTGTATAGTGCCGCATGCTGTAGTGTTGTGACTGGAACCATGGTGTATTGCGTTGCTAATAGTCGTGTGTTCATCGTTTGATGTAGTGAGCGTCGTGCGCATGAACAATCATTTGCAACACATGAAACCAACCCCGCAGATGCAGGACTAGTTCCTGGCATCCCTTAACAACTTTGCCTGTCCTCCCGCCTCCCACTCCAACCCCCCAATTAGGTTGAGAAACAACCCCCCCACCCAGATTACCCCTACAAAGATAGCCAGGAGGGTACATGGGAATCATCCCGTTTGGGACCCTGGGCTCAGCCGGGCCTCCCCCGCCAGGAAGCAGGGTGACCGAGCGAGAATGTATCCAATAGGAAATAAGGCCAGGTGGTCAACTTGATTTAGGCCTGCACTGGAAAAGAGAGAGCTGTCAGTTAGAGCGCAAGAGCAGCCAGGTGAGTGATGCAGTACATAACTGATAGTTCAGTAGCTGAGGGGGTTAGTCATTATCGCTCATTTGACCATTCACTCCCTCAGCCGACTGGTCTCGTGGGTTGGCTTTGCGCAGTTGTTTCACATAGGTCGCAGCTGCTTTGAGATCCGTAAAAAAGCGTATCTTACCATCAGTTTCAATTCGCAACTTGGCTGGGTACAAAAGGGCATATTGAATTTTCAATTGTTGGAGCATTCGTTTAGCAGGGAGGAAGTCTCTTCTTGCTGACTGAACGGCCAGGGTGAAGTCAGGATAAAAAGAGAGGATATTGCCCTGGTGCTTGCCTCAGTTCTCGGGCCTTGAGCAAGATCGTGTCCCGATCGCGGTAGTTTAGTATGCGTGCAATGATCGGGTGCGCCGGGGCCCCCGGTGGGGGCCGCGGACCCAAGGAACAATGCGCTCGTTCAACAATGAAGTATTTAGAGAGGGCCGCTCCAAAGAGCTCGGCAGCAGCGACTCCAGGTAGTCCTCCATTTTGCCTGTTGCCGTGGACTCCGGTAGCCCCGTGATGCGGAGGTTGCTCCTGCGGGAGCGGGATTCGAGATCCTCATTCTTGGCGCGAATGAGCTCTAAGATCTTGTCCATCTTCAACAGGCGTTGCTGATTTTCGGCAATGGTGTCATCCGCGTCTGATACCCTGGATTCCAGGTGGGTTGTCCGCTTATCGTGCGAGTCCACGCGTTGCTAGACCTGGTCTAGGCGGGTTGCGAAGTGGTCTATTTTGGCATCAATTGTTTTCAGGCTGGATTTGACCTCGAGGAGCAGCGATCTGATGTCTTCATCCTGAACGGTGGGCGTCTCGTCTGTGTGGCCTGATCTCCTGCGCCTTGCTGCAGGTCACCGCCCTTTCCAGGGCGGCGCCCCTCGAAAGTTAACTTGGGCTGTCTAGTGTCCGTTCTCCCCATTGTAACTGAGGCGTGTATACCAAGAGCAGAGAAACGGGTATATGTGATCCTGTTGTAGGGCCAACGTGTTAATACGGTAAGTCAATCAGCCTGGCTGCGGCCTGGTCTGTGTTCTTATATCATAAGCTATTAGCAATACTTGCGGTAACAGGTTAGGTTTACAAAAAAAAAAAAAAAAATTAGGAGCTCCTCAGACTTGGCCAGTGCGGTGTGTAGAGTCCATCAATCCACCCCTCTATCGCTCTGTAGGGGAGGCCGAGGCACCCAGGAGTGGTGGACAGCGAGTGGGCGCGGAGCGGGCACCCACGGCAGGCTGCTCGGCGCACCGCCGCCCTCACTGCAGCGCGCCCCACCAGCCGCGGCACGGCAAATAATTAGGGCCCGGGTCGTTATCGAGCTTCGTGGCTCACCAGCCACAGGTGGCGGTCTTTTGCACCCAGACGGATCTCAAGCGCGGCCCGGCCCGCCAATCACGGGTCTTCACAGCGGCCAGGCAGGTGCCAGGTGAGCCGTTACCAGCTAGGTCCGTGTGGGGGGTGGAGATTCGGCACCGGAGTCAGACAGGCCTTTTAGGGAGGGGGGAGGCCTCTGATGCGGTCACCGTGCGGCAGGGGCAACCTGGTTGTTTACATGGCTTCACTCTGCCCCCCGACCCAGGCCCCTACCTGCAGCTGCCTCAGCAGGTCTCGGCAGTGGGCCGCGCAGCGCCTCAAGGTCCGATTTCAGTACTTCGCCCGGGCCCCCAAGGAGTCTCTGCTCCTCAGCTTCTCAGCCGCTGGCCGCAGGAGCGCATCTGGGATCCCAGCAGGGGTGCAGCGCCGCGCCGGGAGCAGGTCGTCTGGTGTAGGCGCGCCACGTCTCAGGCCTGCAGCAGTTCTCCACGCAGTTCCGTCACTCTTACGGCAGGCCGGTCAGCCGCGGCGCACTAGCCCCTCCATGTGTCTCAGCTCCAGATGGGCGGCTGCGCTGTTGCCAGGAAGCTTGAGCAGTGCAGGGATGCAGTATATGCATGTTAGTGCGGGCGATATTTCTCGATTGTGCCTGTATTGTTCGCTCGGTCGGCAGAGCTCACTCAGGGTGCAGCCATCTTGCTGCCGGCAAGACCACACCCCCCATCCAATGAGTGTGTTGGTTTGTTTTATAGTTTACATAGTGGCGGGCAAGTATCATATTACTTCTCTACCTAATTTTGTACAGTTGTGTCCAGCTAATGGGTGTAAGTGTTTACAAAACACATGTGCTCCTCATGCATCGAAGGTGTGTATAGGTACTGAACACATTGTAAATCTTTGTATTCTAGAGTAACTCTGTGTTCAGGTGACAGTTGGCGACTTGTGTCCAGTATGTTGTATGTTCCACACAAGTTTTTTAGTTCTGCAGAACAAGTTTCCAACAGGACAAAGATTCTGCATACCAGAAACTAAGGGCCCGATTCCCAAAGGACCTCTGCACTCATTGAAGAGGCCCCACAGTCATGGCGGGACCCTCGCAATGAGAAACTGCAATGCGGAGTTCCTGCCATGAGTACGGGTCCTCCTCCACTACTGCGGGGCCTCCACCACGAGTGTGGACCCCCTTTGTGAATCTGGCTTTAAGTATTGTAAGCAGCCTTGAGTTTTTAGACAGAATCGTCTCAGCACGACAATTTCTACATAACATAGAAGACTGTGTGCACAGGTACTAACCTATGTGCATGTGCTTGTTTAGCTGCAGGAGATGGGCTCTCTGTAAAGTTTTCACCACAGTATGAAGGCTGCAGGTTTAGCACCTTCAGACCTTGGGCATTTGTACTGAATAGTGTCTTCTTTGGACAAGTTTTGCATAGAGTGAGCACTGCTCTTAGTAGATATTTTGTAATACGATGTGGTGTAGTTCTCATAAGAATTTCACTGTCTACAAACAGTGCGGTTACACAGTAAACTATCTCAATAAATATTGTTTACAGTATCCACTATGTACTTCCTTGACGTTATCTACAGACAGAAACAGTCATCAGTGGGCGAATGACCCTCAATGAAACCCCCTTCTCTTCAGCGATTACTTCAGCGATTACGTTTTATTTTCCCTTAATTTATTGTTTTATGGCTTGCAGTATTATTTCTGTATCAAGTTTAGCCCCTATATCTATTAAGTCGATACTGTATTCATTTTTTGGTTACAGACGATTGTCCTTTTAATATATTGTCTTAAACAGAGCCCCTTTCCAGCTTTCCGGAAACTGTTCCCACTGTGTAAACCACCAGAAACAGTGAGAATAAAAACTGACCCACCATTCTAAATTAGTTTGATAATAATGCTCCGCAGCTCTTGTTAAATTAAAGGAACCGATAGTGCTTTTTATTATTCCAAAGGTAAATCAATCTACTGTTGCTGCATTGCGTTGATAATCAAGTGAATAACCTATGTGGGGAGATGACCCATATAATTCTCCTATAAAACCCTACCAATTCTCTTCTGATAACCTACAAGTTAGTGATGACTGCTTCTTCGATATTCATATCTAACTAACTTCTATAATTCTCCACCATCATTGGACGTTATGGTGTCAAACATTTTATTCCAGCACTTTCAATAAAATTCTATTTTTTAAGTGCATTCCTATAGTTACTTCTCAACTGTCCTATGTTTTCCTTTCTCTTGGGCCTTTTGACCTCTTTACCCTACAATACATCTTTATTAACTCACTTTTAAGTTGTTTGTAGTGACAATCAAGCCAACCATTATTGGTCTCCTATTTCCCTTTTTGTTTATCTCAGGTTACTCCAGGATTCTTCAACTCTACCTCAAGGCATTCATATTCTTAATAACTCTTATTTGATTGTTTACCTATTTTTTTAATTAAATATAATTATATATGTTAAATAATTAGATATAAAGTGTATATTTCATTACATTTCTATTAATAAAATACTATTTATTTTAATTTTAACTATACATATATTACAACTATTAATTCTTAAGTGAATTATAAACATTATTCTTTAACATGTATATCCATGATAGATAGATAGATAGATAGATAGATAGATAGATAGATCGGATTACATACATTTTTATAATTAAATAAATACCTGAGAAGAAAAATAAAGGACTATCAAACTCAAGGTAGTATATCTTACCTGCAATGTAATGATTCCTGATTTAAAGCCCATGATGTAATGACTCTCGATGTAATGCTACCAATGTAAAGGTAGCACACCTACAGATGCATTGTATACAGCAATAAAGATTTTTTGCTTTGCATTTTTAACTGCAGCAGGCTATTTTAATATTTTAGTTTAAAGAATTCAAGCCAGACCTTTTGACTTTTTCAGTGCTTGTTTTCAATTAATATTAATAATTGTAACCATTATTCGGGTTTATCATATTATTTTTTACCACAATGAATTCCTATTAATTTATTTTTCTACTAAATGGATTTTTTTATTATTTGTTTTCTCAGCAATGGGTTCCTATTGTATTTTTTCAATGAATTTGCATTGAATGTTTATGGGACCCGGGAGCAGGGCATACTACACGTGGGGCGCTGGCAGGCATATATGCACCCCCATCACAGTCAGTACAGCTTTCAAACATTGCCGAAATAACTGTTGTTTCCGCAGCAACACATGGAGCAGAGCTGTAGGCTCCAAAATGGCCCTCTTTTCAGCAGGATAACCAAACGGGACAGATATACATAACTCTTCAACACACCCAGCCTCATGATGGTGGCTTTTGGTCAGTTCCAGTTTTTTATTAAACACCACTACTAGTATTCCTAGTTTCAATTTCTCTTTTAGCAATATGTCCTACAAGTCCCATAATCCTTACCACTCTTAGGGCCAGATGTATGAAGCGTTTTCCCGTTCGCAAACGGGCCGATTCGAGAATCGGCCCGTTTATGAACGTGGAAAAGCCTTTGGGATGTATTATCCCAAAAGGCCATCGCAGAAATAAGGAATCGCAAAATTTGTGATTCCCTATTTTGCGAATGCACTTAAGGAATCGCAAATTGCGATTCCTTAAATGCAATTTTGGAAGCACCCAAAATTTGCGATCTGTCCTTAAGGAATCGCAAATTACCACCAACTTCAAGTTGGTGGTAATTTGCTATTCCCTGGAAAAATGCACTTTTTTGCATTTTTCAAAGTGCCATGTGGCGCATATACATGCCCTTAAGGCATGTGTGTGCGCCACATGTGCACACATGCATATTTCAGGGGTGCAACAGGGTGTCCTTTTGGCACCCTTTGCACTTGAATAGCATGCAGTAATTTGCGAGTACCTATTGGGTACTCGCAAATTGCAGCATGTAATTCCCATTCATTTCTATGGGCCTCTTGGCCCATAGAAATGAATGGGAAGCCATTCCTTATTTGCGACTCGCAATTTGCGAGTTGCAAATAAGGAATGCGTAGGAATTGCTATTTTAATTGCGAAACCTACATACATTGCATTTTGCGAGTCCTTAATAGCGAATCGGTAAAATTCGCTATTAAGGACTCGCAAAAGACAATGTTGATACATCTGCCCCTTAGTTGAAAAAATAGCACTAGCTGAAAGTCACTGTTACAATTTAGGAGTTAGTTGCCATGCTGAGGTTATGAATGTCATGGCACTGTTTGATTGGTGGTTGGAAAACAGTCTTCATTTGTAGAATTACACCTAAACCTAAATTAAACCTAAGCATGGATAAACTGTGTGATTGGTTGCCGAGAAAAATAGCCTCAATTTGCGGTACTACTTTCTGCCCACCTCTGCCTCGGGGAACTACTTCGCGAAAGGAAAACCTGTTTGGTGCAGTATAATTAGTTTCAGGAAAGCGTTGGTTTGTTGCTGCAGTGCAATAGCTTTTGTGGATAGAGCTAAATCTTTTTTGTACTAAAGTAAAATGGTTATGTTCGTGAACTAGTATACCAGATGTTATTTCTGGGAAGAATAGATAAGGCTGCCCGAGGCCCACGCAGGGGGCCCCCATAGGAGGGTGGCCACCTTAGTGCAACAGGAGGGCACAAACCCGACAGGGCTAGTGTTTGGACCCCCCGGGGGTCCGGCACTACTGCGTCATTTCCGGCGCGACAGTGGGCGGGGGGTCAGGTATAGCTACCTCACCCGTCCAACTGGCGATCCTTTTCGCTCCGAGGCATCACGCCGTCTCTTTGGCTCTGCACACGCCGTCATGACCGGCATTATGCCGTGACATTGGGGGTGCAGAGGCCGAGCCGCGGGTCGCGTGAATCGCGTGTTAGGAGTTGAGCGTAGGGTAACAAAGCCCCTGCCCCCGTGATGTCCACATGTTCACGGTCCCTGGAGTGATTGGATGCATACTTGGTCGCTTGGATTCGCTCTCTTTTGTTCTACGGTGTGTTTGTATGGCGTTTTGTCCCTTGGAGAGGCCTCGCATCGGGCGGGATGTGGCGTGCCGAGCATTTAAGGGCCCGCGTCGGCGTTATCAGGATAGCGCATTGCCAAAGCTGTCGTGTTCGGAACTAAAGGGACCGGGCAACATGCTATTCATTTTATGCAGCCTGTCTTGCGATCGGGTCGGCCTCTTTGGTTGCGGGGAGTCGGCCCCTACTTCCTCGCTGTCTGCGTTTCGGTGGAGGCGGAGAGACCATTAAGAGAATGGTCTGAGTGGCCGTTGGGCCCTACGGATCACGCACGGGGGTATGCGATGCAGGCATGTTCCTTGTAGGTGGCCGGGACGATGAGGACATTTTCGTGTGGCTCGTGGCGGGGAGCGTTGTGGGTAACTGTTTGCTTTGGGCATAATTTCGGTGTGGGGCCCCAACGTTTGCAATTGTGCAACAGGTTTGTGTGGGAAGTAAATACCACCATTCACAGAAGCTTGAGGCCTGGTTGCGCGGCGGGTTGGAGGCTAAGTGAGTGTCATTCCGCGGTGAGTTCGAGCCCTTTGGGATGTTTCCCTCCTTACACAAGACGTTGTTCTGGGGCTGGATTCCCGCCCTTGACTGAATGAGTAAAAATATGTCGAAATCGCTCACATAAAAATAAAAAAGAGATAAACAGAAAGGAGCATCTTGTTACATTTCTAGTAATAGTTGATGTTCGTAAAGTATTACATAACATGAAACTTCAGTGAAGATGCCGGGCGTGCACTGGAGTGCTCCGGGCGTGCGGAGAGTCGGGTGTGCGCGAAGTCGCCCTCCTTTGCTGGGAGGAGAGGGGGTGCACACGTCCAGGAGGGGTCGCCGATTCCTCGGTGAGTGCTTCTCGTACCTTGGTCCGCAGACCTGTGATAGAGGAGTGATGGAGTGTTTCTTGTCTGTTTTAAGCCCCCTCTAAGGTCAGCCTCACAGTGGCCTTGGTACGCCCTGCTGTCTCTGACTCCCGGGACGGTTTGCGGTGCATGGCAGACCCCAGGGTGGGCAGGCCGGGTGCGGTGTGCAGTGAGCTCTCTTCAGAGACCTCCCCAGGTTCCGCTGTGCTCGAGATGCCTGGGGGTGTTGAGGGGACTCCGGCCCCGGCTCCTAAGGCGCTCTCTTCATAGAGCTATCTTTTGTGCTCACGATGGAGAAGGGACATGAAAGTGTACACACAGCCTTGTGGCGACAGCTGCCTTCTCAGGGGGAGGGCTCTGATCTTTTCCTGGGAGGGCAGGCTGGCATTCTGAGGGCACACTGGAGGGTAAGGCTATGCCCGTCCTTTCACTGCACTGCATGCCAGTTTAGTGTGTATATGTGTGTATGCAAGTGTTCTTGTGTCAGTGTGTGTCAATGAATGTAGATCTCGTGTCAAAAAATGCATTTCCCATGTTCCCCTTGTGCGTTTGTTCCTGTTCTGGCACTCTGTTTCTCTCCGGAAAGATGCATGCGGCGCTCACCACTGCCCACACTCCTCCCCTTTCTTAATCGATATTGGGGATGAGGGGGCAAGTAGATTAATCGTTTGGAACTCTGGTCAGGAGGCGCGCGGTAATGGCAGTGAGTGGGGGCTAGTTATTCCGTCCGGCTTCCTGCAGGCATGCCGCTGTGGGCGTACGTGGCCTCGGTGCGGCTTGGAGGGCACTGTGGGTGGGTCGCGTCCATTCCTGACCAGGGTCTCCCTCTGCCAACAATTCTGGTCGGTAATGCGGGGATGGGGCCTCCCGTGACCTTTGGCCTGGCCGGCTTCTCCTCTGGGTCGTTGTAGGGGCACCAGGGGTTGGTTCCTTCAACCCAGGGCTCGTTTCCTCCTCTCGGCCTGGTTTCCGTCTGTAGGGGTGTGGCTGCAAATGGTCCAGTGCTGGCTCAATGTGGCCCCTCAGCTGGCGCCCGCTGCTGAGGGTTCGGGTAATCCGTTTCAGCCATGGTTTGGCCGCAAGGCTGGGGGCCGCAGACAGGGTCGAGCATGAGGCGAAGGCGGCGTGGAGGGTCGCGAGCTCGCTTGAATCGGCCCTGTGGGCAGCCGCACCTGCCTCAGTATGTAATTTGCGGTGCAGCTGGGCCCAAAGGGGCATTTATTGTTGTTGCGGCCTTGTAGATGATTGCAGATGTATATTCTATACTTGTGGGCACGAAGATACGCACAAAGTAATGTGCACATTGTGGATGGCAGGTAGATACCGTTGCATCATTGGCTCGACCCGCTCTAGGAGCTAATTTTGATTAAGCAGGGGTTTATTGTCTGGCTATGAGGGGAGGGGACCAGGTGTCCAGGGCAGAGGTTTGCCCTGCATTCCATTGTAGGGAGGCTGTTCCCATGTCGCGTTACAGTTTGATGGTGTGCCCGACGTGGTGGCTTGTGTGGGGCAAGGCAATCTGTTGACATGGGTGTGATCTATGCTAGCTTTGATTCGAATTTGTACTGCAGGCCACCATAGGGTGTTGGCCCGGCAAGTGTGCCTTTGTGTGGCCTGGCACCAGGAAACCGCCTCCCCTCCTAAAAAGGGTTTGCCCACAGACGCCTACTGGTGCCGGTGGTCCGGAGAGTGAGCCCGTCGGGCAGCATTGGCGGAGCAGTGGCAGCGGTGCCTGGCGCCAGCAAAGGTGGAGTGACGGGAGCAGCCTGTTTAGGTGTTGGGCTATATCAGGGCACCCACCCGGATGGCGAGTCTTGCCTCTTGGGGGGGGGGGCGCGTCACCTGGGTTGGTAAGCACATGCATTGGCTGGGCTGAAGCCAAGCAGGGCTGGACTGGGTTAGTGCTTCGCTGGGGAACCAGGTTTGAGTCGCAGCAGGAACGCCCAACATCCTGTGATTCTGGGCAAATCACTCAATCTCCCCGTACATAACGAAAGAACGGGTCAATCTGTAACGCAACTGGTGCTCAAGTGAAGCGCGCTGATAGCTTTTGCAGCATGCGCGCACTGGAGTAACACTTCAATAAAGTTGTAATTTGGGGGTTTTGGGACTGTGATGTGTGTCAAAGAAACTCAGGATAGAGCTTGCACAGTCTCATCAGTTCAGAGCAAAAGCATTATCAATAGTCTTACGAGTTAGCCAGATTGTTGCTCATGTACCTAACGCAATTACCAACCAGTGGCAAAATCTATAGTCCTGGCTGGCTGTAGGTCCAATGTTACGGGATGAGTTAATTGACGGGTACAATAGCAGAGCAGGCAGGACTATGCGGCACGCAATACTAAGCTCAGATGTCAGCTTATATGTTTTAATCCAATGCCAAGAGAGCGTCTAGGTTCGGGCCAGAACCAGTAGCACAGCGGGTGGCTTTAATAAGTACTTTTAAGCGTGCAAATGGCACATTGGATAACAGTGCAAGATAATTAGCCCTTAAGGTACTTCTTGGGCCAGCAAATGGGGACGACTCCTGCAATAGATGAGCATGCTTGTTAATCAATACTTTCAGGCACATGCATCAACCATTTTTGCGAGCGCAAACGGTGCGATTCGCAAAAATCGGCTGTTTGCGCCCGCAAAAAGGGCATTTGCAATGCATCAAGGTTCAAGGCACTCGCAATTTGAGAATTCGCAATTAATTGCGATTTCTCAAATTGCGATTGCATTTAAGGAATCGCAATTTGCGATTCCTTAAATGCGATGCAAGAACCACTTTAGAATAGCGATTCCGCTACTAGGGGGCGCAAATTACCATCAAGTTGGACTTGATGGTAATTTGCAAAAACTTTGAAGAATGCACTAAAGTGCATTTTTCAAAGTTGTAGGTTACACACACATGCCCTTGGGGCATGTGTGTGCGCAATATGTGTGCACAGAGCAATTTCAGGGGTGCAACAGGGTGTCCTTTTGACACCCTTGAAATTGCATGCGCAATTTGCGAGTACCTATTGGTACTCGCAAATTGCGCATGCTATCGTCCATTCATTCCTATGGGCCTGTAGGCCCATAGGAATGAATGGGAAGGCATTCCTTAATTGCGACTCTCAATTTGCGAGTCGCAATTAAGGAATGTTTGGGAATCTCTAATTTTAAAGCGATTCCTTCATGCATAGCCTTGTGCGATTCCTTAATTGCGATTCCTTAATAATCGCAATTAAGGAATCGCAAAAGGCTACATTGATGCATGTGCCTGTTTGTTTCAATCTGAAGGGAGGATTGGCCTACCTCTTGACTATTATCCTTAATCTTTAAACCGGGTCATGTCCAGCTGTTCTAAGCTGGGTGGGGCAAAGGGGCACAACAGCCGAGGGTTATCATCGACAGTCCGGATGGCTTGGGGAGCGATAAATGCTTGGTCTGCTCGCACAGGCAGGCGATTTCTGCGTGGGCTTAGCTTTGCATGCTACCCTGCATTAGTTTTACTGACTAGGGTGATGCAGTGGTAAGTGTTGCAAGTATGCGACAAGAGATGGATCCTTCGATACCATCCATAATCTTAACCTGGTTAGTATTCAGGTCAAGGAGTGGCTGCATGACCCCCGGGTGCTGGAGATGGTTTGTTGGTTGGCATGCTTTTCCAGATGTTTGTTGCAAGCTCGCACATGTTATTGTTTCCGCAGAGTTTGTGGCAGGTTAGCATACCTCATCTTGTCTCTGCGGGTTTGATGTGTCTTTCGGGTCATTATGACCGAGTAGAGCCATTATCGCTTTGTATATCTGGGCATAAAGGAATGCCAGGCAAGAATCTAGGGGATTATAGAGCAAGTGTTCCCTTTCTGAGCCTAGTATATGCAGGCGTGACATTAGTAGCCGCCAGTTCAATTGTGCATCATTTTCCTTCAAGAGAGTAGGCATTTCTTTAAGTGTGAAGTAGGCCCCATACAGGATATCAAGGGAACAATCACCTAGGATAACCTTGACAGTGCAAACAATTATGATTCGGGAGGGTTTGAGCACTGCTAGTGTGGGGCAGCCCTTGCTTTAGAAAGATGGAAGCGTTAGGACTATTGCACCCCCGGTAGCGGACTGCTTTTACACATGGTCACAGGTGCAGCTCCCAGCAGGTTTCACCTAGCCTTTCAGCCCCCTGAGGTAGATAATATGACTACCAATAAGTCAAGTATCAACAGACATCTGTTATTCAGACCCGACATACCTTTCAAGTTGATGGCGCGCTCAAATACGGGTCATGTTTGGCACATAGATACAGGTTTCTTAGGCAAAAGCCACAGGTTCATGCTTCAATGGGATAGTCAGAGATCTGAAGGGCCAGTTTCAGCAGCATGTGCACCATAAATTGGTCAAAACAATAACTCTGGTACTGCAAAGGCAGATATTAGTCCCCCCCACCCACCTCAAGTTCACCCAGACTCCGAATGAAAGGAGTACAATTTACTTTCAACAGGCCTGGGCAAACAAATGTAACGCATTGAGTCGCAGCTTCAGCCAGCTGATATCAGTGAGAGTTTCAGGGGCGGAGGGTTTGTACCTCCAGGCAACAGGCTCCTACTTCAGGAGCAGGGAGAAGCAGATTCTGGGGCAGGTTAACATACCTCAAAGGTGTATCTGTGGGTTTAATGCATGTGTATCTCTGGGCTTATGGCTGGGTAGAGCCATTCTCACTTAGAGGTATGTCCATGTTAAACTTTTGTGCTTATGACGGTTCTCATGACCAATACGGTTTTTGTATCTTTCCAAGGTGAAGAGACATAAGTTAGGTACTTCATCACTTACAACGTAGCACATTAAGGCAGCGGTGTATAAGTTCAAGTGGCAACTGGGAGATTTCCATCATTAACGCCAGCAGCTGCTCACGTGGTTAACAGTAAACAGCCTGGGAAGTCTGGGGGGAAAACACCACATATCTCTAGGCACATATTTCTAGGCTCATCGGATAGTTGAGCCTTTACACATCGTAGTAGGGTGGGAGTATCAATACGGCAACACAGCATCCAACTAGAGCCCGCAGTTAGAATGGGATCGGATGGTGTACATACTGTCTTCCTGTTCTCACCATCCAGAGGCTTTTCTATCGCTGGTCTGCATCCTGGTATACAAGAGCAGACGTTTTGCACTGGGCTACTCACGCTAGGCTGGGAACATCAGCAGGGTGACTCAGGAGCAACAAATCGCAGTCAGATGTGACGGCCTTGCAGGCATGGCTAACATGAAGCAGAATACTGTAAGGATGAGTGTGGGCTAAAGGTCCCTGCAATTAAGCCAAGACAACCTGTTGCCCCTCAGCCAAAAAGTGTGCAGTGGCCTCAACAGTGTTGAGACAGATGGGTTCGGAGCACATATGCTGACAACCACCAGAACACATTTGCATTTTCAGTGAAGGTGCAGGTAAATTGATTCGTATGACTCACTACAGGTTATCACGATCCAAATGCAATGGCATCTGTTCGGCACACTGGTATACCTTTAGCAAAAGTAGGGTTATGGGCCACACACGAAAAAGCGCTATTCAGTCAGGTGGGGAGTGAGTTTTCCATTCCTAAAAGGGTGCGGTTACCTCAATAGAGTTGGAAAAGTTGGGTTGGAGCACAAATTCGGACAACTACCAGTGCACGTCTTGCATTCATATTTAAGAATGTGCTGGTACATCTGCTCATATGTTTTACCCCATGTCCTCAAATCCAAAAGCATTGGCAAACCTTATTGGCACTCTGATGTACCGTTGGCTTAAGCGGTCTATGGGCTACTACTCGGGTAGGGACACCAGCATGGCGACACAGCATCTGTCACAAGACTCCACCCTGTCTCCACCCGATGACCCTCTCCAGGGGGTCCATATTTCTCTTGGTGCCGCACATGGTCATCAGTGAACCTCCAAATGTGGACTTGCCAAGCAAGGGGGGGTAACTAAGGGCTTAGTCAACCCCCATATGGAACTGCACATAATGGTACACAGCGAACAAGGGAGTATACCACGCAGAATCCTGGTCAAGAGGAGAGCAGTAGTTTTAATTTTATGGTAATATCTCTGGCCAGCGCTGTACTCCCATACAACGGAGGTCAGCGGGTAGAGAGAAGGGTATTGTGCGGCGAATTAATAACTGTTAACAATTATACCGATGGCCTTGGAGGCGAAATCCACCATGATTACCAGCGATGCCTTATACCAGGGACTGGGCGGTAATGGGTAAACACATGATGCGGCAACACCTAACAAGCAGGCGCTTAGTGGCGCAAAGGGCACCATAGGGATTTCACCCTAAAAGTGGTTAAAGTAGTGATCATTTGCCGCAACCCCGGGGAGGCCATTGAACATGCCCATGGGGGTAAATAAAGCTGTGGTTAAAACAGAGAATAGTAGTTCCCAAGTTAAGTGGAGGCCATCGAACTTGCCTACGGAAGGGTAAATAAGCCATGCGCAAGCACACCAAGCATGAGGGCTTGGTTGAACTCTAATTCAAATTCATATAAAATCTGAAGGGCTCAGTGAATTAGGCATGGTCTCTTTAGTGCTACATCGCAAGGTTTCCCTGATAGGGCCGTGAAACACCTGCAGAGGTAGATGTGAATTGTCCAGCCAGAAGGACTGGTAACCATGTCAGAGGTAAATGGGAATTGTCCGGGTCTGGATAGGCCGTTGAAATTTCTCGCAGGAGGGTAAACAGCGCCATGCGCAAAATTCACGGAACAGAGGGGTGTCTGGCTTTATCAGGCTCGGCGCTTACATGCCAAGAGCAAGGGAGGTTTTGATGTGGATGGGGGTCCATTTGTCTAGAATGGGCATGGACCTGTTTCTGTTGGACCTGGGTGATGTCCTAGAATCAGCAGGGTGTAAGTAAGAATGCCTGCCTTGGTGGGGGGCCCTGGGTATGACGGGTGCCACACCCAGTGCTGTGGCGGAGTTACAGGGCGATCCAGAGGCTGAATGGTACATAGGGGTACCCTCTTCAGGAGCAGAAGAAGGGTGCAAATGCCAAACAACCCCAGGAAGTCCTTACGGCAGGACCCTGGAGGAACGACGGCGCCCTGTTAGTCCTTCGGGCGGTTGTAAACCTGAGCAACTGGGGGCTTGCCTGGATACGCTCCGCCCCCGCAAGGGGCGTGAGTAAACGGGTGGACTGGTGGTCCACAGGATGTAAGGGATAATCCCCCAGAATGGTTAGCACCGATTGGTTATGCCACGGTGCAATTGGGCTCTTCAGGTGGGCAGGGCATCATAGGGGCTGCCTGCCCGTAAGTTGACCCACCATGTTGGCATATTTCTTATGCAAAATAAACCTGCAGCAATATTTTCTCCAACAACCTATGTGTCTTGTGTGCTCTTTATTATGGTATTGCTGTGTTTGCGGGTTGGGTGTGTTGCCGATATTGGCACTATGTAATAATGATAGGTTTGATAAAAAGGGCTGCTGCTTTCCTTTTTCAAAGAAAACGCAACCCTTCGATGCATTGGAGGCAGCTCGACTGGGTAGGACCTTGTTGGTTCCCATAGGAGTACTCACATTTATTTACCTTTCACAGTGTGCCACCTCCCTCTATACGTGATGGTTGAGGTTTGGGAGGAGAGTGCCCGTGTAAATGGAGCGTAAATAAATCCCGAAAACAACTCTATGGCCTTGGTGCGTATGGGAAGCCTGATTTCTGCCATATACAGGCCGTGTTTCTTTAAGGAATACAAAAGCAGGATTTGAACTGCTTCCAACGTGCATTTCACAAGGGCCATGTGTGTGGTCTTTTTATGGTCAGAAGAGTGAGTTCTTCCTAGGCGATGTTTGCTTTCGCTGATAATATGCAAGCTAGCTGTGTACCCATTCAGGAAGGGCTAAACCCCGGGCACTTACTTGTTCAGCGAGCTGCCTTTTGTGTGACTCGAAAAATGCTGTGCACAGACTTGCTACCCGGCAATGAAAATACAAAGTTATTTTTCTAACATCCATGTGCGTTTTTTTTCTAATTCTTTTCAGCAAAGGCCTAGAAATTTCAAAGGCTACATCATTAACCCAAAGAATTGTACTTATTATAAGTAGATGCAGACTGGAATGTTTTGGATTACCGCGAGCCGCACTTTGTTTGCTCAACTTGAAGCAAAAGTTAACCAACTTCATTCAGTCTCCCTGCTTCTTCAAAGAATGCGAGACAAAAGATGCTTTTTTTCATTTTGAAACAGCTTTAATCGTCTCCGGGATTTGATTGTTTCAGTTTTGTTCATCATAAAACGCGTTTGTGTGGCAGGTTTCAACCGGGTGGGTGAGGGGGCCCTCTGTCAGATTTTCATGCCAGCACTTTTTTGTTTATTTGTTTCAAAGCTGGGTGGAGTTAGCGCCAAAGTCTGGTTAATTGTTTCATTTTGTAGACGGCTGCAACCAGCGTATGTTTCATGTTGCTGCCCTCACTGGCCCCTTTACTGCCTCTCCAATTCCCAGTTGGGTCGTGTTTGAAAGACGTGGAAATAAACTGAATGCACCAGGAATTGCACCAGTTGACGCTTTGCAGAAATGTTTTTATAAACACATTTGATTTGCCTTTCCTCACGAACCGCCTTCCAAAGCTGCAGGTTTTCTACAGAAATGTACCAGTCCTCTGCAGAATGTCAGTGAGGAAAGTCAGATTTGATAATTATAAATTGTTATTCAGTGTTGGGTTCAGAATTTCATCGTGTGATGCTCGGATGTCATGATTGCATTTCACTATTTGATGCGTATGCTTCATTCTTATATACTTTCTCGTATTAAATATGCTAGAGTCTTGTTAGACATCTCTCCGGGTACTCGTAGTGGACAGTGCTTCCACATTATCTCATTCTGGGGTGCGATTGATTTCATGCACAACATTTCTGCAGCTGATACCTCGTTTCAAGGAAGTTCAGTCCAGAAATCTGCATTTTGTTCATTTGTGGGTTGTCAGTGTAATATGTTTGTTAAAGTGGTGTAATGCAAATTGTGGAGAGGAGTCCCTTACACTCCCAAATCTCACAAATATTCATAAGCCTTTGGCTGAATTTGAGACACTTTAAAAGGTAGGGCTCCATTGCACCTCAGAAGCTTGTGTCGGGTCTCTCGGTTGTCTTGCTCAATAGATGTGACGGAATATTATCCAATAACCAATCCAATGAAAGATAACAATATATACAAACTCTTATGTGTGGAATTCAGTAGCAATATGGTATCTGTTTGGGCTACTAACAAAACACAGGACTGACAAGCTTAAGAAAAACAAAGGAATAAAGAAAGAGAAACATAAAGAAATGGGGAACAAAAAACGAATAGAGAATGAAATAAAAGATGTGAGAAAGTTAAAAAGAGAGAAACAAAAGGAAATAGATATCAAGAAATCTAGAAGGAGAGAAAAACAGCAAAAATGTGAAACTGATGAAAACGGGCAGAAGATCAGGGAAAATGTGAAATAAAGAGAGACTGAGTCACAGTCACAACTGGCACAACAGCTCAGAGTCAAGTGTGAGAGGCAATACATTGGGGAGATCAATCGGGAGTCGGGTGGACTAGCAAACTCAGACACTGATAAAGCTCACACCTTCAGCAAATTTTATGAACAATTCTACACCCACAGATGAGCATGCCCAACTAACCTATTTAGATGGATTGGACCTCCCTCAAGTGACAGCCGCCCAGAACGAGATTCTGGAGGTTCCAATTAGTGAGGACGAGGTCCAGGCGACCATTGCAGCCCTAAAACTCCACAAGTCCCCGAAACCGGATGGGCTGACCACCCAATTTAAAAAAACATTTAGCTCTGACTTGATCCCCCACCTAACGACCCTTTTCAAAACCATGGCAGAAACCAGTGCAGTCACAACAACTATAAGTGCGGCATTGGTCTCAATCATGCCAAAGCCGGACAAAGACCCAGGCTCCAGTGGCTCATCAAGACGTATAGCGCTGCTCAATCTGGAAGTCAAGCTCTAATCAAAAATATTGGCCACCAGACTTGATGTGTATCAAAAAAAGGGGGGGACTAGGAGCTTGTTGTGGTCCAGTACCCATGCGCCATGTAATAATCTCAAACCAAACAGGGGGTAACTGTTCCAAATATGGGCACAATAGTCATCCACATGAAAAAAAAAGAGAAGAGAGGAGAGAACAGGAAAAAACAGGAAAAATACAATACAATACACAACATTTATAGAGCGCAACAGCTACCTCAAACAGAGGTGTCCCGGCGCTAGCATGATCCAGCAGCAAAGGGGAGACAGATCTCCGAAACCGAAACGTAATTAACTAGTCCCGGCTAAAAAGCCATGTTTTTAGAGCTTTCCTGAACTCCCCTTCTTCCGGTATATGCCGAAGTCTAACCGGAAGTGAGTTCCACAATTTGGTCACTCCAACTGAGAAAGCCCTACCTCCAATACGAGCCTTTGCAAATCGGGGGACACACAGCAAGTTCTGTGAGTTAGAACGTAACACTCGCCTTTGCTGATAAGGGCGGATACGTTTTTTGATGTAATTGGGACCGCTGCCGTTCACGGCCCTGAATGCAATTGTCAAGGCCTTAAACTCTATACGCTGTACAACTGGCAGCCAGTGAAGTCGTTTAGCATGTGGAGAAATATGTTGTCTAAATGGCACTCTTCTAATCAATCTTACTGCTGCATTTTGCACCATCTGCAATCTTTTTATCAAGTATGCCGGGAGGCCAAGGAACAGACTGTTGGCATAATCAAGCCTTGAAGTCACCGTAGCATGAACGACTAATTTTCGACAGTTCTCCGGCAGAAGAAAAAGAAATTTCCTCAGACTTTTCAAAATTCCAAAACAAATAGATGTAATGGAACGTATTTGGGGAGCAAATGTCATTTCAGCATCCCATTTTACACCCAAGTTTTTTACCGTAGAAGATGGAGAAGGTGGAGAGCCCATTTCCTCCGGCCACCACAGACCCGATGGAGGGGGGGAATTCTTACCAAAAAACAACACCTCAGTTTTCTCTGTGTTCAGTTTTAATTTGTTATTGTTCATCCATCTAGCAACATCACACAGGCAGCCCCTGAGCCTCTCGAAGGTGTTTGCCGATAAATCCCTGAAGGAGAACACCAATTGAGTGTCATCTGCATAAGACACGGTTTTGATTCCCCATTTAGAAATGAGCACACACAAAGGGGCCAGGTAGATGTTAAAAAGTAGCGGGCTCAACGCCGATCCCTGCGGCACCCCACACCAGAGAGGCTTTGCTTCTGATTTATAAGGGTGTAGTGTCACTCTTTGTGTGCGATCGCTAAGATAGGACTTGATCCAAGCGAGTACCTTCCCCATCACTCCCACCTTCCTCAGTCTGGCCAGCAATAATGAATGGTCCACCGTATCAAATGCGGCGGACAGATCCAACAACACCAGCATAGCTGAGGCTCCTCCGTCCACTTCCATTCTTATTGATTCGGCCACCTCCAGAAGTGCTGTCTCTGTGCTAAAGCCTGCCCGGAAGCCGGACTGAGTTTCATGCAATATATCGTTATTAACCACGAAATTATTAAGTTGGTGCTGTACCAGTTTTTCCAACATCTTTGCCGGCGCTGGGAGAAGGGAAATAGGGCGATAGTTTTTAAATCCATCAAGTCAGCATTAGGTTTTTTTAGAAGAGGTTGGAGCATCGCATGTTTCCAAGCTTCTGGAAATCTGCCAGTACTTAAAGAATTATTCCATAAAAGGTTAAGGGTTGGATTGAGAATATGTGCCAGTGCCACCCACAATTTTGGAGGGCAGGGGTCTGCTGGGGAACCAGACTTACACTTCAGGATTCCATCTAGATCTAAACCCCACAGACTAGAGGCAAGCGCAAGTCTTGACTCATGATGCCCTCACACATCCCGAGGGATGTCATGCTTCATCATAGGACAATAAGCGACAATATCTCAATTGGTATCAATGACTAAGACAATTAAAAGTATGTAACAAACATTACGAGAAAGGAAAAGGGAGACTCACGCAAGAATTCTCAATTGTGCACGTGGCATCATATAATTTGAAAGAAAAATTGGAGACGGTACAGTTGTATCAGCACTGTAAGCATAATCATATATACAGCCCAATTTGGACTTGGCGCACAAATGTGCTCGTGACACATGAGTGGCGACGCCAGTGACAAAGTGCAAACAGTGCGGCGCGCAGTGAAAAATGGTGAAAGTATGTACAAGTGACTGTGGTTCAGCACATGATTCACATAGTTGCGTAGGGATTGATGACATGAGTTAAATGAACCACGGGATGGGCGCCTTCAATTGCCTGAGGTCGACGACGTTTCGATCCTATTGAATCAGGATCATCTTCAGACGGGCTGCTGTATTAAGAGTGCTGAGGATGTGGCGGTTCCAGATCCAGTGGAATGATGAAGGAAATCCGGCGCCTGAGGAGAGATGCACCAAGGAGCGTGCAGAGCTGGCCGCATGGATCTGTGCGGTTAGCCGAGAGGATCTGTAGAGGACGATGGATTGGACAGCGCCTAGGAGGGCATGGCAGGCACGGAGGCCGGCAACTGGATATCCTCGGTGAAAACCGGGTATCGAGGAATCGGGTGGTGGAATCAATCCAGGAGGAGGTGAGGCACTTCAGTCACCGGGGACCGCCACAGTGGCGATAGTGGCCACTGTGGCGGTCCCCGGTTGACTGAAGTGCCTCACCTCCTCCTGGATTGATTCCACCACCCGATTCCTCGATACCCGGTTTTCACCGAGGATATCCAATTGCCGGCCTCCGCTGCCTGCCACGCTGCCCTCCTAGGCGCCGGGCTCAATTCACCGTCCTCCTTTACAGATCCCCTCTAGGCAACCGCACAGATCCACATACGGCCAGCTCTGCACACTCCATGGTGCATCTCTCCTCAGACGCCGGATTTCCTTCATCATTCCACTCTGGATCTGGAACCGCCACATCCTCAGCACTCTTAATACAGCAGCCCCGTCCTGAAGATGATCCTGATTCAATAGGATCGAAACGTCGTCGACCCCTCAGTGCAATTGAAGGCGCCCTTATCCCGTGTGGTTCTATTTAACTCATGTCATCAATCCCTACGCAACTATTGTGAATCATTATGTGCTGAACCACACAGTCACTTGTACATACTTTCACCATTTTTCACTACGCGCTCGCTTGCTGTTTGCACTTTGTCACTTGCGTCGCCACTCATGTGTCACGAGCACATTTGTGCACCAAGTCCAAATTGGGCTGTATATATGATTTATGCTTACAGTGCTGATACAACTGTACCGTCTCCAATTTTTTCTTTCAAATTATATGATGCCACGTGCACAATTGAGAATTCTTGCGTGAGTCTCCCTTTTTCCTTTCTCGTAATGTTTGTTACATACTTTTTTAATTGTCTTCGTCATTGATACCAATTGAGATATTGTCGCTTATTGTCATATTATTACCCAGATCTCAATTGGTTTATGGGTCAAACTCCTGTCGTTTTTTCCATGCTTCATCATAGGGCGTTGCTCCTCGTCGGGCCGCCACTGCAATGCCCTATGGGTCCCCCGAAGGGTCGCTTTAGCGGAGATCTTTTATTGGTAGTGCCGTATGATGAGTGAGGGTGTGAGATAAAGGGTTCGGAAAGATAAGTGAGTGAGTGAGTGAATGTTAAAACTAGCTAAGGGATACCAAAAAAGAGCTAAATTTAATACGTGGGTTCCCCTGCCAGGTTAAAAAACCCTTAGGTTGTGTGCTACTGATGGGGCAGTTATGTGCCTCAGTAACTCTCGGTCGACATGTTTCGTGCCCTCTAAATGGTCAGAAAGATCCCTGGCGCTTCTTCAGAACCAACGAAGTGAGTGAAAGAACCGTGAGTGGGTCTAGAACCCTAATAAAAAGGAAGAAACGGTCCACCCTTGTGTAAAACTACAAGGTGGCTTTTAGCTCAATTAATGACCGCTCCTGTTGCAACCTAATTCAAGGTAATAAGTTGCTCCATAGGCTAGCGCGTGTTCACCCACACCGTAACGGGGGTTGCCGTCGGGTGCATTGCCTGCCAGCACCTACCCCTTACACGCCTGCCTGCATATGGAAGTGTTGACATTGTCCCTCCCCTCTTCTGGGTGATTAGCCTATGAATTCTACCATGCTCATACCTTAAACCTTGAAACTCATGAGCAGCTTATTTCCTCATCTGTGAATTTAGCCAGAGAATTTAATTAAATGTATTTGACTGGAAAACATCTGATCGCTTTTACTAACCATGATGCTTCTGTTGATTGTAACCAAAACCTCAGTAGTTTGAATTTTGAAGCTTTGATGGAGGATTGCACATGGACTCCTCTTCTCAATCCGACTGTAGCATGAGGCCACATTTGCAGAGAAGTAATCGGTTATTGGCTAGATTGTGAGGGGGTGGTCCACCAACTCTTGTCCCAACAAGGGTCCAGTACCAGCCTTTTTATAGCAAATGTTGTCTAATGGAGACCATCAAACAAACCCACTTTCTGAATGAAATACTGGGCTGCAAATAGCAGAGGAAATCCCACCCCTCCAAGTGCTCAGCTTTGTGGCAACAGATTAAACCCTGAGAATGAGGCAGTTTACTAATACTGGAAACTGTGAATTGATATCTGTAGTTTAGAAAACAGTTCCCCAAAAATACCAAGAGCTGCAGGAGTGAAATATAGTTCAAATCGTATTGGGAATAGTCATTACACTATTATTGTTTGTTGAGATATTTAAGGGTGAACTGAAGTTCTTTTTCTCTTGCGCCTCAAGAATTACTTTTGGTGAGTATAAATGATTGTGACAATAAAGCTGTTAATGAAAGATGTTACCTTTTTAAAGTAAAAATCCGATCCAGACATGTAATTCAAGTAAATTAATTACCCCTCACTTTTAGTACCTCATTTTGAGAAAGCTGGTCAGTCCTAATACGAAAGGAAACTTCTGCCGAATCAGGAATTACAAGTGCTGCAGTTATACTGCATTTCTCGTATCCCCCATACGCATGGATATTTCACCAGCTACACGCTGTTATAGCTTTTATGTGTTTAAATTTTTTTTTCCATAAATAATAGTGTGAATTCACATGTGTATACTGTCATGGAGCTATCGTAATTGGACCACATTTGCTATGACATGTTAAAGTATGTTTTTCTGGCTTAAGCTAACTAGACCTCAGTTAGACCTCTACGCCACATTGCCCAAGATGAATGCTGTATCATAATGTTTGTTCTCTGTTTATAATACTGCCTGACATTACGTACAACAAGACATGGCCTTTTTTTTTTCTAAATTACACTGTTTTTGAAGAGCCAGCTAGAGGAAGCTTTAGTAACACTTTCCAAGGACCTTCCTCTTGTATGCTGTATTACATTCGTTTACAGTGGGTCACTGTTTTTGAAGCTCATTTGGTCTAACGCCGCAGGACGACATTAGGTCAGAAGAGCCGAATCATTATTCATGTATTGGGCGAGTCAATATTCATGTAATGGGTCAGTGCTAAGGTGATAGGGCTATGTGACGTTTGCAATTGTAAAACTGTGATTTGTTGGAGCAACTATCATGTCATGCTTACTTTGCAGATTTTGTACTTTCTATATAAACCCTTGAATTTGAGAGTGAGCCATGATCTTTTTGGTCTCTACTAGAGATGCTGTCCGATGTCTGACTGATTTTGATACACATTTGACTGTATGCATTTAAATGAGACTAATGCTGCATTAGCATTTTACTATTTCTGTACTGTACATTTGAATCTGTGTAATAATCCTTCATAGTTTTTATGGTCTGGCTTGATAGTGCAGCTGTCGCCAGACAATTATATGAGCATCACTAGAGAGGGCCTTTGGCCCACCCACACGTTGGGAGCCAGGAGCACGTGTTTTGATTGGGTAGACGTTGTGTGCTTCTACAAAAAAGTGCTTGCCCTCCACTCAGCTATGATCCGTTTATTTATCCAGCTGCCTGAGTTTGAACTTTCAGAGCACACACATTACATTGTAATGCTAATAAAAGGCCTTAGATAACAAGATAATTTATGGTGTTTTTCTCTGGCAGCACCCCAGATGGGAGGAGGGCAGTTATTAACCTACATGTATTTTTAGATCTAACTTGACAGTGCAACTGTCACTTGACTTAGCCTACACCAATATTATTGTACGATTGCCATGCTATCTACTTGTAATGCTTCAGATTTCCATACAACTTTCCTTTAAAGCTACACGTATTGGCATTGTCAATGCTTGATCTAAATTCCACTCTAGAACTCACTTTTTGAGACAGTCTTTTCCTTATTGACCTTATTTAGAAATGTTCTGAACCTTGTCTCTGTAACACATTGCCTCATCATTTGAGGTTAACACCATCCTCAATCCACCCAATATTTGAGCACGGCATTGAGATTTACATTTTCTAGGGTTACAACGTGCCCACAATGCTCTTGAAATTTCCAGATGGGAAATGGATGAAAAATGCTAAATTATGTTTGGAATCAGGTGCAGTAACTGTGATTCCAACAACAATTCACTAATTCCAATTTCTCAAGCCACCCTCAGAGAATATGCTGGAATACAGGAGTGTTTCTGGATCCTAGAATTATCTATACCTTGAGTATTGACAAGTTTCTGTGCAGTAATACTGCATCAGAACTTCCACCCATTATGGTAATGTGGGCCACAGGTTTTTAAAAACTTTTATTTATTGTGAAGAGCAGTATAACGATGCGCTAGATTATAGGAATAACACTGAATACCAGTAATGATTCTTATAGCCACAACAAGCAATAAACCAATATAAACAATATGTCCATTCTTTTGTGCAATTACAGTCCCATTATCACTCTCCCGTCCCATAATTGCTAACATATTACCTTTGCACATATTATGCATCATCTGGTCTTATGCCGGTTAAGTTCCTGCAAATCTACTCTGTGGGCCACAGTTAAACTGAAATGGAATTGCTACCCAAGATTGGTTGAACTCAAAGGGAAAGAAAATGTTTTGCTCTTTTAATGAAATTCCTTTTATTTGCTGATCCCTCTAACTGTCTCGGTTTATGCCTGGTCAGTTTCTTTTTTCTGACTCAGCCATACACAACTAAACCTACTCCTGCTTCTACTTCATCTCTTCATGATCTCTCATTTCCTGTACTCATCTCTCCTTCATCTTCTCCTCTTTTTCTTGACTTTTCCTTTTCTTACTTCTTACTCTCCTACAGGTAGCAACAACATAGTAGTCTTCCTTGCCCCTTGTAAATGCCCTCTTCATCTTGCTGCGCTGTCTAGACTTAGACCTTCTTCTCCATGATGATTCCATTTCTTCCAGTTACACTTTTGATGATTTAACCCTTGTAATTAACTGCTGCACTTGAAATCTAATTGTATTCAAAATAACCTGTTAAGGTATCTAGTACAGTATCTCTCCTCTGGTTCGTATATTTGTCTTTGGGATTGCCCCATTTTTGTACTGTGTATATTTATGATTATACATAGGTAACATACCTTTGTGAATTTGCACTTTTAACATATTCCTGCACAGTTCTAACTTTTTATTAACTGTGAAGGGCTCTACCTCCCCTTGTGCAATGGCAAAATAAATGAATAAGTTAGTCAAATTCAAAGAACGATTAAAATGGCCAGCATAGAGTAAAGAAGGGAGGGACCGACTTCTAACTGATATCCAATCAGAGCGGCAGAATGACGGGCCATGTTGGGATTAGCAAGTCACCCTTAGTGCCTTTCACCTAAAACAATATGTGAATCCCTGATGGAAGTTCCATAGACTGACCTTTTTAGGTCTCGCCTACGCAGTGCGCATGCGCTGCATAGGAGGAGACCTCTTGGAATCGATTCGCTTTTTAGGGCCAAAAACGTGCACGCATTGCATTGCTTTCAATGGCAACGCGTGCACGTTTGGCGATTCCCTTGCGGGAGCGAAGCTTTGGCGACATCTGTTTGTAATTAACTTGCAAACAGATGGTGCCCCTGCTCGCTCCCGCAAGGGAACGCTGTGTGTGCTCTCGGCCGCACTCCCCACCCCCTCCCCTCAGCGTCTACAGGCGCGCAGGGGCCATATGTTTTTTAGGTCTCTCCTAGATATGGTGTTGCACACAAGGCGTGCCTTCTTTTTGGGACAGTATCTTTGCAGTGTTCGTTTATTATTTCTGCAGACTTCTCAACGATAAGTTCTCATCTTATAGACGGCTGGCTGCCTACATGTGTGCGGAAAGCGATTCTTATATATTGTATATCAGTCGCTGTAATCCGTAATCGTTTCCGGCGCTCACATATGGCTCATTGATGAATACAATGAAGAACGCGGGCATCCGTGCACGCTCTTTGCACGCAAATCCATTAATAATTATCTTATTGGGCACTGTGAGTGCGAGAAATCTACATTTTATTGATTTACCACCAGAAGAGATTATTTCAGTAAATATGGAAAAATACTTCGTGATTAAACAAAACGTCATTATTGAATGTTTTTTTAATTTAAGTCAATGACAGACCCTCTGGTCAGTTCCGCTACTATACAAAAATGACATCCTTGCGCGTGTCACGATCTACCTACTTTCGCTACGCTAGACTTGTTTTTTCTGTTGTCCTCTTTTTATTTCTGAAGACGACTGTTCAACGATCTCCTCTCTTGTTTCTATGGAGCTATCCTTTTAGTCCCTTCTCTATGTCTCCGCGCAGTGCTTCTGTTGGTGCCTATCAGTGCCACGGATCAACAACAGCAGCATCTGAGGACAGTGTGAGCTGCGCAGGGACAGAGGGATGCAGAGAACAAGGTTAGTTGTGCAGCACAGGCAGGTCCCGGGCCCTTTTAAGTTGAGTAGAGTGCAAATGTTCCACAACACACCTTAAGTATTTGCATTTAACTAGTTTGCGTGCATAAAAATTAATTTCTTTTGGAATGTAGTAAACTGCGTAGCATTTCACCAAAGGAAAGCCAGAAATATCTGTCAAAATATAGATGCACACTATACTCGTGCATGAATTATACACTCAGCTTAAGAGACAAGGAAAGGATTCAGCTCGTTGCCCTTCTGACACTTGACCTAAAATGTGTTTTCTTTGCTGTCAGAGGCACTTACTAGTTCTTGTTGCTAATTAACACTGTGCTGTGTTAGCCAGACTTGCAACAGGGCGGGACATGATTGTTGCTTGACATTGTGATCAGCTTAGCCCGTGCCCTCGCCTCAGAGCAACATCCAATCAGAGAGGCCCACCCGGCTCATCCCATTTTTATGAGCCAGTGAACTGCTATAGCTGCAGCAACAGGGTGCTTAAACGACACATTGGAGAGAACAGATGGCCTAGGGAAAAAAAAGCAATGCACATTTGTCAACAATGCGCCATTGTTTGTCCTGACAAAATTATTTTGAAAAAAAGGCACCAATTATTGGAGTAATATACAGGGGATGCTAAACGTATGATTATGTGTGATGTATGCATTCTCCGTGGATTGACATGCAAGAACAAAACAGAATTGAGCGTTTCATACAGCTTATGCACGAATATGAATTTATTTTTTATATTAGCCACTATTGGGCTGTGTTTGCGTATTTTGTAAATAACGGGAACATGTACTTTTATGTAGAGGTGCTGAATGTATTCCATAGCAATGAAGATTTTTAAATGTTTTGGTGATTTTTTGTATGTATCCCGAATTGATTTTCTGGACATCTCTCCGACTAAGTAAGTCCATTTCATTTTTACATGCAGGAATAAACCAAAACAGCAGGTCACTAGGCAGTGGTCCTAGGTAATCACATTTTGTACTTACAATAGGTAAAAGTAAACAAGCATTGGCATAGCCAATAGGTCTCGCCTTAGGGACCTTATAAGTGTTTAGCCATGCAACAGTTGATGTTGTTGCACCAAGGATATTGTGCTGCATAACTAAATACTTATAAGGTCCGAAAGGCGAGACCTATTGGCTATGCCAATGCTTGTTTCTCTTGGAATGAAGCTTGTCTCTGGAGCACCTTAAAGGAGCCTTACACTGTTGGATTATATTTATTAAATGTTGCTTAACTATTCCAGGACATTTGAATTCATGGAGAAATCATTATTAAGGGCTTAGATGTGATAAGCAAACTAGATGAACATTCAGATAAATGGAATTCTAGTAGGTGGTAGGGGGTCTTGCTTTGCTGCAAGTACAGCAATGTGTTTATATTGGAAGAGTATTTACTATACATGTGCTACTGTGTTTTAACTCATCAAATGAAGCATGGTAATTTGACTAAAGCCCACATTCCTATAAAACAGGGATCAAGTAATTAGCCAAGAGAAGTGATAATTCAAAACTTAGAATATGATTTGAAATGCTAGATTGGGAAAGAACATTGAACACCTATTGATTTAGGATTGTTTGCAAATTGTGCCAGAAACTGACTACTACACAGAAGATTACTCAACTCAGTACATCATTTTCAAATACACGAGTTATACAGCTAATAGGTATATCTTACGCCCTAATAAGCAAAAGGACTGGCCTGAGAGAGTATCAAGAGAAAACGATAGCGTTTTGAGAACTGTATGAAGGCATCCTGATTGGTTGTCTAGATGCTGCAAGTGGAAATCAGAAACATATTAATGAAAAGTGGCTAGATGATAAGAAAAAACATCATATCGTCATTTAAAATTACTGGAAAAACATTGTGAAAGTAATAAATGCAGAAGGTAATGTTACCTTGTGGAAAGAAGATTGTTAATGTAGAGTAAATGGTGGTTGAATTTGCAAAAGTGCAAGAATCACTGAAAAGAAGGGGCTATGATATATCAAAACCTCTTACAGAAAGTGAAGAGTGGATGTGTTATTGTGATCTAATCTATGAGATCATAAAATGATTAGATCTATGAGATGGTGGTTGATTTTATTAAACAGATGAACCCATTTAAATCATCAGGCCCTGCAGGGTTATCTAATCAGCCCTACAAAGTGCCACTTGAAGCTGGTTGGTGACTTTTGATGCCCCTATTACAAAGGTGACCATGATACATAAATTGCCAAAGGGGATCAGCCTTATGGAGTGGGATGTCCACCAGAACGGACTTGGTTGTCTGTCAAAGTGCTGTGATATACATGGACATCATTTAGGCATCACTAGAGTTAGCAGTCGTACCTCCGGCTTGTCACTTGTGACCCCTGGGCCTGTTCTTGAGATCCCTGGCCCTGTTCTTGTGATCCATGGCCCTGTTCTTGTGATCCCTGGCCGTTGAGGTCCCAGAAGCAGTGCTAAGAACATGGTCCTCATTACCATTTTTTGCACTCCAAGCTTGGAAACGAGACAATGGGCTTTCAGTTTTGTGAAATCATAGTCTACAAATAAATAAAAAAAATGTAGCTCACCTGCAACCAACAGTGATTTATACAAGTTGCCCTATTGGTTATCAGCAGAAAGGTTGTACTTTAATTCATCAAAATGCATGCCATAAAGCAATTGTTTTCAGGTTGTCTTAGGAAGCTAATGCAATATTGTAGAGTCACATAACAGCTTTATTCATATACTATAAGCATTCATCTTTTTCTATGTGTTCCTCGATGTTATTTTTCAGTGCGAAAAGCATACACATGCCCCATAAGTCACCTAAAGTACAATATATTGATAATAATTGAAGTTTTTGTAATTCAACGACCTAGTTCAAGCAAGTAGTTGTGATCCATATACTGCAGTCATACCCACAATTGATTTTTAGTTTTCTCTGTGTGTTTCCCAGTGGTTTTTCAATATATTTTCTCTGTGAGATGTATATTAGTGCAAACATTAAGTCATGACCATTTGTGGTATGAATATTTTCGGTTCCTGGTGTCCTTTGTTTTCTTAACAGTACATCCTCCTCTTTAAAGGAACTCATAATTTTTATGCAAGAGAAATAATAAGTAATGATCTCGTGGCATACTGTGGCAGCACCCCAGTTAAACTTCAGGTGTCATCTAAAATAGACATTTTTCTGTTATTTATCATTGAAATAATTGTAACTTACTATGGGGTTCTTGGCTTCAGTGATGTTAATTAATTTGATGTCATCAGGTCAAAGTTCATGAGGCAATTTTTTTTTTTTTTTATTCTTTTTATTAAACATATGCTCAGCTGCACAAAAACAGTCATACATGGGAAATGATCGACAATGAATACAGGAAATCCCAATTTGACACGTTCACCCAATACGTTAGGTGCTGATGTAAAAGCAATATCATCTTCTACAGTGTCGATAACTTCAACCAGTGATAGTAAATCCCACAGTTTTCCCACAACCCACCCACACAATCCCTCACCAAGAGGAATCCTCAGTAGCCTCTACACGCCACCCACTGGCCCTAGACTCTTTCCCATTTCCATGGGCAAACCCGGCTCTGGAATACCACCTTTTTGGGCGCAGCACCAACCAAGATTAGTTTTCCAATTCTCTACCCGCAAGGGTTGACATGTTCCCCAGGCCCTGGCTATATTTCTCTTTGTCACTACGGCCACAACCATCAGCCATATTTTGAGATACTTGGGCCATACTTCTTACCCCGTCACACACAGTATATGCCACCTAGCTTCCAATGGAATAGTCTGGCCTGCTACCCCACTCATAACCTGTATTATCTCTCTCCAGAACTGCTGGATTTTTGGACAGGCCCATAAAATGTGAAAGAAGGAGCCCACTTCCTGACAACCCCAGGCACATTGGTCAGTATTGCAGCTTCCTAGCCGATGCATGAGTGTTCTGGAGGAATAGGATCTATGAAGGTTACAAAGCTGTATAAGGCAAAAGCGCGCCCTTATAGCAACCTCTCTGGGACTCTGAATCACATCCACCCAATCATCATCTTCTAACATTCCCATATCTGCTTCCCATGCCTCCCGCAAGGCCTGCCATGTAGTTCCTACTAATCCATAGGATCTGCGCGTTTGTTGGACAACATAAACTTTGGGCCAGGTGCCTAGACTGAATCCGGGCACCCCGCAGGATATGTTGGCCTAGAGACTAACTAGCTCACAGAGCCACCATAAAACCCCCTAAACCAACCAGGGAGCGAATGGTTTCTGACAACCACTGAACATGACAATCCTGACCCCTCAGGGACCGTGGTAACAGATCTAGAACCTTTTCGCTCAGTCATTCTTGCACTCTTGTTCTCACAGAAATATACAGAGAATACACAATGGGGTGTTTTCAATATATTAATTGAACCAACGTTATTCTTGTATAAAATACATGTGCTGGGATAATCAGTAGACAGAAGCAGATGAAAGTGATTACAAGCATCAAGAGTAAATAGCAGATACAGCTCCACCATGGTGCTAAGACAGTGTATATATCCAGGCATATAGGACAAGGTAGTAATCAGGCGTACTCCTACTATGCAATCCTTACGCTGTGTATGTCTAGAGTGTGTGTAGGTGTAGAGCCAAGAATCCCCCCCCCACGGGATGATCCAATCCCATTGCCTGGCAGGAGAGAATGTAGGATCCCGTCCTAGTCGCAAATTGTACACCCCTCACGGAGATGTCAGGTAGCTGTTCTGCGAAGCCACAGCATACAGGGACACTTGGTGTCAGCTCAAGTGTCTCCTCTCCTAATCCTCTGAGAGGCTTATTATTTATAATAAAAAGCATCCTTGCGATGTACATATAGATTAGCAATGTTATGGATATGTAGTTAGCCCTGTTGCTCCATGGATGAAGATAGAACGACATTTGCACTTAGTGCATAATGGCATTGTACTCGGTGTTCAAGGCATTGTGATAATGTTGTGCAAAGCCAGATGTGTAAACAGAAGTAGTTTTAGAGAAACAAATCCAACTTTGTCACGCACGCGAATATGTGCGAAGGTCACAGCAATAATGTTATTGTGCAGAAAAGAGGACAATGTACGAAAATGTGCAGCTTTGTTACATGGGCCTAACTCGGGCAGCTAACAGGCCCCTAGTGGGTCCGGTGTGTTGTTCATAATCTTTCTAAATATCAAGGATGAGACTTATCTAGCATTGGGTCCAACAGCAGCCTATCTTCCAGGGGTGTGTACTCCGGCAGTTGCTCCTGGAATGGGCCAGGAAGAGGAAGGATAGGGAGAGGACACAGTGAGGTAAGTGGGGATGGAGCCGTTTTTTGGTCAGGTGGGGGTAGTTTTCAGGGCTGGGGGGGTCAGAGTTTCCTTGGCTTGGGGGTCAGGGAAGTTTTTAGGGTTGGGGTAGTTTTTAGGGTAGGGGGTCTGGGAAGTTTTTAGGGTCAGGGTGTCGGGGTAGTTTTTAGGGTTCAGGGGAGGGGTTTGGGGGTGTTTTAGGGCTCAAGGCGGGGGGCAAGGATCAGGGTACTTATTAGGACTCGTGGGCGCAGGGACATTTTTAGTGCTTGGAGAGGAAGAGGTTGGTTTTCAGGAGGGAGGGGGTAGTTTTAGGGCTCACAGCGATGGGGCGTTTTAGGGCTCAGGGCGGGGTGTGCAGGGATCGGGGTACTTATTTGGGCTTTGAGAGGCGTTATAGGGTTCAGGGCGGGGGCGAGGGTCGAATTCTGCCCTGAGAGTGTTTTAGGGCTCAGGGCGGGGGGCAGGGGTCGGGGGGGGTTACACTTACCTGATAAGTCTTAACCATGCATATGTCTTTGCCTTATATGCCTTAACGCATATTTAGTTTTAAAGACATGCGTGGTAAAGGCATGTGTGTGGTTAAGACTTGTGTAGTTAAGACCGCATGGAACTGGCATCCCTGGTAATCGCTTGCGTGGTTCCGTCACCCAACCCTCTCAGGCCTGCCATTGCAGCCTGTGTGTGCAGTTTTAAACTGCCATTTCAACCTGGCAAAATAAACCTTCTGCCAGGCCTAAGACTTCCTTTTTAATATATATTAGTCACTCCTAGAATAGGCCCTAAACAGACCATAGGACAGGTTGCAGTGTATTGAAAAAATTGGCCATGTACTTTTAAGTTTTTCATATCCTGGTAGTGAAAAACTCCTAAATTCCTTTTTCACTACTCTGAGGCATACCTCTCCCCTAGGATAACAGTGGTTGCCTTCTTACATTTAACAAGTGCTACCGTTTGATTGGGAACAGGTGAGCATTTCATGTTTGCTGTCTGAGAAATTGTATTTAAAAATCCTTTTTAATGGTAGTCAGATTTGAAGTTACATTTTGAAAATGCTACTTTTAGAAAGTTGCAAAAGGAACAGATGACGGACGGAATGCTGAACAAATCAAACATTCACCACGTCACAGATCTGGGTTGAATCCATTGTTTTTTTGCTCCCCACCCCAGTTTGGACCCAGCCATATGCAAATCTGTTTTGACCCTGCTCCCATGGGAGCAGTCCAGGCCGAACTTTCAAGACAGGTCCTCTCGGGACCGGAAACAAGCATCCTGGGTATCACCCCTCATCTGCCACGCTAGCTTCAATCCAGTGTCACAGCGAGCAAGGGACTCACAAGTTTCAACCACTCACCACTCCTCAAGAGATCTCAGTTGAATCCATCGTTCTTTTGCTCACTAGGCCACCCCAGTTTGGACCCAGCCATATGCAAATCAGTCTTGACCCAGCTCTTCATGGGAACAATCCAGCCTGAACTGCCTGGCCAGGTCCTCCCAGGACCCGAAACAAGCATCCTGGGACCGTTGTTGGGATATCACACCTCATTAGCTAGGCTAGCTTGAATCCAGTGGCACAGTGAGCACGGGGCCCACGTATGGGAATACCCTTCCCACTTAGGGTGACAAATGCAAAAAGAACAGATGATGGATGGAATGCTGACCAAATCAAACAATCACCCGGTCACAGATCTAGGTTGAATTAATCTTTTGTGCTCACCACGCCACCCCAATTTTGACACAGCCATATAAAAATCAGTCTTGACCCTACTCCCCTTGGGAACAGTCTAGCCCGAACTGCCAAGCCAAATCCTCCCAGGGCTGGAAGCAAGCACCCTGGGGCTAGTTTCAGGGTATCTCCACTTATCAGCCAGACAAGTTAGAATCCAGTGGCACAGTGAGAACCAAAACCACGTCTGGGTATACCTTAAATCCAGGGACCCGTTTTGGGGTATCTTCCCTCATCAGCTTGGCAAGCTTGAATCCAGTAGCACAGTGAGCATGGGACCCACGTCTAGGTATACCCTTCCCACTTAGGGTGACAAATGCAAAAAGAACAGATGATGGACGGAATACTGATCAAATCGAACATTCACCCCCAGTCACAGATCTGGGTTGAATGCATCGTTTTTTTGCTCACCATGCCATCCCAGTTTGGGCCCAGCCATATGCAAATAAGTCTTGACCCTACTCCCCATGGGTACAGTCCAGCCCGAATTGCCAAGCCAGGTCGTCCCTGGACCAGAAACAAGCATCCTGGGACTAATTTCAGGGTATCACCCATCATTAGCTAGGCTAGCATGAATCCAGTGGCACAGTCAGCACGAGGCCCACCTCTGGGTATACCCTTCCCACTTAGGGTGACAAATGCAAAAAGAACAGATGATGGACGGAATTCTGAACAAATCGAACATTCACCCCCAGCCGCAGATCTGGGTTGAATGCATCATTTTTTTGCTCACCATGCCATCCCAGTTTGGACCTAGCCATATGCAAATCACGCTAGACCGTGCTCACCATGGGAACAGTCCAGGTCGAACTACCAAGCCGGATCCTCCCTGGACGGGAAACAAGCATCCTGGGACCAGTTTCCTGGTATCACCCCGCATCAGTCAGGCTAGCTTAAATCCACTGGCACAGTGAGCCCAGGACCCACATCTCGGTATACCCTTCCCGCTTAGGGCAACAAATGCAAAAGCACAGATGATGGACGAATGCTGAACAAATCAAACATTCACCCCAGTCACAGATCTTTGTTGAATCCATTGTTTTTTTGCTCACCACCCCAGTTTGGACCCAGCCATATGTAAATCAGTCTTGACCCTGCTCCCATGGAACAGTCCAGCCCAAACTTTCAAGCCAGGTCCTCTCTGGACCAGAACTAAGTATCTTGGGACCAGTTTCGGGGTATAACCCCTCATCAGCCAGGCTAGGTTGAATCCATTGGCACAGCAAGCAAGGGACCCACGTCTGGGCATACCCTTGGCCACTTAGGGCAAACATAGTAAACACAACAAGATGATGGATGGAGTGCTGAAACTTTTCAACCACACAACCCTAGTCAAGAGATTTAAGTTGAATCCATTGTTCTTTTGCTCACTATGCCACCCCAGTTTGGACCCACCCATATGCAAATCAGTCCTGACCCTTCTCTTCATGGGAACAATCCAGCCTGAACTGCCTGGTCAGGTCCTCCCAGGACCAGAAACGAACATCTTGGGACTGGTTTCGGGGTATCACCCCCTCATCAGCTAGGCTAGCTTGAATCCAGTGGCACAGTGAGAATGGGACCCCTGTCTGGGTATACCCTTCCCACTTAGGGTGACAAATGCAAAAAGAGCAGATGATGGACGGAATGCTGAAGAATGCTAGGGGTCTCAAGGGTACTCTGGCAGGTTTACTACAGCTATTTGTTTGGCAAATGGGACATTCACTTAATGCTATATACCAGGCCAGTACATGTTTCCACTATTGCGTTTTCTGTTTTACCTTTACTAAAATGGCCCCCTAATAGGTGGCTGTTCGCTAGGAACAGGTCTTTTTCCTGGAAAGGACCAGGTACCAACAATTGGGGTTACTGAGTCATCCCACCCTTCCGATATAGTAGTCCCTCCTTTTGAAAAAATTGGGGACCTACTTGTAGGGGATCTTCCTGATCAGTGGCTTTATTCCAAGCTTCATGAAGAACTGGATCTTCTCTCTGCGCAGCATGGAAGTTTCCATCTGTTCCCCACAGGGGTTTATCTTTCAAGACCGGAAAGACCCGAAAGGGATATTTTTTCTTTTCTCGTTTCTGCCTTAGGATTGTCCGGCATTTTGAGGGAGGCCATTCATGATCCTCGTCTTTTGAGAAGGGGACGGTGTTCCACCATGTCTCTCCCTGTTTCTGTGTTTCCTGAACCAGACTGTCCAGATATGGGTAATCATTCCCCCCTGATCAATTGTTCAGACAGTTTAGGTATCAGTCCTACCCTCAGAGGATCGCTGGATCAGATTGTCGTTGGACTGAGATGGCCGTGGTGGGATAACTCTTCGTGTCTCCCTGAATACGCTGGATAGTAACGCTGCCGGTAGTATGAGTTACCCCTCCAGGAAGATTTTGGGGTTGTAACACTCTTTGTAGGCAGCCTATATCAACTAGTGCCGTGACAGGTTACAGTGCTAGGGGGGGTCTCTTGTCCTTGGTAGAAAATATATCAATCTTACTGCTCCTAAGTCCAGAGGCTCCTCTTTCTGTGGACAAAACCTGGCTATATGACCAATTCCTCCACAGTGGAAGCATTGAGGGCCGGGGGAAGGGGGTCGGAGAATCAGCCCGGGCAAAATAGTAATGGTCTCCGGTTTCTTCAATGGGGTTGGTCTCTGTGGTCTAGGACCCCCACTTCCCTGTGTCTCCATGTGTTTTCTTCACAGCCTATTTGTATCTCCTGTGCCCTGCTGTAAGTGCTGGCTATATCTGTGGCAGTTTCCAGTGTAAGGGCATGTTGATTGACCCATCTCTGTATAGGGGATGTAGAGAGGACAAATAGTGTTCTAGATATATTTTTCCCATTATATCCTCTTTGGAGGTGGTAAGAGACTTCAACCACCCATCAATCATTTCCTTGACTCAGAAATACAAAGCACGAGGAGTCTCCTGGGCACCCTCCTTAATCTGCCTTAGTCTGATCCTATAGGTTTCTTCATCAATGCCCAAACGTTCTAGGATACTTTGCTTGATGGCTTAAGGAGTAACCCTTTGGAGGTTGGTCGCCTGGTATGCAGTTTGTAGATCCCCTGACAACAATAGACCTAAATATTGTCCCCACTGCCAATGCTATACCCTCAAAGTTGTTGAAGAAATAGTCTGGGTCCTTGCCCCTCACGTATTTTTGCATCACTACTGAAGATGAAGCGGTGTGGCCACGTTGTTGCCCCATTGCATCCATTAGTTTCCTAATTGCTGTTTCCTGCGTTTGACTTTGTCCTGACAAGGCCTGGTGTAACTTCTCCCGTGCCTCCTCAGCCAAAGAGAGGAACTTCTCCATTACTCTTTCCAATTTTTCCTGGTTTTCCTTCATCTTGGTTATTACAGCCTCCATATCACTGGATCCCTCTTCTGACACAACCTGTGGGAGGGCTAGGCGGATAAACAGACGCGTACTCTGAATATATCTCTTAATGGTGATGTATTTAATGAAGTTTTGCAATAAACATGAATTGATGGTCAGGATGGTTCTGTACAAATTCACTCTGAGGTGATGTTCTTCTCTTTTTCTTCAAGGTTCTCCCTCTTATGGATGGCACCTCCTGGAGGCCGCTCTGCCGCAACTCTCCAGAGTTGCGGCCACACTTCAACGTCCTCTGGTGGGCTCCACCATTCCTCGCTCAACCTCTCAGGGGCTTCCTCCATCTTGGCATTTTCTTCCACCTTCTCCAACGGCATGGGACTCGTCCGACTGGTTTGTAGGGCTTCAGTGGCATCCTCCTGTTGCTCCGGGCTCTCTGCAAGTTCCTCGTTCCTACCTAATTCTTTGTCCATCTTCACTTTCCAGCTCTCCCGACTTCCTGGTCTCCTTCCTTCTTCTCCTCCCTTGCACATTCGTGATTGATTCGCTCTTCTTGGGTCTCCGCCTGCCTGTTGCGACACAGGATAGGCTTGGGTTACTCTGGGAGTGGTAGTGTTAATTTCCCTTCCATTTCTTTTGCACGAGTAATCCGGGTTTCGGTTGACGGAACGCGGATTCAACCTCAATATTCAAGGTAAGTGTGGGGGATCAGGGCCATCTTCCTCACACTGCCACTCACAAAATAATTAAAGTGGAAAGAGACAACTAGGGCACATATACAATACAATTGAAGTGAAAAGCAAGGAAAGGACAGAGGAAGAAGAAGATAAACCAAGGCCAGCTGCCCTGATTAAGCAAGCCTTTACAAATATCAGCGAGAAGAGAAATGAGAAGGAAACAGAATATAAATGAAAAATGTGGGCTGCTCTTCAACAGGAAGAATGTCATTAGATTGTCAATATTGAAGTTTGCAATTTCAAGTATATAAAACGGTCTTAATCACAAAAGCTTGACATGGAGTCCGATGTTTGATCCTATTGCTATCTGTCACAAAATAACAGAGCTAAGGAAAAGATCTTTCCCATTACTGAAAAAAAATCTTATTGAAAAACCCTAAACTTACAATTATCCAGAGAAACACAATCTTGTTGTCCCTGTGGCATGCAAGTAAAGCAGTTGAACCTAAAGGACAACGCTAAGTCCCTTCAACAGTGACAGAGCTATAGCATGAAGTCCGAAACGAGTCATATTAGTAAGGTCCTTCACAAAAGAGTGGTTTTATGTCAGTTTTTTGTGTGCATATTAGGGCTGGGCCTGAAGCAGTTTTGAAAGTTTGTAATCACCTCTTTATACAGGATAAGAAGGAATAGCAAGTAAAACGTTTGCCAACTCTGCCCTGAGTAGAGTGAAAATGTGGATATCTCTACTCCAGCAGAACTGAGCGGCAGAGCTGTCATAATGATTTGAGGCAAATATTTATTCGAAACAGAATTTAACATAAGAATGTCACTTTGCCGCACAGGACGCACACTCATTTCCTCTGTGGACAATGAACCCACTGTAGCACTACTATAGTGGGTCTGGAGTAGGCAAGTTATTCCATCTGCATTTTGCTTGGACTGAGTACCTTTGCTCCCCTCCCATCTTGTGACTAAAACCCACAATCTAGGTGTTCTATTTGACAATGAGCTTTCCTTCTCAACACAAAAGAACTAATTCCAAATCTACTTTCCTACATTTATGTCTGCTAAGTAATGCCCTTCCACTTAACCTCACTCAGAAAATTGCCATAATCCTGGCTTTTGTGATCTCCCACCCTGACTAGTGCAAGTGCTCATACATCAGCTTTACCAACAAATCAACTTCAAAACTCCAGAGAGTACAAAATCATACTCCTCCTCTTCTGTTTGGCTTGAACTGCTTCGGCTATATCACACTTGCTCTGAATCCTCCGAAGGCTCCCTTTTAAGGAAAGAGTGAGCAATCTTCAAAGCTTTCTGTCTTGTTCAGAAAGCTTTAAAGGGCAGACCAATGGACTAATTGGCCAAGTTGTTTGTCTTCTATTTCCCACATTGAAGATTAAAATCCATGATTCAGGACTTGCTGTAAATTCAGCCATTCTGCTACGAGAAATTTGGAGATACTAAGATCATGTCTATGGAACTCTATCCCACCACATCTTGGATAGGAAAATGTATTTCTCTTGTTTAGAAGGCTGTCAAAAATCCACCTATTAATGGTCTCTGGCTAGCCTTACAGTAAGCTAAGCCATTGGGCCTACTTTCTTGATCAAACTTGTTAAACGTCTTAAACCAGCACAACTCCCTGAAGTCTACTCCTAAACCTCATTGACTCCTTTCTAAGGCTTTTTCATTGTTTTATCAGCATACCCGCTATATTTGGAACTTGTTTGCAAATTGTACACTTCTTAAACCAATTGCCTTACCAATGATTCTGACCTTTAGCTCTTTGAGGATGCCACTGTTACGCGCTGCACAAAAATCTCAAATACATAAGTAAATCATTACATTCAACTACTCTTTCAACATAACAGCGAATTATGGTTCCCTCCTGCGTCTACACCATCACAGCAATCATGGAAAGTTCTGTCACATGATGAATTCTCTATGAAAAATAATTTCCTAACTACATATGCTGGAGGTTATCCAGTAGATAAGTTCATACATTTCATCCAGAACCAAACAGGGGAGCAAAAGGGCATAAAAAACATAATGAAGACAGCTTGGAACGTTAAACAAGATTAAAACCAGGAACTCCCTTCGGCAGGTACCCTGGCACAAACTTAGACATTTACAGTGGAGCAGTTTACATCTTCCATCTTCTATTTCTGCCAAGCACTAAACCACGAAGTTATAGCTATGCAACACCACTGAATATGTTATGAAGCAAGCATGAGCTTACTTATTCGAAGAGGTAGTTCAATGATTTCTCCATGAGACACACAGACCAAAAAAATAGAATGTGCCACCCAATACACAGGGGTGAACTACTTATATGGCAACAGAGTCATACAGTGTGAGTGTCTAGGATTATTATCAGTCCAAATTTTCCACTTGGAAAACATCTTCAAAGATCTGCAATCATTGATGATATAGGACAAGAACTGGGAGTCTTCTGAGAGCACCGTCTATAATCTACATGTAACCCCCTAATCATTCAAGCTCACTTTGGCTTAAGGTTGGTTGGTTGGTACTGTTAGGTTAGGTTCAGTATTTCTGTAGCACACATACACACAAAGGGTTTCTCAGATGCCCCACAAGTGACAGACCAACCGATCCAAGATCAAATACAATGAGCCAACACTTGGAAAGTTTCATTGTATATTTAAATTTTAAGATTATTCCAAATAATTGATGCCAGCACTGAGTAAGCGAGTGCTACCTTTCATTACCTTTGATAATGAGAAACATTTTTCTGGTCTTGATCCACTAATCCAAGAGCACTTACAGTATACTAGTGCATAGATTTGTCTTTTAGAAATAAAGGAGCAGGTATGCACTGCAGTACAAACCTTCTTAAATTCCACTTCTACAGAAAAAGGATGCAATTGAAGTGACAAAATAAAATGTACATGTGACCTAAATAAAATGTGTCAAACCATGTGAACCATTTTTTTCCTGAAAGTTTCTTTATTTGCATTTCAACAGACAAGACAGTCATGATTATGCACAATTCATATTATCAGTAAGGGAAATGGCGTGCACGATAGCCAGCATAAATCCACATATGTTATATAAACTTGGTGCAAGTACTATCCTGCATGCGTGATAACTTTGCGCAGTACTGTCAAATATAATACATCCATCCCCTAGTCTTAAATCAATAGTGGCATAGCATTTCTTTGGCATTGAAACTATGGCTCCCACAAAACTCCCCCCTCCAATTTCCACCCCATGTAACTTCCACAAATCTACTTCTGCCTAATGCTTGCAAACTGTAATATAAGCCAGATGTCACTGCTGTTTAGGCACACAGTGGGGGGAGACATCCCCAATCATCCCACCTATTTTTAGAACCTAGATAGCATGAGTCACAGTGACCATCTTTTCCCCTTAAACATTGCCACCATCCCTCCCAACCAGAATGGGAAACCCTCAATGTGCTGCCTCCTCTCCCTCCGGCAGGGCAGCCAGTGTCTGAGACATCATCCCCCAGGAGAGCAAGTCGTCAGGCAATCTATCATCCCTCCTCGTGTGCTGAAGATGTGCCTCTTCTGCGCCGTAGTTCTAATACGGCAGTCGAAACACAAGTCCGATGGTACCTGATTACCACTGCACCTCCACCGTGGGTTTGGCGGTCCTATGGACCGCCAAACTCATAATCAGGCCCTAAGTCTGGAGCATACAGGACTTGCCCCAACACCCTCCACACCGTCTGCTCCCAGAGTCGACATATGAGTCGAATCACATGGGGCGTTGTCTCTAGAACATTTATCCCCTGTAACAATAACTCTCCCAGCTGAAGCCCACCATGCGTTCCCGCCAATAAAGACCTTTCCCGGCTGTCATCTACATCAAACCAGTGGACCGCGTGTTGGAGCTGGTCTGCCAAGTAACACAACTCTAAATCCGGGACCACCAGACCTCCTTGCCCCCACTGCTGCTTCAGAGTTTCCAGTCTTATTCTGCAATGTTTTCCTGCCCAAAGTAAGTGGATCAAGAGACTGTCTAACTCCCTAAAAACCTGATGAGGAACAAACCCTTTGAACCATATGAGGATGCTGCATATTATATTTTGTAGAATCTTGACTCAAGGAAATGCAGCAATCAAGTCACGGGCAGAGGAAGCAGTTATTTGACAAGATAGTGTAAACTGGAAATTGCAGAAAGAAATTAGGGTTACTATTTGTGGTTCCAGAAATAATTCACCTTTTATTAAAATAGGATAGTCTCCCAAATCTGACAGCCAGAAAGCAGGGATCTGAAACAGGTTACAATTCATGAAAACCAAATCTTTATATTCCCCCCTTGTTCCCATACTCTATGTGATGGCTGGAATTATTTCTGTTATTCTGTTATCTTTAACTTCTACATTGAGCCACAGAGGTCTGTGGTGATAGGTCAGCATGCTTTTTGACTAATCAATAGGCAGATGGCACACCTTCACCTCAGGGTTGGCGCCACAGATAACATAAAAATTCTGATATTTTAATCGAAAATTGGATGATTACTTTCTTTTTAAAAAAGTTAAACCTAACATAAAAGATCCACATTTTCAGTGTGGTCACACTAGATTTGTTGCTTTTTTGTGGACCTTGTTTTTGCTGGTATTATGATTCTGTGCACTGTGACACTGCTATTTATTGCAGCAGTTTGTGTGCGCGGTCTCTAAAAGTGTTCTGTAAAATTGGTTTCATTCCATTTATATAATTAACTTTCCAACAAGGCTAGTGTATTTTGGCGCAGAAATTTCACGAGGCATGTGAAAACTGCATGGAAGTTAAATGCCATATGCAAACTGGTGAACTGCAGTATCTATTTATGTGACAAAATGATATGGCTTCAGAACACAGTGCTGTACTCTGGCTGGGCTACAGCTTAAGAACACTGCAGTCACACATAGTAGGGAAGCATTACTTTGCCATGTACAAGATCCTATTTTTAAATATGAGCTAAGTCACCACTAAAGTGTGGCTTGCACACCTACAGGGCTTGCTGCTTAATATGTAAACCTTGGGAATGGTATGCCCAACCTGTCACACATTCAATTATCCAAAAGCTGTTTTCACAGTGCAGGTAAATCTGCATTTCCTTTAAACAGGCCTACCTATGAATAAAGTAATTATTTCATATCTCCACCTGGGAAAATACTAGAATGATGATTTAAGATTATTCTTCACTTAATTTCAAAAATGTAATTCAATGGTTTACATCTTAGCTGCTGAGGCTTCCATCCACTCTCTCCTGCAATGCTTAGTAAATTATAAAGTTTTCCCACAAAATTGGAACCAGGTCAAACGTGCATCCTCCCACCCCACCCGCCCCCCCACCCCTACTCTTAGGGGATTCTAAAGCTACCCAAGGTTTGTGGAGTCAGAGAACTGAGAAAATACGCAAAACATAGCATTTTTGGGAGGGAAATGGGAATAAAGTGGTTTTATGTGTTAAGGTCACCATCTTATCAGCTTTCAGGAACAAGTAGAGTTGCAAAAGAAAACCAATATTTTACTATTGTTTTTGCATTTTTCTTACTGGTAGTACATTTTTCCTTGTGGTTCCAAACTACTTGTAGTTTGTGGTGGCAAGAGGTGTGAAACCCATGATTTAACCCGGAAAGCTATACATTTCTGAGAACTAGATATAATTCTGAATTTAGGAAGGAGTCTCATTTGTGTAGATTTCTCATGATTTTACAAAAGAAACTAATCATTGAAATAAAAAATAATGAAAATAAGTTGGAAAAAATAATAATTGTTGACAACATATTCATCTTAATTTTTTGCCGCAACAGGCAAAAAGTAACATACCATTACATCCATCAGACCTTTTTGGTGGCAGGGATATATAATGATTGTTGGTTGTCTAAAAACAAGCAATACCCTGAGCCAACAACTAAGCTGCAGCTTGTAATGATTTTCCATTGTGTACCGACCATGCTGCAATTATTATGGTAAAATCTAATGAATGAAAAATGGTTATGAAGGACAAAGATGTATTTTGTAATGTGCATAAGATGCTACATTTAGGTATAGTGGGTATTTCTACACCTCGGAAGTTGAGGTTACCCACATTGACATGATTCAGAGGACAATATGCAAAATGCGATCTTTTTGCACCCTGACTTCCATTTGGTTGCCAATAATGGAGAGAAATTCAAATCCTAATAACAAATGTTATACTATTCTGTGTCTCCACACCTCTTCCAATAATGCTACTCCCCTTTGTGTGGGTGAGGCTGGCGCCCGTGGGCCCATGAGGCCCCAAAACATAAAGTGGAGACATCAGCATTTCTTGTAAAACAAAATTGCCTGTTTTGCAATGGTGGTAGCTGCAGCATTTGGCTCAGGCTCAGCCACCACCCAGGGAAGCCTACCAAACCCAAACATTCTTGAAAAATAGACATGCAGTGGCTGATCTTCCTTCACTACCATTTCAGAACCATGTTTTCCCAGTTTTTGCTAAGTCTAAGACCATCTCACTTCCCCCTTATAGGGAATATAATTGCACCATTCCAGTGGAGCTTGGCACTATTCTTCCATATAGACGTATTTATTCCTTAACTGAATAAATTAAGGAGATTCGGAAGACATACTTGAAGGAGAATTTACAAATAGGTTGTACAATCTTAACCAGCTGGAAACTTTGTTTTTTTGTACCCGAGAAAGAGCAGGACTTCAGTCCCTGCATTGATTATAGAGGTTTAAATCCAATTCCACTTACGGATTGATTATCCTATGCCTCTAATAATGAATATATTGATTTTGTATTGCTCTGTCAGGATGACATCAAGGTGTTTTCCAAAACAGTGGTGAAGCATCAATAACATGTGAGTGTGGCGCTATCGTAACTTTAAGCAACATTTTTTATTCTGTAAATCCATTCCAATGTTTTGTCAAATTCTGAATGAAATTATTCAATTCTAGATAGAGAATTACCAGCAAAGTAGATGGCGTGCACCAAATGGGGACATCTTTATTGTCATCCTGAGACATCTCTTACTTATCACCAGCCTGTAGCTTGGATGTCAGAAGGGTCTTATCAAGTGGTTTGAATCGTTCAGTTTTTTTTATACATAAATTAAGTGACTCAAGAACAGATGGATGTGAAGTAGTTTGAAGATCATATGGGTTCCAGCTTAAAAACTGAAGTTGGATGTAATGACGATGTATCATGATTCTGCCTAAGCTTTCTGAGATGCATGAGCCCAAATATTGATGTTTCCTACAATGAAATAATCCATAGAGAGCATAATATTTGAAGGGTGATAAAGGATTTCAAATAAGATGGAGGCAAGTATTTGAAAGGCTCATAAAGCAGGGATTTGAGTTTGTGGCAGATAATGCTGGACTGAAAGATAGGACCCTCACCTCCAAGGCATTTCTTGGGTCTTCAAGCTGCTTTGGTGCTTTAAACATTGGGGTCTAAGTCTCAGACAGGGAAGTTTTGGTGAGAGCTAGAATCTGAGCAGTTAACTTTATAATATCATGGGCATTGAAAGCATGTTTCACAGAGAATCTAACTTTTTAGGAAGCACTCCCTTTGAGGCAAGATGGGTATCCTGATGTGTGAGATAGGAGAGGAAAGCAGGAGTGGGCTGGTAATTTTGGATGTGGTGGGAGGAAAGAGTGGCATATTGAACCTGAGCTATCCGTTATGGCTGGTGCTTAGAAGAAGGAAAGTGGGAAGGAGTGCTCAAAGCATGGGAGTTGGAGAATTAGCACCAGTGGATGTTTTCCAGTTTATAGTAATTTCTTGTTTTGTTTAGTACGGTTAAGGCAGGGTTGGTGATAGAGTGATAGAAGTTGAGAGTTGATGGAGTAAAATTTGGACTAGAAACTTGACAAACTGTCTTGATTCACTTGGACCATCACTTTGCCATAATGAAGAGGAAATGGTCAGGAAGGAGCAGATCCGCTTGAGAAAATGTGAGGCAGTGGCCTCCTATTATCTCTGCGGACGAACAGAGGGACAAAGCAGAGCGTAAGTAGAATTCTATTGTTCTAGGTTTCAAGTACACAAAAGTATTTATGTTCTGTGAAACCTGATATGGGATTGTGGTAGACATCTACATTTGATATTTCGTAGTTACGTTGTCTTGAAACATTTTCCACTTGCTCTTCCTAATTTCAACACCGTCTATGTGTAATTTGATCTGCTGTGTTTCAACACCTTAGATCTTGTAGACAGTTCTTATTTCAACCCCAGACATAAATCCAATGTCTAGCAGTGGGTGCTTATTTTCTGAAAAACGGCAAACAACGGGATATCTCGATGAAAGATGGTTGATACATCGTTGCAAAATCCAGGGGCAATTTTCATGACCTGTCTGAAACAGCACAGGTAGTGGCAGCATCACACAGGCCCAAATTACCTAAATGTTTACAATGTTGATCAAAATAATGCATAGCAAGGGTATGAGCTGTTAGGTGAATTGTGCACACTGGCTTCTCTCATATAATGCCATTAGTTCTCCTGGTGTAATTTGAGTCAAGAGCTACACATTCTTTTTCTTTGAGAAAGATACCATGACATGAAATGTGATATATTGTGATGTTATCATCAGATTAATAGCCAGGTGATATATTTATCAGTTGTGCTAGTTGTGGCTTTAGCAACATGAACCAAATTAAGGGCAGTGGCGGCAGGCACAGATCGGGGGTGGAGGGGACGTGGGGGTAAAAAAAAAGAAAGAAAAAATGTGCCTTCTCACTGCGTCTCTCCTCTGTAGTCCCTCGCTCCAGCCAGAACAGGAAGCACACCCAGGCTTCCCCATACCCAATCAAAAATGCTGCAATGCAGCGTTCTGATTGGTCTGTGCACCGTGGTTCGGCGCTCAGACAGGCAGTGGGAGCCTGGGCATGTTCTCCACCCAGGCTGCAACACAGCCTGGGTGGAGAACATGGAAAGTGCGTATGAATGTTTGGCCGCCTGAGACGGCCAGTCAAACATTCATGTGCACTTACAAAGTGTGCTCACCACTCCCCCTGCTCCGGTCATCAGAGCAGCCCCGCCCCGCAAAGCTGCCGCAGCAGGAACAAATAAATGATAATAACGTTGAGTTATTCTCAATTTATTCTTTCTTTATTTCACTGCTAAAAAGCAGTGGGGCAAGGCTCCTCCGCATTAGCGGAGGAGCCGGCTCTGATTAAGGGCCTGATTATGATAGTGGGCGGACCACCACCGACAGGCCATCGGTGGCATTCTCACCACCGACAGCCCCTCGGTCTGAACGCTGGATTACAATACCGCCAGTTGGTTCCACAGCAGTCAGGGTGAAGACCGCTGCCGCTGCCAGGATCAGTGATCCTGACAGAGTGGCGATCAGATTCGTAGTCCCGAATAGCGGCGGTGCTGAGGCAGGCTTCCGGATTACGATATCCCTTTTCAACAACCTTTTCATGACAGGGAAGACCGCCATAAAAAGGCTGTCGGAAACGAAATTTGGGAGCCCCAAACAGGGCCCTCGTCCATCGTGGGCCACAGTAAAGTGGCCCTGGGGGCACATGTAGTGCCCACACATACCTCCATGCGCCACGCACCACATGGTGCATGGCACACAGTACATGGACGTGTAGGAAGTGCTCCTTTTTCACAGCGGCTTGTACTGCAGCCCTTTTTGTGGCACAGCAAAAGCCACTGTGAAAAAGAGCACTTTTCGACCACCAGCCCGGCTGTCGCATCGTAGTTCGGCGGTCGGACTGCCACCTGCTTGTTGGGTGGTCTCCTGATCGCCACGATAGTGGGCGGCTGTCCGACCACCCACTATCGTTATCAGGCTCTAAGTCTTTTTTATCCTGCAGATCAATTGGATAGACCTATTTCACTATTGAGAGTTCCCCAAACAAATTAGGTGCACATTTTTATTTTAACTGGACGGTAACGCAACTGCTTTTGGTATCATATTCCCTCGTCTTAAAGTAACAATTTTCAGACAATCAAAATAACTATACTCCACCACACATTCATTTATGAGGATTTCTTCGTGGATTTGTACACACAAAAAGTCCTGTGCTCCTGAACTCAAATTTGCTGTCATTATCCTTCAGATCGGTCCCATAAAGCTTGCTATGGTGGGTCACTAGTCACCCTGTACTATGACTGCTATTACACTGGTCGAAACATCCATGTTTTTTTATGATGACCATCCACTGGTGGGAAAAACATGTAGCAGTAAAGTAATGTTGTATACAGCAGGATGACAAAGCTTGCCTAGCTGAGGCAGCAACCCTACATCTTGGATCTTTGAACCTGCATTATAAATGAATTTTCGTCCAGAACCTTAAGCCATTTATTTCAGCTTTGGGTGGAGGTAAGTTGCTCACTCCCTTGAGTATAAATAACCACTAACCAAATGTGAGTAGGTATTTCTAGCATACTCCGGGACCAGTCAATATATATATGGTACAATGTATCTGAAAAGCTAATTCTGATCTGAAATTCCCAAAACAGTAGTACACTTTTGAATCAATTCTCTGAAAGCGTGAAGATTTAACTGATGCAGAGACAGCATGTTGAAGGCCAACATTTTAACATATTTCAAAGGAGTTAAAAGATGATTTTTGTACTGTCCTAGGTTTACACTGACATTTCTGGTCTATTTAAAATGTCTGCTGCATGGATGGGAGACGTTTTTGTTCACTTGGTGAAACGCAACTTAAATTTCCCGCTATAAATTGTTTTCAGGAATATTCTCCTGCAAAAAATGATGTACCTGTTGGGTTTCCTCCTATTAAAGCATCCTTTTTGCAAATTGTTCACACATTGTTTAACCTCACTAACATCTGAGGGTTTAACCTAGCTATTTAGTGTCATTAGTTGGATTGCAGGACAAATCACAATTAACCTAAATCCCCAATATGTCTCTTAATGCCTTCAAGGTACCTCTCATATTTAACATCATGCTGACATTTAATTTTGGAATACAATGTTGTCAGCCCATGCTAGTTTCTATTTTGCAATTATGATTGAATATTTTTTTTCTTTGGGTGTTCCTTTGATCTGTGTTTATTGTATGTCAAGTCTGAAGCAGTGGGTGGGGTTCGGAGCGTCTGAACATCTTTCCAAGGGACAGATTAATGACTACTCTTCATGTTTTTGTCCAACAATGAACAATGTCCACTTTCCTCGTTCAGAATCCGCCAGGGGGTTGGAGTTGGAGGTTATCTGATTTCAGTACCCCAAGCATCCCAGGTGTGGAAAACAAATTGGACAGAGACAGCTGAAAGGAAATAAAATTTGGCCACAACCACTAGGGCAGGCAAGTTAAATAGAATTAAAAGGAAGGACTACATTAGAAAAAATAGAATGGAATGAACAGTGAATTACATTTTAATACAAAAATAATAATGAAATAGGAATCCAAAATTAACATTGGATTAATTTACTGAGACTAAGCCTATGTTAATTAATGGTTCCGATTTACACACATAGAACTGAGATTTGAATAGTAAGATAGCCCAGTGCCACCTGCCTTGAGTTTGTAGGCAACAAAGAATTAGAGATAGTATTTATGTAGAGAGTAGTATGGCATAATACATCCATAATCAGACCAGAGAGAATGCCAGTGTGACTGTGTTAGTTTATCCAGTATTGAAGTCTGTGCCCATAATGAATGAAGTTTGACAATATGGGAGTCTGTTTGGTGAACAGGTGGCTGTCAGTATAGATGTGAGTTGATAAAAGTGCCCTGCAATGCTCAAGTAGAAGTCTCACAATACAAGGCCATCCAGGCCATCGGTCTAAGTGCCTCAGGGCATCCTCCCTATTTAGAGTGGATATCCGACTTAGATTTTTTTCTGTTCAGAGCTAGCAGGAAAAGCAAGGCGGTGCCAAACAGAAAAAATACCAAATTAGCCACACACCTTGGGAGAAAACTCCTACTTTGCCAGGGCCATTAGGTTTTGTGTTTTAGAAAAATAAAGTCCTGCTTTGGGCCTTTGTTTTTGTAAAATAAAAGTGTTCGCTGAGCGGTCGCAAGAAACATGGCAGACGCTCAGCAAACATATAATGCATTCAGTGGAGCCGTAGTGGCAGCGACTGTCCTGAAGTCAGAGGGATCTCCGCCAGGCAGGCAGAGATGTCTGAATATGGCAGCTGGTAGTCCGCCAGGGTAGTGGAGGTTACATCCACCCCCGGTGGACAGCTGCACACCTAACACTTAAGGAAGCCCTTAGTCATTGAAGGCAAGATCTGAAAAACACAGAGGTGCCATTTGAAATGATCACATATCGTTTAACTTTAGTACATCTGCAAACTGTTACATATATTGTATTAATATTACACAGTATATGTATATTATACTGTTCTTTTCTAGCTTTAATTAGCCAGGAAACAGAAATGGGAGAGGGAACACAGTATATCTACACTATCAAAAGATGGAACACTTTTTAAACTTCCTTTGGATTGGAGTAGAGGAGGCTGTTAGCATAATTTATTGGTATAAGCAAGACAATGTTTAACCCATACATAGTCGTGTTAGGCAACAGAACTACAAGGCATCAGGGCAGCATCAGGTGTAGGTAACTCGTAAATGGCAGCTAAGAACATGCAAGATGACATTTTGAGATGATAACTTCATCCTTGCAGAAGAATAATTCTGTAATTTTAACACTGGTTTTAGTAACCTACAGTTAGTAAAGAAAATGAAGTCATGCATTATTTGTATAAAGGAAAATGTCACTTAATGGAATCTTTTCTCATAATATGGAATTTTGTTAAACAAAAATGTTTGATGCTTTGATACATTAAAACATGATTATGGTCTTGCCATATTTCAGGATGGACAGGTATGGATGACAAGTAAGGGTACTGAGTTCTGTCTTTGCTCTTGCACTGTAGTTCGATAAGGTACAAAGAGGTCTTGCCTCCAACACTTACCAGAGTATGAAATATGTAGGTGGGTCTCCATTTTCCACATCACTAAGAAACCACACAACTCACAGAATGCTCACTATACAAAAGAGTGGCCAGGTGACTCATCCAAAAGGGTCCCCCAAAAACTGGCAAACCTGCCAAGTCTTCTGGTCCTCTAAACTAACCCCCATTGCCTACCAATTAATAAATTCAGTTCTATCTGTATGGCACTGTGTACCCAAGGCCTGTAAGTCACTAGTAGGCTGCAGCACTTATTGTGCCACCACTAAAGTCGCAAGTACAAATATGACTCTAGACCTACCACTGCAGCCTAGCGGGCAGTTTTCAAACTGCCATTTCTACTTGTAAAAATCTCCTGTTTGAAAGGCCAAAACCTTCCTTTTTAATGTCTATAAATCACCCCTTAGGTAGGCCTTAAGTGTCTATAGGGCAGGGTGCATGATATTAAAAAACCCGGGCATGGGTATTTTATGTTTTACCTGCCCTTGCAGTGAAAAATCTCCAAAGTTGTTTTTCACACCTGAATGGCTGGCTCTCCCATTGACTAACACTGGGTTAGAATATAATCCTTATAACTAATAACTTAAGTTTGGGAATGGCTAGAGAAATACTTTAACCACTTATTTTAATAGTTACATTATATCCACTTTTATGTGAAAGTCGAATTTTATATAACTATTAAGGAAAGGTGACTTTAGAAAGTCTGCCTCTTCCAGAAGGTGTGAATAGATCCCAGGAAAGGGAACAACAGGGCCTTGGATGGTAGGAGGTGTGACCTTCTCCTGACATGATGACCTGGAGGATGTGTCCACCAACTGCACAAGCTTCAAAGGGGCATCCCCTGTAGCAGGCAAATGTAACTCACACCTAGACGTGCTCTTTCCAATGTCCAGGAAGTTGGGATGGCTCAAATCCCAGTGGGGGGAAAACCTGTTTCAGAAATGGTTTGCAGGGGGAGTTTCTCATTTCCCTACACACATCTCATGGGTTAGCCCAGAACTATACCAAGGCAAAAAAAAAAGGTTCTGCCATGTTGGATTTTTGCAGATCTGTGGAATTGTTTAGAGCCAAACCTCTAGGAAATTATGTCTACATGCATAGGGTTGCCCCTGGGAACATTTTACCTATTGGTACAACCCAACCCATAAGCTAGTTCCAGGCATAAATTTGGCACACCTGGAGACCTTAATCAGAACACATGTGGACCTGTGGAAGATAGGACGACTGCACCTACTGTTTCACCTATGGAGAGAAACCACAAGAGCAGGACTTGCTCCAACTTGTACCCATGACAGAAAAGTGGACTCCAAGGGCTAGTTGGCTAGCATCCTGTTACGCTCCAGGAACACAAAAGCTGCAAGAAGCCCAAATCTTTGCTTAGCCCAGCTGACCAATTCCAACTGGATATTTCCTGAACCTTGCTTCTGGGAGATTCATTCCTAATCCACAAGTGGTGCCTAAAAGGTCCTAGACCCTTGGCTGGTGTGAGAATGTACCCCTTCCCGTTCACAACTGCAAGACTAGACACTTAAAAATGTTTTCTTAACTTTTACCAAAAGAATTAGAAACTACCATGGGACCACTTGAAAGCTGCAGTCGCCTACATTGAACTGCTGGTCGGATTCAGCTTGCCGGTTTGCCCCACTGAAAGGATCTTGATTTCCAGAAAAGTTTATGTCTGAACATAGAGGACTTCACCAGGACTAACGTGGAGCCCCACCCCTTCATCGCAACACCTTCCTGGGCCTGGAATTAAGAATTTGCCAGCTGGAAGCTTTCACACCATCAATATCAAGAGCCTCGAACTTCCCAGTATAGCTGAGGCTCCCACCGAGGACCCATTTTTCAGCTGGCCGCCTTCAACGAGCCCCTCTTCAGATCGAGCCTGCAGCCAGGCCTGATGATGGCCTCGTCGACTAGGACATTTCTCTAGAAAAACAAGTAGGTCAGAAGGTAAACTTTCCACCAAAATGAACCTGGTCCCTGTATCTGACCCGTGCTCCATTGCGGTTGACCTTAAGTTTGACTCGGTCTACCAGATGCCCGCAGTTGGTGCTTTATGCTTTTTAGTGCTAGAATTATTTAAAACGTTAAAAAATCATATCTTTGGTTCCCTACTGCAAATTTTTCCCATTTTGGTGTCTGCTTGTTCTTTTAAATTTTACTCTATTTTTATCAATTGGAGTGGGATTTTTCTTGTGATGGGTTTTCTACTTTCTGTTTTGGTACTGTTTTGTTATACATTATAAGGATAACACAAATCATCAAGGAGTTCCCCGACCATATAGATGAACTAAACCAAAAGCTGAGTTCCTTGATAAGGTTAAAGAACTTCGAGGTTTTTTAAAAGGCGCAAGGGAAACATGCAAAAAGATTCAAACTTTACTACAATTGCTCTACGGAGAGTAAAAAAATATGTTGCCATAAATATCTCCTTTCTTCTAGCCATTGTACTGCTAGAAAAACAGCAGAAAGAAAGGCAATGTTTCAATTTTCATTCTTGAAATAGCTACTTTAATTTTGTTCCGTGACATGACCTGCTTTTCCCCTCAGCTGCTTGCTCTGGTAGCAGGCATTTTGACCTGAGAACTTAACTGTAATACGTTATTACAGTTGAGTTCTGCCGTCATTTCTTTATAATCAGCGACTGGGCGCTTCAGAAGTCGATGATTATACAGAAATTAGATGTGGCTTTGTATACAAGGATTGCAGAATCCCATGTATTATAAAGTACTTACCCAAAGCAAATGATGTATGCCTACCTGCCTATCCTGTCTATCTCCCACAGGCCTTATTAATTGCTCGTAGATAATGATACTCTAGAACTGCAATGTTGTCTTCTGTTTGAGTGCAATGCTTTCCTTCCACCCACAGGGCTGACACACCAACAACAAACACACTGCAATTGGGATAGGAGCATAAGAACCATTAACTGGGAATCAAAGAGGGATCACAGGTGCAGGAAAACATGGAAACCAGGGGAATGGGCCAGGTAGATCCCATGTATCACACCGTCTAGAGCCCAGCAAGAATTTGAGCACCTTAACATAGTAAAGAATTCACCTACACCCATATTTAAAGACAAGACTGCTCGGCTAACAAGCCAGCTATTGGCTCAGCCCAGAGGAATTCACGAATGCTATTAGCAACTTACATTGCCACTCAAACATCAGCATAATGACCCTCATAGGGAAGGCAATAGCTAGCCCTTGCAGTATGGATTACAGGAAGGCACCAAGCAATGTTAAACACCGCGCTGCGGGAGGGGCTTATACCACAAACATGGAAACATGCCAAAATCCTCCCTCTTTTAAAGAAACCTACGGCAGACCCTGAGGTTGCCAGTAATCACAGGCCTATCTCCCTCCTGCCCTTTTTCTCCAAGGTCCTGGAGAAATATGTTAATGAAGTTACCACGAAATATGTGGAGGCCAATTATCTCCTGCACCCGAGCCAGTCTGGCTTCAGAGCCAACTTCAGCACGGAAACTGCCTTGTTAGAAGTCGCTGAGACAATAAAAGCCACGTTGGATAGAGGAGGTAACGCGGTCTTGGTGTTGTTAGACATCTCCGCTGCCTTCGATACCGTTCCCCACAATAGATTACTGCAAAGACTTAAGGAGGGCGGGATCGGAGGCACGGTATTGAATTGGTTTACGTCCTTTTTAAGTAACCGCTCACAAATAATCTGGTCACCACCTTTCACCGCAGAAATCCCCCCCCTGAACGTCGGGGTTCCGCAGGGCTCAATTTAGAGCCCTACATTATTTAATTTGTATATGGCCCCCCTTGCCCTTCTCGCCGAGAAGCACGGCGCTAAAATTGTGTTGTACGCGGACGACACTCAACTGCTGTTCACGTGCGAGAAGGGTATTGAATTCAATGGGACTACGATAAACAACTGCCTCTCAGAGTTTTTTTCTCAGCTCAGTCGAAACCAACTGAAGTGTAACTCTGAAAAATCAGAGATTATTTTTATCGGCTCTCGTCCATATGAAGCATGGCATACCTGGTGGCCGCAGGACATATCCCCCCCTCGTCTGCTGTTACTATCGTGAAATACCTAGGGGTTAAATTGGATGCCACCCTTTCCATGAAGGCGCAAGTCCAATCAGTGGCTGGGGCTTGTTTTGGGACGCTGAAAATGCTGAAGAATTTTCTCCCCCTACTTCCAATCTCCCACAGGAAAACAGTTGTCCAGGCCCTCGTGGTGTCGAGACTGGACTACGTCAACTCCATGTATTTGGGACTACCGGAGTACCTACTCGGCCGACTTTAGATGATTCAGAACATGGCGGCCAGGGCCATCTTTCTGACTAGACCTAGGACTCGTACGTCTCATCTTTTGTCCTCACTTCATTGGCTTCCGGTGAGGAAAAGAATTCATTTTAAAGCTCTAGTCCTGGTTTTCAAAGCTTTTCACAAGATTGGAGCCCCCTACCTAAGGGAAAGATTTCAGCCTTATACACCACTGCGCACCTTGAGGTCCTCTACTCAGTGCTTGATCTCGACTCCGAAGGTCCTGCTCTCTCGGGTTGAGGGAAGGTCTTTTCAAGCAGTAGCATCTCGATTATGGAATGGCCTCCCTCTCCCTCTGAAACAGATCCCGGACCTCTTTACTTTTAGGCGGAATCTGAAAACATGGCTTTTCCAGCTTTAGGCCTATTCCGATTCTGTGGCGAGGGTGGGTTTTCTGTTTGCTGTTATGTGGTCTTTTCTCTTAGCGCCGGGACACTCTTGGGAGTAGCCGCGCGCTCTATAAATACCAGATAACATAACATAACAATGTGCTAGACTCCCCCTAAGCTTAGTTGGCAAGTTGGAAGACCTGCACCCCAACTGCAATACAGCACAAACTATTTTTTAGTAAACTGTCTTTAGTAAACGCTCTTTAGAGATCGGCCTCGGGGGACATAGGAACAACTTGCATATGAATTCTGGAGTACTTCGGTGCGGGCTGTGACCCCGTTTGTGATCCACGAGCAGCCCAGCTGGGGGAGATCGCAACTCTGATTTATCCCAGCGCCAGGAGGTGTGAGAACTGTTACGCCAACCAGAGGGGTGGTGCTGACACCCACGAGCGCTCTTAGCGTTGCTGGTATTTCCGCAGCGTGGGTCGCATCTGTGAATTCTGGAGTACTTTGGTGGGGGCTGTGACTCCATTTGTGATCCATAAGCAGCCCTGCTGGGGAAGACCACAAATCCCAGTTAGCCCTGCGCCAGGAGGCGCGAGAACTGTGACAACCGACCTGACAGGCGGGGCTGACACCCACGAGAGCTCTTAGCGCTGCCGGTGTCTCTGTGTCTCGGGCCACACCCGGGCAAAGCCCAGGCCAAGAACGGACCCATCAGCGGACAGAGGAGGCTGGGCTGGGTCAAACCCCTTGGTTCCATCGTTTGCTACACTGTAACTCTCCTAGTGAGTTAATCTGCATATTACATTGTTTGGAAGACTATTTCTAGCCATGGGCAAGCGTAAAGTGGCAGCAGGAAAGGCCAATACCACCATTAATCCTCAAGCTGGCACTACATTTGATTCCTTTTTGGTACGAGCAGTTAGTGTTGTCTCCAAGGAGATAGAATTGGCAGAGAGACATTTATCTCTCGACATTGGGGGAGAGGCTCAGCCTTGCTACATCGAGTGTGGAGTCACCACCACCGGGTTCCAGCGAGGTCGTTCCTGCAAGCTGCTCTGGCCTAACCGCCTCTCTGGCCTTGAGTCATGCCTCCTTGACGATTTTGGACAAGGAACCAACTTCGGATACCCCTGACTCGCCCTTTACCACTAGTTCTTGTGAACCCTCTGCAAGGAAAAATAGGAAAACTAAAACTGGGCCTTCCTCCGGCAATGCCAAGAAGCAGGGGTCTGTTGTTCGCACAGCTACTAGTGTTTGGGAATTTGCTGGTCATGGCTTTCTGCAGGTGGTGACGGCACCAGTTACTAATCCTTCCACGTTAAGTGAGGGGCCCAGACCATTTTGGGAAGCTGTACTGGAGCAAGTTAGAATTATATTAGCTTCTGTGATTTTTCCACTTCTGGATAGGATAGGTGCATTGAAAGGGTTAATTCGGGAACTGAGCGATAAGCAGAGTCCCCCATCAGTACCCGCAGCCTCCAGGCAAACACGTCTCCAAGCACCTGCTAGTAATGGACCGAGCACAAATCCCAATACTTGTTACCGTAGATAGGGGTCTCACAGCTGCAGCACCTGTACTCGCACCTCTCACAGAACCAGGGGCAGGGTCTCTTCCCTCAACTAGCCGTTCCCCAGTTGGCTTTGGGGGGGTAACATTTCAAGCAGGTTTCCTCTCCAGCCCCATCCCACGCGAGCTGAGCACCCCTTGAACCTACCACCAGAATGCTCTCGATATGTTGAAGTTTTGTTAGGGGTGCCCTCCCACAGGAAGGAAACATATTTTGAGCTAAAAAATAAAATCTGCCACTGGCTTCCACAGAATTCTGTATTTGCCATGCCTGGGATGAAGATATTCTATTGGTGAGGAGAATTGCGTGAATAGGCCGATCACCCAAATCAATCGAGGGTGATTGCATGGTGATAAACTGCAGGAGCCCAGGCCTGGTGCACCGCCTGATCAAATTTGGATACAGGGCTGGAAATGTAGGATGAACTGCAGGCATTGTTCCATTAGACTATTTTTACAAGCTTAGCCCCACCAGCTCTTTTGGCCAGCTGGCAAGGAAGGGACCAGCCTACCACAATTTGGAAGCGTTGGGTACTGTCCCCATCTCTAACAGATATCTTCCACTCTCAGACCTGGACGCTAAAGACTGTCTTGCTCATTCCATGGTCCGACAGAGTGGGCCTGGTATACAGAGCGATTCTGGAACTGGTTCTTCACTTCCTGAAGTGGCATTCCATTCTCACCCTGGACTCGGGTCTCTTAGGCCCTCCCGTGGAAATCTGCTGCAATAACATGCGTCTAATAGGCCACATCCTCCCGCATTTGTCATTCTTTGGACCAGATGTACGACCATTTTGCGAGTGCACAAGTGGTTGCAAATTGATTTGCGAAGCAAATCGGTCATACACAATGTACGACAGGCACTCGCCAAAAATGTTTTGCGATGTGACTGAATACCGACTGAGCAAATTGGCTCGTTTGCACATGCAATTTACCATGAATCAAAAACAGGTGGTAACAGGGCCCAACCTATAAAAACAGCCCCAGAATGCATCAGAAATCTTTCCACAATGGCTGCCCTGTACGTGATAGCGAGGAGGATGCGGATACTGGCTGCTCAGCAAAGGAGGCGGGGACAGGAGAGGATATTCAGAGTCAGGCAACCCTTGTTTGAGAACACAGGGGAAGAGATATATGAGCAGTGCAGGCTGAGTAGCACTGTGATTCTAGAGCTAATAGACACCTTGAAGCCACAACTAGAAAGCAGAACCCAGTGCTGCAATGCAATCCCCACACATGTCCAAGTGTTATGCTCCCTCCACCTATTGGCCACTGGTAGTTACAAAGATGTCATTACAGTGGCAGGAGGCGTGTCGCAGAGTGCGCTTTTGCGTTTCTTACACAATTTCTTAGATGCCATGCTCCACCACATACTCCACCACATCTACCTGCCCAGAGATGATGTGGAACTAGAAAATACCAAAATGCAGAATAGCAAGGTTTCCACAGGTCATTGGGTGCATAGATGCGACCCATGTGCCCATATGTCCCCCATCTTGCATCGAATACATATTACAGAATCAAAAAAGCACACATTCCCTCAACATTCAAGTTGTCTGCAATGCATACATCATCATCACGGACATTGTGGGCAAATATCCAGGGAGCACCCATGACTCATACATCTTTAGGTACAGTGGCATATACCAGAAATTAGAAAGAGGTGACTTTGATGAATGATACCTACTAGGTACTGAAATTTCGTGTCCACAGTGAGATGTACTGGCACTTTTATTTCTGCCTGCTTGTTGTCTCACCATCATATATCTCTAACCAGGTGACAGAGCGTATGCTCTGCGGCCATGGATACTCACACCGTACCTGTCTCCCAACAACCCACATGAAAGGCGGTACAACATGGCGCATAGGCGCACCAGGTCTGTGATTGAGCGCACAATTGGCCTCCTAAAATTGTGCTTCCGGTGCATTCACAAGAATGGCAGAGGCTTGCAGTATGTGCCTGAGACTATCTGCAAAATAGTGGCAACCTGTGCCATACTCCACAACATAGCCTGCAGGGGTGGCTTGCCCATGGAGGTTTCTGATTCTGACTCGGAGGATGATGAGCCTGGCCTACCTGCCCAACAGACAAACGAGGGAAGCTCATCAGCAGTGGGGAGAAGGCACAGGGACCACATAGCCAGACAGTATTTTGGAAGGTACGTCCAAGCCATTGACACACTACCCTCCACAAATGACAATACGAAATGCAATTTTCACAATGAAACTTTTCCTTTATTTTGAGGGCATGACAAAAAATTGTTGACCAACCTGTCCATCTCCATGAATGAATATTAGATTTATAGAGCGCAAACTTAGCCCCAAGGCGTCAAGGCGCTACAGGAGAGACAATTTTACAGAGTAAAGTAATATGCTCAGACTGATATTTGTGTAAAGAGCCAGGTCTTCAGAGCCCTTCGAAAGAGAGAATGGGACGCTTGTCCCGACAGATCATCTAGGAGTGAGTTCCACAGCCTGGCAGCAGCAATGGAAAAGGCCCTGCCTCCCCATCTAGCCTTCTTGAACCTTGAGACTATCAGCAGATTTTTACTTGCCGACCTAAGACGCTTGATAGGAACATAGCGCTGAAACAGCCCTTTGATGGAATCGGGGCCTAGCCCATAGAAAGCATTGTGGGTCAGGCAAAGGGTTTTAAACAAAATTCTTCGATCCAAGGGGAGCCAATGCAAAGAAATAAGAGAAGCCGAGACTGAATGATATTTTGGAAGGTCCATCACCAGCCTAGCAGCAGCATTCTGCACCAGCTGCAAACGTCGCACCATACTCTTGTTAATGCCCAAGTAGAGGGCAATACAATAGTCCAGTCTGGATATCACTAAGGCAATGACTGCCTGTTTTCGTGAAGCAAACAAAAGAAACTGGGAAATTTTCCTGAGGATCCTGATGATTCCAAAGCACGTGGACACTGTTCTGCTGATCTGCAGACTCAGAGAGAGAATTCTCCACTATGACCCCTAAATTTTTACCATGGGGTACAGGGCATGGACAGCAGCCAAGCATGTCTGGCTACCAGTCGTTGGACCAAATGTTCTGTTGGTTTCCAAAGATCAAGACCTCTGTCTTTTCCCCGTTAAGTCTGAGATCGTTTTTGACCATCCAGGAAGAGACTGCCTGCATACAGCTTTTAAAATTCGCAGCCGATTCCCTGATGCTGTGGGTAATGGACACCATAATTTGTGTGTCGTCAGCATAGGACAACACCTCAAATCCAAATGATCTAACAACCTTAGCCAGTGGGGCAACATAAATATTAAAAAGGGTCGGGCTCAAAGAGGAGCCTTGCGGAACTCCACATAACAGGGGACTAGGAGCCGAGTGGAATTTGCCCATTTTCACTATCTGTACCCGATCACTGAGGAAGGAGGTAAGTAGCTTGAGGACCGTGCCACCGATCCCTATCTCCTTGAGTCGTTCCACCAGCCTCAAAGGAGACAGGGTATCAAAGGCTGCGGTTAGGTCAAGAAGAATCAGTAGCGTAGTATGCCCTGCGTCGACCTGAACCCGGATGTTATTAAATACCGCAGTTAACGCTGTCTCAGTACTGTGATAGCTTCTAAAGCCATGTTGCGAACTATCAAGCAACTGGTTATCCTGTAGATAAGCGCTCAGGTGAGAATTTAAGTGTTTCTCTATAATTTTGGCTGGGACTGCTAGCAGGGAAATTGGGCGATAATTCTTTAGTTCCATTGGGTCCAGGGAATGCTTTTTTAAAAGCGGTTTGACCACTGCCGTCTTCCAGGAGGTGGGGTATTGCCCCACGGAAATGGCTACGTTGAGTACTGCAGTAAGATGGGGAACAATGACTTCTCTTCCTGTTTTTAACACCTTCAGGGGGCATGAGTCCAGAGGGGACCCAGATGTAATTCCCCCTAACAGGAGGTCCGTAGATACTGGAGACATAGGAGGGAAGGTAAATAGCCTCGGTAGTTCCTCCGTGATTACCGAATCATTCGGTTGGAGGTGTGACAGGTTGGGAGGAGCAGATAGGGCAATTTCAGTGTTGGAAGTTTCCAACGAGGAATATATATCTGTAATTTTGGTGCGGAAAAAATCCGCCATTCTGTCACAAAGCTCTTGAGAGAAACCCGACAGATCAGAGACAGGGGGGAAATAAGAGAGTTGATGACATTAAAGAGTTCTCTAGGTGATTTAATGGATTCTGTAACCTTTAAATAATATGATACTTTTCCTTTATTTTGAGGGCATGACAAAAAATTGTTGACCAACCTGTCCATCTCCATCCGCATAACCCAAAAAAGGGTATAACGGTAATGTGGCTATTGCACCACCAAAGAAAAATAAATTGGGCCGCTGTATGGCACATTAGTGGTAACAAGTCATTTCTTGCCTCTACGTCCGGCATGGGGAATCTGGCAGGCGGAATTACAGGCTGCCGGCTGCTGCTTCTATGCTGCATTGGTGTGTCTGCAGCAGAGACACTACTGTGGCTGGGCACCTCACTGTCTGCTGCTTTTGTTGCTACTCCACTAGCACACATGTTGGTTTGTATTGCCTCCACTGCAGCTGTTATCTGTTGCAGCCCTCTCGCAACGTCACCGCTGTAGTGTCCCATCTCTATCTGCAGACCCAGGGTGCACTTGGTGTGTTGTGTGGTTGCCTGCGCCAGCCTCCCGATTGCCCTGGTCATTGTGTCCATTCTATGTGCCCGGCTGCGCTCCATGAGCCTTTGCGGCCCTCTCTCTTCAGACAACTCTGTACACAGCTGCCCAATAGACCCTGTAAGAGCATCAAATTTTCCCTCAATGAAGGCCTGGTTCTCGGCCATCTATTGGGTGATATTGAAAAATGCCTGGCTCAGCTTTGTGTTAATGAGCCTAATCTGTTTTTGCTGCAGGCACTGAACCTTCAGCAAGGCCTGTTCCAGGCCACCAAACACCACCTGATTGGCTACTCCAGCATAGGAGGGAGTGTGCAGCCTTGCTTGCAGCCGCCTTCCTGACTGCTGTGTTGGACGCAGCAGCCGGACCCTGGTGACTGGAGTGCATTGGAATGGTGCTGGCTGCTGAGATATCTATCACTGGAGCCTGTGGTGACCTGGATGCAGCAGTAGCCTGGACATTTGAACAACTTGGCTGACTTGCTGTTCCCTCATCCTACCCTTCCTCCATCTGGCCCTGCTGCTGGAGTTCGTCTGCGTCATCTGCCCTTCGCTCTCCTCCCAGAGGTGTATCTATGTGGCAAATAGAAAAATAAAGAAAATTAATACGTGAGACACTACCTCAGTGGTGGTACTATGTTTCTTAGCTCATATCAGACCTTAACTGCACTGTATGTCACTGACTAGGTTTCCCACAATGCAGCAAATGTGACTTTTGGTTCATGGAGATGGAGCATCCAGATGTATTTGGGTGTGTGGTATGCATGTGGAGAGTAGGCTTTTGGCTGAAATGCTTATATTGTACACATTTCACACTTACCAGGGGGTGGTGAGATGTGTCGAGGATACCGAATCCAACCACTGCCTCTCTCTCCAGGGTACTCTCCACCATAGTCTCTGCTGTTGATGGTTCCGAGACATTGCATGGGCCTCTTCCTATTCCTTGGACTTCACGCAGCCATGCTGCCACCCTCTGCTTGGTCCTGGAGTGCGGGTCATACCGCCTTTTCTTTAGATCATCCAGGGACCTGTTGGCCACACCCAGGGCATTTATGCGCAGCCGCATCTGTCTCCAGATTTTTCTTTTGTACAACTTTGGGACAGTGTGAGATGCCCTGCCAAACAGTAGCTCATGGTTGTTGCAGCATTCTTCTACTAGTATGTTCAGTTCCTGGGGAGCGTGGCTTGATAGCCGAAGATGGCGGACGCATGAGCTCACGGCTCCGCACTGGCCTACCATCTATCCTAACTCATCTCGCATAGCTCTGGTCCCATACGCTTAGCGGGGCGCACTCTGAGCCCGGGGAGAGCCGTGGCAGTGGTTGGGGCTGCTTGGCGGCCGATCGGGCCCGGAAACCCTGTGCTTGGAGTATCTGGGAACGGGTCTGCACCCCTGGGTTGGAGGCCGGAAATCTCAGTGGTGGTGGTGCGGGCGGCCCAGGGCCGCGGCCCGGCTTGCCCGCGCTTGAGAGTGCTGCAAAACAATTGGCTCCCTGCTTAGACTACGTCTTCTAGAAGTGGAGTGGCGGCGCTGGGCTAAATACCCTCGGAGCGACACACGGAGGCCCGGCGACTGCGGAGTGGTGAAGAATCCGGGACCGGGGTTGTCCCCATGTGACCTGGGTGAGGCCTGTAGTCCTGCTGAGCCTGGAAGCCGAGGCTATAGACCGACTGAGTTTCAGTCGGCGGAGCAACCAGACGACGTACAGGAGTGGTGAGTGATGGTGGTTGGAGCTCGGGGCCCGGTGGTGGCTGTGAGGAGGAGAGCAATGGGACTAGGTTCCCGCCCCTGGCTGGTCCTGCTTCCCCTGCGGAGGCAAAGCAATTGAGGCCCCTTTTGGCGGAGCAACTCCTAAGCCCCGAACGGGGTCCTGCCACCGAGGGGGGGCGTTGGTAGGGAGTCTCGACCCCGGAGGGAGATCACTGAGGTCCGCAGAACCAAAGCGTCTCCCTGATGCTCGGTGAGGACCCGAGGCATGGGAGGCAGGAGACACAACGGGCTGCATGGAAAGTGGAAAGTTGTGGCATCCGGATGCACGCCCTGTGAAAGAGAAGAATAGTGAGGACTTTCCCTACCGGGTGGGGGAAGCCCCAGGAAGGCCTCCCCTCCTTTGTGACCTCTTTTTCCTCTGTGGAGGGCCATGTACTGCCCCTCTCTACTACCGCCTCATCAGACCCAAATTCAGGGAGACGGGGGAGAGACTGAGCTAGATGGGGCCCATATTTTCGCTGGGAATTGGTCCAGGCCATTGAAGGGGTGCTTCCCACACTCCCCACCCTCTTGTCTCCCCTCCTTGGAGTGGACCCCCCCACCCGCTTGCTCCAACAGACTTTGCCCTGATCTTGTTGACCAGGGTCCTGGATTACTTTGGGCCCCAAGCGGCAGGCACTGCCTCCCCTTGCAGCGCACTTCGCACACTTGGGGCCAAGGAACATTGACATCACATAGAGGCCCACACCGATCTGACTAGTGCCCTGCTGCCTGACGGACACCCTCATCAAGAGAGGAGGGCTACACAGTGCCTTGTTGCCTACGCTGGTGCTGGGAGATCACGCCCCGTCTACAAGGTTGCTCCGAGGTGAAGCGATCCGTGATCACTGCTGTGATTATAGACACTGCACCCATTTTGCAATCAAAAGATGGGCAAAACCAGAACGAAGCCAAATGGGGCTACCCCAGAACAGCAAGAGGACTCTCGGGAACAGGCGCAGGGAAACTCTGGAGCCTTGCCTTCAGCGGACCCGGTACAACAGCGATTGTCTAGAATTTTAGAAGCCATCGCAGACACTAAAACAACATTGCACCAAGATATCAGTGCTGTCTCTGTGGGGTTGGGGCTTCTCCGGACAGAGCATAAGAAACTGTCCGAAAGAGTGAAAGTGGTAGAGTCCGAGATTGTGGAGCTTACACCAGCACAGCAAGCACTGACACGCCAGGTGGCAGAACTCTCCGACAAAGTCCGAACGCTGGGGTGCAAGGCAGAGGATGTAGAAGGCCACAGCAGGAGAAACAATATAAGGGTGCTTGGTCTGCCGGAAGGGGTGGAGGGCGGCGATATGATTGCCTATTTGGAACCCTGGCTCAATGCGGTGGTCACGCCAGGGTGCTTGTCAACGTTCTATACTCTTGAGAGAGCCCATCAAGTGCCGGCGCGACCGCCGGTTCCGGGCCGCCATCTACGACCTGTAGTGGCCAGGCTCCTACACTACTACATAAAGCACGAACTGATGGCCCCTTTGTGGTGGACAATAGTAAAGTCTCCATATTACCAGACTATACACTAGACGTCCTGCGATGACGGGCTTTATTCTTTGAAGTCAAGAAAGCACTGCGGGAAGAAGGTCTTCGATACTCACTAATTTTCCCTGCACGACTCCATATAGTATTAGATGGAAAGTCCCATGTTTGTGAGGATCCCAGGATGGCGTGGGACTGGATTGATGCATATTGAACTGAGGGCCCACCTGCGGAGCCGGGGCCTGTAGAAGCACCTCAAAGTCACGGACCCAGGAAGAGAGCCAGGACACGACCCAAGCGAGGCCCATCGAAGAAGCAGAGCCCATACCAAACGGAACGGGAGAGAGCGGCGGCATTGCATGCTATGGATGAGATCGTGCAGGATGGAGGTCCCCCCTCGGAGGCGGGGGCAAGATACTCAGCAAGATACTAGTGCTCAGATTGCTCCCATATATGATGACCCTCATACATACTGTCCAAAACGGTTTAATTCCATCCCATAATACCTCCTATAACCTGTGCAGACTCTATGCAGTGCTTTACCACTCAGAGGCATGATCCCTCACACAATCTGTTATCCTATCAATTGACCTGGAGAAGACTTTTGATATGGTAAACTGGGATTATCTTCTCGAAGCTATGACATGCATGCGCCTTGGGGAAGGGTGGGTGAAATGGGGGCCCCATGGCATGGGTCAAGACGGGCAAAACAGTATCCGCACAATGTAGGATTACACACGGTACCCAACAGGGTTGCCCCCTGTTGCCTCTTCTATTTGCCTTGGCAATAGAGCCATTGGCTGCGTTTTTGTCACCAGGGAGGTGAAGGTGTGGGGCTTGCGGTAGACGGGAGAGTGCATACCATCTCCCTCTATGTGGACGACCTCCTGATTTATCTGAAGGACACTGGGAGGTGCTCTCACTGCTATACAGCTCCTGGATCGTTTCAGGTTGTTATCGGGCTTAAGGGTCAATAAAAATAAAACCTACTTATTCCCAGTGGCTGGGCCCCTGCCCAGACCCCTGGCCCTATCTGCTGACCTTAATTGGACATCTAACACATTGAAATATTTGGGTATTCACGTCTTCCACTCCCTAGATGATTTGAGGGAGGACAATCTGGATAGGGTGCTTCAGTCGCTCCGAACATGCGTACTCTTCTGGCGTACCCTGCAGCTACCCATAATGGCCAGGATTTCTCTGACCAAAATGGTCATGCTACCCTGCCTCCTATATTTCTTTGTCAACTTGCCAGTCTTAATGCCTGCGGGTGGTTTTGACAATTGGATTCTTTACTACGGGACTTGATCTTGGGAAACGGGCGGCGGAGAGTCTCAATAAAGTCGCTACAATGCCCCATGACAGAGGGCCGCCTGGAAGTGCCAGATTTTGAGCTCTACCTCTTGGCTTCCCAACTGCAATGGTTAGCGCAATGGCTAGAGGGAGTGAACACAGAGGGGACATTTTTGATGGAGCCCAATGTGCGCCCCCACCTCTTATTAGCCAAGCTCCTTGACCCCACAACAATAGTCCCATACCAATCGACACTACAGACCACCGCCCTGCAATGCTGGAAGCGATGCATGGCAAACCTGACTGAGACCCCTAGGTACATGCTGGTGTTACCATTGGTGGGGTTACCCCATGGAGACCCACAGTCGATAATCACAACGCAACAAATGACGACCTGGATGGAGGCCAGACTAGAGACGGTGGGCGACTGCTAACAGGAGAAAACTCTGCTCCTGTTCGCAGAGTTGATGAATGAATGTGGCCTCCCAAATAGCGAATCCGTTTTTCGATGCAGCATGATGACATCACAACCAGAAAGTGATGCAGGACATGCTGTCACCTGTGTACTAAGAGAGACAGAGGAGGAGGCAGACTGCAGGAGCACAGCAGAAGGAAGCAATTTTGGAAACCAGAATACCCTGTGTAAGGACATCAGCATGGCTTCTGGAACAAGTGAGAACAAGGCAGCACAGCGGAAGAGGAAGCTGAAGTTCAGTGAGAAGGAGCTTGAAGTCCTCACTGAGGAAGTTGTACAGAGCCATCACAAACTCTTTGGGAAGCAGTCACTCCAGGTCCCTGAGTCGGAGAAACGCAAAATTTGGCTTGGAATCCAATCCAGAATCAATGCAGTGGGGGTCACACAGCGCTCCATAGAAGACCTGCGCAAGCGCTGGTATGACCTGTGGAGGCATGCCAAGGAAAAGGTTGCCGCCAGGCTTGCGGATGCCAAAAAGACTGGAGGGGGATCATCAACCCAAACTGCAAACACACCCCTGGAGGACCTGGTGGAGTCAACACTTCAGCCTGAAGCTGTAGTTGGAGTCACCCAGATCGACACCTCGGCACAGCCCAGTACTCCACAAGGTAAGATGCATGCAAATTACCATTCAATGCTAAATCTAAAAAAATACCCCTCAAATTAGATCAGGCTTAGTGTTGCAAATCCTACTCCAGCCACATTTTACTTGCTACACACAAATGCATTATGGGATTAGCAGACAGCAACCCCAATAGGAAAGGCAAGGAGGGATCAAAACAGCATTTGTGCTCTCAAGTACAACAAGCAAGTGAAAAATCTAGACACTGTGTGTTACCAATAAACTTTATTGAACAATACCCTGCGCAATGTGACATACATGTACAAAAAGAATACTGAATTTTCACTGTTTAACATCACAGATGTAGCTGCGCAGGAGTCTGACGAAGGTGAAGGCCATGACACCCAGGAGACTCAGGCCCAGTCAGGAGAGGAGACTCAAGTGGCCCCAGCAAACACAATACCTGCACCCACAAGACGCAGGACCACAGTGGCACCACTACCTGCCTTTGAAACAGAAGAGGAGAGCCAACCAGACCCTCAAACATCACAGGCTGGGCATACCCCCACAACAAGACCCCAAGTACAGATGAGGCGCAGCAACGTCCACAACCGGAGGCGCAGGACAAGGGCTCACATGGGAGCTGCTGAAGATGATGCTTCTGTCGCCTGGGGTGGGCTGGAGAGCCAAATGTTGACGGTGCAGCACCTGCAATGCAGGAACATGCGTTTAATGCAGGCACAACTTGGTTCATTGGCTACAAACATGGCAGGGATTAGGGACAGCATGAAGGAGTTTACTACAGCTGTGGTGGAAGGACAGAGGGACACGAATAAGAACTTTACAAATATCAGCCAAGCCATCCGTGAGTTGTGCAAGGTGATGCAGGAAGACCATGTGTCCCAACGCAAAAGGCATCATCATTTGATAGGGCACTTAGATGGGTACACTAGGGCCATCAACTGCCTGAGCACAACCACAGCTCAGCTGTCCCGTTGTGCTGTGGACATGCAGGTGGAGATGACCCATTGCGGTGGGGACGGGGCCATGGGACTCATACAGGTCACCAATGCTGTGGAGCAATTACAGACTGCCTCAGTTGTGGGCAACAATGTACTGGGTGGAGGGGAGAGTGAGGAGGCCTCCAGCATAAGTAGTTCTTGGCACCAGTGACCACGTGCAGGAGGCGCAGTACTAGGAGCACCTCTGCATCAGAAGGCTCCACAAAGGATGTGGCAGAGCCCACAGAACAGCCCACAGGAGTGCGTGGCCGCAGAAAGTAGTGTGGAATTGGGAGACAAACTAGAATCTGGTGAGGTAACCAGTATCATGCCATTTGTCAGGGCTGACATTGAAGTACCATGGCAATGTCATATTGTTTAATTTTGACTGTCACAATGCAAGTTTGCCCCTGGTATGTGTGCATTATCACTGCCACATTTTCTACAAAATAAATAACACAAACAATTAAAGCATGTAGTGTCTCGTCACATCATTACCCACCTTAAAAATAATGCTGTGTAATTTCTGCACATCTCTGCCTCCCCTTTGCTGCGCTCGACCCGCATGCTGCTGGTGTTGGTTATCCTGGCTGATTGTCTTCCTCAGGCTCGCTGTCTGAGAGTTCCAGGGGTATGCCTCTAGAAGTTGCAATGTTGTGCAACATGGCACAAGTGGCCACAATTTTGCAGCAGGTATCTGGCCTGTACTGCAATGCCCCGCCAGTCCTGTGGAGGCAGCGGAACCTACTTTTAAATAAGCCAAAGGTCCACTCAATCACGTTGCGGATGGAAATATGTGCTGCATTATATCGCTGCTCACTTGGGGTACTTGGATTCAGGTATGGCGTCCGTATGAAGGAGCGCAGAGAGTATGCGCTGTCACCTACAGGGTAGAAAGCAACAGATTACACACTACTATGTATCACCATGACCAAAGGGTCTGCAAGACATTTTTACATATGTTTGCCAAGCAGGTATCCTTCACCAAATTCACCCCCAAGGAGATGAGTGTGTATGCCACTGTGTCGGAAGATGTAGGAATCATGTGTACTGCCAGGGAAACTAGCCACTATGTCTGTGATGATGTGTTTCGAATTGCAGATGACTTGTATATTCAGTAAATGGTATGATTTCCTGTTCCTGTAAATGTACTAATTCACTGAGGGGGGACATATGGCTACATGCGTCACATCAATGCAACCAATTACGTGGGGAAATTGGGCTACCTGATAGAAATCAAATTTTGTTTGCTGCAATTCATGTGGTGTTGTAGGAAACCTTATGTGGTGGTGTATCCTCTGCAACATGGCGTCAAAGAATGAGTTGAAAAAAGCGTGATAGTGCACTTTGGGAAACCCCTCAAGCTGCAGCTATTACACCCTGGAAGCTACCTGACGCTAGGAGGTGCAGTGAACATAGGACCTGCACATGAGTGGGAATGGCATGTGTCCTGCGGGTCTGACGCTGCAGTTGGGGATCTAATTCAGTTATCAGATCATAGATCATGTCTGCATTCAACCTATATTTGTCATATATCTCTTCCTCTGTCTGCCCCAGCAATGTAACTCGCACTCTAAAAATGCGCTTCTGTATCCTCCTTCTTCTCTGTGCTGCTGCTCGTAGCCTCATCCTCCTCGCCATGACGTAGAGCCCTGCCATTGTGAAACATTCTGAGGCCTTCTGGGCCTGGTTAAATACTTTGCCAATGGTTCCCACCTGATTAGATAGTTTTCACTTGGTTAACACCTGATTTGAATTGGTGCTATTTTGCGAGTGCAAAATTGTGATTTCTGGGTCATTCGCAATTTGCGAATTTTCATGCATAGGTTTGCGATTACTAAATAGCGAATCGCTAATACAGATTCGCTATTTGACATTCGCTAAATAGGTAATCGCTATATTTTGCGAATGCAAGGGGAAGTCTGCGATCGCAAAATAGCCATAAGCAATGCATCAACCAAAATCGCAAACTGACAATTTTTGCGATTCGCACTGTTTGCGATCGCAAAATATCTTGATGCATATGCCCCATTTTCTAGAGTATACTGCTCTGACACAAATGGAGAAATAGGAGCCCCACACAAAGATTCAAAACAATGTATCTAATATCCTTTGTAAATACAGATATTAGCTTTACTCTGTAATAGAAACCGTGATGTGTGACCTACAAAGCAATGCGATGGGTAAACAAAATGCTGCCAAACAATTGTGTACGGTTATGTTTATTAACAAAATGCCAATTAAGATATCTTTTTAAAAAATAGTATGTCCAGTTCTTTTTCTGAGAATTTAAGTTTAGGCAGACGCTCCTTTCGTGCCTTCTCACTGTGCTTGCTGGACATTTTGGGTTTTCTTTTGGAGCCTACCTGCAGTGTTGATCTGTGCTGCTGCATCTTGCCATGTGCTATCAATTCTGATCAGGATCCTCCTGGGACACCCCTTCCTGTTTTGGGGTCCTTCTGCTCTCCCAGGAAGTGTTTCTGCAATTTTTTTACCACGGTTGCTCTTTGCGTGTGCAAAATAGCCTTTTCTGCTGCGTTCGCTATTTGCGAACACAAAACATGCTTTTCAGTGGCAGAAGCTATCTGCGAGCGCTTACTGACTCGCAATTAGCCTCCTCGCTAAAAAGTGATGCGAGTCTTTGCGACTCGCAATTTGGGGCCCAGTTTGGTACGTACATTGAATTTTGCGACTCACAATTTGCGAGTCGCAATCTTTTGCAAATTGCGAGTGGCAAATTTAAGCGGTGGTACATCTGGCACTTTGTGCCTTTACCATCAGTGATCCGCTGCCTAAGGCCTCTACTTGGCTCGTCTCCTGGAACTTGGCCGGTGTCAAAAACAAACTGGCATGTCAGGATTGGTGTGATTTTGCGGACTGGCTTGACATATGTTTGTTCCAGGAGACTTGTGCTGTCACACCCTATTTTCGATCTGAGTTTGCTAACTTCGACCAGCCTGCCTGCTTTTCTGGGAAAGGCAGGTCGCCAGGGTGGCGTGCATTTTGGGTGAAAACAACCTTGGTATGCTCTTCTAAAGTCATCGATTTAGGGTCTCCCAATGTTTTGTGTGTAATCTTGCATTTTACTGATGGGGTTTCGCTATGCTTGTTTAATGTTTAATGTAGACATGAGAGTAGCTCGTCCAGCCTAGCTGCCATTGATGTAATTACTGCCCACCTACCATCTTTACTGGCTGATGTTTACAGGCTTGTGGCGGGTGATTTTAATTGTAGTTTCAAAATTCTTGATATTGCTTCTGACACAATTAGTGGGAAAGAAGATGAAGTGTGGGCTATCCTGGAGCTTTTACTTAAACCGGTAAAAAAAATGGTCTGTGGTAGCCTTGCAATTAAACGCTTTTACCCTGAAGAATGGGTTGAGAACCTGTAATGAGAGAACCCCATCAGCTAGAAAAGGGAAGGAAACCTTTAATCGTCTTGGAGGCACCAGTCGCATTGATTATATATTGATGGACATCAGGATGTGGCCGCAAGTAATTGATATGAAGGTGATCCCTAAGCAAGACAGTGACCATAATGCCCTGGATCTATCCCTGAGTTATTTTGGTCTTAGTATTACTTCCCAGGACCACAACCCACTTGACAGGAGGCTACTAGCAACCAACAACTGTTGTAGATTGAAATGGAGTACCGTTGCTGCAACTCTATGGATCCAGATCCAATTGTATCAGGCTTTAACCTCTGCCTTGGAAGCTGGACTGGCGTTGGGAGGGAACTCTCTTGTGGAGGCTTCATTGAAGAGCCTTTCAGCCAGGGCTTTAAGAGGAATTAGAAAACTGTGGGGGGCGGGGGTCTCTCCAAAGGGCATGGCTGATGTAATTAAGGGCGTGGCTTAAAAAAACGTAAGCTAAACATCTGTGCTTAGCATAGCGTCCCGCCCGACTGGTAGTTAGCAGCTTCTGTCACTGCATCCAGATATAGAATACAACAAGTAACAATACACCTACAACAAGCCAGAACTATTGGCTTTGTCAATTGTTGTTAGTTGCCAAAGAGAGATAAGCAACAACTATGGCTTCGTTGTATATATTATTGAAAATGCTTCAGTTCTGAAATGGTGAGACTGAAAAAACTATAACGAGTCTCTTTGAAGTTACATCACAGGCAGTGGAGGGTGGTACTGCTGCAGAGTTAAGATTTGTTTTTCACTCTGTGGGTGAAGGCAAAAATGGAGAACCCGATAGGGACCTGTTTCGGCACCTGGTTTTTAGAACTGCCAGTGCTGAGCACCGGCTGGACCCGCCCCACTTAAAACCCTGCTTTCAGCGATTCATAACTGCCTGTTCTGCTCCCTAACCAAGCTGTTAATGGTGGAGGCCAAGTCTCTCCCCAAACAGGCCAGCACGGCGAAATGGTATAATAAGGCTTGCAGAGTAGCAAGGTGTGCCCTGACGGCTGCCATCTAAGGAGGGATTAGAGCCATAATACAGGAAGCTAGGGCCTCCTACAAAGTAGCCGTTGTAACGACTTGCGTGCTAAACTAACGCGTGGTAACGTCGCATGCGGTGTACTAATATCGTTGTAAAGGCTGGTCATTGTAAAGACTGCAGGTAAAGGATGTTTCCCGCCTGTCTCTCCATGTGAGTGTAACGGTATCACACCACAAAGTTGAAAGACCCAAGGATAGGAGAGAGGGGTAAAGGCATGGACAAGTTAGAATCTAAAAACAGACCTAGCATAAGCATTTAACCCAGCCCCACAGTGCAGGAGGTTTTATTTAGTAGGGATCTGTGGCTTTCCTGGTTTTCTCATGACAGACCATCCTGCTCTAAAAGCATTTTCTTAGCCTGTGGTCTACCGGGAACATGGCAGAGTAGGAGAATGACCACTTCAGTCCTGAGCAATGGGAGAGCCCTAGTTATGCTGAAGCCCACAATGCATTGACAGTGTTTGTCCTTTAGAGCCAAGGCTCATGATATTTATAGGAGTTGCTCATCCAAGTGCATACCATGCAGGAACCTCCGATCTACCAATAGCTAATCCATATGCTGACATGTTCAATCAGCCACAACATGACACATGCCCGGTGGAGTTGAGCATCCAGACTCGAATATGCTTTTAACACCTCCTAGAGAATGAGCATCATTCTTTGCATCTTAAAAGATCTAAAAGGTATGTTAATCAAACAAGCGCTAATCTATGTGCTTTTCAGAGCCGTGCATATCATGAGAAAATCGTTTAACATTAAAAGCACTAATAAAAATTAAAGCACACTATGTCTTCTTTTTGCTGATACTCTACTGTACCAACTGTCCACAATGATCCATTTTGGTCCCGTTTTCTGCAATGTGTCACATTCTGAGGAACCAAATGTCACACTGGATATGTGACTTATATCTTTTATTGGGAGGCAAGAGTAAAACCTGAATAAAATTGTCCCCTGCTACAACTTCACAATGTTGGACGATTAAACTAACTGTGCACATTTGTCACTTCACAGCGAAGAACGATGTTTGTTCACTTGTGCCTCCAAATTTAAGATGGAGGGTGACCCTGCCTCACCAGTAACTACTAACAGACAGCATTCCGCCTCCAGAAGAGCCTTCGATTTAGGTTTAAACCTATGTACAGTATACATTATTGATTTATTTATTGCTTTAGGTATTTCTGCTTTTGGGGCATTTTAAATCCTACAAAAAGTTATAATTTCGACTCAAACTGTTCAATGAATGCAACAAGGAGTAGATTTACAACGTTTCATATAGTGGTTAATTGGGACGCTTATGGTATGGGGCAAATCCAGTAATATTAATACACAAATGTGGTGATTATGTTGGGTACTACTTCTGGAGTTCAACAGGATTTATAGATATTAACAAAAATGTTGTAAAATTGGTCATGTTTTGTTCCCCATCACCAAATAGCAAAAGCCTGCTAGAAAAGACATGGACGACAAGTGAATATTGTGGTATTTCTGCACATCTGTAAACAGTCTTAGGGTAAAACTATGCCATGACTTTTCCACAGAGGGATATTAACTTTGCGAGAGAAACTCAATGGTTCACTCTCCCAGTCTGTCACCCTCACTCGGGGCCTAGCAGAAACCACCTCAGGGGCAGGTGGTTCACCGCCCACAGCGTATTCATGTCAGTGAGGGAGCGGTATTCAGATCTGGCCACTTACCAAAGATCGTGCCCGGTATCTCTTCTTTATTTCCTGGAAGATAAAACATGATGTCTCGGCCACCTGGGTTTTAATCACATTAAAAGACGTGCAGAGCCTAAAAGCGACTCTGAAACTGTTAGCATGAATGTGTTTTCTTCCCGCCGCTGGAATGTCTGTCTGAGATAATCATCCCAGGGTGGTGGTGGTGTGCAGAGAGGGAGCGAGGCCGCTGATTGCATCTCGGCGCTCCCGGGTGGTCAGCAGCCTGTAATGCCGAGATGCGCGGGCCTCATGCAGATAGCCGCTCGTGGAATGGCGGCGCTGATTACAAGAGGCCGCGCGCCTAATCCCCGGTTAACAAATCTTAGACAGAAGCTAAATAAACTGAACGCAAGCATTTCCTGAAGCCGTCGGAGCCAGCACTTTCATTACCTTTGAGCTCAGCCTTCTTTAAGAAAAATAGCCTCTCACGCTATAATTCCGTTGTTGGGAATCTCACGCTCTGCCGTGGTATCATTTAAAATAATGTTTCACCTCCCAAGAACTTGCATTTAAAAACAGTGGGGCCTATTACCAACAGCGTGCGTTAATTAACGCAAACCACAGTTAGCGTCGCTTTTTTATCGCTGGATTCGTTTGCGGAGATAACGCGTTATTAGCAACGTTTTATCTCCAATGCGAAACAAATCCAGCGATGGCGGCGATTCCCAGCATTAGCACGAGAATTCCTTGCGATAAATTCCTATCGCTAAGGAAAAACTCGCTAATAGGCAGGTGGGGACTTAACCGTAGAATCCACCTCCCATAGACTATAATGGCTAAGTCAGGTTTCTAGCAGGTGTTAAAATCCAGCGCTAATCGGGGTTAACGCACATTTTTTATCGCTTCGCGGGCCTTGCTAATAGTGTGAAGTTGTGTTTGCGACTGTCTGCGTGTATTTTTAGTGAGGAACGCCCACTTTGCATGTCATTAGCGATAAATATCGCTGACATGCAAAGCGGTAAAAAACGGGCGCTAATGCCCGCAAACTGTCGCTAACTGCTGTTAGAGACAGTTTGCTGATAGGGCGATAAAAATATCGCCGCTTTAGCGGCAAAAAGTGCCGCTAAAGCGGCGATAGTGCCCTTGCTAATATGCCCCAGTATTTTATAAACTCGGAATTAGCTGCCGAGCCACTGAGCTGTTTTGCTAACACGAGTGCATGTTTTGCCTTGAATAAATGGTACGTAGCTAGTCATTGTATTTACCGGTAGCCGCATTTTATACCTCTTTTTCTGTTTTGCAAAATTGCCAGTGATGAAAAGAGTGTAAAAGAAATATATAGCCACTCATTTTTAGCAGTACATAAAAGGTATTTCTAGATCTCACACTTTTGGGGTCTGTCACCGAAAAAATATTTGGGCCATTTTCTTGAGCCTCAATATGCTTGGTATGTAAGGTGATTTGAATATTTAAATTCTATTTTGTCCTTGTTTTATTGGTAATTTAGTTTACCCTTTTTTTTTTTAATTTTCATGCAGCCAAGGTGGCTTTTCCTGTAATTTTTGCAGTGCTCTTGTAACTTTTTTTTGCAGCCCAGAGCTGGGGGCGGTCTCTTTCTGCGACAGCGCCATGTTTTTGTTTGCCCCACTGGTTCATGGCCTGTCTTCCAAAAGAACTAACAGCTAGCCATCTTAAACGAGAGCTGTGTCAAGGATTGGGTGTGGAGAAGGTCTGTTGACTTTCCTTCTTGATTACTTATAGGAAGTTCTTCTCCTAGAAACCACATTGCCACCCTGCACTTAATAGTACATGTGAAAAGTGTCAAGTGCCTTCTTACAAGGGTCCCAGTTGGAGCAAAAAAACTATAAAAGATTTAAAAAAAAAAAACCTCACCTGCTTGGCAATAGTGTAGCTCTTGATTGAAAAGGAAGATTAATATAAAAGTAACAAACTCTTCCTGACATCAGGGAAGAGGAAAGAGCCAAGAATGAATATCCACAATTAGATCCAGTAGAACATCTAACTGCAAAAATCAGGGACAAAAATAGTACCAAGTGGGCGAGGGATGCAACGCAAAATAAGGGAACATATGCACTGCGATGCAACAATGACTCATGAATGCCTCCTTATATATGATTCCAGCAGGAACTCATGTCACAGGAAAATACTTTACTTCATTTTGGACTGGGAACCGCTGGCTAGGGCAGTTAAGGATTTTACCACCCTTCTCATCTAATGCTTTGTGAGGCTTGTAGAACACCCTTCCAGGTGACTACCAGTGCAGAAACACCAGGGCGTTATACGTGGGGAGGACGCTTAACGTGGGGAGGACATGCACAGCGTGGCTTTCAGCAACATGCTGCCTGACTCAGTGACCACAGCACCATCTTCTCCTGAACGCTTACAGTCTCTTGTAAGCTGTCAGCACAGACATAACACTTGTTACTGACCCTTATAATAAATAATGTCACCTACAACCCAATTTGAAGTGTGGTGCTTAGCAATATATAGTCCGTTTAGCACAATTCCTGCTGGCCTAATACCACCCTTCTGTAAGAAATTGGATTATCAGTTAGGGTGGTGACTACCTACCTCAAATAATAATCACAACCCTTGACAGGATGGACCCTTAAGGTCACCAAATTATTCTGAGCTCAGCCCCTTGGTAGCTGTGGCACATAGCAGACAGGCTTTACTTAGTGCAAAGTGTAAAGTATTTATGCCGTACCAGAACAGTAATAAAGTCAAGCTGTAATGCAATAAAAACACAAAACAGAGTTAGAAAAATAGAATAAAATTTAATAAGCAATATTACAACACAATGACAACATTTCATTAGGATGAAATGGAGATAAGTTTTAAGTAGGAATCGTACCAAGAAGCACAAAGTGCCAAACATATTCAATTGTCCTGGTAGACCAGGACCTAGGTACAATTTGAGGGTGACCATGATAAGCACGGGTCAGATAAACCAACCTGGTTCATCCTGCTCAAAGATGCTACCATCTAACTTAGTCCTTTAAGTCCCAATCCACCACAAGAGTATACTTCTAAAGCCCCCTACGACTTCAGATGAGGCACTTGGAGACTCACATGGTGTCAGGGAGACGCCGATTGCAGAATCCAGTGCAGGTTCAGTTGCTAGTGGTCAGCTGGGCAGTTGCAGCAAAAGCCTCGGTATTTGTTGTGTCACTGTAGCTTAAACAGGAGGTCAGCATTATGACCCTTGGAGTCCACTTCTTTGTCCTGAGTACAAGAGGGAGCAGGTCCAGTCCTTCAGGGCTTCTCTCAGGTCATAGACAGCAGATCCAGTCCTCTTCTGTTCTACTTCATGTCCAGCAGTGTTCTGAAGAGGGTGCCTGGAGGTGCCACATTTATGCCTGGCACTAGCTAGTGGGTGGAAATGACACCTGGCACATACTAACCTATGGGGTAAAAGCTCCCAGGATCAAACCTACCCACGTTGGGCATTTTCAAGACTGTCGAAGTCTTCGGCAGCACTAAACCTGGGCCCTGAGGGCTGGGTGTGTGTGTGTAGGGGGTATACTATTGTTATGTTATGTTAATATGATTTCTAAAGCGCGCGAATACCCTAAGGTGTCTTGGCGCTGAAACCGTACCGTAAACCCTGAGGGAAATGGGGGAGAAGAGGAATTAGTTTAAAAATAACCAAGTTTTCAGTTCTTTTCTAAAAGAGATGAGAGAGTTAGCATCTCTCATATATGCCAGGAGTGTATTCCATAATTTGGCCGCACAATAGCCTATACTTCTACCTCCCCAGCTCGAGGTTTGAATCCTTGGTACCAACATTAACCTGGTATTAGTAGACCTTAACTGTCTGCCTGGGTGGTACCAGGAAAAGAGGCTTTTCAGAGATGCAGGTCCAATATTATTCAATGCTTTGTAAGCTAGGCAAAGTGCCTTAAACTTAATACGTTGTGCCACTGGCAGCCAATGAAGTTTCTGGGTCTCCTCTTTGACTGATTGATACTTGGGTACGTTCAGTAAAAGCCTGGCCACGGCATTCTGCACCATTTTGAGTTTTTTCAGATGTTGTTTCTGTAACCCAAGGTAGAGGCCGTTACAATAGTCCAATTTTGATAACACTAAAGTAGTTACCACCGTTCTCCTGAGATCTGGGGGGATATAGGGCATTACCTTCTTAAGTTTCTTTATCAAGGAGAATGAGGCTGAGACTGAGACTGTGGGGTTGGTTTGTTGGGAGTAGGTGAGTTTGCTGTCAATCAGCACCCCAAGGTTTTTGGACTTCTCTACTGGCTTCGGAGGCTGTCCGATTTCAGCCGGCCACCACAATCCATCCCATTTAGGTTGAAGGTTACCAAGAATCACCACTTCGGTTTTATCCGAATTCAGCTTGAGGCAATGCCTTCCCATCCAGTGGCTAATTTCCCTCATGCATTTTTGAAACTGCATTGCAGGGGATGTTTGATTTTTGTACACCGCGATCACAATCTGAGTGTCGTCGGCATATGATATCAGATTGAAACCAAACTGTTGTATTAAAGGAGCCAATTCCTACACGTAGACATTAAATAAGGATGGGCTCAGCGATGAGCCCTGGGGGACCCCGCATGGAAGTACGTAGGGAGTTGCTTGAAACTGATCCAGGGCCACAGTCTGTTTTCTATTCTTCAGGAACGACGATATTAAAGATAGTGCTAGGTCCTTGACCCCTATTCTTTCCACACACTGTAGCAGTGTATCATGGTGCACGGTGTCAAAGGCCACTGACAAATCAAGGAGGATCAGAACAGCTGCACCCCCTTTATCCATCACTGCTCTGATCTCCTCGGTGGCCTTGATAAGTGCTGTCTCCGTGCTGTGCCCTGGGCGGAAACCAAATTGGGAGGGATCAAGTAATTCATTATCTTGAATGAATTGTGTTAGTTGGTTGTTCATTATTGTTTCCACCATTTTTGCAGGGAAAGGCAGCCTAGCAATCGGACGATAGTTACTGGTTATTGATGTGTCCAGATTTGCTTTTTTTAATAAAGGGAGAATGGCTCCATCTTTCCAAATCGCTGGGAAAGTGCCTGATGAAAACATACTATTAAATATGTTTGTCAGTATAGGGCTTAACTCCCTTGCGATGTTTTTTAAAACTGCAGGGAGGCAAGAGTCCAGTGGAGATCCTGATTTGATATCCTGGATAAGTTTTCCCACAGGTTCACTAGACACCTGTGAGAAAAACAGAAAATCATTCTCTTTAGTCTCAGTAATAAGGGGCTCCTTGACTGGCTTATTGGGGATGGCAGAGAAGATCTTATATATGTCATTAACTTTATTCCTAAATGCACTGACAATGTTATCACATAGGAGTTGACTGCTCCCTGGAGTTGTTCTGTTAGGTGTGGCCGTAAGCTTCTTTACCACCCCATATAGCTCTTTTGTTGAGTTTTTGGCTTGCACAATCTGTCGGGTGAAAAAGGTCCTTTTTTCCGTGGCTAGTAAGGATTTGTAGTTAGCTAGTACATATTTATAGCTTTTTTATTCCTCTGCCTCATATTTCATTCTCCAACGCCTTTCCAGTCTGCGGCATTTTTGTTTCTCTTGTCGCAAAGCTTCAGAAAACCAGAGGGCTGATGGTTGCGTGCGATTCCCAGAGTTTTTACAGATTGGCACTGTAGCCCTAAAGGCGTCATTAAGCCAGTCTGTATATTCCTCAGCAGCATGATCCACCTGCGTGCTCAGGATCGGTCGTGTCTGTTCCAATTGGAGTTCAAGCATGTTTTTGTCTATCTTATTCCATGCTTTGTAAGTATTTTTCTGTGTATTAACAACCCTAGCTTCAAGTGTTGTTTGAAATGGATACTCAAATATAATTAGAGAGTGATCTGACCAGACGAGAGGGTAGATATCCTTCATTGCCATCCCTGGTACTGAGGAAAATATACCATCAAGTGTATGCCCTGCCTCATGAGTGGGTTTGTGTACCATCTGTGTTAGTCCCAGCGTACCTAAAGTTTCCATGAGTATGGCTGTGTCTTTATCTGACAGCACCTCGAGGTGTATATTAAAATCACCCAGGATCGTAAACTTCTTTGTAGAAAGGTATGGTTCTAGCAATGAGTCTAGATTTGCGGTGAAGCTTGCTCTTGACCCGGGAGGGCGATACACCAACATACCCTTAAAAGTATTTTTTGGGTTTAATTCCAACGAAAAGTTCAACCCTTCGTAATGAGGGTCGGACGCTGGGGAGAACGTGGCGCTAAAATGTTCACGGTATATAACCGCCAGCCCTCCTCCTCTCTTAATGGGTCTGTCCAGTCTAGATGAAACAAATCCCTGTGGAACTGCGACCACAAAGTCAGGATCTGACGCTGGGTCTGCCCATGTTTCCGTGAGGAATAGCACGTCCAGATTGTATTGCAGGATGATGTCTGCTATTTCATCTTTATGTTTGGCAAGTGACCTCACATTAATTAGGCCACAAAGTACCTCTGCCCGTCTATGAATATGTGGCTGTTTTGGTTTAGGCTTAGTACTAGAGGTATAACCTGCTTTACTCATAGGTTGATCCGGAAGTGAAAAACCACAGGCACATGTAAACCGATAAGGCCAAAATCCATTATCCAGAATACATCTGTTGCAGCCTGGGCTAGAGTCTAGCTTATTTAATTTAAGAAGGTCTTTGTTTGTATAATGCAATAGATCTGGCTTGGCTGGGCCAGGGTTTATGGCACCGGGCACGGTCCAGGCGCTAGCGGGCGCAGACTGGCTTGCCTTTGGCGCGCCTTCGGCCTAGTGTCCTCTCACATCAACACTAAAATCCTGTTTGAAGCAGCCAATGTACCTATAATAAACTAGGCCTTAGAGGAATTTAAATTATGCTGGTGTAATTCGCATAATTTCAGTAAGTTAGTGTTATGCAAAATTCCCAAAATGATGCCATTACACCACTTTGCGTAATTCTGTGTTCTTTTACTATGAATGGCGTAATTTGTGGCAATTTGCAGTTATTTGCTGTAAAGATTTACTGTAAATGCATAAGAACAACAGAACACGAGGGACTGTTGTTATTGCTGCTCTTGTGTAAATACATCCTTGTGCCAAAAATGGATGCGGGATGCATTTTGCGCTACAATATTGTGCAAAAAGACAAATTAGCATTTTCACTAATTACGCATAATTCCACACAATTTTCCTGTTATTACACAAAACCAAAGTAGGCGAATTTTGCACACCCCAACAATAATCTCGGATACAGAAGTCTGGTAGGACAAGAGCAGGTTCTTCAGCAGCTGCACAATAATTGTCTTGGTATTCTGTTCCCTTCCTTTCACGTGCACCCCAATTGTCTTGACATCCTGTTCTTTCTCTTTCATGTGTTACATGGAGCTCAGCAGATCTGTCAAGCAGGATTTGACACTGTGCTGTCAAAAGGAAGAACCTAGCCCCACTCTGTATATTCTGCTGAGCTCAGATGAGTCATCCCTGCTCATTCAGGTCAGCCGGTTTGCTGCTGTGAGTTATTTCACACCATTTCACACCTAATTACTGGCTAACAGCTGGCAGAGGATTATGCTAATTAGACTTCATACAGGTAAATGATACCTCTCTAAAAGTTACTTCTCCTTAATATTTATTGAAAATCTACTTCACCACTGAATTGGATTTTTGTTAACCCTGGGCGTAGTGGCCGTAGTGGGCGTAGCGGAGCTACGCAGAGGTCCACGGAGTTGCGAACAAACTCCGTGGAACTCCGCAATGCCACCTGCCTCCACCCCTCCTATTAACAAGCAATTCGACATTAATTAAAAGTAAATTAAAAACCACTTACCTGTACTGCGGCGTCCCCGGGCTGCCCTCCTCCTCTTCCTCGCCGTCTGGGTAATCCTTGAGAAAACTGCACATTTCTCACAAGAACTGCACATGCCCGGGCGCGCGCGCATGCGCAGTTTTCTCAAGGATTACCCAGACGGCGAGGAAGAGGAGGAGGGCAGCCCGAGGACGCCGCAGTACAGGTAAGTGATTTTTAATTTACTTTTAATTAATGTCGAATTACTTGTTAATAGGGGGGGTGGAGGCGGGGGCCTGCCAACTTCGCTCCGCTGCGGAGTGTGCAGAGATTTGCCTTCTCCGCGTTCTTCGCGGAGTAGGCAAATCTCCACACACTCCGCGGGCAGAGCGGAGGTCTCCGCCCGGGCTTAATTTTTGTTAACTATTAAAAATAGTTTCTTACTTATTTTTCTAGCTAGTCACATTCCCGACATACAGTATTAGAATTGTAATCTGTTCTCTGGTTTTCTGCATAGGACAGTTAGGCCTTCCACAGTGTAAAATAGCTTTTGGGTGCTAGTCAGTGTAAGTACATGCTAACATTAAATTTCTACATATCCTACTTTTAAACGCCATGCACTCTGCCTTGTGGGCTTCAATGTACACATAGGGCTGACTTCTTAATATTCAAATGGGAGGTTTTGACCTGTCAAAATGGGGAGATTACTTCTCCCTTCTCTGGCCCATCTTGCTACTTGTATGACAGGAGGTTCAAAGGTGTTCACTTCCCTCATTCTCTCCACCATCTGTCATCATGAGCATGGTGATTTTGAACCGCTCATAGTGTGGCTTCAATCTGTTGACATGCAGGGCTTTTCATGGATTTCTGGATGTCTGGAGGTCAACCAGGTAGGTCACCTCATTCTTTTTAACCTTGATTTCATAGGGCCTGGTCCACCAATCCTGGTGAGCTCGGGGTTCTACTTGCTCCATGACCCAGACTCTCTGGTCAAGTTGGCACTCTAACAGAGAGGACTTCTGCTCATACCATTGTTTGATCTTTTCCTGGCTGGCCTCTAAATGTTCAGTGGCTTCTTTCATGTAGCACCCCATCTTGGCTCCGAGGGATGACATATAATCAACAACATCTTGGGTAAGATTCCTGGGGGCTTTCTCCCATCCCTCCTTCACAAGACTGAGAGGTCCTCACACCGGGTGCACATATAGAATCTCAAAGGGGCTGAAGCCCACTCCCTTCTGTGGTACTTCCTCGAATGTGAACAAAATGCATGGCAATAAGATGTCCCACTTATGTCTTAAGGGCTCAGAGAGGCCCATGATCATGCCCTTTAGGGTTGTGTTGAATCTTTCAACAAGCCCATTAGTCTGGGGATGGTATAGTGTAGAGAATGTATCAGAAGGACCACACTCATTCCACATGGCCTTCATGTACGCTGACATGAAGTTGGAGTCTCTGTCAGACACTACCTCCTTGGGAACCTCACTCGGGTAAATATCCCTATCAGTGCCCTCGCCACCATGGATGCAGTCACTGTTCTTAGAGGTACGGCTTTAGGGAACTTGGCGGCATGGTCCACCAACACCAAGATAAGCCTGTTCTCAAGAGTAGTCATGGAGTCCAGTAGCCCACAATGTCTACACCCACCTTCTTAAAGGGTGTCCTCACCACGGTGCATTCTGGCATGGAGCCTTGCACTTTTCTCCTGACTTTCCACTGTCCTGGCAAGTCATACAGTATTGTCAGAACACACCTGACTTGATCCTCATATAATAACCCCTATTTGTTATGTAAAGCGCAAACATATCACCCCTTAAGGTTTCAAGGTGCCGGGGGCAATCGGGGAGATTAAGTGAGCCATTGCCCAGAGTCACATGATATTGAGCTGAGCTGCAGCCGGCACCAGGGATCGAACCGTAAGCCCCGAGCTCCGGAGTCAGATGCTCTGGCCGCTGCGCCACACCTCTCTCTGCTCATCTGGGGCCAATAAAATAGGGTGACCAGTCAGTCAAAGGTTTTGGCCTGCCCCAAATGTCCTGCCAAGAGAATATCATGAGCCAGCTGCAGTAGATAGCCTTTATTCCACTGGGGAACAACGAACACAGGTTGGTCCAAGATCAGGGACCATAGGCACTAAACAGAAGACCATTGTCCCAGTAAAAAAGATGATCACCAGGGGTGTCACCATTTTTGTGACCCTCAGCCTGTCACTGTATACCCTCATTAGTGGGCACTTCCTCTGCATGGGATGGATTTACTGCAGCTTGCCTTCTGGCCAGGTCAGGCATGTCTCCTCTGGCAAAATTACTTCTGTGTGGTACCCAGTCCACCCAATCAGGGTTGGACTCCACCTGGACCATAGGAACCTTTGGGACGGGCTTCTCATAATCCATGGCCCTTCTCTCTTTAGCAGGTACCTGGGGCACTGTTTCAGGCTCCATGTCCTTTTGACTCCCCTGACGGTCTGCCATAGACATGGCATGAGCATCTACTCAGGCAATCTCAACATTTCGAGGTGTAACCTAGGATCTGCCTCCTTACAGATATTTTGCTCCAGATCATTCCCTAATAAACAGTCAACAGACAGAGCTGGACTCTCAGCTACCTTCAGTAAGCCAGAAACCCCACACCCTGGAGGGGAGCCATGGACATGGGGTAATGTCTCACTTTGCTACCAGCAGTTACTACATGGTGGACTACATTGGGGAGAATCTGCAGGCACCAGATGACAGCTGACGGTAGTCATACTGGCTCCTGTGTCTCGCAGAGCCTCCACACTCCACCCATTGATGGTAAGCCACTGTCTGCACTTCTTAGTGTTGTCAGGTGAACCCTTGAAGTAATTAAGTTAACCTGAGCACAAGCCCATGGTCACTGTGTTACAGAGTACACAGGCTTAGCTTAGGACAATGTGTTAAGTATTTATGCAGTACCAAAACAATAATAAAGTCAAAATGCAAATCAATAACAATCCCAAACATAATTATAAAAATAAAGTAAGATTTAATAAACAAAATGACATCAAATTGATAATAAGGAGAACCGGAGATATACATTTTAAAAGTATTAAGTAGGAATTGAGCCAAGAAGCACAAAGTGCCAATGATAGTCAATGGTTGTGGTAGACCAGGACCTAGGTGCAATTTGAGACTGACCGTGATGAAGGGTGGTGGATACACCAACCAGGTTTGACCTGATCAAAGATTTTACCTTCTGATCCAGTCTTTTAAGTTCAAATTCACCTAAGGACTACACTTCTAAAACCCCCTAGGACCTCAGGGGAGGCATTTAGAGACTCACATGGTGTCAGACAGAGGTCAACAGCAGGGTCCAGTCGAGGTCCAGTTGAAAACTGCTATCTGGGTAGTTGCAGGAAAGGCCTTTTGTAGCTTGTTGTTTCCTTTACCTTGAACGGAAGGTGAGCTTTATGACCCTTGGAGTCCCCTTCTTTGTCCAGGGTACAAAAGTGAGCAGGCTGAATCCCTCCAGGCTCTTCTCGGGTCACAGACAACAGGTTAAGTACTCTTCTGATCTTCCACAGGCTCAGGAGTGTTCTGAAGTGGTGCCTAGAAATGCCACATTTATATCTGGCACGAACTAGTTGGTTCAAATGACTCTTGAGCATACCATAACCAATAGGGTAAAAGTTCCTCGGGCCAAACCTATCCACTTACATCATTTCCAAGATAGTGAAAGCCTTCATCACACTAAACCTAGGCTCTGGTGGCTGGGGGTGTGTACTATGGTAATCAAAGTTTCCTCCCACATCTCATACAAAAATGCATTTTGAAGCAATCCCTGCCTACTCTTAAAAATGTTTTTGTCAACAGGAAGGGGTCACTTGGGGGGCCCCTTCCCATTTGCGAATGGCTTGCCACTTCCTTTGAGGACGTGGTAAATAATCAATGTTTTGCGACCTGAATTTGGTAGCAAAACATTAATACATACGAATGTGAATCAGTATTTGGAAGAGACGCCCTAAAGATGCCCTAAACATGCCTCAAACACGCCCCTTCTCAATACTGATTCAGACTTTGGTCGCAAACACAAATTGCAGTATGGTAACATGTTACTGAATCACAATTTGTGGTTTGTGCATACAGAAAAGCCTGTTTGCGGTCCCGAGTGGCCCAATTCTGCAAATCAGACCTTTTGTAACTGAAAAAAGAGTACATACTTCTAGCCTCCTGGTCTTAATAAACATAATTGATCACTACTGTGGATCTCATAGTAGTCATCCCTGCCCATTCAGGTCGGACTATTGTTGGCTTCTGGGAGGTATTTCACACCTATTCACCCTATATAAGGTTAGTTACTGGCTGAGAACTGGCAGAGGAATATGCTAATTAGCCTTCTGCAAGGTCAGGCAGGTAAAGGGTACCTTTCTAAATGGTACTTTCAATTGATATATTTATTGAAAATCTGATTTCACCCCTAAATTGGATTTTTTTAATAACTATTAAAGTAGGTTTTTTTCATAACAAATTTTATTGGGTTTTAACAAAGATTCATGGCCGCACAGGCCATGAAGTACATACAGGATGTTGGAATGAGTACACCCATGAACGAAAACAACAAAATAACTTGCACAGTCAATACCACCCAAGTACTGTATGACTTAAAGCATGTCCCTCTACTGATTAAGCATTAGTCTCATACATCATTCGCTTGTCTTGCGGATCCATATTAAAGTAGTTGTTTAATTATTTTTCTTCACTAATCTTATTCCCACGATAAAGTATCAGGTTTTTAATCTAAACTCTGTTTTTCTACACAGGACAGTGCTGTGGGGTTCAACAGGGTCAGTACACAAAAGCTTCTATTTTACAAGTTCACGTTTAAACTTGGCATCTTTTTAGACAGTGACTTTTAACTTGCTTTGCATGTACATGATAATGTACTCAGAAAGCGTTCTGCTTAATGCACTTTTCTTCGTAAGCATTTTATCATGACACTATACAATTCTGTTGAAGATTAAAGTATACTGAGCACACTGCCCTTGTATTTTGCTGTCCGTTTGGAGACAGCTCTGAATCTGGACGACAAATAATGACATTAGCAAAGGACCTCAGATACAGTGCGAACAGAACCAGTTTTGATTATTTAAACTGCTTCTGAGCTTTGGCTAGTCAGAGGAGCACTTCCATGGATTATCTTAGACGTTCGCCTATGACTGATTGCCAGCTCTGCTGACTTTCATCACTATCCTGCAAAAGATGGCAGCCTGTTTTACACAAGACTGGCTTCCGGGTACATCACACATACAGATAAATAGGGAGTTACGCTGCTCTAAGAGATCTGGCAGGAATGCACTTCTTACTGTGCTCTCTATGGTACATTTAGTGGTAGGTAGGATTATCATTTTAATATATATTCATTTAATCACTGCAACGTTAAAATGGTTGAATTATAAATCCTCACCACCTGTCTTGTAATGCTAGTAAGAATGCTTTGCATCCTTCCACTAATAATTGTAGCTCATGTATTTTACACAAGAATCCAATAGATTCAATAGATGTTTGAAATGCCAATTTACATAGTACTTTTGTCTCCCTTTGGGCATGCCTAAGGTAACCACGAAAGGGTAGATCTATTTCCATAATTTCTGCGGGGGAGTCAGAGTGGTCATGTTCTAATGTTGCAGACATTCCCTGTCAGGTTTAGGAGTCCAGATGGCGCACTGTGAGCTAGGCAGGAAAAGGGCCAACAAATTCTGATGATATGCGTGGACTCAGTCCCTATATTTTGACACATATGTTGTCCAAACGCACAGGCTTAGTTGATTAGCAGGAACCGTACAACATGGCGCCACCAACGTTATAGGTCAGGGACTTATTTAATGGGTCTCCCGAGTAGTTGTTACACATGCCCAAAGACCCCAGTCATCTTATACATAGACGTTTGTGGTGTTAGGGAATGATCCTTCTCATTAGGGACCCCTATTTTTGTCTGTAGGTTGTTCAAGCCAGAACGTTTAAAAGGATCACCCCACTATAGTTTTCCCTTCTCTGAATTCCATTCATTAAAATGGCGAATTCTGTACCAGTGGATATGCCACTAAATTGCAGACATGCAATAACATGTAACGGGTGTTAAAACAACAAGGGCTTCCTCTTACTGGAGAAGATGTTGCCTTTATGGTAGAGGCACACGAAGCGTGTTAAACAGAGGTGTTCTATTCATGGGGCACTTTTCCTGCAGCATATGCCAACACTGTAGTATTTCATGCATACACAGAAGCACCTATACCAGGCCAATACAGAGCCTATGAAGATCTAGAAATGCCATTCACATTTCAGGAACACAGAAATTGGTTCCAAGGCACCCTACCACATTTACGCTGCCCCTGCCCTTGATTTGGGGATGAAACTTATTGGCAACTATGCCGCAGTAGCCTCAATAATTTTAAGCAACATTAAAGGGGAAGCAGCAGCTTTGGCAGTATGCCAACGCCTCGCGCAAGTTCCGTTAGCAGATTAGGAGTGCGAACAACCAAAAAGTATTGCTGAAACCTATACATCTATAGGTCGAGATAATTCGGCAGCCAGACCTAATAAACCACAACTGAAGAGTAATTCTGAAAAGGATAACTCAAAACAGGCACCAGAGTCTTCTAAAAAACACTGAGATAAACAAAAAAATAAAGAAAAAACAAAGTCATGGGGTAGATATCCGCTCCCGGAGTCCTCTAAAATACGCTATAATTTGCGTAACCATGAAACAATTAAACAGACTGATATATATCAGTATATTGATTCACGTCCTTCTCATTCTTTTCAGGAAACCTCTGAGAAACGCTAAGAGAGAGAAGGATGATCAGAGCACAGATCAAAAGAGTACGTGAAACCGAAAAAGGAGTCACAACGATTGTCTGACATCATCATAAAAAAGGAAGAGAAACTTCCACAACAGAAGCCTCAATTCGAGAAGAAGAAAGTGGCAGGGATTTCCCTTAAATATGGCACACATATTGAGGATGCTTCTTCGGAATCAGGAGTGGGCACAGAGTCTGCTAGACAGCGTGGTAGAGGTCCTGATAGTTTGCCGGAATCTTCAAGAGTTTCTGGTGGCGAGAACAACTAATGATTTTGTTCAGGTGAAAACACCAGATCAGAAAGTTATTTCTCCTGGTAGATTATATGAAGTGGACATTCAAATTGAGGGTGATATACCCGCACCATTAAATTCCTTTTTTGGGAATCTTTGATACTAACATATGACATTCTTTTGGCTGAAAGGAATTAGCCAAGAAGAAGAAAGTGTCAGGGATTTCCCTTAAATATGGCACACATATTGAGGATGCTGCTTTGGAACCAGGAGTGGTCGCAGACTCTGCTAGACAGCGTGGCAGAGGTGACAATAGTTTACCAGAATCTTCAAGACTTTCTGGTGGCGAGAGCAACTAATGATTTTGTTCAGGTAGAAACACCAGTTCAGAACGTTTGCTCTCCGCATAGATTATATGAAGTGGACATCCAAATTGAGGGTGATATACCCTGCGCGATTAAAATCCTTTTTTGGGGAAAATTTGATACTAATATGACATTAATATTGACAGGGGATTTGTTAGAAAAGTCCCACATGGGAAAGACATAATAATACCATTCTTCTCCGTCCTCATTACTGAAGGAGTTAAGCATGCGTCTGCCACAGAATGGGCCCTTGCACAAGCCCCGGGATTATACCGCAACCATGTAGTCTGGGATCAAGATTCACCTTATCGTGTCATACCAATAAGGTCAAGCCCGCAAATGCAACCACAATATCCTATTAAAGATGAAAAAAAACGACATGTTAGAGAAATTCAAACACAATTGAATATCAAGGCGTAATTAATCCTTGGACATCACCAATGAACAATCCTTTTTTACCGGTAGCAAAACCAGATCATTCATATCACTTAGTCTTCGACTACAGACATTTAAACAGCCATACACGCACATTTGCAGTACAAAATTCACAAAGCACAGCACTAATGAACAAAGTGTGCAAAAAATACAAGACAACATTAGATATTTCAGAAGGCATTTTCTGCCAAAACATAGCACTGGAAACAGGTATTTAACCGTGTTCACCATGTTAGGGTTACAAAAAAGATTTTGTTGACTCCCTCAGGGGTATAAGAACAGCCCAGGCTTGTTCTGTGCCTGTGTAACATCAATTCTATGAGAAATTGATCCAGAAGTATTGTTCTATGTCAATGCCATATACCTTACGGAAAATGAGTTAAATGCAGATCTTGCCAGAGTAGATCGAACTGTTGTGGGATTTTCTGAAAATGGCTACAAATTCAACTTCCAAAAAATAAAAAATTGCCTATCTCAGCGTCTTGCTCTTGGGATACGAGTTATCAAATGAAGGCAAAAGCTTAGCACCGCATTTCTTAGAGAAATGTGCACTCCTATAATGAACAAATACAATAAAAAGCTACAATTACTTTTAAGCTTTCTCAACTTTGCTAGAACATACATACCAAATTATGCACAGCGGGTGAAACCGTTTTATGATTTAATACATACAGACTTCTCAACCACACTTTGGACACCAGAACATACACAGATTCTGAGATCACTGCAATCTGACATACTTGCATCTAAACACTTACACACATGTGCTAACACCACAAACGTTTGCGGGACCACAGGCTACACGTATGTCACTTTCAATGAAGATGATACGGTACCAATTGTATATAAATCACATTTATATTCCAATGTAGAAATGCCTTTTGCACCTGCTGAAAAAATACTGACATCAGTTCAGATGGCTGTTATAAACGAAAGATCATTGGCTCAGGGGGGACGCATAATTGTCGTGACTCCCATTCCAGTCTTAGAGGCTATTACAAAGGCCAGTGTTCCTAACTTGAAAGCCTTACATCCTAGATGGATACAGTGGGCACCTCCTTAACAGCTACTGACGTAGGCTATGTCTATGACCCCCATAACTACCAAAGGAGGGAGTGGAAAGAGTGTGTCCGGACGGACACAGGGAGTGGATTTGTCCTCCCCAAGCTATAATTAATAAACAAATTGAATCCACCCACAAGAGATTGGTGATAGAAGACAGATAGTCTTGGGTTGGATGTGTTTCCTACATGGGTGGGAAGCACATTATGTTCTTTAAATACCCCTCACACACCAAAAGGGCCCTTGGTGTCATGCTTCATCATAGGGGTCTTCGCGCCCTCTACGGAACGCGGCGTGCTACTAACCAGCGAAAACGGGGGAGCACTGATGTAACCACTATGTGTAATGTGCGAGGGGTGAGTGGTAGGGTCAGGAAGGGATAAATAAGTGAGTGTTAAAAAATACCTAGCATGTGAGGAATAAAAAGAATTTTAATAGGCCTCCGTGCCGGTATTGTTAAAAAGGTGAGGTGGAGGTGTGATGTATTCATGTACAAAACCTCCTGCGTGTGTCAACATGTTTCGAAGCGTGCTGCTTCTTCTTCAGGACGGGTACACAGATCCCTACCCTACTCACATGGACAGTATAATACCGTCTATACACAGGACATATTATGTGTAGAAATAATGAATTAATGTTGCAAAATATGCCTATTATGATCAGTTGTACTGCGACAAGGTAATGCCTTTATATCAATCTGAAAAGGAAACACAAAAATGTACGAAAAAACATCAGGTGAGTAGAAACACTCCCGACGTGAAGTTCGTGACCTGTAAAAGTGATATATACAGTGTCTACTGATAACCTTGAGAAAGTAAGTGCTGGTGCAGTGACCTGTAAAAAAAGGAACAAATACTAGACACACACAACACGTAACATAAAACACACACTCTATATGGGTCAATTCCTATTAGTTACTGTGGGTTTACTTTGAATGGAAAACAGTTGTCAACACAAGAAAATGTTCGCATACTTATTATCCAGAAGTCCGAGGCGTCATGAGCCTTCAGAACGGTGGGGACCCCGTGCTATTTGCACTCTGTAAGGAGAATAGCTGCATTAGGGATGCGTAGGAACCTCACTTGGTTTCAGCAGGAGTGGCCTCGTAGAAGCGGCTATGCCGTACTTACTTCAGTCAGGATACTACCTCATTCGATCGTCCCATCCGCGGCTCCGTGGTTAATGTGAAGCCGGGAGCTCTCGGTATTTATGCTGCACTTAATTGGCTTAATTTTCCCGCCGCTCGTGCGGTGTACGTGTGTGACCGGAGCGTCACTATTAGCAGCTGTGAGTTAAAGAGACAAAACCTGAAGCTCCTCCGGTGAGGTTTAACCCGGAACTGTAAGCGGATGAATCCCGATGGGGCTAGACCGCTAAATATCTAACTGTCTGCGCCTGCGCCGTTCAGACCGTGTGAATCGGCAAGGCAGGTCTGAATTATGCGCGGAGGGTTGCCGCGGTGACATGTACCCGGGATGGTGACGGGAACTTGTACATCAGTTGCTCAGGTGCATAACACGGGCATCAAGTTTATTAAATGCAGGTAACAACAGGATGTTGGTAGAAAGTATTTACACCATACGGGGATATTTATAGTGAATAAAAAGGAATAAAAAAGGAGGTTTTCTTTGAGGGAACCACGTTGGGCTGTGAACAGGATAAAGTCAAATGAAATGGAGAGGCAGTATAACTCTACAAATTGGATAAGCTTAGCCAAACCCATTGCTCTATCCCGGTAGTTGTGGGAAGTATATTTTTCTAGTAAAACACAGAGCCAACTGAGCGAGGGATTTGTAGGCTTAAATGAGCTACCAATCATTCGATGAGTTATCATAGTGTCAACCAGAGGTTCATTCCATTTAAGAAAACTGGCTCCAAGGAATATTATCATTAAGTCCAGTGACGTTGGTGCCCAGGCGGAACACCCAACGTTGTTCCTTTTCTAGGAGGCCGCTCTCGGACGGTAGTTGTTCTATGATTGTCCACTGTAGGTCGTTTACTGTGTGTGTTGCAGACAGGTAGTGTGTCGCCATTTTCGTAGTACTCTTTTTACATCGGACATTGCTCTTATGTTCGACGATGCGGATTTTGGCTGGTCGTGACGTCATCCCAATGTATTCTAAACCACAGGGGCACGTGATCATGTAAATCACGTTCCGGCTGTTACAGTTGGTGAATTTTCTTTGCTCCCAATCACTGCCATTCCTAAACTTGACCCATCTGCTTTTCTTGGTCAGGTGGCATGTGCTGCAGTTGCCACAAGGGTGGTGGCCTTGGACTGGTTGTAGGGTTGGATTGTGGTTTGTCGTGACTGGACCTGCGTGTGGTCGTGTGTGGACCAGCATGTCCTTAAGGTTACTGCCCCTCTTGTGAGCGAACAGTGGTTTTTCTAGGTTCAGGTTACCGCAATTCAGGATTTTCCAATGTCTGTTCACAATTTTTGTTATCCTGTTGGAATGGGTATTGTAGGTTGTCACGCAGATTGGTCTGGTCTCTGAATCCTTGGGAACTTTGTCTTCCCAAAGTGCCTCCCTGTTGTTATTGCACGTCCTCTTCATTGCTCTGTCAATGATGGGGGCGGGATACTTCCGGTGGGAGAGTTTAGTCTTCAAATCTGAGGCTTGTTTCTTGAAGTCTGTTAGATTGGTACAGTTTCTCCGGAGACGAAGAAACTGCCCATACGGGAGATTATCGCGTAGATGACGCGGGTGAAAACTGTCGTATAACAACAGACAGTTTCTTGCAGTGGGTTTGAAGTGTGTGGTGGTTTTCAATGACCCACCCTCCGGGTATATGTTTAGGTCCAGAAACACTAGTTGGTCCCGTGATGTGGTGCTGGTAAACTTTAGGAAGGAGTTCTGCTGGTTGAGCCACTCCATAAATTGCTCGGTTGATGGAATGTCCCCTTCCCAGATGATCAGCACATCGTCAATGTACCTTTTCCAGGTCTTAATGTTGTGCCTGAAAGGGATATCGTGATGGAGAATTTTGCAAGTCTCCAAATGGTGTACATAGAGACCAGCCAGACTGGGAGCGAAAGTGCTCCCCATGCTGGTCCCATGTTTCTGCAAGTAGAGAGTGTCTTCATACAAGAAAAAGTTCTTGGTGAGGGCCAGGGCAATGCATTCCATTACTAGGTTCCTTGGTGTTTGGTACTCCCAAGGGTTAGAGAAAAGAATCTCCTCAATAATGTTGAGTGTGTCGTCATGGGGTAGACTGGTGTACAAACTCTCTACGTCGAGTCCCAAGAGGAGTTGTCTCTCAGGGTCAAAGGTCAGATCTTGTAGTAGCTGTAGTAATGCTTTCGTGTCTTTCAGGTAGGTGTTAGTCTGTTGGATCTATGACCCTACACTACAAACACAAGAATTCCTACAATATGAACAAGAATACCCTGTGCCCAATGATGTTTTGCCTCTTGATCAGTACTACTTCATTGTCTATACTGATGGTTCTGGCCAGCCCGCAGTTGGAGCTAAACATTAATAATCTGCTGCTAGAGCATCAGTAAGGGGAAAAATGAGGGATGGAGTCTTCCAGCCTATTAAAACATTTACACAATCACTAGGCGATTGCATTGTGCAACTGGCTGAACTCAAAGCTCTAATTCTGGCACTATAATATACCGATCCTGAATTTCCCACACTTATAGTGTGTGATTCGTACTATTGTGTCCAGTCTTACAATGAGTACTTACACTATTGGCACCTGAATGGATTTGGAGACTCTAAAGGGAATACTATCAAGCACAAGCTGCTTTGGGGAAAGGTAGCACATTTGAAAGAATGTCTGCCACAGGCTCGGCCGTACTCCTGAGGAGTTCCTGTTCAGCATCCAGATATGGGTTCCAGACATTGATAATCCTGGCATAGGTTTAGTGGATACGCCTTATGACATCAATGTACGTTTGGCTCTCTTACAGGAACTGAAAGGCTTCCAAGATGACCACTCGAATGAACACATATAGTTTTCGGCCACTGGTGAAGTGAAGGTACAACCGGCAACTCCTGTCTGGATTCCAAAGATAGGTGATCTAGTTCGAGAGAAAGTTGTTGACAAGAAGGTGCTTGGCTCATCATACAGAGCACTGGTGACAGTCCTGGCAGCTGAAGGTACCAGAACAGTACTTTTGCCATCCCTTGCTGGTGGTTAACATGAGATTTGTATCCATAGATGTCATAAAACCCCACCATGTGGCCAGTCCTACACAGTAAGCCACAAGGGCTCCTGGGTAGTTATCTGTCTCCTCTCAGTACCATCCAGGAAATCCCTTTAGAAGCATTAAATTATAGTGACATTCCTGCTCCCCAGCAGGGGATATCATACAGTGAAGCTTTGCTACTTCCAGTTATAACTACCAACATCATACACACACTGTATGTGAAATCACAGTCTTTGATTACCACTCCTAACAACAAAGATGTTAATTATGATCCACCTTTCGAGGTATCTACCAGTTCTACACTGCCCTGTGAGGTTCCTGTTTTTGCACAGAATGCCACTGGCTGTTTTATTGACGTAGATGACTTTTCTTTGGATTCATCAGATACACCATTGAATGGGATTCATGCATTTATTTTTGGGCTTAAACAGACTTAACTTGTTCCACCTTGGATTTATATTTGGATTGCCATTTCATTGCTTTCGCTTTTCATTTAGATTGGATTTGTCACAGTTTTCTTTTTTGCTCCTAAATGGACATTATCTCCAAGAGTGCTCTGCTGTTGAACTGGTAACCAAGGTATTGAAGCCTCATTCTTCATCACATAAAGTGTAAGGAGACCTGTCCCATGTGAGCATTCTGCATTTCCAGTCCTGGATGGCATTGTTTGGGATAAGGTCCCATTTGATATTTTTGGTCCTACTGAGACTTTACAGATCCCTTATGTTTTTAAAATCTCATTAAGTGATATAATAACTCCTGGCAGCTTGTATGCTGATTGAGATGTAAAATGCATTATTTCTATGCTTTCTGAGTTTGAATATTATACTGTATTTGAAAGTGAAGATATGTATAGTGGAACTTCTAATTATGATGACATGTTCTGTTCTCATCACTATGCACACCATTATTTACACAGAGCTAGTACTCCACATGCAGTTTTTAATTATATACAATGGGAACATTGGCCAACACCACCAGTGGTTAGTTCAAAAACATACCTGCAAAAGTTTGCATATTTTTCTGGCAAAAACCCCGTAGGTCCAGTGTCTTATTATTTTAAACTTTCCCCTTCCCCTGCAAAGACAAATATGCTGATCAAAACTAAATTGAGCTATTCTGCTTCCTTTATTTTCCTGTTGTCCATACAGGTTTATGACTTTTGGAAAGACAATATTTATTTGAAAGCTGTTTGGGGAACAAAAGATTGACAAGTTCAGGGCAATGTGTTTTTTTAGAGTGTGTCTAATACAGAGAAATATGATTTTTCTGAACAACACTGTACATCAAACATCATGCCAGGGCGTGGCTAAAATAAAGGACATGAATACACCAAACATTCCACAAGTGCATGTTTTGATAATTGGCAAAAGTTTACAAATTACACAGAGGAACAGCTCAACAACATGTTACAGAATGGTACATACAATTCTTCACGTTCCGGTTTAGATGGGTAGCTAGTGTGGCCATTAGATACTATGGTTAATACACTGGTTTATATTGCTGCCAGTTTCTACATTTAATATCATGTCTTGCCTGAAAACATTTTCAAGTAGGCAGATATGAGGCGTTAGAGGAGAGATTTGTACATGAGACATGGATCCTCTTTTGATTTCAGATGTAGGAATGAAGAACCTGAAGTATTTCTCAGCAGAAACGAATGCGAAACTTTGTTTGCCCATTCTCTCGTTTGTGTTGAGGTCACGCTCAAAGGTGGCTCCTCCGCTAAGGCGGAGGAGCGTCGCTCCACTGCTCTCAGAGCAGTGGAAAAGGGAAAAATAAAATGATAATAACACCGTTATTATCATTTTATTTTTCGTTGCTGCGGGGCTTGGTTAGGGCGGGGCCGGGCTGGTGGCACAGGGAGGAGGACAGGTTCATGCACTTAAGTGCACACGACCGTTTGGCCAGCCAAATAGTCATGCGCAATTTGCATTTTCTCTACCGGGCTGTAATACACAGCCTGGGTGGAGAACATGCACAGGCTCCCTGTCCCCATCTGAGCGCCGAACCACGGTACTCAGACCAATCACAACACTGCATTGCAGCACTCTGATTGGCTTAGGGGCGCCTGTGTGCTTCCTACTTCTTCTGGACTCAGAGTCAAGAAGAGAAGGGGAGAGATGACGAGGAGAGACGGCGGAAGAGGTAAATGTTTTTTTAAAATACTTTTTAAGCCTCACCACCCCATTCCCTACCAGCCGCCACTGGTCACGCTTCATGGCGTTTGTAATGCGTCTATGGCCAACTTAGCATGTTATCTGAAAGATAGCCTAGCTGCTTTGATTCGGCCGCAATTCAGATTGCTTTTAAATGGAAGTTATTTGATGCTGAATGACCAAGGTTGTTTTGAGATGAAACTGGCAGTACCTTATTTGGTGATGGTTTCCAGGGTCGTGACTTGCTGTAAGAACATGTTATTTCCACCTGCGTGTACAGTCAGAGAGGTGATGGTTTGGTCTTTCATAGATATTTTTAACATGAACTTTGATAAGTTGAGAAGACTGAAAGCCTTGTTTCGCAAAGAGGTTTCTTTAACATCAGCTTGAGAGACTTTTGCTCTCCAAGTTGCAAGGTCTTCATTTGAAATACAATTGCTACTATGTACTAACCTCCCTCAACATTTTAGAGAACTTGTGCACCGCATATGTAATGCATCTAATACTGCGGGAGGAGTACACTTTTTTAAAGAAATTGGGTCTGGCTTTGGTAGTATGTTTCTTCGGAGTGATTCCATCTTTCATACGCTCCCTGGTTTTCAGCGTTTTTGGAGGCATGCTGTATGCTGGTACTTTGTCTGATTGTTGGTATTTTGGTTCTATTTTTGCTGTTCCACAATGGATGTACCACCTCGCGGCCAAATGCTGATGGAACTGCCACATGTGCTGCTGTGTCATGAACGTACGTGCAGTGTGTTGTCACTAAGCCTGGGCGTAGTTCGCTGAGTTTTGCTACGCAGAACTTCGCAAAGTTACAAAAAAACTCAGTGAAGTTCCGCAAGTGGCAGAGTGTGGTGCAAACTGCTGTTAGCGCTGGTCTTTCTGCAGCTCGGGTAGAAATTCTACCCTAGCTGCAGCTCACGCTCGCGAACTTACCGTTCGCGAGCGAGGAAAAAACTCCGCTGCACTACGCGAAGCAGGGTTTTCTTGCACTCCGCGAGCTCCGCGGAGTGCGGAGTGCAGAAAACTCTGCAAACTCCGCGAACGGAGCGGAGTTCAACGCCCAGGCCTAGTTGTCACGTCTTTGCTTCAAGAACTAAATGACAACTGTTTTTGTTCTTTGGACCGGTATGGTTACATTGCATTGCATTTAGCCTGTGTTCTGCTGTCTACTGTGCACTTTTGAGTGTGCTCTGGATATATGCCTTGGGATGCAACTGGTTCAAACTAAGTGTATGGATCTGTTGATGTGTACGCGGAGGATTAATTTCAAGTTTTGTCCTATGCGATTGCTGTTGCTACAGAATGCATATTATGTGCCTCTTATGGATGCTTCGGCTCGTGGATTCATAGATCCTGGCTCCTGCTCTGTGGCTTCACTACCGGTTGGCACACCATCAGCTGCTGCTGATTGGGTTGGATACGACCATGTTCTTTGGAACTTGTGGTTCGGGCCTCAACGAAAACATAGTCTGTGGAAGCTGATTCCATCATGGTTCCTAATCACTCTCGACACATGTGAAACATTCCTGGAGTTTCCTTAATTTTAATTTGCCATTTTTTATTTTTTTTATTGCTGTTATATGCATTTTTCACATTGCATATTTTTAATTGGATTTTATCACAATTTGACTTTCATTTTGCTTCATTATTAAAGTGCATTATTATGATTTTAGGCTTCTATACATATTATGTTTAATTTTGGAATATGCCTTTAATTTTAGTTTGAAATGTTAGTCTCCCTCCGGCCAAGGAGTGAGTGTTGTGGGGTTCAACAGGGCCCGTGCACAAAAGCTTACACGTTCACATTTAAACTTGACATTTAGACAGTGACTTTGAACTTACTTGGATGTACATGATAACGTACTCAGAAAGTGTTCTGCTTGCAACTCACATTTCTTCGTAAGCATTTTGTCACAACACTGTACATTCTGTTTAAGGATAAAGTACACTGAGCACGCTGCCTTTGTATTTTGTTGTCCGTTTGGAGACAGCTCTGAATCTGGAAGACAAATAATGACATTAGCAAAGGACCTCAGACATAAGTCAAACAGTTTTGATTATATAAACTGCTTCTGAGCTTTGGTTATTCAGAGGAGCACTTCCATGGATTATCCTGGACGTTTGCCTTTGACTGATTACCAGCCCTGCTGACTTCCATCGCTATCCTGCAAAGGACGGTATCCTGTTCTACACCAGACTGGCTTCCGGATACATCACAAATACAGGTAAATGAGGAGTTAGGCTGCTCCAAGAGATCTAGCAGAACGCACGTCTTACTATGCTCTCTATTGTATAGTTAGTGATCGTTAGGGTTATCATTATGATGTATATTCATATAATCACTGCAACGTTATAGTTGTTGAATTATTCATCTTATTCATTATTGTAATGCTGGTAACAATGCTTTGTTTCCTTCTACTGATGATTACAGCTTATGTTTTTTACACATGAATCCAATTGTTTCAATAAATGTTTGAAATGTCAATTTGCATATTTCTTGTGTCTCCCTTTGGTCATGCCTAAGCTAACCACAAAATGATAGATCTGTTTACACGATTTCCTTGGGGTAGTCAGAGTGTCCATGTTCTAAGGTTGCAGACACTATCTGGTACCTTGTCAGGTTTAGGGTTCCAGATGACGCACTGTGAGCAAGCCAGGAATTGGGCCAACATATTCTGATATTCGTTGACTCAGTCCACATATTATGATGCATATGTTGTCAAAACGCACAGTCTTATTGATTAGTAGGAACCGTATGACAACAACTAGGCCTACCACATTGAAAAACAGATTTTGAGTGCTAGTTACTGTAAGAACGTGTCAACACTAAATTTCTACCAATACTACTTTTAAATACCATGCACCGTACCTTGTGGGCTAGAAGGCATACATAAGGGTGACTTATTGATATTTGTAAGGGAGCTTTGATCTGTCAAAAGGTTTTTTTTTGGCAGGTTGAATTGCAGTTTGTACACTGCAACAGCCAGGTTAAAATGGTAGGCCTGAAGCCGTGGATGGCACAATAGGTGCTGCTGTCCACTAGGGGCACTTAATCTCCAGGTCATGGGTACATTTTGTACCATACACTAGGGACTTCTAGGTAAGTGGAATATACCTATCAGAAGTATGCCAATTGGACCATAATAAAGGGGGAGCACAGGCACATTACTATTGTTTAGCAGGGGCAAGGTGAAGAGTTCTAAAGACAGCAAAAATCTGGGGTACACCACAAAATAGATGGTGATTTCCTACACCTTGAGACACAATAGAACACCTTGGTCTAAACAAAAAGAGAGAAGTTGAAAACAGAATAACCTATCTGAGATGGAGTATTCCTTTCAAAGGACAATTTCCCTCACCCACTATAGGTGGCATGCTTCATCATTGGGAACCTCCTTGCACCGTGTTACCTAGTCACGGTGTGGGCTACAATCCCCTCACTGAGAGAAAGGAGCACAGAGCATGTTTTTAGAGGTATAGTGAATACCTTTCTAACAAGCATGGTGTAGTGAGGTAAGCAGAGCATACAAAGAAAAACTGTGATAGTTAAAACTGTCACCATGGTACGCAAACACCTTTATTCGTGCGTCTCTGGGTCAGGATTAAAAAGCAAGACACTGCAGGAAGAAATAAACCTGCTGAGATGTGTCACCAGAGTACATCAACATGTTTCAGCCTATAACCCTTGGATGACGTGTTACAGCATTTGTCAGGACCTGTAGTGACACAATATGTCTAATTTGAAGTAATACAAAACCGTCCAGTGGTGCTCTGGCAATCCAAGGGAGTAATCCACTGGCAGTCACTTGCAAGAAAGTATATATGAATACATATGTACAGATGAACAGCTAGGTTATAATATCAAAACAAGCTTATGGTGGAAGAAAGCCACCATGCCACCAAACACAATGGAGTGTAGCGCTACTATCTTTGACACCCATTCAGCAAAACCCATTACCACAGTTGAGTGCAATACAACGGAAACAGGTAGGTACTAAGATAGGCTCATGTATAATGCAACTTAAAGTGAGGCTTACCGCAGTCATTGGGCGTGGTGCCTCAACCCGTGCACTTGCGTGGAGCTCAGGGTACTCTCTATCCTACACATCATTATAGAAGCGAGTAAAAGAGACAAACAAAAAGAAGAAAAGGTAAAAACTCCTGGTATTTCAGACTAAAGATAAGTATAGAAAGGCAAGTTGCCACCGAGATAGCAATTTCTTTGAAAGATAGAAATGATCATGTAAAAATGTGTAGGGCCCCGATTGGGTATGTGCAAAGGTAGAGTTTCCTCTGGGAGTCGAGGATAATCTATTGGATAGACACTTGTAAAGGGCGATTGCAGAGACCTGTTTGGTCAGACAAACAGCAATCTTACATGTAATCGCCCATTCTATGTCAGGACTGGAGGCGAGGATTATGCCTTCTCTCTTCACTTTTATTAACAGCAGCCAATTTTAAAACAACAAACTACATTTCCCATGAACCCTAGGGAAATTTGTAGTACAAGAAAAGTGCCCAATAGAAACAGTCCTGGATCCTCCAATCAGGTCGCTCCAACATCAACCTAGTCTGTCCTCACTGGCCCTTCATCCTCTTTCTTCGCTGCTGCGCAGCCGAGATAAGTGTTTTTCTCCTACTCTGTGGGATTCTCACTTGTTAACTGTGTGCTTTGTTTTTATTTAAAATTGTACTAATTAGTTCTCTCATGAGCGTTGTGGTACGCATGCTAATGCACCTTGCCATTATTTTTCTGCTCAATTGCTGCTTAATTATTTGGTGACTGAAGTAATTACTGCAGTTTGGTTTTAGTATGTGCTAATTGGCTCACGCGCTGTGTGAGACGCGGGCTAATGTTTGATACTGCTTCTGCTGATTGAAGTCAACTGTTGCCATTATTGCTGTGTGCGCGGGGGCGGCGGTGATGAGATTGCCCTTCTTCAAGTGGGGCTTCTCCGCCGCCTTTGTGCGCACTGTCATTTTCCCCCGATCTTGGTTTTCTTGCGGACGCTTCAGGTGCCGCGTCCCTGTTCAACTGAGCCGCGGGAGCATTTCCGCTCCTACGCAGCTCTTCTGGTGCGCTCGCGGACCTCCCGCCGCCAGGGGGCATGGGAGGCAGAGGTAAACGGCGCACACGGTCAAACCCTGAGGGGTTTGAGCGGCGTGCCGTAGTTTCCCATGAGCACCGGCCTGAGGAGGACGCCTCACGGAGGTGTATTGGATTGTGCCATCGAGTAATTAAAGGCCGGTCTGTTTGTCTTACGCTCTGCTGCCTTCAGGCACCGTGCTTCTAAAATCAGCTGAGCCTGTACTGTTTTTCTCAACGCCCCTACGGGTCTGTATTCAGGCATCTCAAAGCCTGTTGGGCACTTTCCCAGGCCGGGTGCAGTAATTTAAACATTTCTAAGCACCAGATACTTGTGCCCTTAATTTTTCTCAGCGAGTCTCTCGCTCTTGAGTGCAGGCTGACACCCAGCCCCCCTAAGACAGCGCCTTATAGTCTAAGGCAGTCAGGTCTGTCCCTCAGATGCCACAAATAGGACTCAGCATCGCTGGTCTTTCCTCAGTGTGTCTTAACTATGGAGATGGACTACGAGGAAGACTCCCAGGGAGGGGAAAACACCCTGGCTGACCTCCCTTGGGACGATGAGTTCTACGAAACTGTAGCTGCTTCAATTTATAAAGCCATGTCGCCCCTAGAAGAGAGGTTGTCCCGCAAGATTGATCAGGCGCTGGCATGGCTGGCTAACCTCCCTATGGCTCCCGTCCCACAAAATGGGCCTCCAGTGACTTCCCTGACGGCAGACCCTGCTCCCCCCCTACCAAACGCGCACACGACGCGGGGGTGGATCTCAGTACCTTTGACAGGCTTAAACAAGCCTTCCTAGCCACACAACCAAATTTGCCACCTGAGGGGACGATTTGTCCAACCCACAAGACGACGCAGGGGACACGGACGCTGAGCCTGGTCCTTCCAGACCTTGGCTCCCTTCCTGCCCTCAGGACACTTCTGACATGTTCGACCCTGATAAAATAGTTCACCCCCGTTCCTCGAACTGGGCCCCAGCTGATAAAGTGGCCAGTTATGTGGCAATGCGAATTAGGAAGCCCCTAGAGAAAGAGGCACGCAACTGCCTCCGAGCAGAATGCCCCCGACCGTCCCTAGAAGGTAAAGTCGCTCTCACCCCAGAGATTGATGCCCGCATGGCGAAGTTTTTACAAACATTTATGAGGGATCCCAAAAAAGGGATTGACAGGTCCTGGTGCGTGTGCCAGGACAAACTCCTGGACATTTTAGGGCCCCTCACGAAGATCCTGGACATGGCCAAGAAGGCCAAGACATCAGGCTCCCTTATCTTCCCTGAATCCCTTTCCGGGTGGGCACAGAGGGCTATTGTGTTTCTGGGCAATGCTAATTGTGCCCTGTCCACGGAGCGCCGTCGCTCTTTGTTTATTAAAATCTTGCAGATTCAGAAGCAGGGGCGGTGGCTCAAGGAGGTCTCTTCGGGGAACCTTTCGTCAAGGAGTTAGGTAAATTTGTCAATACTTTTACCTCCCTTGGCAAAGCACAATCCTCCATCAAAAAGGTTTTTCCCCGGGTTTTCTGAGGGGCCGGTCGAGGTAGCGTCCGCTCGACCGGCCGCACTCCCAACCAACACCCAAGAGGACAAGGCTCCAGGCAGGGACAGTATCAGGACCAATCCCGCTTTGGCAATTTCTACCCTGTGAGAGGCCGACGCGGCAAAGGCAGAGGTTACCGAGGAGCTGCAGCCTCATCCAATGCCAGTGAGTGTTCTCCCTTCTTCCCGGTTAAAAGTAGGGGGGAGGCTGGGGAATTTTTTCCAGGCTTGGATTTCTATCACAAGGGACCCATGGGTATTGCAGACCGTTCGGGGTTCCACATAGACTATGTGGGCGATCCCGTCCAACAGCACAGACCCCGTCCTATTCAGTTCTCACAACAGGAGGCATCCTTAGTAGACGCAGAGGTCGAGTCCCTTATGGCCAAAGGAGCTATAGTCCCCTCTACCCCTCATCCCAGGAGTTTCGTCAGCAACGTTTTTTGGTGGACAAAACAGATGGGGGCAAGCGACCCGCCATGAATCTCAGTGGTTTCAACGAGTGGTTGGTCTACCGCCACTTCAAGATGGAAGGGATTCATCTACTCAGAGATGTTTTGCGCCCCTCAGACTGGATGGTACGGCTAGACCTAAAGGACGCCTACCTGGTTATTCCGGTCTTTCCTCCCCACCGACGATTCCTCCAGTTCATCTGGCAGGGGCAGACGTACGAGTTTGCCTCCCTCTTGTTCGGCCTATCTTCAGCCCCTTGGTGCTTCACCAAGGTCCTCAAACCAGTGGTGGAGTGTTTGAGAGCTCGGGGCATTCGAATGATCGTCTATCTGGACGATCTGCTCCTGATGGATACGTGCCCTCGACAACTTCTGCGTCATCTATGGATGGTGGTGGATCTTCTCCAGAGCCTGGGTTTTGTCGTCAACGAAGCGAAGTCGGTTCTCACCTCCTCACAATCCCTGACATTTCTTGGCTTCGTGATAGACTCCATGTCCTCCACGCTGAGCCTCCCAGCCAGGAAGGTCTCAAAGATTCGACACGAATTGAGACGAGCTCTCGCCAAGCGTCAGGTGTCTCTCAGGGATCTGGCCCGAATTGTAGGTCTACTCTCGGCTTCCATCCAGGCCATCTTCCCAGGGCCCCTCCACTACCGTGCCTTGCAACGCCTCAAAGCGGTGTACTTGCGCAGAGGGTGCCCCTACTCCCACAAGGTGATCCTTTCCGAGGAAGCCCGGGAGGAAATCCAGTGGTGGTTACAACACATGGAGGCCTGGAACTGTCGGGCAATCTTTGGATCCGTGCCGGATTTAGTGATAGAGTTCGACGCCAGCACAGTAGGTTGGGGAGCCAGGTGCGGCAAATTTTCTACATGAGGGTTGTAGTCTCCAGAAGAATGGAGATTACATATCAACTGCTTGGAACTCCTGACAGGCTCCTTCGCCGTTCGCTGTTGGACGAGAGAGTCCATTCAGTCATTGGTTCTTCTAAAAATGGACAACATATCTGCGGTCCGTTATATCAACCATTTAGGGGGCACGAGGTCCAAAGCCCTTTCCGACCTGGCTGCCGGTTTTTGGCAATACTGCCTGGACCATCAAGTGTTGGTCATGGCAGAGTATCTTCCCGGCCGGGAGAACTTGGTAGCAGATTTTCATTCCCGCAACTTCAGGGATTCCAGTCTGTGGAAGCTGGACCCAGACGTGTTTCGGAGGTTCAAGGACCTTTGGGGTCCTTTTTCGATAGACCTTTTTGCCTCGAGGCTCGACCACCAACTCCCACGGTTTTTCAGCTGGAGACCGGACCCGTTGGCAGTGTCCACGGACGCCTTCCTCCAGGATTGGAGTCAGGAGACGGGGTACGCCTTTCCCCCCTTCTCGATGATCACAAGAGTGACAGCTCAGATCAGGAGGCAGAGAGCGGAGGTGGTAATACTCACCCCCTTTTGGAGATCTCAAGTCTGGTTTCCGGTTCTTATGGAACTTTCTTGGGATTCTCCAATCCTACTCCCCCTCTTTCCGACTCTTCTTCTGGACCCCGACCGAGTTCCACATCCTCTGGTTCTGGGGAACTCGTTGTGGCTCATGGTGTGGTGGATTACCGGGGACAATGGGAAGTCCCGGGCATTTTGTCAAAGGCTGAGGAGCTCATGTCTAAGGTTTGGGCGGACAGTACAGTCAAACGCTACAGGTCCGCTTGGGGCAGATGGTCCTACTGGTGTATGCGACGGAGTCTCAATCCCTTGGATGCAGATGTAGTTCACATCCTGAATTTTCTGGCTCACCTTGCCTCTAATGGTTTGGCTTACAGATCTATAAACACCTTTCATTCAGCCATTTCAGCAGGTCACTTGCCGCTTAATAATGCTGCAGTCGGAGAACATCCCCTCATGTGCAAACTTCTCCGGGGCATTAGACTATCTCTGCCCCCGGAACCTCGATATTCGGCCTTATGGGATGTGAACCGGGTTCTTAACTTGTTCTTATCTTGGAAACCTAACCGTTTTTTGTCACGAAAAGAGCTGTTGGCTAAACTGGCTATGCTGCTCTGCCTTATTTCCTGTCGACGAGTGTCTGATGTGAGAGCCCTGGATGTCACATCCAGGATGTTTACTCCTACTGGAGTGACTTTTACTCTGCATAGAAGGACTAAGTGTCACACAAGAGTAATCTCATATCCGGAATTCCCAGACTCACCTAAATTGTGCGTGGTTCGCTGCCTGAAGGCCTACGAAGAAATGACAGAGGAGTACCGACCGCCAGGAGAACGTCAACTTCTTATTGCACTACGCAAACCATTTAAGGCGGTGTCCTCTCCCACCATAGCCAGATGGGTTAGGTGAGTTATGCAGGAGGCAGGTATAAGCCTCAAGGACTTCCGAGCTCACTTAGCTCGAGGAGCTGTGGCCTCAAAAGCATTTGGCTTGGGTGCCCGGTTAGAGGATATCCTCAACGCGGCGGATTGGTCTTCGGACTCTATCTTTAAAAGGTTCTACTTCAAGCCAGTGCTGGACATGGCTCACCTCATGGTGAGCCGGCTTTAAACTAGCATAATCCTCGCCTCCAGTCCTGACATAGAATGAAAAATTTCCTAGCTATCATAACGGAAAGTTTCAATTCTATTAAGGACTCGGAGGCGAGGATTATCCCGCCCTAGGGTTTCTGGATGATGACTTCCCACCCCGTATTGGATTAAGTAGTTCAGTTTGATTCTAAACTGTTGAGAGTATTGATTCTCTGTCTTTTGTGAAATTCTGCCTCACTGCTTCTGGTTTACAGGCTGGACGTAGCCTTGTTCGTCGAATGATGATGTACCTTTGTCCTCGTAGGTTCCGATGCGAATTAACAGGAAGCATGAGTGTAATCTAACGGCTTACTTTGCGCGACGAAAGAGGATGAAGGGCCAGTGAAGACATACTAGGTTAATGTTGGACCGACCTGATTGGAGGATCCAGGACTGTTTCTATTGGACACTTCTCTTGTACTACAAATTTCCCTAGGGTTCATGGGAAATGTAGTTTGTTGTCTTAAATTTGGCTGCTGTTAATAAAAGTGAAGAGAGAAGGCATAATCCTCGCCTCCGATTCCTTAATAGAATTGAAACTTTCCGTTATGATAGCTAGGAAATTTTTCATTAGCGAGGATGCAGACCCCATTCGATAAGATACTTATTCCACCACTATTGTATGCAGTAGTGCAGTGATGAATGAGTATCTGGTAACAATGTGCATGGGGGCAGAGTGAATGTGTATCCACAAATAAGAATCAAGATGAACCATATTGTTACTTGGATTAACCTTCTGGTTTTTTTTCATTTCGGTACAGTGAGTGCTCAAAAACACTTGTTACTCTGTAGAAGGTAAAGGAATTAATTAATTAACTCACAGGCGTGCGAGCCTTTGTGCTTGAGTGTGATTGCAAAAACCACCTCTATGTGCTATTTTGAGTGGAGTTATTTATATGCCCCAATGTGTGGCTCGTGGATTAGTACGTTTCCCACAGGCACGTAATTAATGACCCTGTGGTCCATGTTTCGTGGTAGAAATAGGCAACAGCCTCTAAGTATCATGGTGTGCCAATGGCTATTTAAAAATTGCGTGTAAGGAGGAGTGTAAGAGTTCAACCCAGAAGGGGAACCTGTTGCTTACCTCTAGATGGTACGAGTCCAGCTGCTTCCGACGCCAGGCAGCAGGTGTGAGGGCTGTTATAGTCAGTTTTGCATGCCGGTGGCATGTTTGGTCACTTGGTGCAGGGAATGCTGGGGATAATAGTCTAGTCTATGTGTGCCAATGGCACATCAAACTACTTGATGCCGGAAATGCTGGGAAATGTAGTCTAGCCATACTGGAGCTTGTAGTGACCTATAAACTGGCTCATATCCAGCGGACGGCTGTTATGTTTGAAAACAAATATTCATTATTGCAAAACAATTTTTGTTTTTGCAAGAGAATGTATGCCATCAGACATCCTACATGTGTGACAATAGTAAAATAGAGTCTGTGTTAGTAGTCATGAATCAAACAACTGGTCAGGTATAGGGACTGCTGGGAAAGGTAGTCCATCATTACTGTTGCCTTAAATTGGCTTAGTATAGAGGTCGAATGGTGATAGGAGTAGGTTCACCAGGGCAAGCACTTAAGGGTAAACTAATTATGTGAGCAGGTGAGAAGGTGAAACCCAATAAGAACGTGTATTTGTATCTGCCTTTGGTTGACATTAAGGCACTGGAAAAAGAGTGGGTAATTCGTGCCATATGAATTTTTTGTCAATACTGAGACCGAAGTCACCCTAGACATACAGAGGTCGAAATTTATGGATTTGAGGACCAAGGAATCTCATTGTTCAGCCCATACATGTCGCTATGTAATCTGTAGATTCATATCTGTTCCCTAATGAAATTGTATTGTGAGATGTTTGAGGCTTGTCTAGGACTGTCCAGTGCAATTTGTCTGCTGAATGTCCCTTCTCATTGAAGTGATTGCTCAATTTAGTTGCCTGTTTCTTGCATCTGATCGTACTTTTATGTTCAGTGATGCAGGTTTTCACTTTTCATGTCGTCATTCCAACATATTAGAGCCCACAGGGGCACGTGTTGTGGTAGACGAGCCTCGCACTGTTGCAGTTTGTGTGTTGCCTCTGTTCTTAAGGAATATCATTCCCAGTGTCAATCTGTGTGGTGTGCACCATTTGTGCACATTCACTACATGAACCGCAAGCAAAATGTCCTTATAATGGTGGTAAGCCCCTAAGTGTGTCTTGTCAGGCAAGTAGCAGTCGTTATAGGTCTCATATCTACCAGTTTGTCCTTTATATTGCTGCTGTGTTTAAATAAAAATAATGAACTTGGAATCGACTTATTCCCTTTGTTTAGGATGTGCTAGTTGTTGCATATTGATTTCATAATCAGGTCTGAAAAGCTGCAGAAAGTGTTGACACACACCAATTTCCATGTTGGCTGTTTTGGAGGGGAAACCTCGTTTACAACGAAGTTGATACAACGCATGCCATTACAACGCGGTCATTACAACGACCGCGTTGTAACATTGCATACCATTACAACGCAAGTCTTCACAAAGACTTGCTGTAAGGCGCAGAAGGTGTTGGATTTTAAATCCAACACCTTCCCTACTGTTGCACAGACTGGAGTTGGAATAGTAAAATATACTATTCCAAACTCCAGCCTCCCCCCCCCTACAGCAAGTCGTTGTAATGACTTGCATTGTAATGGTATGCGTTGTAACAACGCGGTCGTTGTATTGACCGCGTTGTAATGGCATGTGTTGTAAACACGTGCGTTGTAACTTGTCAAATTCGTTTTGGAGGCCTAATCTCAAGGAGTGCTTCCCGGTTATTATTTTTAGCTCTCTTGGCAGATTTTCATGTGAGCGAGGCTGGGTACTGTCTGTGTAACAGTCGAGTGGACAGAGTCTTAGCATGTTCCTTGTAGCTCTGGACATGAGAGCAGTTGCGCCAAAGGTGCAAAAACTGTCCAAAAGGAAGATTGTCTCTGAGTGACTTAGGATGGTAGCTCTTATAGGACAGTAGAGTATTGCGTGCCATGGTTTTCCTATATAGTTCAGTTTCTAGAGACCCTACACCTCCCATTCCCTCCAGCAGTTCAACTGCTTCACTCATAATCAAATAAAGGTGAAAGTTCATGCAAGGTGTCATTAAACCTCCCACAGTAGATGTTAGAATGACAATATGGGGTGATGCAGCGAGTTACCCAGGTTGTTCAGAGCCTACTGTTATTCTGCCAACAAAGTATCTAGATGATTAGGCATATGAGTATTTCTAATTTGTGTTTTGCTGATTGTAACCTCTCATAGAATTTCAGTGCTTTGTTGTGGGATCAGTGTATCTCTTTAAATCTGTGTTTACAGCAGAAACATGGTATTTACTTGATTTATTTAGTGTTCTGTCATTATTGCATATCTTTAAACGTGCATGTATGAACATTGGGGACTTGTATAAACCAAACCTAGCCAGAGAGCAACAGAGTGCTTACTTACGGGTTTGAGCTCTGGATATACCCCTCAATCTGGAAAAAAGCTGTCATCAAGCCCCTTATAAAGAAGAACAACCTAGATCCTACTGACACCACAAGCTGCAGACCAATCGCCTGCCTTCCCCTCCCAGCAAAAATCTCCGAGAGAGTTATGAACACCCAGTTAGCACACTTTATCGATGAAAACCACCTACTAGACGACACCCAGTTTGGCTTCAGAAAGGGACACAGCACTGAAACTTCTCTTATCAAAGCATCGGACGAAATCAGAAAGATACTTGATGGAGGAGGGGCCGCGGTCCTCGTGCTGTTGGACCTCTCAGCTGCATTCGACACGGTCGACCATGCAACCTTGATCGACCGTGTCGCAGCCATTGGTATTTCTCATAACGCCAAGGCCCTCCTAGCCTCCTTCCTCGCCAACCGATCTCAATCAGTCATACTTGGTAACTTCAACTTCCCCTCTTTTGCCCTTCCTTGTGGTGTGCCTCAGGGATCCTCGCTAAGTCCGACCTTGTTTAACATCTATGTGTCGGACCTGGCGAGGGTCATCAAATCGTACAACCTGGGCCTAACGTCATACGCCGTTGACATGCAACTGGTGCTAGCGGTCCACAATTACAGTGTTAAGGTGGCAGCTAACTTCCAACAGGGAATGCTCGCCATCAGTACCTGGATGGCAAACAACTGCCTCAAATTAAATTCCTACAAAACGGAGGTGATGATCTTTGGCAATCTCTCCCCTGCCTGGTCCCCTTCCTGGTGGCCAGCTAAGTTAGGATCACCTCCGTCACCTGTTTCAAAGGTGAGAAATCTAGGGGTCATCTTTGATAACAAGCTGTCATTTATGCACCATGCGAATGCAGTTGTCTCCGCATCCTTCTATATCATCAAAATGATAAAGAAACTTCAACCCTTCCTCCCTACTACTGCCGCTAAGACCCTCATCAGTACACTAGTCATGTCCAAGGTAGACTATTGTAATGGCCTATTCATCAATGCTCAAGAAAGAGTTCTAAATAAACTACAACTAGTGCAAAATGTAGCAGCCAGACTTCTGACAGGCACCCCCAAATTCAAACCAATTTCAAACGTAGTTCGACAGCTTCACTGGCTGCCCGTTAGAAGCAGATCCAAGTTTAAGGCCCTTTGTATCGCCTACAAGGCACTCCACGCCAGCGGACCTGAGTACCTAAAAAAATCCCTCTGCCCCTACAATCCCTCCAGACGTTTACGCTCCTCCACAGCAAACCTTCTGATTGTACCTCGCACAAAAAAAGCTTCATGGGGTGACAGAACTTTCCTGTTCGCCACCACCAAACTTTGGAACAGTCTCCCCCTCCACATCAAGACAAGTCCATCCTTACTTACCTTTAGGAAACAACTAAAGACATGGCTCTTTAATCAATAGTCAGCTGTGTCACCCTCTTCGGTCCAGTCCACAGCGCCGAGACACCTAAGGGTATTTGCGCGCTTTATAAGTTGCATAAATAAATAAATAAACATAGGTTTTGGTTGTGAGAGTATGCAGAGTGCTTCGAAGAAATAGCTCTTCACATCTTTCCACATTGTAGGAGGATAGGAGCCATTCTGATGTTGATGGGAGTGCTGTTCTAGATCCTGGGTGCGGAGATGGCGAAGGCCTAAATCCAGTCTTTAAAGTATTTCTTAGGAATCTGCCACGGATGCTGCCCAATGCTAAGGCTGCAGATTACCAAGGCTATATAGTCTTGATTCAGCCCTGTGATCTTTTTTTGCACTACCTTACACCTTCTGTCATGTCTCTTTACCTCATTCTTGTGCACTCTTTTTCATCCCTGCTTCTCCCTCTGTTTTCCTATCTTTCCCTCCCTATCACCTTCTTTCTGCCCGCCTGCCTTTGTAGCCCGTTCACTGGTTCATAGTCTGAGGATGAAAAACACATCCTAGTTCCTTAACACGTGTGATTTTGTTCGCTGTTTTCAACCACCTGCTCGCATTAAGCACTACCTACTTACAGATCTTGTGATTGTCTCAAGCCTGGTTATGTCCTGCTCTTGATTTTGAGCTGTCCACCTGAGGTGGTCATTTTCCCAGCTAGGTATGCAGGAGAGAACACTCTGATGGAGTTGTAGGTTATGCAGCTGGTCTTGAACACGAGGATTGTATGTAATGTGAAGTTTGTGGTTATTTGTACATGCTAACTTCAAATAGAAGATATTAGATTATGAACAAATCTGTATTGCAACTGCAGATACAAGTTAATGTATGGAGATGGCTCTGTCTTGAACGTTTAATGTCGGATTTACGACGTGCATTTACCTCTGTAAACAGCTTAAATGTGGAATTGGCAGAAATCTTGATTGCGTGTGGACACTGGATACATACTGTACTCAAAGGTTTGACGGAAATGGACCACATCTCACGTTCTGCCATTCCAACTCCATTTGAAAAATTCAAAGGCTCATTTCGCCCATAGTTTAATAAAATATATCAGAATCTTTACGAGCAAAAATATTAGCAAGGTAACATTTCTGTATAGTATTTGTATTTAATACATTTACAGAGCCCAGTAACGGCAAATAAAATCAAGCCTTCAAGAAGCGTTCAACTCAAACACACAACATACAAAATGCAGTACTCAAAATATAGCTTAAATACCTTAAGTGTGAATAAAACAGGAAAATAAAACCTGTAACAAAGTTCTCCATGGCAATCAGAAAACACAGCCAAAGCTTTGTCTGCATTGAGTACAGCCACTTTTTAGGTCTCGCCTACGCAGCGCCCATGCGCTGCGTAGGAGGGGACCTTTTGGAATCAATCAGCTTTTTGGCCAAAAACGTGCACGTTTTGCATTGCTTTCTATTGCAACGCGTGCACGTTTGGCGTTTCCCTTGCGGGAGCGAGCTTTGGCGCCATCTGTTTGTAATTATCTTGCAAACAGATGGTGCCCCTGCTTGCTCCCGCAAGGGAAACGCTGTGTGTGTCTGGTCCACGCGACGCGTCCTGCGGTCACTTGAGACTGTTTTTTTTTCTTTCTTTTCAAATTTAACTTTATTGTTCCCCGCTTACGGCTCTGCCTCTCCAGCCCTTTTTCCTCACTGCGGAGCTTTCCTGACTGCCGCCTATTGCCGATTTCTGCTGTCTCCTTTTGCCATCAGCTGCCTGTGTTGCCTCTTGGTACTACGTGCAGGTCAGGCAAGTCGTGTTGCTTCTTTCAGCCTCATTGGGAGTCCTCGCCTGCTTCCTCCAGGTTATTGGCTGGTTTTCTCTTCTTCACGTGGGCCAAACAATCGGAACTTTGCTCCTCGTACCCAGGCAGTGTCGTTTGGCAACTGGGTCGTCCTACGCTGACTCGCACAGCATATTTTCAGCTGATTTCTCCTTGTTTTCGCCAGCTCTGTTCTGTTGGTTTATGCAACTTTTCCTCACGCTGATTAGCACAACTCTACTTAGTGGCTGCATGCTTCAAGCTTTGCGTTGCTTTTGTTTACTCTGTGCGAGTTCTACTACGCGCACTCTTGTGGAGGTGGGGTGGAGGGGACGTGCATGGGGACCAGACACACACATCAGCCACAATGCTCTACAACATAGCCAAAAGTTCTGGCTAAACACATAAGGTCCCAAAAGCGAGACCTATTGGCTATGCCAATGCTTGTTTTTTAAATCTCATCACTGCCCTACTATTGTAAAAGCTGTAAATGTTCACATATCAGCGTCTTGTTCAGTCGGTTCAGCCAAAAAGGGTATTTAGGCAGTTGAAGAAGCTTAATCTTTTTAATGTGGACCTAACCCAGATGTCACCTAGGCTTGATCATCCAGTGCTTGAGCTTTTCTTTCAAACATATTTTATTGGGTTTTGTACCAACTTACATGCGCATTTCATTACATTCTCCAAGTCCACTGGGATGTGTTAAACTACAGCGAGGCATCTAGAAAAGTCTTCAGCATTAAGTAGAGCAGTGTGTTGTGTTAAGTGTTCATATTCTGTAGTGTCCCTCATTATTGATCTCCAATCATTCAGTTAGTTTCTCCAAAACATGTATACAATTGTACATGTGGCATTTTTATGCATAGGCAGTGCTTCAGCTTTCACTCACCTCACCAAACTGGCCTGATCTGGTGGTAGGAAATGCATAACTTGCAAGGTGGACTAACTCAGAAGGGCCTCACCACCGCATCACCAAGGCTTTTTGAGATGGCAAAAATATTTATTGTTTGTACTGAGGGACAGTGAACCCAGGCTAAATCTAGTGCATAACCTACCTTGGGAGTGACTTTCCACTGGTCCAGATTTTGGAATAAGGTTTCCCAAGAATGGAACTATATGAAGATTATTCCCCCCGACTGGAGAACCAGAAAAGGGAAAAAAGCAAAGAAAACCACACCTAAAAGTTAGAACCTAATCAGGGCTGGACGCAAACAAGACAGAGCGTGGCAGTGACACAAGTCTAACAGGACTGGTCCTTTTTTCGGAAAAAACAACTTACAAATGTCAAATTGCTAACTCAACTCACATATACACAAGAGGCATACAGGTGAAGGACAGGCACTCACACCAGTGAGATATTGGGCCTGCTCAAGCATTTGTAGACTCTGTCAGCCAGCCAGCCATTCAGTGGGCAGAGAGGATCGCTGCCGACCCCAGTCAATCAGCATGGTACATGCATTGTATAGCATGTACAGGCTTGGCTGTCCGGAGTTGCCTTCTGGTCTTGAACTGATTCAGAATTCTGTGGATGACTTGGAGAAGGAAATAGGATTTTGGGAAGAAGAAATTGTTTTAAATATTGTAAGCATACACAAGGAGATGATGGACGGAGCGCTGAAACTTTTCAGACACTCACCCCAGTCACTATTAGATCTGGGTTGAATCGATCTACGTTCTTAAGCTCACTTCGCCACCCCAGTTTAGACCCAGCCATATGCAAATCAGTCTTGACCCTCTTCCTCATGGGAACAGTCCAGCCCGAAGTGCCAAGCCAGGTCTTCCCCGAAACCGGTCCCAGGATGCAGGCAACCTGTTGGCTCCAAGAATCTGCCTTTCAGTAACATTGAGCAGGCCAGACCATCCATACCATTATTTTCTAAAAGGCCTTCAGACCTTTTTAAGGGGGTTCTTCTTTCCTTTAAACTCTATGCCAGAGAAGCAGGATCAAGGCTTCACAAGGCTGAATGTGAGCAGCTTGATCCAAGTCCCTTGCTCTGTTCCTCTGGAGACTAACTGATCTCTCGAAAATTTCAGAACATTCGCACATGAACACCACAGGTAATCCCCAGCTGGTGAATACCCAGTCAACTGCTTAAGGGCGGAGCCAATAATTCTAGACCAGGCCCAGGCATATCTAGTAAGCACCTATATCCTTATGCACAGAGATACATTTGTTGAGGCTTTCTTTTGGGCTCACTAACAGAGTCTTGCATTACAGCTAATATACTCCCTCATACAATCCCATCTCCCCTTGATTCCCAATCTGTCCTGGTTTAATAAACAGAATGAGGACACCTCCTTGGGCCATACTCTAAAACATGTCAGCCTCAGCCTCGAGATAGACACACCTCACTAACATTTGAGGTTTGGGAAATGGACAACTGTTGAACTTCACTGTAAGAATTTGATAGAAAATTGCTTCAACACACACACACACCCAAACACATAATACACCATGGGTCAACAATGCACCAAACAGTCCAATCATCCCCTCTGTGACAAACATAAGACATCATAACACCATGACTCTGGTCAGTGAGAAACTTGAGAATCACTTGTAAAAGACAATTAGATTCAAATGTGCTAAAGGGCATTTTAAATGGTAAAAAGTTGCTATATCAATAATGGCAACACAGCACAACATACTGTAACCAAATACTACATGATTTAACATGGAGCAGGCAACTTACACTGAGGTGTTATACTAAGATCTTGCAGATATATCTTCAAACTTTTTCTGAAACACTCTGAAGACTGATAAACAGTTTGTAGAATACAAATATTAAATAAATATCTCTTTAAGTTTGTCTAATGTTAGGATATATAGAAGACGGATAAAGGTCTTTTGTAGGGAATTGCACATACCATTAGCCAAAACAATCAACGGTAATGTCTTAGAAAGTTAGGATGGCTGCATCATTTACAAAGATGCACAGTCACCTTGATCACACAGTTTATTAGTTAAGGGCTTAGCCAGAAAGTTCTTTCAACAAGAGAGGTTGATTGACAGGCACTTGTATGTGGTAAAACAGCTCATCATCAAGATCATACTGGCTCAGAATCCCAAAGTTGAATGGCACCCACTACAGCAGAATGAAAAGTTATATCAGCTCTCAAAGCTCACTTCAACAAGCAGACCAGATTAACTAACTGCATTCTGCAGTATTTTAGCAGTACTACATTAGTACCACTAAAATACTTAAAAAGGGAATTCACAAATCCACATATGGAGATCTCCGCCTCTTCTGTCTTTTCTATTTAAAGATCTCAGCACCTGAAGGTCTATGTTTTTCTAGTAAATGTCGGAGAGACGGGTTGTGGCAAGGAAAAGGGGAATACTTAATACTAAATTATGAGGATTTAGGTTTGGGCAAGGAGGAGTTTAGGGAGGGACATGCAGGAACAAAAAACCCACCAACACAAGGGTGTAGGCCTATTGCTATTCATAACCTGCACTTCTAAACCTACAACAGTCAAAAAGATCCCAAAGCAATCATAAATGTACTCCAACCCAGCCTTGTCGTAAGTCCTGCACCATACATAGCCACTCACATGCACTGCAACACATTCCCATAGAAAGTTATGGAGACAGAGATTTAAAATTAGGAACTAATATTGCAATTAATTTAGTTATATTGACTTTATAAATAAATATAAACATTTTGTTTATTTTGAAAAAATACAATTAATGAATGCATATCTTGTTTAAATATTTAACAATAGAGTTATTTTAAAATTGACACTATAATACACTTTAAAACTTTTGTTAAATATTAATATTTAAACGTAATGCTATATTTAAACTTAATGCAATACATAACGATTGGTTAATTTGAATACATATCAAATAAAAATAAACATTTTAATGTAGTTGGGATTTTTGTTAACTATTCTTAAGGAATATTATAGATACATTCAATAAATATATTGTAAATAATTATATAATGCACATTTATGTTAATGTGCTGCAATATTTTATTTTTATTAATTCTCAGTGTAATATGAATATATAAAACTATTTTACGTTACTATTTTGTAATGAAATATATATATTTTAAAAGTTTACCAGACTTTGATAACTTTTCCTATACTTTACCATCCGGAGCTCTTCTCTCGGGTGGTGGAGATATCCACTACGTGTTGAAAGTTATGAGCAGTAACTTTACAGTCATAAATCCTGACCTAGGAGGTTCCACCAGGTGCTGGAGCATGCAAGTCTATACCTAGAAGTAACTTTACACTCGGAAATGGTGCTTGGAAATGCTAAATGGCAAAAAAGTGTAAAGTTGGCCCTAGGTGCAGGCACAGATTTACACATGAGTTAATCTTCATATGTAAATTTACCTTTGTGAATTTAGCCCACCCTTTTAAAATCTTTGCTCCCTCTCAGCATTCACTGCTGTAGACATCAATAAAGAGGGCTCGGTGGGCCTTGTATATCTTCTTCAGTTAACATGTGAAACAAACCTTAAACAGAACAATAATGCGACGTATTAGGTTATTGCTCATATAAATTGTTCACTGCATGTCAGCTCACCCAGCTGAAGTGTGCCTATGAACGCCTGTGAGCCGCTAGGACCATGGAGAAACTTTTTTCATTTCAGTAATTATGCGTATTGCCTGGTACAGGCCGTTACAAAACCTACTGCCTCTGCTTGTCAAATATTATAAGCCTTCAGGAATTTCCAGGCAGGAATTCTGTTTCCTGATTGGATACATTAGCGGGCACTAACTGTTTAGGAATAAGTGCTAATGTAAGCACTTGGGCATGTTTCTGGCAGCCTGCCTTCCCAAGAGCAGTGAACTGCAAGACAGCCGCAACGATACGAAAGACAACACGCCGTTTAGTACATTCCAGTTCTCGTTCTAAACTGAGCTCTGTTGGGGTTTAACTTCAGTCTGGATTTTAGACATTGGAATAACTCTGAGATGTGAGATCTCACTACATAACCTCACTGTCTGCCTTTCTGGCTCCCCACCTGCCTCGCCAACTGCCCCTGAGAAACACAATCAATTGGGTTGTGCTGTTTCAAATTAAGTTTTGAATTCGTAGTAGGCCAAGGCTCAAACAAGCAATGGCAAAGCAAATAGGTGTGGCGTTGGCAGCAAGCCTTTTGGTTTTGTCACTGTTTGAATTTGTCATGGTTTTTGCAAAACTTAATTGTTGAGGGAGATGCCGGGTTCTCATTAAATTAAAAAACACTGGCTAAAAGCAAAAAATTATTTTTGGTTTCAAAAAGCATACCTTGCCATGGCAGTTCCTTGCACTTAAGGTAACTACTTCGTGTAGGGATGTGCTTCTTGTGAAATAGCAGAATGCCATCACTCACAGTGAAGTTAGCCAATGTCTGAAGCGGGCTGGCGCACTACCCCATGTTGCAAGCTGTAGTGGGTGGAAGAAAAATGTGAATGACACAAAAACAGATCAGTGGATGAAGAAGGCTGGCTGAAAGCCCATATAAGATGGTATGTTATATACATAATTTTAGATATTTAAAAAGGTTTTGGCTAACATCAGACCTAAAAGGGGGGTACTTATTCACTCTAAAATTGCTATCCTACTTCAAGAACATGTTTGTAAGCTGAGCGGGTTAGGGCTCTTCATTTTGAAAAACATGTTATGATATGTTTCTACATAGGTCAAAGTTGACAAAATTTGACTGGGCAAAACTGACAGCTCCTTCAATAGTACTAGTGCACATACACGCATGTGCACACACGAGCCAACACTCCACCTCTCCCCCATGACTTCACCTCTTCTCAGGCCCTGCATCTGACTTTGTTGCAGGAGTAGGCATGAAGTGGCGATGAAGGATGTGGCTGTAGAGCAGAAAAACATATGGTACAAATTTTTGGCATGTTCAGCATCAGACACATTGTATATATTTCCATATCTGATACGTTCATACTATGCACAGGATGTTTTTTAATATTTTGAATGCCGTCAGGCTTTCTCAAAAACGTCTCAAAACTTGTCAACGTTTCACTCAGATGTATAAATGAAAGCATTTATAGTATACATGTCACTATATAAATAACCAAGATTTTCTTATTTAGTTAATGATGCACGTAGATTTTTAAATATATGAACTCATGTTGAACATCCAGTCTTTTCAAATCCCTGCCATACAAAGTGCCGAAGCCCATCCTCACAGTCCTTCAGAAACAATGGCAGAGCTGGCAAGAAGCTAGAGACGCAATAGTCTGAAATAGCCTAGCATTGCTATTACTCCCCTGTCCACATTCACACAGAAGCAGAGTGCTTGCCAGAAGGAGCACTTAGGATTAGCACAATACAAACATATCCACTTGTCCCAATCTCTTGCCCAATCTTTAGAGTTATGGGTCACTCTATAAATGCAAATGAGATCCAATACCCAAATATTCCCAACTTCCTTGCTTTGCGTGTAAACATAATTGGAGTGAATGCTGGAATAATCTCAGCCACTAAGGCACCAAAATCAGAGGATCTTCTCCAGGCCTGGATCAGCACACATCTCTGCCGTATGGGATGTTTTTGCTGCTGCAAAGGGATAATGCTCCTGGGGGATGTGACAGACACAGAGAAGACAAAATCAGTTTGCCTCCATTTATAATTGTTGTTGGAGGGCGTCTCATGCCTACATTCCCAAAACATCTGCAGATGGTTTCTTGGAATGATATATGGCAGACATTACAAATTTTCCCTGGGCATCTTTGGTTCCCAATTTAGCTCTGTTCTTTGCAAGGTCTGTAGATCTCTGTGGTTAAACAACTTTGGGTCCTAAATAAGAATGTGCGTCTTCAGTCAGTGCCTTTTGTTCTTACACATTTCACAAGTTCTTGTTCTAGAATTAGTTTGACATTTAAGGGAGACAGAGGCATTTCAGTGGCTGACTCTACACCTTGGCAATTACTACATGGAAGCCAGTGTAGTAGGGAAAGCTGGCAAGGGTTCATAAAAATTGAAGAATACCATTTTAGCCTGGTCTTTGCAAAGTCCTCTTTACATTGCTTTAAATGTGCAGACAAGACAAATAAAGCACATTGATCGTCAATGTAAAGGTGTCTCTCTATTTGAAATTGCTCAATTGATCCGCTGATGTAGGGGAAAGAAAAATTAACATATGATATGATACATCACAATACACATAGGAAGATTGATGCCCAAATTGCAGACTGGCAGCATTGTCTAGATAGGTTATTGATGGATTATAAATTTCCTTAAATGTATCCATATCTGTGATATGTTATTAATGTTATTTAACCACATCTTAGATATGTTATTGATGGTTTCTAATTCTCCGTAAATGGAGCCTCATCCTGATGATAGTTTTCTCAACTCAAAAGCTCCTTTTTAGGTCTCGCCTACGCAGCGCGCATGCGCTGCTTAGGAGGACCTTTAGCCGTCGCTCTGGTCATTTTCAGGCACACACTCGTGCTTGTGGCGGCATCCACCTTGCGGGAGCGAGCAGGGGCGCGCCACAAGCACGAGTGCAGTGCTTGAAAATGAGCAGACTGCGCGCGCACGCATGCAGCACTCCCGGGCTCTCTCTCTCTCTCTCGCTCTCTCTCTCTCTCTCCTCTCGCTTTCTCTCTCTCTTTCTCTCTGTCTCTCCCGCTCTCTCTTTCTCTCTCTCGCTCGCTCTCTCTCCCTCTCTCTCTCCCCCTTTTTCTCTTTCTCACTCTTTCCCTTTCTCTCTCTCTCTCTCTCCCTCCCGCCCGGCTGGGAGAAGCCCTCTGCCCGCCGCCCTGCGGCCCCTGCCAACAGGTGCGCACAGCAGCCTCCCGGCCACAAATGTGAAGAGGACGCGGCTCTGATGAAGAAAGTAAACATGGCTGAAACGAGCAGACGACGGCCTGGGGCCTTGTGCGAGGGCGCTGGGCCGTTTATATCTCTGCAAGCAGTGATTGTAGATCAGGGGTCTCTGCCCTCATCACTCTCTGCTCAGTATTGTGGGGTCGCCTGTGTGGTAGATGTAACGTCAGTTAAACAGAGCCTGCATGTTTCTGTGAGAGCAGTGCCACTTTAATAGAACCGCAGCACTGCCCTCTCAGACCTTGAAGAAAAACACAAAACAGAAGTGCAGCTACCGAGGACCTGTTATTACTTGCCCTTAATAAAAAAAATGTTAGAAGCCTCATCCCATGAGAGAACTATAACGTGCTGTCATTCTGTCGTTTTTTCTCTCTCTTTGTTCTTCTGCTTCTCGGGTCTGCTGTGAGAGGTTCCGCGCTGCTAGTAGCAGCGACACCCCGGGTGCAGCAACCAACTGGCTGCTTGGTGATACCGAACATATTGTTTCCCCAATTCAGACAATTATTTCGAATCCGCATTATAAGAATGAGTGAGAACTGATGTGAAGGGTCATGCCGAAATTCAATCTGAATATATTGCCTGAAGGTGGATTTTTTTTATTGTAGGGTAGTTGCACATTTAGATCCCCCCCCACACCCCCCCTACACACACACGGGACTGTTTGGTACAAGCAGCACATATGACACTGGACTTTTTTAGAAAAGGTGATTGAATTGTTTGTTTAGTAAATACTGATTTTCCGTTTGTCCGCAGTTTTATTTATTAAAGATGTTGGGCTTTTGTGTTGTAAGGTGCTAAGGCTAGACAGCCTATGTAAAATAAAAATTGTATGTTTTTTTGTTTGACGTCATTGATAGACAAAGTTGTCTTACACTATTCGCACAGGCCGCTAGGAGCGTATATATTTCTGGGCCTGCTACCCTCTGTGCGCTCTTTTGTATATTTCTCCCCTTTTTTAGGTCTCGCCTACGCAGCGCGCCTGCGCTGCTTAGGAGGACCTTTAGCCGTCGCTCTGGTCATTTTCAGGCCCACACTCGTGCTTGTGGCGGCATCCACCTTGCGGGAGCGAGCAGGGGCGCGCCACAAGCTCGAGTGCAGCGCTTGAAAATGAGCAGACTGCGCGTGTATGCACGCAGCACTCCCGGGCTCTCTCTCGCTTTCTCTCTCTCTCGCTCTCTCTCTCTCTCTCCTCTCGCTTTCTCTCTCTCTCTTTCTCTCTGTCTCTCCCGCTCTCTCTTTCTCAATCTCGCTCTCTCTCTCCCCTTCTCTCGCTCTCTCTCTCTCTCCCCCTCTTTCTCTTTCTCACTGTTTCCCTTTCTCTCTCTCTCCCTCCCGCCCCCTGCTGGCAACTGTATGTTCATGCTGCCGCTGCTGGTTAATCAGACGTCGCTGGTTGCCCTCAGAGTTCACATCTCTTGGTGAGTATTGTACAAGGTTTCTGCTTTAATTCTGTTATGCATATTGTTGCCTTTGTTGTCTATTAGAGAGCATGCTTCCAGGACTTCATGGCTTTGGTAATAGACACGAGCAATAGCAATGTATCACCAGGCACTGGGTTGCCTCAGGCCAAGATCTGTTGAACCAGACATCTTTGATGCTCACAAGTGGAGGGCAGGATGAGCCTGCTGGGGGTCACAAGAATGCCTCTTAAGAGCGGTCAGTGCTTCTACTGGCTTTTGGTACCTTGTTGTGAGGGGTAAGCGACAAGTGCACTCACTGGCACCCATAACCCTGGCCTCTGGAGAGATGTAGAACATTTAAAAATGCATCGTGGTTTGCAGGAGGGTTCTTAGTATCCTCAGAATTATTGAGTATTTTGAGGTATTAATAACCCGTCCCACGCTTCCCAAAGAAACTGGTGTCAATGATTTATTTATGGGCAATGTACGTCTTGCAGTTGCAGTACCACTCTTTACCCATCTTGTTCTCTGGGGCGTAACGATTATTAGTGAAGCGGCAGGTGCAGTGGCACTGAGTCCCATGGACTTCAGGGGGCCTCTACACTCCAAATAACAGTCTATTTGTCTGCCTAACCCGGAAGCAGTGGGTGCATGTTGTTCCCTTGGATTAGACCCTGTGTTGCATAAAACTACTTTATCAGAATCCGTTTTACATTTCTAACCGAAGAAACAAAAAACTACCAAAGTGCCGAACTGCAAGAAAACTCAAAATGAACAAGCATTGGCATAGCCAATAGGTCTCGCCTTTGGGACCTTATAAGTGTTTAGTGATCCAGCACAATATCCTTGGTGCAACAACATCAAGTGTTGCATGGCTAAACACTTATAAGGTCCCAAAGGCTAGACCTATTGGCTATGCCATTGCTTGTTACTTCATGATGAGACCTCACCCTCTTAGTAGATGAAGTTTAGCAAGAGTGAGAAAAGTAAAAGTTGCAATCATACCTAATGTTGGGAAATCCAAATACCTGGTCGTCAGTATCCAGTATGAAGTGGAACTCAGACATTTTGCTTAGCTTATTAAAAATAGTAGATCAGAATACTTGTAGCATGGGATAAAAGTCAAACTAATGTGTCAATCCTGCTTCCTTTTCAAAACACTGTTGACATTTCTATTATTACTCAGTCAGAAGTTATGCAATTGTTTCTTAGAGTAAAAGAAGTTTGATATACATTAGAAATGGGGTTCTCTAGTTGGCAATGGTTTGCACTTTTGTCCAAGGAGGGACCCTTCTTCCTAGTCAGGGTAAGGGAGTAACACTCCTAAAATAACCCCTGCTCACCCCCTTGGTAGCTTGGCACGAGCAGTAAGGCTTATCTCAGAGGCAGAGTATAAAGCATTTGCACATAACCAACAGTAATACAGTGAAAATACAACAAAAGGACACCACACCAGTTTAGAAAACGATCCAATATTTTTATATATCCAAAACAAGACCAAAACAACAAAAATACAACATAGAGTACTAAAAAATATGCATTTTGCAAGAATAACTTTAAAAATGCAGTTCCTTCAATCAATCAATCAATCACGGCATTTATAGAGCGCGCTACTCACCCGGGAGGGTCTCAAGGCGCTGGGGGAGGGGGTAAGTTACTGCTCGAACAGCCAGGTCTTGAGCTGCTTCCTGAAGGCGAGATGGTCCTGGGTTCGCCGAAGGTGAGTGGGGAGGGAGTTCCAGGTCTTGGCCGCCAGGTAGGAGAAGGATCTTCCTCCGGCGGTGGTTCTGCGGATGCGTGGTACGGTGGCGAGGGCGTGGCTGGTTGATCGTAGCTGGCGGTTGGGCGTGTAGAAGGACATGCGGTCGTTGAGGTACTTTGGGCCCAGGTCGTGGAGGGCCTTGTGTGCGTGGGTGAGGAGTCTGAACGTGATTCTCTTGCTGACGGGGAGCCAGTGCAGGTCTTTCAGGTGTACGGTGATGTGGCTGTGTCGGGGGATGTCCAGGATGAGTCGTGCGGAGGCGTTCTGGATGCGCTGGAGTCTCTTTTGAAGTTTGGCTGTGGTTCCGGCGTAGAGGGTGTTCCCATAGTCCAGTCGGCTGGTGACGAGTGCCTGGGTGACGGTCTTCCTGGTTTCAGTGGGGATCCATCTGAAGATCTTGCGGAGCATGCGCAGGAGTGTTGAAGCATGAAGATGAGACGGCGTTGACTTGTTTGGTCATCGATAGGGAGGAGTCCAGGATGAAGCCCAGGTTGCGTGCGTGGTCCGTTGGCTTGGGTGCGGTGCCCAGGGCCGGGGGCCACCAGGAGTCGTCCCAGGCGGAGGGTGATGAGCCCAGGATGAGGACTTCCGTCTTGTCTGAGTTCAGTTTAAGGCGGCTGTTCCTCATCCAGTCGGCGACGTCTCTCATCCCGTCGTGCAGGTTGGCTCTGGCGGTAGTGGGGTCGTTGGTGAGGGAGAGGATTAGCTGGGTGTCGTCGGCGTAGGAGATGATGTTGAGGTTGTGTCGGCGTGCGATGGCTGCGAGGGGGCTCATGTAGACGTTGAAGAGGGTCGGGCTGAGTGAGGATCCTTGTGGAGCGCCGCAGATGACTTCGGTGGCTTCGGATCTGAACGGGGAGAGGCGGACTCTCTGGGTTCTTCCGGCGAGGAGCGAGATGATCCATTCCAGTGCTTTCTCTCGGATTCCGATGTTGCTGAGGCGCTTCACTAGGGTGCGGTGGCAGACGGTGTCGAACGCCGCGGAGAGGTCCAGGAGGATGAGGGCAGCTGTTTCCCCGTTGTCGGTTAGGGTTCTGATGTCGTCGGTGGCTGCGATAAGGGCGGTCTCGGTGCTGTGGTTGGCCCGAAACCCGGACTGCGAGGGGTCGAGGGATCCATTCGTCTCGAGGAAGGCGGCAAGCTGTCTGTTGACGGTCTTCTCGATGACTTTGGCCGGAAACGGAAGGAGCGAGATGGGGCGGTAGTTCTTGAGGTCGGTGGGGTCCGCCGTTGGTTTCTTAAGGAGGGCGGTAAGCTCGGCGTGCTTCCAGCTCTCCGGGAAGGTGGCGGTGCGGAAGGAGGAGTTGATGATGTCCCGGAGATGGGGTGCGATGGTGGCGTCGGCTTTGTTGAAGACGTGGTGTGGGCAGGGGTCGGTTGGTGATCCGGAGTGGATGGAGTTCATCGTGCGGGTGGTGTCTTCGGAGTTGATCGGGGTCCAGTTGCAGAGGGTGGTGGTGGCGGGCATTGGTTCGGCGGTAGGGTGCGTTGTTTGTGCGTTGAAGCTGTTGTGTATGTCGGTGATCTTGCGGTGGAAGAACGCGGAGAGTGAGTTGCAGAGGTCTTGCGAGGGGTGATGTCGTTGTTTCCGGCGCTGGGGTTGGAGAACTCTTTGACGATGCTGAAAAGTTCCTTGCTGTCATGGGCGTTGTTGTCCAGTCGTTCTTTGAGTGCCGACTTCTTGGTGGCACGGATCAGCTGGTGGTGTTTGCGGGTGGCGTGCTTGAGGGCGGTCCTGTTGTCTGTGGTCTGGTCGAGTCGCCAGGTTTTCTCGAGAGTGCGGCAGTTCTTCTTGGATTCCTTGAGTTCGTTGGTGAACCAAGGGGTTTTCTTGCTTCCGGGTCTGCTGGGAGGGTTTTTAGTGGTGCGAGGTCGTCGGCGCAGGCGGTCAGCCACTTGGCGAGGTTGCTGGCTGCTTCGTTTGGGTCCGTTGTGTCGGTGGGTGTGTTCTGGCTGAGGAGGCGGTGAGCTGCTCGGCGGTGATCTTGCTCCAGCTCCGGCGGGGAGCCTGTTGCGGGTGGTGGTGGGTCGCAGTCTTTCTGAAGCTGAAGTGGACGCAGCTGTGGTCGGTCCAGTGGAGTCCGGTGGCGTGGCTGAAGGAGATGTGCTTGCTGGACGAGAAGACGGGGTCAAGCGTGTGGCCGGCGTAGTGGGTGGGCGTGTTCACCAGTTGCTTGAGTCCGAGGTTGGCGAGGTTGTCCAGCAGGGCGGTGGTGTTTCTGTCGTTGTTGTTCTCCAGGTGGAAGTTGAGGTCCCCTAGGAGGATGTAGTCGGCGGAGGGCATGGCGTGCGGGCTGATGAAGTCTGCGATGTCTTCGCTGAATAGTGTGCGTGGTCCCGGGGGTCTGTAGATGAGGGTGCCTCGGAGGGTGGTCTTGGGGTCCGTGTGTATCTGGAAGTGTAGGTGTTCGGCGGCGGTGAAGGTCTCGTCGGAGTTAGTCGAGATGCGGATGGTGTTCTTGTGTACGATGGCGATGCCTCCTCCCGTCTGGTTGACGCGGTCCTTCCGGGTGATCTTGTATCCATCCGGGATGGCTATGGCGATGTCAGGCGCTGAGGAGGCGTTCATCCAGGTTTCGGTGAGGAAGGCGATGTCCGGTGCTGTTGCGTCGAGCAGGTCCCAGAGTTCCACGGCGTGCCTGTGGACGGAGCGGGTGTTCAGCAGGATGCATTTCAGGTGGTTGCTGCTGTTGCTCGACTTGGCGGAGGTGGTGCACGTCAGGGGGCAGGTGAATCGGCAGGTTTGGCAGGTGAAGGGTCCGTGGGTGCGTCTCGGTGAGGCTCGGTAGCAGGCAGGGTTCCGGCCGGCATTGAGTGCGGTGAGTGTGGCGGCGTCGTAGGTCCGTCGAGTGGTGTTGCATCGGTGGGATCCAGGGGTTCTGGCGCTGGGCGCGGTCCAGTCGCGGACGGGCGCAGGCGGGCTTGCCTTAGGCGCGCCTTCGGCGCGCCAGCGCGCGCCCGCTGCGCACGTCCGCTGCGCGGCCGTGCAGCGGCCGCCATTTATGGGGAGGTGGGAGGGAGGAGCAGCTGGGAGGCGGGAGGCAGGGGCAGCGAATGGGCAGTCAGGGGGCGGGGCCGCAGGGGACGCAGCGGCGGGAATGGCGATAGGCAGCGAGGGGCACAGAAGGAAAAACGGGGGGAAAGCAGGCAAATCACGGGCACAACAACAGTGGGGCAGCGAGGGGCACAGAAGGAAAAACGGGGGGAAAGCAGGCAAATCACGGGCACAACAACAGTGGGGCAGCGGGGGCACAGAAGGAAAAACGGGGGGAAAGCAGGCAAATCACGGGCACAACAACAGTGGGGCAGCGAGGGGCACAGAAGGAAAAGCGGGGGAAGCAGGCAAATCACGGGCACAACAACAGTGGGGCAGCGAGGGGCACAGAAGGAAAAACGGGGGGAAAGCAGGCAAATCACGGGCACAACAACAGTGGGGCAGCGAGGGGCACAGAAGGAAAAACGGGGGGAAAGCAGGCAAATCACGGGCACAACGACAGTGGGGCAGCGAGGGGCACAGAAGGAAAAACGGGGGGAAAGCAGGCAAATCACGGGCACAACAACAGTGGGGCAGCGAGGGGCACAGAAAGGAAAGGGAGACAAGCAGACAAAACTGGCACCGGGGCCACAAGCGGAGGGCGATCTTACCTACAGGAGCAGCGGGCAGACAGCACAGGCGGAGCTGTGTGGTGGGGGAGCGACCTACCTGGCAAGGTCAAGGGTCGCTCTCCTCACCGTGCAGCGGCCGCCATTTATGGGGAGGTGGGAGGGAGGAGCAGCTGGGAGGCGGGAGGCAGGGGCAGCGAATGGGCAGTCAGGGGGCGGGGCCGCAGGGGACGCAGCGGCGGGGAATGGCGATAGGCAGCGAGGGGCACAGAAGGAAAAACGGGGGGAAAGCAGGCAAATCACGGGCACAACAACAGTGGGGCAGCGAGGGGCACAGAAGGAAAAACGGGGGGAAAGCAGGCAAATCACGGGCACAACAACAGTGGGGCAGCGAGGGGCACAGAAGGAAAAACGGGGGGAAAGCAGGCAAATCACGGGCACAACAACAGTGGGGCAGCGAGGGGCACAGAAGGAAAAACGGGGGGAAAGCAGGCAAATCACGGGCACAACAACAGTGGGGCAGCGAGGGGCACAGAAGGAAAAACGGGGGGAAAGCAGGCAAATCACGGGCACAACAACAGTGGGGCAGCGAGGGGCACAGAAGGAAAAACGGGGGGAAAGCAGGCAAATCACGGGCACAACAACAGTGGGGCAGCGAGGGGCACAGAAGGAAAAACGGGGGGAAAGCAGGCAAATCACGGGCACAACAACAGTGGGGCAGCGGGGGCACAGAAGGAAAAACGGGGGGAAAGCAGGCAAATCACGGGCACAACAACAGTGGGGCAGCGAGGGGCACAGAAGGAAAAACGGGGGGAAGCAGGCAAATCACGGGCACAACAACAGTGGGGCAGCGAGGGGCACAGAAGGAAAAACGGGGGGAAAGCAGGCAAATCACGGGCACAACAACAGTGGGGCAGCGAGGGGCACAGAAGGAAAAACGGGGGGAAAGCAGGCAAATCACGGGCACAACGACAGTGGGGCAGCGAGGGGCACAGAAGGAAAAACGGGGGGGAAAGCAGGCAAATCACGGGCACAACAACAGTGGGGCAGCGAGGGCACAGAAAGGAAAGGGGAGACAAGCAGACAAAACTGGCACCGGGGCCACAAGCGGAGGGCGATCTTACCTACAGGAGCAGCGGGCAGACAGCACAGGCGGAGCTGTGTGGTGGGGGAGCGACCTACCTGGCAAGGTCAAGGGTCGCTCTCCTCACCGTGCAGCGGCCGCCATTTATGGGGAGGTGGGAGGGAGGAGCAGCTGGGAGGCGGGAGGCAGGGGCAGCGAATGGGCAGTCAGGGGCGGGGCCGCAGGGGACGCAGCGGCGGGAATGGCGATAGGCAGCGAGGGGCACAGAAGGAAAAACGGGGGGAAAGCAGGCAAATCACGGGCACAACAACAGTGGGGCAGCGAGGGGCACAGAAGGAAAAACGGGGGGAAAGCAGGCAAATCACGGGCACAACAACAGTGGGGCAGCGAGGGGCACAGAAGGAAAAACGGGGGGAAAGCAGGCAAATCACGGGCACAACAACAGTGGGGCAGCGAGGGGCACAGAAGGAAAAGCGGGGGGAAAGCAGGCAAATCACGGGCACAACAACAGTGGGGCAGCGAGGGGCACAGAAGGAAAAACGGGGGGAAAGCAGGCAAATCCCGGGCACAACAACAGTGGGGCAGCGAGGGGCACAGAAGGAAAAACGGGGGGAAAGCAGGCAAATCACGGGCACAACAACAGTGGGGCAGCGAGGGGCACAGAAGGAAAAACGGGGGGAAAGCAGGCAAATCACGGGCACAACAACAGTGGGGCAGCGGGGGCACAGAAGGAAAAACGGGGGGAAAGCAGGCAAATCACGGGCACAACAACAGTGGGGCAGCGAGGGGCACAGAAGGAAAAACGGGGGGGAAGCAGGCAAATCACGGGCACAACAACAGTGGGGCAGCGAGGGGCACAGAAGGAAAAACGGGGGGAAAGCAGGCAAATCACGGGCACAACAACAGTGGGGCAGCGAGGGCGCAGAAGGAAAAACGGGGGGAAAGCAGGCAAATCACGGGCACAACAACAGTGGGGCAGCGGGGGCACAGAAGGAAAAACGGGGGGAAAGCAGGCAAATCACGGGCACAACAACAGTGGGGCAGCGAGGGGCACAGAAGGAAAAACGGGGGGAAGCAGGCAAATCACGGGCACAACAACAGTGGGGCAGCGAGGGGCACAGAAGGAAAAACGGGGGAAAGCAGGCAAATCACGGGCACAACAACAGTGGGGCAGCGAGGGGCACAGAAGGAAAAACGGGGGGAAAGCAGGCAAATCACGGGCACAACGACAGTGGGGCAGCGAGGGGCACAGAAGGAAAAACGGGGGGAAAGCAGGCAAATCACGGGCACAACAACAGTGGGGCAGCGAGGGGCACAGAAAGGAAAGGGAGACAAGCAGACAAAACTGGCACCGGGGCCACAAGCGGAGGGCGATCTTACCTACAGGAGCAGCGGGCAGACAGCACAGGCGGAGCTGTGTGGTGGGGGAGCGACCTACCTGGCAAGGTCAAGGGTCGCCCCCCCACTTCCTTGAAGTCGGTAGCTCCGTCCGGTGCTACTGCGATACTGAAAACGACAGAATCCAACAGTTTCTGCTGACCATGTCAGAGCAGGTCAGCGGTAGGGTCGACAGACTCATAGACAGTACCTTTTTCGTTGCAGCCGATGCGGGCGGATGTGGCAACCGTTGCGGTTGTGATGCGAAGCGTAGCAGTGCGCGGTTCGGTGTCCTCAGGTCGCGGTGCAGGTAGCGGCTCGGTGGTGGTCATCCAGCAGTGTCGGTGAGACCAGGGCTGTGGTGCGAAGCGGGTCGGTGCTCAATGCGGTGCTGACAGATCACGGTGCAGGCGACAGAGCCGATTGAAGAGCAGCAACGGCGTTGGTGAGACCAGGGTGGCGAGGTGAAGCAAGGCGGTGCGGAGTGCGGTGCCCACAGGTCACGGTGCAAGCAGCGGCTCAGTGGCAACGGCGTCGGTCGTCGTCGTTGGTGAGACCAGGGTTGTGGTGCGAGATGCGGCGGTGCCCTCTGTGGTGCCTTCAGGACATGGAGCCAGCGACGGAGTTGGCTGCTTTTTCGTACATCAAATATGCCAATTATTGAAACACCAATCCATAACACAATTTACAACAGGAGCACTTGCACTTTAAAACTGAACAGCAGTGATAAAGTGCGCAGAGATACTAAACCAGCAAAAACAGAGTCAAAACCGGGAGGTCAGAAAGCAAAAAGACAGGGGAAACACGCCAAAAGATGCCAGGTCTAACAATATAGCATCTGATATTGAGTTGGTGAAGATTCAGAGGTCACAAAGACTTCCTACTACAGGATAGTGATTGGCCTACCATGCCTCTGGTAATGGGAATGTCCAGTTCATTGCTCTAGATATTTTCCCCCTGCATTTCTTTATAAAATTCACTGATGCTATGTGGACGTATGAATGAAAAAAATATGTAGTGATCAATCGGACTGTTTATGTGAGAGATGTTTCAGAAGACATGTAGTATCTGCAGATACTTGAAAAGGGTCTGTTTGAGTAGCCAAGTTGTAGTACAAGTCTTTAAAATATTTAATACAATTAATGTCAAACATCTGGTCAATGAAATGAAGCATGTTTCTCTACTCCGATTAGACCTATGAGGCCCATAATAGATTTGGAGATAATCAGGTTGATATGAGAGTGGGAATGAAGCAAAGAAAGACATTGAAAATTCTGCCTACTTCAGTCATTATTCATAAAATAATTGTTCATTCTTAAAAACACCTTTTTAGAAACACAGAATCTATTGTAGTTATAAAGACATTTTTTTCTGCATGAGAGATCAGAGAATAAGACTGTAATAAATAAAAACATTCAAGAAAACCTTTTTAATTATAGCTGTTAATCATGGGCCTGTCCAGCCACAAGAACAAATTGAGACTATCATGTCAAGCCTCCCTTTATCAGAATTCAATCCAAGCCATTTTTGGGTAAGGTGCACATTATACCCTTCCAAACAATGCGGGAGATACCGAACTAAAGCCTGTTGAAGCACTAGGGTGTGATAGAATAAGGGATAATCATAGCCAGAAGAATTAGGCAATTCTGTGGCCATGGCATTTTCTGCATAATTATTGTTTTGCACGCTTCCCACCTGATATATCATCTTCTGCATAATTTGCAGATTTTAACAAAACAAATGTGTTTGTACCTCAAACAGATCACAAGTTACTAAAACATTTACCATGTGTGTTGTCGCACAATGGCAAACTTTTTGTTGCACAGAAGGAAGTCGCCTTTCAGTTGCTTATTGCTATCCCAGATAGTTCTAAATAAGTAGAGACCTAGAAGTGGGATTTTCTTCTGCAATTAAGCTGATATAGTGCAACAGAGCGATGATTTATTACAAGTTTAATGTCGTTCAAATGGTGGGGTGAGGATATTTTTTGCAAACGGGTATATGTTTATTGAAAACAGTTACTTAGTATTGTACAGTATTGTATTCTGCTAATTGATTGATGGTAACGCCCAGGAAAAAGGAATAAAATACTTGTCCGTTTGTGTGTCTGAAGGTGGCCTTTTGATTAACAGTTTCTCTGCTGCCTAAGAAGAACATTTTGTCTGTAGAAGTGATTTTGGAGCAACAGATTTCACAACAGTTGTGCAAATTATTATGGCCCAATAATGCATTGAGGGTTTTAGATATCATATTCAACCATATGGTGGAAAGCCAAGTGGTGTGTAAATGTCATCAGGAGCTGGAGAAGTGTTTATTCGAGAATAAAAGGGACCGCAGGAAAAACACTCAATGCCGCAGCTATTTCTGCATAAATGCGACTCAGTCCTATCAAATATTCCACAAGCAGCGGCACGATTTGCAGATATTAATTTAAGAAATTTCTACCTGAAAGGGTTCAAAAGTTATTAATAATACTGCACAAGGATTGCAACTTCTTTCCTGATGCTTTTAAATGTTAACAGATCACCTTTCAGCTGTTAATAGCAGGCATTGGAAGTGGTGAGAAATGTGTTCACAGAGTGTAAACATTCTCATCTGAGGAACTGAGAAATGGCTTTTGTCTGCCGCAGGAAACAAAAACTTTAAGTGCTTAAATGTAATTCAGACAAGGTGGAAATGTGATCCTTTCACTGCCAGGAAATTGTTTTGTTTCACTGTTCCCACAAATTCAGGTTTGCATCACAGATACAGTTCTCAAAATAGTAAGCATTTCAGAAGGCATCCCAAAATATTGCATATTTTTTAAGGCCTAAGGTCTTGAATCCTAAAGTGTCTAGTACTTATACCTATGCCCAATAATCATGCGTGTACTGTTCTGTTGCAGAGCTGTTTCTTAATGGCAATAGGTAATTCCTAAGGTGTACTTGTGTAAAACATAGTAAATGTCAAATAGAAGACAGGTTTTTAGGACATAATCTGGATGCGCTGAATAAATGAGACACATTTTTTACTCACAGTCGCTGACTCTGTAATGTGCATATACTGAAAGGCACAATTTATGGAAGTTATTCACCATGCCTTTGGTATAAGGTGCCTTGGGTGCTATTCACTAACTGGCACATGCATTAAGGAAGGCTTTTGCGATTCCTTAATTGCGATTATTAAGGAATCGCAATTAAGGAATCGCAAAGCTATGCATGTAGGAATCGCTATAAAAATAGCGATTCCTAAACATTCCTTAATTGCGACTCGCAAATTGCGAGTCGCAATTAGAGAATGGCTTCCCATTCATTCCTATGGGCCTACAGGCCCATAGGAATGAATAGAGTACATGCGCAATTTGCGAGTACCCATTAGGTACTCGCAAATTGCGTATGTCTATTCAAGGTGCAAGGGTGTCAAAAGGACACCCTGTTGCACCCATAAATTGTAATGTGCACCCATGTTGCGACACACATGCCCCAAGGGCATGTGTGTGTGTAACATGTAACTTGAAAAATGCACTTTAGTGCATTTTTCAAAGTTTTGCAAATTACCGACCTGTTTCTTTTTTTGGTAATTTGCGACCCCTGATAGCGAAATCACTTTTTGAAATTGCTTCTAGCATTGCATTTAAGGAATCGCAAATTGCGATTCCTTAAATGCAATCGGAATTTGCGATTTTTGCATTTGGGATGATGCATCCCAAATGCAAAAATACCGGTCGCAAAGGGGCAGAGTCTGCGAATCTGCCCGTTTGCGACCGGTATTTCGTTTGATGCATGGGGCCCTAAACCTTTTGCACACTGTGCCTTTTTTTTGCACTTTCACTAAAAGGGAATTGGATGATTTGGGGCCGACCTGCAAAGGCATATAAGAGCACTTATAAGAGTACAGTCCATACTACTTAATGCTTTTGTGAATCGTCTCCAAAGATTTTGTTTGGAGTTCTCCAGCAATGAAGGACACTGAAAACTACCCTTGAAAATGTAATGTGTTTCCAGGGTAGGAAAAGGAAGTGAACTGCTGCTTAAGAAGGTTTTGTGGGTGGAAAAGCATTTATCCTTGTTGTAAACATTATGAATTCAGACTCTTCTATTTTATTTATTTTTATAAGTTTAAACTCTTCTATTTCCTTTATAGGAAACGCAAGTATTTAGACATGCACAGAAATGCGTGCATTATGTGCACCTGCTCTCTAGAATTGTTTGTTATAACTAGAATATATCAAATGAAGGTTAAAATCAAGCTGACACATTTACATCCATGATTGTTTGCCCCCTTGCTAAGTTAATCATAACAGAGATATCTGCAAGCTTTATGTTATTTCCATTATATGAAATAAGTATAGAACAAAGATAAGGTTTTTTCAACAAACTCATGATTAGATACTATAAAAGGCCGGGTATCACAGTATAGGTTAGAGAGGAGCTCCACGGGGGATATTTGAGCCAAAGTGACAGTGAGCAGAGTGGCCTCTATGGGTTGCTGTTAGTGTTCCAGAGCTGCACCATGGATACATAGGAAATAGCTCCTAGTAACCAGAAACAGTTTCTTCACTATTTCAGAACCACACACACAGCTCCTTGCTGTTATGAAAACAGGTATGCAGTGCGCACCATTGCTGAAACTCAATAGTATGTTTATTATTCACTGATTCAGCTAAAGCTAGCATAGCGCCTAGAAGTAGTAGCATGAGGGTGTTTGGACTATAGATTTCAATAGACATGTTAGAATTTTTTCTGTTATTTTCCTTATCCATAACTTGCTTCGCTTTATTACTGTTTGTATTCTGTGTTACCATTCACATTTTATGCACTAAGCTAGGATTTAAAAAAAACTTTAAAAATACATAACCCGCTCCTTAATTGCTTTTTTAGTGTGTTACTCTTTTACAAAAGTGAGATGAGAGTTCCATGGTGGTCCCTGAATTTATCTTATGGGACTGATTGCTACCAGTAAACATTTCCTGCTCAACATTGCTCAGTGGGTTGTGTACGGAGTGTAGTCCAACTGTATATCCGATTCGGGTTGGCACATTGACTATGCCCCTGAAAGCCAAATCATTCGACTCTAGGAAGGTTACCCCCGGAGAAAATATCACCCTGTGATTCATAAACAGGATTTTTAGAAAAGTGCAGAGTTTGGTTTTGAAGCTTAAGATTTGGAGGCTAGGAGTTTTTGCCTGTAAAATTACAAGAGTCCTAGCTTTTCAAATGTAACCCACTGGAATTTAGTAGAAACCTCAAAATAAGAGTAAACCATTTTCAAAGTTAGCCCTCAATAAGTGCCTTTTTCATCTTTATTTTTTAAATGATTTCTGATTTAACTTCAAAGTCTATTGTATAATCATCTTCATGTACAGTATTCTATGATAGCTTGTATATGTATCTCCACCTATTTCAAATTTTTTATGTTCACATAGTTGATGGACAACGAAAAAAACCTTAGCTGTCTATGTAGGGCTAAATGTGTTGGAGAATCCGCCTGCAAAATTTCTTTTGCAACAGGGATTGCATGCTGGAGGAAATCCTGCCTATGAATTCAATAATGGATTGACTATTTCCTCCCCAAATCGAAAACTTATCCATTACTGCCCAACTGTAGACCAGGCACACAGTTTTGTAATACTGCCAGTGTTAGTTTCAAATGCTTGGTATTTATTCTGGCGTGTCATTTTTTTCAGCACCATGCATCCATAGCATTACTTTTCTCGGTCAGTCCAGTGTTTGATTTCATTTATTGACTTGCTATTTGGTTACACCAGCTCTTTGTATAAATGCAAAACTCACTTCAATTTAAATATGACTTATGAATGTGATATATGCATGGCGTCATTACTGAATGCTGTAACTTTAAACGATTCTTTTCAGCACAATGCCAGCATTCATACATTTCGGTGTATTTAAAAACATGTATGCCTGGGCACAACCACATCTGTACTTTGTAGATTGCCTTTTGGCTCTACAGTGTGACATGAAGTTTATGTACTTTATAACATCAGCTACAACTTCACATAGTGTTAGTGTCATGATTGTACTGACATTCCTACGGTATTTCATATTTTGCTTTTCAGAGACTTTGTGATGTCTGTTGCACTAATTGCTCGAGTTCCTGTTTCTGCTGCAATCGAGCTGCCAGCTTTATATCTGGTTTCGTCTTTGCCCTCATTCATACAGTTTCATTCAAGGGCAGTCACAGTGAACTAAAATCCCATGGTGTTTGGATTTTTCACTTCATTCCCCTCTTAATCATCTCTTCAGGTTTTAAGTGCATGTTTGTGCTTCCTATTGAATACGTATATTTTAGGTATAGTTGGTATTCGGAGTCTGCCCATCATCCTTTTCTTTGCATTGAAATTCGTTGGTATCTGTTCTGCTTTCATTTGTGCGCTGTTTTTCGTCTTTCTCTTGTTTTTATTATCACATTCATCACTAGAAGCGGATATCCACATACTGAAAACAGCCCACCATTCACCCACATAAATACATAAGTAGGTACTCCTTTTTAAGGCCTGAAAATTGTGTTTACTCTATTCTGGATGTGCACACTTTGGTGCAGGCAGTTTTTGTCCAGACACCACATCGTAGAAGAGGTCCCTTTAAAAACGTTAGCTTACACACACCAAGTATTGCAAATGCTATGATGTCCAAATGCTCACACAATAGCCTCAGAGTGAGCCTTCACTGCGTGCGTGTCCATCTGCATGCATCTGCCAGCAACTCACAACTCAACAACTGAGGATGAGGGAAGCAACAAAAGGCTCATGCCACCCACAGATGGCAAAGTGGAAAAGAGTGTGGATGCAGCCACGCAAATGGTTCTCATCTGCAAAGGCACCTTTGGTGGAAAAACAATGCTGCAAACGGTCTCTGCTCTTCACTTCACTTGTGATGACATGCACACGCGCTTCCTGTGCTGGCGCTGATCATGAAGGTGCAGCAGTGGTTGAATGAAGATTATAAGGGATTTTTGATGTGTCAAGCTAAGAAGGCTCAGTGGAATCTATCCACACCTTTAATACATAGCTACCACATCTGGTTATCTCCTTCATGGTGGAAAAAACAGAGACATGGTGGAAAACAGAGAGAAGCTGTATGGGAGCAAATTAAAGAAGGCAGCAGGCCCACATAGCTGTGCACTGACTCATCTCAAGAGTGCCAGGAAGGTCACTGATAGGCTTGGTGGCGCTAGGAAGGCTGCATGAGCTGCCAAAACAGGAGAGAGTAGCACCTGGAGCCAGCCTTTGTTGGTATGTCCATCAAGCAGGAACTCACAGACTTGGTTGACTGAATCAGATCTACAGGCAACTTCTAAGAAAGAGGAGAATGAAAATGGGTGCAAGAGGGACGCCCATGCAGCTACTGCAGTGGGAAACACACAATAGGTCGTGCCCAGCAATAGGTGGAATTGTTCCATGTGTCAAACTTCTGCACCAAGTTGTGCAGGGATTGTGCCTGACCAAATCACAAAGAATGGGTCACGCAAAAAGGTACCTCTGCAGGTCAAAACAGGTGTTTGAGGAGGATATTTCTGAAGCCAATGAAGGGTTTACATTTCCTCAGTGGGAAAGTGCTCAAACGAAGCTGATCACACCCGAAATGCAGTGTCACCATTCAGAGGGCAGAAGTTACCAAACGAATAGACCCTTGGGCCTCAGTTAGCATACTGGTGGCAGACCGAGTTTGCAGAATAAAGCCTCGGACATTAATGGCCTCCACCTCAAAAAAGAGGTTTTTTCGGGTCATAGACGGTAGGAAATGTGCTGTGTTACTGCTGGCCTCTGGGCTGTCACCTAAGTGAGCCCAGATGAAATAGGGAATATTGTAAACTATGTATGATGCGAAAGAAGAATGAAGTTGCTCATCCTAAATTGGGACTTGTTTGAGTGACATGACCTGCAGGTAGATGGTTAGGTTTGTCTTGCAAGGGAATGTTTCAGTGTGAGAGAGGTCCACATTCAAGTGTAGGCCCTGCTGGCCTCTAGCCCTGAACTCATGGCAGGGAGCAGGTGGAGGAAGATTTCCTCTTGGAAGGCCCAATCATGGAGCAGTCTCTTCATGAAGGTAGACCCAAGAGCCATCAATCACAAGGCTAGGACCAAGCCACAGTTGCACAGTTTCCACAGACACAGTGTTTTCTCCGGGGCCTTTATGGTCTTCAGACAGAGGAGGAAGAGGGCATGAAGGGACAATCGTAACAAGCATATGCTGTGATGCAGTAAGGTGGTGATGTACGGATCTTCACTTTAAGGGTTATAAATCAAGTGGGTGAGGTAGGGCATGCAAGGTTCCTGCTGCTTTGTCAAGGAGCTGCAGCCTGCCCCATATCTGACCCTTATCAAAGTACTAGATGGAGATTTCACAAGAGAGCACCTTGTTGCCTGACGACTCAAAGTACCATTAGGGAACACCGTAGCAGACCCTCTTACTGCCTCACAGAGGAGAGGATACTCCTGGGATGCCACTTGGGAGGTTAGAGGTTCTCTAGTCTCTAGGCGAGGAACATGTGTACCAGAAGTTACAAGTACCAGTGTTACAAATGTATGGGTGACAGAGGGCCACAAGGGCCAGGATCGGAGTAAATGCTAATATGTTTTCCCTAAATAAGGTGATGTTTTGTGTGTGTCCTGGCTATGAACTCCGGTCAACCTTGGTGTTATGTAGTCGTTTGGGTTAATTTTCCCTGTAGCCAGCAAAATAACTTATGAGCCCTGTCTATGTTAGGGACCTCCCTTTCCTTGTGAACAAATACCAAAGAATGGCACACAACCAGCCGAGTGTAGGGTTTTATTGCAAATGTGATAGCCTTAGTGAGTTGGATTCCTAGAGCCAAAGAACCAGGATCCAAAGTTTACATAATTAGATAGTACATGCATGCCTGCCCTGCACACACCCAAGCATGACCCGTGATCACAAATCTCTATCTGTATTCTATATCGAACTAGGATGTGTGTCAACTCCTGACTAGTTTAGGGTAAATATTGACATACTGCTCATAGGTGTGTGGGTGGGTGTTCCTGCAAAGGGAAATAAGAATACATCTAAGAAAGTAGGACTGCTTACTAATCCCACTGAGTGACATGTTCAAATCCAAAAAATGGGAGAAAGATGTGACAGCTTAAATAGTTTTGACCGATGTTTGAACTCACACTCATTTGAGCTATAGAATGTGTACAACCCGATCATTTTGCGTTGTGTTTGCACTTTCAACTGAAGTGGATACTACCATGTATGAATTCCATTTGCTTGTTACTTGTTTGCCTTATCAGGATACCCCCCGACAAGCAGGCAGTGGTCCGACTGCCCAATTACGATAGGACTGCTGGGCTGGTGGTCGTAAATTGTTCTTTAACATGACGGCTTGGGCTGTGGCCCAGGAAAAGGTCCGCAGCACAAGCCGCAGTGTTAAAGAGCACTTTGTGGACAACCATGCACCGTGTGCCATGCACCATGTGGTGCATGGCACATGGTGTATGGATGTGCGTGGGGGCACTACAAGTGCCCCCAGGACCACTTTGCAGTGGCCCATGAGGGACAGGGGCCCTGTTTGGGGCCCCCAAAGTCCCTTTCTGACAGTCTTTTCATGCAGGTCGGGCCACCATGAAAAGGATGTCGGAAAGGGACATGGTAATCATGACAGCGGTGCCTGCTTCCGCACCACTTCCATTTGGGATCACTGATCCTAGCGGAGGCAGCAGTCCATCCCCGACAGACAAGAGTCTGACCGCCAGCATCGTAATGGGGCGGTCGGACCGTAGGGCTGTCTGTCGGTGAGACCGCCACCGATGGCCTGTCAGTGGGGTCCCACCAACATCAGAATAAGGCCCCAATTTAGGATCCCAACCAAAGATGATTAAAGATTTGCTTACCTTAATCTCACTTACTTCATCCCAGTAATGCGTTAACATCAGACAACCTGAGAACATATGTTCATCATCCACTCTCTATTTATGGCATCTGTTACAGTGAGGATTTTCTTGAGAAAATTTTGCCAGCTCCGCAGGTGTCCAATACATCCTTTAAAGGATAAAAATGTGTTTTCTTTTTAAAGCAGCGGATTTAACTGTGGAATAACTGTGGAGTACTTGCCATAATTCTTCAAATTCTGTCATTAGCATTGCTTCTTCATCTTCTGTTCTTCTGCTTTAAGCAACTTCCAGTACCAAACGGAGACTTCCTTCTTGATTTTTAACTCGTCCTGAATCTTCTCTTCAAAATCCCAATTGTCATCATCCGAACATTTTTGGGAGGACCGCCATGCATGCAGTTGAATAAATTCGAACCTTGAAAATGTCCCTGATATTAAGTTTTGCATTGTCTCCACAGAGATAAATCCCTGCGGTACTTAGTTGAAGGCTAAGTTTATCCCTCAAAAAGGCGGGGTCCCTGGTGAATGCCAAATCGGTGCTAGTTGTAGTGTATTCCTAAAAGTTTCCTAAAATGGAACCATACATTTGAGGCAGCTTTTAAAATTTTAGACAGACAGATTTTCTTAAAATATGTCAGTGCTCCAAACCTGTAAAAAAAAAAAATAATCCTGACCATAAGTGATCAGCATTGCTGCAAATATACGCCCTCTAAGAGTAATATCTGGCTTTGTCATTAGCATTTGAAAGTTCTTAGGCTGGAGGGCATAGCAATAAAGCTGGATGTCAGGTAGGATCAAACCACCCATCTTATAAGTTTCTTCCATGCGATCCTAACACTTTTGGGTGACCATATAAAGCTGGAGATTTTCCACAGTATTTTTGCAATATTATCTTTTGGATTTGAGAGAGCGATGGCATTAAATAGAAAAGATAAATTTGGGAGAGTTGTCATTTTAATTAGGATAACCTTTCCGTATATTTTTAACAGTAAGCTTCCCGATCTTCTTAACAAATACTGTATCTCCTTCACAGACTACCTACAACTTTTAGCAGGTAACTTCTTTAAGTTTTGTGTAATTAAAATACCCAAATATTTAATTTGAATGTTAATATTCTGCATGGGCTCTCCAATACCCCACATCATAACCTCAGTGTTCGCTTTATTAATTTGGTAGTCAAAAAGTGCTCCAAATTCTTCTGCTACCTCACCTAGTTGTAGTATTGACTGAGCTGGATCCGTAGTGTAGAGTATCATATCATTGGCATATAATGCAACCTTCATTGTTAGTCCTGAGGCCTGAAACGGGACGATGTTATAGTTTGTTCCGATCTGCTGTGCAAATGGCTCAATATATGGACTGAAAAAGATGAGGTAGGGTGGACATCCTAGCCTTGTCCCTCTCGTAATACTAATTTCTTTCTTGCTTAAAAGTGTTTTATATAACGCTATAATAGTAATAATTATATTTAGGCAGAAACCAAAGGCTTTCAAGACTTCCCACAAATTCACCCATTTCTCCCTATCAAAAGCATTTGCTGCATCCAGGGTAGCTATAGGTAATGGTGCGCTATGGGTCTCAGCCATGTCTAATGTGCCAATCAATAAATGAGTCATATCAGTTAGTTGCCTCTCCGGCAGAAAACCTTTTTGGTCAGGGTGTATTATTGAAGGAAGAAAGTCGAACAGTTTGTAATTTGTAACCACAATTTAAAAGTGATATTGGCCCATAATAATCTGGCTTCCTAGGATCGTTATCAGGTTTCAGTATCAAGGTAATAGTTACTTCTTTCCAAGAAAGAGGGCCTTTATTATTCTTAATCAGTATCAAGTTAACACTGTTTCCATACCGGTATCAGCTCTCAGGCCAACATCTTGTACAACTCACTAGGAATCCCATCTGGGCCTGCCACTTTTCCATTCTTTAGCTTTCTTATTTGGCTTGCTATCTCTTCATCTTTGATATTCCTATCTAATACTGCATTTTGGGCAGGGAGGGGTAAGTCTAGGCAGTTGCCTGTCATACAACCAGTCTTCAATTCTATTTACATTTAGGAACCTTTCTTCTGTATACAGTCTGCTAAAGCACTTAAGCATCTCTCTTTCTGGGGCATTGATTTTCCTTCCCGTGCCACCCTTTATTAGGGAATTTATAAAGTTCTTGGTCTCATCAGATCTAGATTTCCATGCTAACAATGTTCCACATTTCTCCACGTATTCAAAATTTTGTATTTTACTAGCTCTCCACAGATCTTGCACTTTCTTTTCCAGACTTATTTTAAACTCGGGCTGTAGCTTATCTAGTTCTAATTGCAGTTCCACCCACTTATATAGCGTATCAACACTCTGTTGTTGAATTTCTTGTTCTTTTGCTGATATTTGATCCTCCATCTTCTTGCTCTCCTCCTGAGGCCTAATGCCATGATTGTGTGCTATTTTGCTAATAATCCCCTAACATATACTTTGAATGCGTTCCATACCATCATACAAGGGGCTGTATCTAGCTTAAAATTAAAAAAATCCTGGGTCTTCCCTCTTCGCCTCTGAATTTCATTTGCATCAAGCAATAATGTTTGAGCCAATGTCCATCTACATCGTGTGTTAATTAGACTAGAATGACTCCACTATATTGAGAGAGATGAGTGGAAGCATGCATCAAGTTTTTGGCACTCTTTATCAGGGAACAATCAAGAAGGAAATAATCTAGTCTGGAGTGATGTCTATACTTTTATTATAGAACATATATCCTAACATTTTCCTGCCATATATCGCAAAGATCTAAGTCATGTATCATCGCTTTAAGTTTACAATGTACTTTCTGATTGGAGATGTACTTGTTTTTAGAAGATCTAGCTAATCTTTTATCCAGAACTACATTAAATTCCCCTGTTACTATATATGGGGTGGAGCATTAACTAAATGAGATCCAGGCAATTTAAAAATGTAGGATTGTTGCAATTTGGATGATAAATGCCTGAAGAAGTGAATATAGCTCTCCCAGACCTAATTATTGCCAAAATTCTTCTCCATGAAATATCAGTTTCGTAATCTACTATGCTCCCATATTCTTTCTAACTATATTGCTACTCCCACCTTGTGCTCCCCAGCTGGTCTGCACAGATAATATCTTGGACCCAAGTACAGCCTCGAATTAGTATTCTACACCCCGATCTTACTAGATGAGTTTCCTGTCATATTATAATTTGAGCATTAGACTCAATTAAAAATTGTAATTCTATGCCTTGTTTCTTCTTAGAGCGCAGTCCATTTATATTCCAAGTTATCTCAATCGCTTTCTTCCCCATTCTCTGGCTTCCTCCCAGCTCTACTTCCTCCACATGAATGCCTATGTTCTACTAATTTATCCATAATATACACTGAGGACTCCTTTTGTTTCCTTTTTTCTCTTCTATGCTCCCCACCCGGCGCAGAACACCCCCTGAAGAATGCCTTCTTTATCTTCTGGGTGGCTTGACTCTAAAGTGACGTTTATACTACATGCTTCTTCAGATCCCTCTCTTTCTGCTCTATACTGTACTCTTTAATTCGCTTTTCTAATATTCCTTATCAAATCATCTACCTCCTTTTCTTCTTTAACGTTAAACATTTCATTTTTCCACATAATTTTACATAGCGGGGAAATTTAATTGTAACTTGGCTCCCGATTTCTGTAAATCAGTTATTCTATTTCCCAGCTCCCATTGGTGCTGAGCGGTCATTTTATCAATAGCTCACCTGAGTTGATAAATCAAATTTTCATTTGGTAATGATTTTGGTTTTAATGCACTCCCTAGCATCTTTTCCTTCAGAGTGGAAGTATGGAAATTAACCAGACTTTTTCTGGGGGACTTCCCATTAGGATTGTGCTTGTAGATGTCTCTGTAAATTCTTTTAATTTATGTCTCTAAAATATATTCGGTTAACTCTCATGGTTCTTTCTTGCAGGATCTTTATTATAAACCTCTTTTTATCATTACTGTCAGCCCCTTCGGGTACATTCAAGAACCTCAAATTTTAGCGTTTGGAATAATTTTCTAATCTTTCAATATCTGTTGTTAACGCCCGGTTTGTGTGTTTTTCTGCAAATCTGCATTTATTTGCTTCATGTTCTCTTCCAAGATCTTAGTTCTTTCTGACAGCTCGTCTAATGTGCACACCAAGGCATAGGAGGATCCCTGAGTTTCTTTTTGGTTACTCTCGGAGGTCTCACACCTTGCCATTACCTCCGCTCTTAAGTTCTGCAGAATAGCTTCTAGGGAGGAATTCTCTGATTGGAATGAGGTGTTGTTTCCCGGCCCCTTTCTCTCCTCGCCCGATGATCTTTCTACTCTCTGCACTTCCTGGTCTTTCTGGTCTTCATGGGGTAAATGTGCTATCATATGGCTCCCCTGCTCATTCATATTTTGTAGTAGTAATCACTTCTCAGCACCTTCAAAACATTGCTATCTTTCTTCTGAGATGCAATAACATTCTCTTTCCTTTTCTACTCCACTATCTTAAAGAAAAAGTTCAGTGATGGCAAAGGTTTTTTGACGTTATCACAATGAAGAGGATCTATTCTTGGGTTTCACCTTTCTTACAACTCAGGATATACTTTTAATGGTTGCCACTTTCCCTAACACACTGTATTTTTCTCTTGAATTGGTTTTCATGCAGCTCTCCTCAATTTCAAGTATATTTTTAGCATTGGTTGATCTTAGCATGTCTCTGCTCTGGGTAGTTAATGCACTGGTTACAGGTTTAAGACTCTCTCTAGGGTGTACAGGGTGTGAATGCTCTATAAGAACTGGCCAGATTGCTCCCCCTTAAAGAACTCTCTTCGTATCAGATCTAAATTAGTTTTGCCGTCCACCTTGCCCTCCTTTAAAAAAACCTTTTACCGGGCGAGTGGAGGGTATTTCTGCTGATTTTTCTGATTCAAACATTCAAGACCTTGAACTCTGTTTTCTCGTATCCTGGATATGAAGCTCCCCCCCAGAGCCTCTTTGCATCGTCCTTGTACCGGACTATGCTGTGCTTCCAAATCTGACCTGTGCTGTCTTTGTTGGCGCTCCCCCACAGGGGAAACCTCACTGCAGTGTCCCTATCATAACTAAGAGAAAGACGCACTCAACCCCATTTTAGGCATGGAGAGCAGACCACAGAGCCACCACAATTTGCGCCCATCCAAAACACAGTGAACAACTATAAAATATATGCTTGGTGGTATAATGTGATATAATAAAAACAGAGGGTGAGTAAATGCAGTAAGATGCATTGAAATGGGAGAGAGTCAAGAGCCTCCCACTAGAGTCCCGCGACCAGCTTTTAACCACCCGCCATGTTCCTCCAACTCAGGCCTTTTCCACTCATTTAGAGCTTTTTTCTATGTAAGGTCCACTTCTAAAAGACGCTGTTAATACTTCAGTTTTCACATGTATTTGCTCGGATACATTGAGAGCTGCAGTGGCGTCTCCACTTCTTAAGTAGCCCACACTCGAACCAGATCATCCTGCCAATCACAAGGCCATTTTTTTTTGTTTGTTGATCACACAGGTTTGAAAAATGAAGTAACATTTGAAATTCAAATTTGTTAAGTCATATTTTGTTACCAATACAGGTAACCTCCTGCCCTCATAAATGAATGGAGTACATTCTGTTGGAAATTTAGGCAATCACACGTTGGCAAGTGTGGCAGGGCAAAACCTTAGAAGCTTTTTATGCAACCGTTGGTACTGTTGATCATCTAGTTATCCTAGGCATATCGAAATTTTGGGACTAACCACAATGACATTTGTTTGGCCTTGATTTGCTCCTATATTCTTTTTTAGTCCAAAGCAGTAACTCTCTCCCTTTACCCTCATTTTCTCCGTTTTGCCTTTTTAGGTCTCGGCCTGCACCAGCGCTTGCGCTGGTCTGGCCGAGAGTTTTAGTAAGCGGGTTTTGGAAGTGCAAACCCACTGGCTTTCGGCTGGCGACCAGCTTGCGTTCACGATGGCGTGCACGCGCGCAGCTGCCATCTGGGTTTCCTATCTCTTCCTCATTTCCTCGTCATGGCTCATTAACTCTCTGGACTCTGATGTTTCAATCGCAGCAGCAGCTCACATTACCAACTGACGGCCCTGGACTACAGTCACATGAAAAACAACAGCGATTAGCATTGAAATGCAAGCTTTTTTTTGTCTAGTTAGAAATATTGCTTCGGTGGGTTGATTTCACCTTATATCGCTATTTGTTTTATATTGGGAGTCACAGCCTAATTACCAGTATTTTTGTCTCACTCTGTTTTTTTTATTTTTTATATTTATTCGCGCAAAGCACAAAGCTATATTTAAGGTTACTTTTTCTGCGTCACTTCTTCACTCTATTTAAACTCCACCCCCCCACTCTTATTGTTCTCTCCTTCTCTCTCTCTCCCCTCTCTAATTCTCTCTCTACTTAATTAACTCTCCCCTCTCTATCTTTTTTAGCCTTTCATTCTCTCTCACCCCTTTATCTGTTTCTCTTTCAAACTCCTTCATTCACTCTCTCTCCCCTTCTTTCTCTCTCTCTATCCCGCTCCACTCTTTATTCTATGTACACCCTTTCTCTCTCTTTCTCTCTCACCACCCTCTCTAATTGGGAATTATATCTTCACTCTATCTCTCACTCGGTAACACCACAGCATCACTCAGCATCACCACAGCATCACTCAGCACAACCACAGCATCAATCAGAGCCAGCACAGCATCAATCAGAGCTAGCACAGCATCACTCAGCACCAACACAACATCTCTCAACGCCATCACAGCATCACTCAACGCCATCACAGCATCACTCAGTGCAACCACAGCATCACTCAGTGCAACCACAGCATTACTCAGCACAACCACAGCATCACTTAGCGCCACAACAGCATCACTCAGCGTCACCACAGCATTTCTCAGCAGCACCACAACATCACTCCGCGCCACCACAGCATCACTCAGCACCACCATAGCTTCACTCAGCGACACCACATCATCACTCAGGGTCAACACTGCATCACTCAGCACCACCACAGGATGACTCAGCACCACCACAGGATGACTCAGCACCACCACAGCATCACTCAGCACCACCACAGCATCGCTCAGCACCACCACAGCATCGCTCAGCACCACCACAGAATCGCTCAGCACCACCACAGCATCGCTCAGCACCACCACAGCATCACTCAGCACCACCACAGCATCACTCAGTGCCACCACAGCATCACTCAGCGCCACCACAGCATCACTCAGCGCCACCACAGCATTACTCAGCGCTACCACAGCATCACTCAGCGCCACCACAGGATCACTCAGCGCCACCACAGCATCACTCAGGGCCACCACAGCATCACTCAGGGCCACCACAGCATCACTCAGGGCCACCACAGCATCACTCAGGGCCACCAGAGCATCACTCAGCACCACCACAGCATCACTCAGCACCACCACAGCATCACTTAGGGTCACCACAGCATCACTCAGGGCCACCACAGCATCACTAGGCGCCACCACAGCATCACTCGGCATCACCACAGCATCACTCGGTGCCACCACAGCATCACTCAGCGCCACCACAGCATCACTCGGCGCCACCACAGCATCACTCGGCGCCACCAAAGCATCACTCGGCACCACCACAGCATCACTCGGCACCACCACAGCATCACTCGGCGTCACCACAGCATCACTCGGCGCCACCACAGCATCACTCAGCGCCACCACAGCATCACTCAGCGCCACCACAGCATCACTCAGCGCCACTACAGCATCACTCAGCGCCACTACAGCATCACTTAGCGCCACCACAGCATCACTCAGCGCAACCACAGCATCACTCATCGCCGCCACAGCATCACTCAGCGCCACCACAGCATCACTCAGCGCCGCCACAGCATCACTCAGCACCACCACAGCATCGCTCAGCACCGCCACTGCATCGCTCAGCACCGCCACTGCATCGCTCACCACCACCACAGCATCACTCAGGGCCACCACAGCATCACTCAGCGCCACCACAGCATCACTCAGCGCCACCACAGCATCACTCAGCACCACCACAGCATCACTCAGCACCACCACAGCATCACTCAGAACTACCACAGCATCACCACAGCATCACTCAGTGCCACAACAATATCACTCAGCACCACAACAGCATCACTCAGCACCACCACAGCATCACTCAGCGCCACCACAGCATCACTCAGCGCCACAACAGCATCACTCAGCGCCACCACAGCATCACTCAGCGCCACCACAGCATCACTCAGCGCCACTACAGCATCACTCAGCGCCACCACAGCATCACTCAGCGCCGCCACAGCATCACTCAGCACCGACACAGCATCATTCAGGGCCACCACAGCATCGCTCAGCACCACCACAGCATCGCTCAGCACCACCACAGCATCGCTCAGCACCACCACAGCATCATTCAGCACCACCACAGCATCATTCAGCACCACCACAGCATCACTCAGGGCCAACACAGCATCACTCAGGGCCACCACAGCATCACTCAGGGCCACCACAGCATCACTCAGCACCACCACAGCATCACTCAGCACCACCACAGCATCACTCAGCGCCAAGACAATATCACTCAGCACCACCACAGCATCACTCAGCGCCAAGACAATATCACTCAGCACCACCACAGCATCACTCAGCACCACAGCAGTATCACTCAGCAAGACCTGAGTATCATTCAGCATCACCTCAGCATCGTCTCCGCAACAGTCACCACCACCACCACTACCACCTCAGCATCACTCAGCACCACCTCAGCCTGCTCTCGGAATCTGGCATCTGTTGATTCTCCCCTAGCGTCTGGCCGGTACTAGTGTTATAATACAGGTACTAGTTCCCAACCTTCACCCTCCGATTGTTTATGCCCCCTCAAAAAAAAATCTTTAACAAACAACCATTGCAATAGGCAGAAACAAGTTGCCAGCATTGCAAGAACAAAAGAAAACTGAGGAAATTTTTATTGTAAATACTTTTTTAATATGGTTGTTCAGTTTTACATAATGCCTTCTTGGTCATATATAAAGTAACAAAAATGCTTCTGACACTTTTTTATTATAACTTTTCAGCATGCTGCACAGCAGCCACACTTCTCTACAGCACAGCTTGAAGACATTGGCAAAGTCAATAGCTCTGGCTAAACACTTATAAGGCCCCAAAGGCGATACCTATTGGCTATGCCAATGCTTGTTTAATGCAGCCTTTATTCATGTGTGAGGCATAGTTCATTTTTAGATTTATGGTGATGATTCCCTGAAGTTGGAGATCTGTGTGAGTTATCAACGCAGTTTCTGGTATGCATGCAAGCTGTGCACAACTTAATTGGTAGTCACTGGTGGAAACTAAACCCAGATAAGAAAGTAATGTTGGTTGGGGAGAGAGGTTCAGAAGGCCACTTTGTATCAGTTTTCTGGCATGAACAATTGGGAGTTGGCTCTTTCCCAGTACAAACTGTGTTACTTTGGGGATCGTGATATATTACAACGTTTTGCTTGGGGCTCCCGTCATATTAATTTCTTTTTGTTTCCATCATGTGCACGTTTTATGGCTAGTTTCTCTTACTCTGCAAGTTCTGCTACTTTGGTCTTAATTGACTTCTATATAGATTATGAAAAGTCTTTATTGCTGAGATTCGTGTCTATCCATTTGAAACAGTTACAGCTCATTCTGAATGCAGTAAATGTGTTTGATTGTCAAAAAACAGCAGTTCAACCATGTCTCCCATCATTTGACCCTCTAATGATCAGGATCAGAGGGAGCAATTTATAATATAAGTTGTTTTGCACATAGTCCCATGTTTGGAGTAGGTCCTCAAGTCGGTTCGACAGGTAAAAAAAAAAAAATACAGACCGAAATATCTCCTTGCCATCCTTGAGGAACTGGTTGAGAGCTCCACACTCTAGAAATTAGTGATAGTGAGGCAGGTATTTTTCAGTCCTGGCTCCGAATTACATTACATTAGTATATTCTCAATGAGTTAGACCATACTTGTTTTCAGCAAAAGTCTGAAATCCCATCTCAGCTATTCAGTGAGTTATAAGTGTGTTTTCTACTTTGCAGCACCATCAACCCAAAGTAGAAATCTTTGTTTAAAAATAATTAAGACAGAAAAATATATAGAATTGTTTTCTTTCCCATAAGTGACCATTGAGGATCGATCCCTGGGGGACTTAGCTAAGTAAGGCTGCCATCCTCACAGTGGCAACTGACACAGATAAATACCTGCGGGCGTGTGGAGGGCATGGCCGAAAGCGCGTGGGGGGAGCGTGTTGCGGGGGGTTTAATAATAATTTTTTAAAAACACTTAACTGGTGCTGCCGGCCGCACTGCGCTCCTCTACTTCCAGTTCCTGGTATCACTGACTCCCCATCCAATCCCTGCGCTGCTCTCAAGCATGAGAGCAGCATGGGGATTGGCCTGAGCAGGCTTGATAAATGCTCACTCAGGCACAGAGAGTCTGTGCTGTTTCTCCAACCTGGCTGTGCAATACAGCCTATGTTGGAGAATCCTATGTGCGCATGTCAGTTTGGCCGGCCTAAGACGGCTGGCAAAACTGACATGTGCACTTAAAAGTGTACATCTACCACTCCTTCCTCCCATGGCCCTGCCCCACCCCTCCCTGCACACGTTGACTCAGAGCCAGCAGCTGAAAAATAAAACTATAGTAACATATTGTTTTATTTTTCAGAAGCTGGCTCTGAGCCAGTGGGGTGACTCTCCTCCGCCATTGCAGAGGAGCCACCACTGCATCCTCAGACAGTGTTGTGTGTTGGCCCAGAACAAAAAAAGTGTCAGGTTCTGGATGTTCAGATTCACTAAAAGCTCCTACCTTTCCTGAAGACCCAAGCAGGAGAGAAAGGTGTGAATTGGTATTGGAGCTATAAAGCCACAACAACTCACAACTAATTGCCAGGCGAAGGCTGTGTGTCAGGAATGGTCTTAAATGCAGCTCTATACCTAATCGCCCAGAAGAGACTCCACCCAGGAAGTGAGTGCAGCTTTGAGTGCGGCGTCAGTGATCAGTCTAGTGTTCCCTTTCTCTTTAGATTCCACTGGCCTGATCTGTACCATCTCAAAACCGATGCACTTTAATTAGCCATCTGTGGCTTGCCCGATTCCTGCCAAAAAGGTTCAACTAAAATATCCAGTAAATCTGCTTTTCTGAGAATTGCTGGAATCAGTTTTGCAGCTCATCACATGTTTTTGGTATTTTCATCCAGAACAGCACAAGAAACATGAAATTGCAGATTTTCTTGGCAGATAAAAAGGAATCATCGTTTGTTTATTAATTTTGGCTATTTTCATCTGACTAATTAATCCCAATAACTCCCTGTCATTATACTGTTGCTCTGTATCCCATCCATCATTTGTTCTTTCTTTCATGCCATTATGGCTCTAATAAATCTTAGTTATGCTTGTTTATGTTTACAGAGACTGCAGTTAATACATTTGTTTTCTTTTAAAAATTGATTAAGGTACTTTATTGAGTCAAAGGGTTTTCCTTGTTCCATCACATTTCTGAAGAGAACAATTGTGCTTAATGTGTTACAGCATACTGTACGGTTTAATAACCATTAAGAAATCAATATTCTCTCAATGTGAGATCCATATGAACCTGTCTAAGGTATCGAGTCTGACTAGAGGAAATGTCTGATCACCATACTTGTATCCTCCTCCTGGTTCCCACTCATATATTCTTCTTCTTTTTATTAACGGCCAACTGGGGGAGAAATGGTGTTGCAGAGCAATATTGCAGACTTAAGGGATAGATTCTGCCCTTCTTTCTCTCCATGGCATCAACCTCCCCTCCATGCTGTCTCGTGAGCTCTGCCCATGTACCATGCCTCCTCCTGCAAGTGCAGTCACGTCAAGGTTTAGATGGCCCTGAAGGACCCACCAGTTGCTGCTGCTTCTGCCCATCTGAGGACACATCATGGGGTCAAAGAGTGGGCCTTGTAAGCCATGGGGTGTTTGTGGGTGGGACCACACAGACTGCACTGCAGTGTTATGTGGATACATCTATTCAGGCCTTATTGTGCAATTGAGCCAATTTGTGTGATGCAGTCCAATGACCTTTCTGCCCGGTGTTTACACAGAATATCGGAAACAAAAATAACGTGAGACCAAATATCGTGTCAAGAATATCGAGGACAAAAATATTGTAAAGGTAAGTTTCTATAGGTAAGCAACATTTTACTATATATAACTCTAGATATATATACCTTGACAATATAAATATATATATATATATATATATATATATATATATATATATATATATATATATATATTCGAGGTACGTTGATGTGGAGTTAAGAATAGTAAGTCTGTACTTACCTATTTGCACTGACTTTCTCAATATCTTTGACACAATATCCTGTCCTCGCGATATTTGTGTTAACGATATTCTGTATGTGAGCCTAGGGTTCCTTCACTATCTCATAGTATTAGACCCTACTGATTATAGGTGTTAGTAACTTTCTATGTAATCTGCATGGTCATGCTGGTTTCGGGAGCTCTGAATTGATCTATCAGGAGTTTGGAGCCAACTCCTTTAGCAGGAGAAGAGTTGCTGGAGCTCCTACAGGTGTCTGGCATCCCTTTCTGTGGGATCTGTGTCATGGTAGCTGCTGGGTTTACCAGTGACACCTGACTGTGCACCTGTGTTGACTAGGGGTGGTGGGGTTGAAGGTGGTCACAGTGCTAATGGGCCACTGGTTTTGGCTGTCTAAGTAGCTTCATGCTGTGTAGTTGGAGGATGCACAGACATTTCCTCATGCAGAGCTTTTGTGACTTCTGAATGAAACCAATCCAGCACAATATGCAGTGGCTCACTGCCTACAGCAAGGAGGCATTTTGCACTTGGGTGCAGCCTCATTGTTTTTGTGGTGTGGTGCAGGTGCTGGGTTTAGTGCTGAGAAGGTCACAGAGGTTTTTAGCTGGAGGGCGTTTTGTGTGTCTCTTGTTGTATGTGTAAGATATCCACTTCATGATGCTCAGTTCTGTATTGGTGGCAGTTTTGAGCTTGTATAGTTCTTGCTGGTGTTGTTTGGGCGTTGATGGCACACTCTTCCATGCAGTGCATCATTATTTTGTGAGGAATGGGATAGGCTGTTGGCCATGCATGGGGGGCTTATAGATGACCTGAAGTTTTGCGGGTGCTGGGGAAGTTAAGATGGTCTAATTTCCGGGAGAGGGTGACCTTTATCACTGCACATGCATGTCTCAACTCTTTCTGGTGGGGGTGTCCATGGGGGATCATTTGTCTATGCAGGACATGATGGATTGGCTGACAGTGGATAGGACTTCCTTTCTTCCTATCCTCCCTCCCTTTGGGTGCAAAGGATTGTTTGTACATTTGACAGGAGCAGTGGAATAAGAGTAAAATAAAAAATAACAAAAACACAACGATGACAAAAAATATGCAGCTGAGAAATCATGAAACTGGTATATTTTGAAGAGGAAGGTCTTCAATAATTTGTAAAAGTAAAGAAAGATAGTTGAGTGTGACAAGAGTGCACAGGAATAGGACAGTCTCCTGAGTAGAGGAAGTGAAACAGAGCGTCCGTGTGTCTTATTTCGAAGTGAAAGTCAGTGAAGAGTTTGCCACCGTGGTAGGCAGGGTGATCTACATAGCTTAATCTTCACAAACTGGGTTCGCCTACAACGGTAAGCGGAGAAATAACTCAGAAAAGTAAGGCCTAATGATCGACTATACGGAGCCCACTCAACAAGTGAATGAAAAATGGCAAACAAAGCATGAACTGTATTGACAATATATATGCAGTTAAACATATTCATCCACTACACCAGTAACCAATGTGATAATGGATGGGAGTAATATGTTTAAAAACATATTTTATTATTCTATATGATACCCAGTATATGTTCGAAGAGAAATTATTGTAAGCAGTATATTCATAAAAAGAAGTGTTAAAACATATTACACCACTATGCAAGTGAATGAGTCGGGTTCCACATTCTAGATCTACTCAGGAAACCCAGGCTGATGACTCTTTTTAACAGCATAAAAGCGTGGAGGGGAGGAAAATCGTTAGCCAATCAATCATTACAGCTCCAATGAACTATGACTCTGAAGAATCACAGACTCCCAATTAGATTTAGTTAGTTTATTACAAAGCCAAGAACAGTTGGATGGACAGACACCTCAGGATGAGGATGTAGAAATACATTGGAACTAATACAAAGCCAAACCTACGGGTGAAGTTAAGGCGTTGCAGCATGCACAAAATAATCAGTTTGAGAATCAGAATATAGAAGACAATAGCACAAACGTCGAGATTCCCCTTCATTGGAGGTTCGTGGGTATAAAGCATTAGTCTGTCCCTACACTACAGCTAACGTGAGCTCCCTAATTAGCATTTCCCAAGGCAAGATCCATAAAGGTGTCAGCGCGTGAAGTCTTCCTAAGAAGTCTCTTCACGTTAGATGGGTCGAGTAGCATAAAGCTACAGAGCTCTCTCAAGGCAAGGCAGAAGTCCCCGGACACTGTCCCTAACTTCGATACTTCACTTTCGCGGGTAGTATTCCAAGATGCATTGCAGCATCACACCATCCAGTCAAGCCACCTCCTTGTAGGTAATTTTCCACACGGTAGTCAAGATTTACAACGGCGGACTCCTAGTTTGCACCTCACGCTAGTTCCAGTAAGTCTTGTTCCTGCGCAAACAACCCCAGCGCCAGCCGTTGCGTGATGCCTCTGTGCTCCATATCCAAGATTGATTTCAACGAATGGGGGTGCGCCAGGTAATGAAGTCCAGTAGGCTGTGAGTAGTGTCAAAAAAGTTCTTTATTTCAATTTCATAAATCAATTCAGTAATAAGCAAAGCTCAGCCAACGCGTTTCATTCCCTCAAAGGGAACTTCACCAGGGCTGAAAAAATGATATATAACACAACATAAGTCACGACAGAAACATATATAAAGGACAACCACAAAGGGTGTTAAAAACAGGGCACAGGACCCAAACAACAAGACTACACTTACTTCCACATTATGATTACGCACATGACATAACACACAAAAACGTCATCCGATAGAATTAGGCCATGCCAGTCAAAACTTAAAAATACATATTATATATACAATAAAATGATGTTAAGAGGGGCATGCAGTAAGTCTCCTGCAGACATGCCACAGTGACAATGCACAATGTTCACACTCAATACAGGTGTTGACATTGGTAAGACATATAAATCACAAAAGTTATCTGAGGGGCATAAGAGGAATGCATCTGCCATAAATTGTTCAGAGGGCAAATACCCCAGGCTAAGTGGCCAAATCATATTGCCTCAGTACTAGTTAGTACAAGTTATATGTATGCTAGTTGGATTGATAAGAGTGATCTAAGCAATTACAAGTGCTTGACAGGAAAGGTGTGGTGCATCGTGCACATTGAGGGTTAGGACATGAATGGGAGTGCGAAGAGATTGCAAGGGGCTGCATGTTGCAATCCAACTAGCATACATATAACTTGGACTAACTAGTACTGAGGCAATATGATTTGGCCACTTAGCCTGGGGTATTTGCCCTCTAAACAATTTATGGCAGATGCATTCCTCTTATGCCCCTGGAGAAACATGTCCATTCTCAGCTCTCACTCTTTGTTGAAGCTCAAGGTTTTCTCCACCCCTCCCAATCAGGCTTCAGAGCTGGCTTCTCAACTGAAACAACTTTATTGGGGGTCACGGAAAGATTGCGTTATCATCTGGATGCCGGAGATACAGCTGCCCTTATTCTACTCGATTTAAGTGCAGCATTTGATACGGTGTCTCACACCGTCCTAGCAAATACGTTGAGAACATTAGGTATCTGCGGCCCAGCACTCAATTGGCTTATTTCTTTTCTGACCAATCGCACTTTCCAAGTCTTCTCCTCAACAGCCAGCTCTGATATCTATTCATCTCCCTATGGTGTACCTCAGGGCTCTATTCTTAGTCCTCTGCTTTTCAACTTATATGTGAGGCCTTTGGCTACTGTAGCGGAAGATGCGGGGTTGTCCCTATTCTCCTATGCGGACGACTCCCAAATCATCTTCTCTCTCTCCGCAGGAAAAACAGACGGGCTGTCCCCACTTCAATTGGGCTTGAGGAAAATTGCATCATGGATGCAATCTAATTTTCTCAAGCTAAATGGGGAAAAAACTGAGGTGCTAATACTTGGCAAAGACAAGGGGTCTATGGGGCCCACAACATTGGCCCTGTGAGATGGGGATTTTACCTCAACCCTCTTGTCAAGTTCGTAACCTGGGCTTTATCATTGACGACTCACTAACAATGCATCACCAAGCCGTTAAGGTAGCTGCCACTTGTTTTACCATTCTTAAGTGGCTAAAGAAGATCATCTGGATGCTACCAAAGCCCACCCAAAGAACAGTAGTTCAGGCCTTAATCACCTCAAGGTTGGACTACGGAAATGTTCTTTATCTTGGTTCCAATAAGGAGGTGACCCGTAGGCTGCAGATGGTTCAAAACTCCGCGGCAAGACTTCTCTGCCGGATTCCCAGGGCCGCTACTGTCTCCAACCATTTACAAGATTTGCATTGGCTCAGGGTGGAAAATCGAATTCGATTTAAAGCTCTGTGTTATATGTTCAAAATTAAAGCAGGGACCGCACCTCAATACCTACGTGCTTTAACCCACCCATATTTTCCTTCCCGATGCCTACGCTCCTCCACCCAGGGGAGGTTTTCTGTGCCAAGAGTCAGGCTGTCTCAGATGGGTGGCAGATCTTTTTCTTATCTTGGGCCCTCACTATGGAATGCCCTCCCCACAGCCATTCGGAACGAAACAGCCTACGTCCAATTCCGCAAATCAGTGAAGACCTGGCTATTTAACAAGTCATTTTTTGCTGTTAATTTTTACTATCTGGTCTCTCTTTGCCTAGCGCCGGGAAACCCTTTTTGGGTAGCTGTTGCGCTTTATAAATTAAATAAATAATAATAATAATAAACCTTCTGATCTTGACGTCATTTAAGACCACTCCCAAGCGGGGTATCATCGCTCCAAACACATCTCCTACAATCCTCCCTGCACTGGTGCCACGTTTCTCTCTATGTGGTGACTTCCCTTCCAAACTCTTCAAGTCCTCTACGTGGTATATCTTAGGAAACACAACAGCCACATAACATGTGCCATAACAAATGTTCAGCAATCGACATATGCATTTTTCCCACAAACGAACTACACATTCAGCACCACTTGCACTGCATCCTGTAAGAACGTCTTTGAGGAAGCATCAATGGTGAAGATGTGATCACACACACTCTGTCCCACAAATATGGTGTCATAAAATGTCTGGACTTGTCTGATGCAAAGCTTTCCTCACTGTTCCCAATCCAAAGCTATTGGACCATAACTTCACTTAGCCTTGTGAGCTAGCTCCTCCTGGATCCATTCAGTTTTCCCTTTTGTGTTGTTAAGCTTAACCATTAATGACCTATCTCTATCTTCTACTTGGTCTACAAATTTCTTTTCTATGTCAGTTAGCATGCATGTCAAGTTATGTCTATGTGCATAAGCTGTATCTAATGTAACAGTGGGTACAAAATACTTTCCCATTCTCTCTTCTAATAATCATATTTGTTCAGATGTTTGTAAGCTGAAACTTCTGAAAGCACTAAGTCATAATTCGAGAAATAGTACTCGTAATGACCCTTTCCATAAAACATGCTAAGTAGCAAACTGCAAGTAATACCATACGTCAAGGGCAGGTGATGATACCCGATACCCCCCTCAACAGATGCAGGCAATTGCATACACACAGAACAATCTCTCACATCCATAGTATTTGCATACTCATACAGCAATTTTGCATAAGCGTTCAACGTATAATCACCTTTGGACAAATCTACATGCAATAAGCGACTAGTCTGTTCTATCAAAGCACTGTCAGCTCCTAATGTACCCTCTTTTGAACTAGAAGTAGTAGGAGTGGATGTCCCATGTACTCCCACTCCCTTAACTTCAGCTTCGTGTGAACTCATAGTGGACGTAATGATGACTACAGCTATTACTATGATCACGCCTACAATAAATGTAGCTATTATGCATTTGTGCCTACGGTTCGAATTTCCAGACTCCATTTTCAACTGAGTTTGGATCTTGACTATAAGAGGATCAATGCAAAGTCTCTTCCTTTGCCTCTCACTAGTGCACAGTAAAGTTCAGATGCAGTTCTTGAAGTCATGGAAACTGTTTTCAGTTCACGGCACAATATTTACACAACCTGGAAGACTTCCCTAGCCCTCTTTCTTCTTCTACAGAAAATTCCCTATTTTATTCTCCTTCCACTCGGGCCTAGGTTATCTTCTTTTGAGCAAAAGAATTTCTATTTAAGTTCAAAGTTCAATATACATCCCTTTTGAGATCAGAGCCAATTTCTTCAATGACATGCTGCAAAAGTTCAATGTGAAATGCTGCAATCTCCTGAGCTAGCCGCTAATTCGCTAAGGTTGGAAACGTGAGATCTTCCAAAATCAAGCTCTGTAAGCCACTCAGTCTTGGTGGATATGGTACAGTCAATGTCAGAACTCCATTAGCCTCTACTCCAGTGGCGTCCCGTACCTCACTCTCCCGGACCTCATTCTCCCCGGCATTTGTAACAAGGTAAGTCCACTCCGGAGAGGCGTATCTCTGACAGGATATTCTGACTCTCCTTGACGTCCTCACGCTCCCCTGCGCTTGTTCGGTCTCACTTTGATCTGATTCAGATGACTCAGTTATGGGAGCAAGGTCTCTTTCTGGAGCAAGTCTCAGATTTTGCCTTTTCGGTCTCACAGGCCACGATTCTCTAGTGACTTCAGTTTTCTTCCGTAGCACCCAACCACTCTCCACACCAGTCCCTTCAGCTGGGTCAGACTCTATACCACTCGCAACATTACAGTCTCCCTCAGAGTCTTTACCTGGGCTTTGTGTAGCATGACCCCCCTCAGCTCGACCTGGTGGGTATCCAGCCTCTTCAGGAGCCCTTACATCTTGGCTTGCCCTCTCTGGCTGTGTTGTAACCAAGGCTGTAGTCACTTCAGAGAGAGGAGCTGTTTCTTCCGAGGGTCCTGAAACTCTACAGGTGTGGGAGGCATGTATCCAGTTTGACAAACCTCCACACTTCACAGCAGTGCTCGTCACACAAATCACCTGGTAGTGACCTCGCCAACCTGCATCAAGACAGTTCTTCCTCACATGCTTTCGGACCAGAACCCAGTTCCCCGGGCCCAGGCCATGGCAGAGGTCCTTCAAAGTCGGTGCAGTTGCAGCTTCAACCCGGTGAGACACAGAACGAACCACATCAGCCAATCCCGTGCAATAGTCTACAACCAAATAATCAGTGATGTTAATTAGTGCTGTGCATAGCACTGCAGGCAAGCACATCGCCCTCCCCATGAGGTTCTCATGAGGGGATAGCCCAGTCCTCCTGTCTGGAATGCTGCGCAAACTCATCAATACCAAAGGCAATGCATCAGGCCAGTTCAGAGACGTAGTAGAGCACACCTTTGCTATTCTCATCTTTAGTGTCCCATTTATTTGCTCTACCATTCCTGATGCTTCTGGCCTGTAACTACAGTGTAATCTTTGGTCAACATTCAAGGCAGTGCACAACAGCTTCATGATATCACTATGGAAATGAGTCCCTCTATCCGACTCCAATTTAGTTAGAAACCTGAACCGAGGTATAAGCTCCCGCAACAATAACTTAGCTACTGTGAGACTATCACACCTCTTAGAAGGATATGCTTCCACCCACCGTGAAAAGATGCACACTACAAAAAGAATGTATCTCAAGCCATTGCACCTAGGCATCTCCAAGAAGTCTCGCTGTATTCTGTTGAAAGGACTTCCCGACCTTACAATGTGACTGAAGGCAACCACAGTTTTCTTTCCCGCATTCATCTGTTGACAGGTGACACATCGATGGCACACTGCATCAGTAATCACACGAAACCTTGGGTTGAACCACGTTCGTCTGAGCACTCACACCATTGCATCTCTCCCAATGTGAACTGCTCCATGAATTTGTCTCTGCAGAGGATTCAGTAGACAATCTGGAAACACTGCTCTGCCATCAGTTGAAACCCAAATACCATCTTCCCTTTTCTCAGAACCTGCTCTGATCCAACCAGCCTGTTCTTGTTCTGACACTTCTCCCTGCAGACGCCTGTCTTCATCCCAGGTATCTGCAATGGTTAACATCATGCTGAGTTCGGTTCTTTCTGTGCTCTCACCAGAATATTCCCCATTAAAAATGCATGCATGAGTTGCACAAAAGCGGGCGACTTCATCCGCATATCTGTTTCCTACGGTCACAAAATCTTCCCCTTTCCCATTGGCAGTGCATGACTGCCACTTCCTTTGGTCGCTGCAAGGCTTACACAGTTGTCTCACATACTCCCCATTCTTAATGGGAGATCCTGATGACGTTAAGAACCCCCTCTGTGACCATAGCTGTCCGAAGTCATGAACCACACTGAAACCGTACTGGCTATCGGTATAGATTGTGACTCGGATTTGATCGGAAGTAAGACATGCAAGGGTCAAAGCAATGATTTCAGCTACTTGCGCAGAGTATACTCCTTGTAAACAAGCAGCTTCCACAACTCCAGAAATGGTGCATGCAGCAAAAGCTGCTCTTAGGTAATCCTCATTATCTCTTAAGTATGAACCATCAACAAAAAGGACTTGATCAGATTCAGGTAGAAGTTTATCGACAATGTCGGGTCTCGGTTTGGTACAAAGTTCAGTCACATCCAGACAGTCATGGTCCTCACAATCTTCCCCATCAGCATTTGGAATAGGTATCAAAGTAGCAGGATTTAACATGGAACACCTCTTCAAGGTGATGTTTTCAGCGGCTAACAGGATTTGTTCATATCTGGTAAGTCTATTGTTCATCAAATGCTGTGTTTTGGTTCTCGTCATCAGGAGCTCAACCGAGTGGAACATAAACAGTAAGAGGATGACCCATCATGATACTTTCACACCTTTCAATGCTGACATCCGTTGCAGCAATGGATCTGAGACATCCAGGCAAAGCTGAAGCTACAGGATCTAATGTAGCTAAGAAATAGGCCACTGGTCTACGGACACCCACATGTGTCTGGGTGAGTATGGATATAGCACAACCCACCCTCTCACAGAGGAATAGTGAAAACGCTTTGTTGTAATCAGGCATTTCCAGAGCTGGAGCGCGACAAAGGCATTGTCTCAGCTCCAAGAAGGCGACCAAGCAATCATTATCCCAGGGTACCGGATCGCTCACATCTTTATGTGTCAGTCTTTGGAAGGCTTTGCCTTCAACAAGAAGTTTGGAATTCATTGTCGGCAGTAGTCAACCATTCCCAGAAACATCCTGACTTCCTTCTGTGCAGTAGGCGCATTCATTTTCTTGATCGCCTCAATGCGGTCTGGTGACACCTTTCTTTTGCCTTTCTCGATGCGATGACCGAAATACTGATTTTAGTCAAGCAGTACTGAAGCTTGCTCGGTGATACCTGTGTCCATTTTCTGCCAAATGGTTCAATAGAGCAATGGTATCCTCCCTACAAGCCTCTTCTGTTTCAGATGCGATCAAGAGGTCGTCAATCTACTACACGAGCACTGAATTCTGTGGCAGCACCAAGCTCCAAATGTTCTTTTTCAAAATCTGGTTAAAGGTCGATGGGCTTTCAGTATACCCTTGTGGGATACCACACCATGTTAAAAGACAATTTTCCAGCCAGAAAGCAAATAAAAATTGGCTTCCCTCATGTCATGGGATAGCAAAAAATGCCTGACATAGGTCAATCACAGTAAACCATTCAGCCTCGCAAGGAATCTGAAACAGTATCACAGATGGATTCGGTACCACGGAACAACATGGAATCACAATCGCATTGATTTTTCTCAAATCCTGAACTATGCTATATTTACCACTCGGCTTCTGCAACCCCTTTATGGGTGAATTGCATGGACTTCCTATTATCTCTTTCAGGATACCCTGCGAAATCATCGAATCAATCACAGGCGTAATCGCTGCCACCATTTCCGGGGTCAGATTGTATTGGGGCATTCTTGGAAATTCTGTATTTGGCTTGATCTGTATCCGAACTGGCTCAACCCCTCGCATCAATCCTATCTCTACCCCTGTGAAGTCCCACACCACGGGAGAGATGGTGTCTCTCAAGTCCCATGGCATGTCATCCACTGTTAGTACGGGAAACATGTCTACACAGTGGTTTTGGTTCACCACTTTGAATGCAATGTCATCATTAGTCTGTAGTTCTACTCCCTTGGGTGTGAATTAGATGGTACAATTCAGCTTGCACAAGAGATCATGTCCTAGAAAACAGTCTGGACTCGAATCGCACACCACAAATTGGTATTTCTTCTGTCAATGGATTAGTCATTCTCCCATTGGCAACTCCTTCAACTTGGATCAATTGTCCCGAGAGGGGTAGGTTTGGGACTACTGCAGATCTCAAAGTAGAACTGGTAGCACCAGTGTCAATCAAGAATGTAATGGGATGACCGCCTACGTCTGCCTCCACATACGGTCCACTCTGGTCTACCTTGAAGACTGCTCCAAGGGTTTAGTCTTCCTCCCCCTTCAGGCATCGTCATTGTAACAGGTCCTGATTGAAACCGTCTAAAGTTTCTATAAAGGGCATTTGGTGATACGCCGGATTACTCTGCAAAACTGTCGGAGGTTGGGTTACTTGTACTAGCTGATTTTGACCTCCCCATTATAAGATCTGGGTCTTGTCACAGTGTTTATAACATCGGCACTTGTACGATCTCTCCCTCTTGCAACTGATTTGCTGGATTTGCTCGACACTCTCACTTCCAATGCCCGATTTTGTGACAATAATGACAAGCAGTCGTTTTCTTTAGTGTGGTAATGTCTATACCTGTCTTGGGGTCCGTACCTTTCCCTTTCCCCTATCCAGCATTGTTCAGAATATTTTGAACCCCTCCTTGACTGTTTCCCTGGTCCCGACCTAAGGTTCCCCCATTTGTCTGTGCCTCATCTACTCTGTTCACATTTCTCATCTGGACCAACATTGGTCCTTTATTCTTCTGTGCTTGGAATCCACCTCATCACTGCAATATCTGGCATACCGTTTGTTCTCATCCACAGACTTGTTCTGCCAGCAGATTAAATGCTGTTGAATCATAACACTAATTTCCGGACTCAGTCCTAGCACAAATTTGGAAACAAACTGCCCCATATCTGTAGGGTCAAGAGTATCTAACCCGCTGTATTGCTTGAAGGCTTGCAAGAGCCGTTCATAATAAGCATGTACTGATTCTTTGGGTTCCTGGGTCGTCCTCTCTATTTTAACCCAATCAATATCTTGTGGCACTATTTTAGACTGCAACCATGTAATTACCTGTTCGAACTTTTTCATGACCAAAGGTGAAGAACTGTGAGTTATGGGATCTCTATCAGGTTCAGCATAAGGCCAACCAATAGCAATTTTACAAGCCAACCATAAGTCACTAGGAACTGCAATATCAAACAATGTATTCAGGTCAATCCACAACACCATCGAAATCTTTACAAAGCGATCAACTTGCTTATACCATTCAGCAGGTTTCTCCCTCAGCTGAGGAAAATCATTTGTGAACGCTGCAAAATCACCCCTGCTCCAAGGCACATGCACATACCCTCCGCTTGGTACCTCTTGCAGTGTTTAAGCCTCAACTCCTGGTGTGTCCCCACCTGGAGGCGGCGTATCTCCTGTCACCTTCCTAACACTCTTTTTCTTTGACCACCTTTCCTCCCATTTGTCAAGCATAATCCATGCACGTATCCCTATGATCAACTCTCGAATTTGTGTTTTCAAGCCTGTTACCCTTTTCTCTTACAGTTCTTGATCACTCTAATTCAACCCTGTAACATTTCAGTTTTAGACAGGTCTACATCATATTTTTGGCCAATTCTGTCAATTTCTCATGTGCTCATCTCGTTTTACGGGTGACATCCTTTGCCACAAACAATAGCTCATCCTGTTCATAAATTACTATCCTTTCCAAAGGCAAGTTACCACTGATTATTTCATCCACCTCAGTCTTCAACCTCACTACGTTTAGCAATTTTGCCTTCACCGCAGTCTTGATTGTGCCCTGACTCGACGTGTTACTTTGTCGTTCTCTATCACTGCTCTGATTTCTTTGCCAATTCGCTAAAGTTGGGGTCTGTAGGGCATGCTTATTTCCAGAAGTTCCCTGACCTGCGTCTACTTCTGGTATCCTTCCCATGGGTCTCCTGACTGGAGCTTCCCACATTCTCAAATCTGAATTCGAGTTCGCTAATGACACAGATCGTATGGTACTAGACCCAACGCGTACTCTCAAAGGATCTGCAGTTGCTGACAACGGAGTATTAGATTCTATAGGCACCAGAAATGGATTGTTCCCGCCTATAGTCACATTTCCCCCTGAGCTGACCCTTTCTTCTAATCCTGGCTGTTGTTGACTAGCGTTTTCCCCTAAACTCGGGTCATACACAGAAACTACAGGTCCTATGGTGACTGATACCGTAAGGGCTTCTGGCAACCGCAAAGCAGCATTGACTCCACTTCACTCTGCACCTCCTAACACCGGTATCCCTGTTCCTTCTATTTCTGCTGAAATCCTTCCCACTACCCCTGCACTAAGTCCTGTCTGTGCTGTTACCGCTCTTTTCGTGTTTGCTGCATTTGCCAATTCTCGCCTTCCTTCCTCTGAATGTGGTTTGTAAGGTGGAGGACGATCTGTCAATAATCTGTCTAACAAGCTGTCGTCAGTATCACTCCCATCATTTCCATTTCCCCCTCTACTCCTATCCTGGGTATCCCCTTCTCTCACCAGCATTGGGTACAATCTCTCTCCCTCAATGGTGTCTACTCTCCATCTCTTTAGTTGTGCGTCCCATCGCGCATCCTGATATGCCTTCATTGCCTTTTTAATTTTTTCATGGAATTGCTCCCTGTTCTTTGCCTGTACTGCTCGCATCCACACATCTAATGCCTCAAGCTGTGTTGGTCTAGGTGGAGGCCGTAGTGAAGACATCACTCCCCTCAACTGATATAACATCTCCAATTGGAATGAACCATAACGTGGGAAAGAAAATCTCCCTCTTTTTCAGCGATTTTGTGCCAATTTTGAAGCCAAACAATAGTATGCAGTCCTACATTTGTGGCCATGTAATGTGCTGGAGTATCCTCGGGCGGTGCTTCCTCTCCCACTCGAGTAACCACTCCCCAATCTCCCCTGCAGAGATCCCGTAACACCCTAAAGCATCACATGATTAAATCAAACTTTTCCTTCAACAGCTCAAATTTTCTCAATTGCAACTTTCTGATGACTGCAAACCAATCTCAGTGCGGCGTTACACCCACAGACCTATCACAGTGCAGCACACTCTGACGTCACCTTTTCCTCCTCGCAGCGGCTCACCCTCCGTCACAATTTCTCCATTCACTTTCACTCACATAATTACAGCTCCGTAATTGTCTGCTTTTCTAAAAGATAGATATAATTCAATCACACAAGAACATTCACACACAGCAACCCTTTACCTGCGCTGGTCACCTGAAACAATATAGTCCACCCCTGTACACAAGGTTTACCATACGATTCTTACGTGTACCATTCACTCGAAGTTCCCTGTCTTAGGTGGAATTGCTGATGACATCTCACGACAACTCCTCAAACCTGCGTTCAGACAATCACAACAAATCGGCGTCTTCTACACCACTTAATATATCCCAGGATCTTAGGCCACTTCGGGGGCCTGAAATTCAAATCACAAACCTTGGGCCCGAAACCACATTCACTCGACTCTTGCACAAACTCCGCCAGACATCACACAATTATCTCACTCACGCTGTCTAACATAAGATGCATCCCTATTGATTCTCACTCCTTCGTTCGCTGCTGTTCTCGCCGCACTGTCAAAGTCCATCGGTCTCTGCCAAAGTCCATCACTCTCCTTTCTCGAACATTGGGCTCTATTTTGGGCTCCAGGAGTCTGGGTCTTTTCTAGACTTTTCTGAATTCTCACCCTACTTCCAGTGATAAGCATCCTACTCTGCTACCAACTGAAGTAGCTCCATCTTCTAGATCTGCTCTGGAAACTCAGTTCGATGGTACTTTCTATCAGCGTGAAAGCGTGGAGGGCAGAGAAGTTGTTAGCAATTTAATCATTTCATTTCCAAATTACAATGAATCTTAAGAATCACACACTCCCAACTAGGTTTAGTTAGTTTATTACAAAGCCAAGAGTAACTGAACACACAGGCACCTCAAAACGAGGGTTTAAAAATACATTGGAACTAATACAAAGACAAATCTACGGACAAGGTTAAGGCGGTGCAACATGCACAAGATAATTAGTTTGAGAATCAGGATACAAAAGATTATTGTTCAAACATCCAGATTCCCCTTCATCGGAAGCGTGTGGTATGAAGCATTAATCTGTCCCTATTCTACCTCTAGCGTGACATCCCTACACAGCATTTCCCAAGGCAAGGTCTGATAAGGGGTCAGTGTGAAGCCTTCCTAAGAAGTCTCTTCACTTGGCTTGGGTCAGGTAGCATGAAGCTACAGAGCACGTTCTAAGATGCTCTCTCTTTAAAGGCAAGGCAGATGTCCCCTGGACACTTTCCCTAGTTACGATACATCAATACCACAGGTAGTATCCGAGGGTGCTTTGCAAGATCACGTTATCCAGTCAGGCCACCGCCTCGTAGGTAACTTTCCATTAGGCAGCGATGCTCCCAAGCTTTGGCGAGATGACCTTGATTTCCAGTCTCACTCCGGTGAGAAAGTACAACAGTTCTTTATTATCAGTATCAACGTTCAATGTATCCACGTCTCCTTAAGCCTAACTCCTAAAGCAAAGAAATTATCTAGCTAACAAGGATGAATTCCCCACCTGCAACAGAAACGTGAGAAAGAACAAATTCAACATGCACATGAAATTGTATATATATATATATATATATATATATATATCAATGTGAGAAGGTCATGTGATAGTTAATTACTTTCAGAAGATACTTTTTGACATCCAAGTGTCCAGAACTTTTCCTCTGAGAAAGCACTTGAATGGCCTAGGAAGGAAGATAGTATTCCTATCCACAAATACTGACTCTCTTTGTCTCACAAAAGCCCGCTTTCCTTGCCATGTTTGAAAACAAGATTACGTTTGCTAATATGTGCAATGTACTACATGAGGCATAGTGGATCCTGGACTTCCATGGCATAGCAAAGTTGTTATATATATACATTCAAAATTTGCATGTTTTAGTGCATTGCTCCTACTGCCCATTTTTCCAGCTTGAGTTCCGGTCAGTTGAAATTACAATTGTTTTTGATATTTGTGCTTTGCTGCCTGTTATCTTGCATTAAACACTATATGGACTTGGGCTTGGGCTTCCCTACATGTTGTGTTTAATTTATCACATATGCTGAGAATTATTGACATTGGTAGCTAATGAAGCTGCCTCTCATTTATAATCTCGCTCCAAAATCAGCATACGGTATTAGAGGCGACCAAGCAGGAGAGACGGTCTGACCTTGTACATGTGGGAGAGCAGATGAAGATAAAAGCACCGTTGGGAATAAAAGAGTGGTGCAAATTTACCTAATCATTGAAGGTGATAAATAATGAGACTTATAATAATAATAATGAGACTTATGGAGCACATAGCTACTTCACATGAAGTGTCTCAGCGCTAGGATCCTGACTCCAGTGAGAGAAGGAGGCGCAAAAGCTACCCCAAATGTCAACCAGGCCTAAAGATCCAGGTAATCAACTTTTTACCGAAAAGAGCTTGAAATGGGGCCTGACGGATTGATGGAGGAAGAGAGTTCCATATTTTGGGCACCAGGTAACTAAAGGAGCTAACATCAATTTAGACTCTTTTATCTTTTGGAATGATGGGGAACTTCGCCTCAGCCCATCTCATATTTCTAGATAGAATGTAGGGTTTGATCTATAACCAAAGGTAGTATGGGCCATTGCTGGATAAGGCCTTATAGTAATAACAAAGGGCTTTAAATGCAGTTCTCTGCTTCATCGGGAGCCAATACAGCTTGCTAAGCACAGCCCTCATGGAGGCACGTTTTGGAAGATTGAGCAGTAAGCGTGCCTCAGCATTCTGTGCATGTTGAAGTCTGTTCAAACATAGTTGGGACACACCTAGGTAGAGGACATTACAGTAGTCCAGCCAGGACATAATCAGAGCTTGGACTACAGTTTTTTGAGCAGACTGCGGTAAGAAGCTGAAGATTTTTTTTAAAAGGTTTTTAGCAGCCCAAAACCTTGCACTGCAAGTACGGTGATTTGGCTATCAAATGAGTTTGTCATCGAACCAGATGTCCAGCATTTTAAATTTGGGCTTGGGAAGAGGTAGTGGACCAAGGCTGTTGGGCCACCAGGTAGTAGACCAGATATTGGACTGTTTACCTATGATCAGCACCTCAGTCTTTCCTGCGTTCAATTTTAGACAATTGTCCATCCACGTAGCAAGTCTGAGAGACACAGACATAGAGAGGAAGCCATATGATTGCTATTCTGCGAAAGTGTGAAAATAAGCTGTCATGAGCATATGAGATGATGGCAAACTCAAAGCGTTCGATGACCTCAGCCACAGAGGGCAGACGTAAATATTAAAAAGAGTTGGACTCCGAGAAGATCCATGAGTCTCTCCTTTCCATAAAGGGGTCACCTTAGAGTCTAAAGGTTTTTGAGATACCTGGAAGGTGCGTCCTTGCAGAAATGAAGCAAACCACATTAGCACCTTATGGCCAATACCACAGTTTCAAAGTCTCTCATTCAACATTTTGTGGGACACAGTGTCAAAAGCGGCACTGCGATCCAACATTAGTATTGCCGCAGAATCACCAGCATCCAAAATCTGCCGTATTGACTCAGCAGCTAGCAGTAAAGCAGATTCAGTGCTGTAGGAGGGACGTAAGCCCAACTTAGTCCTATGTAGCAGATCGTTATCCTCTATTAAATTGGAAAACTGCTTATTAACGGCCTTCTCGGTAATCTTAGAAAATAGTGGAAGAAGCGAAATAGGACAATAGTTTTCAGACTTGGTGGGGTCCAATAAAGGTTTTTTTTTTAGAAGTGGGACCACCATAATAGCTGAGGGACGCAGCCAGAGGGAAAGGAGCGGTTTAGCAGCTCACATAAGACTGACTGAACTACCTCAAAGCCCTGCTCTAAGATAGAGGCTGATGAAGGCTGATAGCCTGAAACCGGTCCTAGGATGCTTGATTCCGGTCCAGGGAAGACATGGCTTGGCAGTTCGGTCTGGACTGTTCCCATGAGGCACAGGGTCAAGACTGATTTGCATATGGCCATGTCTGAACTGGGGTGGCGTGGTGAAGCAAAATAACGATGGATTAAACCCAGATCTGTGACTGGGGGTGAATGTTTGCCAATGTGCAGCATTCCGTCCATCATCTTGTGTGTTTTGCATTTCACCCTAAGTGGGAAGGGTATGCCCAGACGTGGGTCCCGTGCTCACTACGCCACTGGAGTCAAGCTATCCTGGCTGATGAAGGCTGATAGCCTGAAACCGGTCCTAGGATGCTTGATTCCGGTCCAGGGAAGACATGGCTTGGCAGTTCGGTCTGGACTGTTCCCATGAGGCACAGGGTCAAGACTGATTTGCATATGGCCATGTCTGAACTGAGGTGGCGTGGTGAAGCAAAATAACGATGGATTAAACCCAGATCTGTGACTGGGGGTGAATGTTTGCCAATGTGCAGCATTCCGTCCATCATCTTGTGTGTTTTGCATTTCACCCTAAGTGGGAAGGGTATGCCCAGACGTGGGTCCCGTGCTCACTACGCCACTGGAGTCAAGCTATCCTGGCTGATGAAGGCTGATAGCCTGAAAGCCGGTCCTAGGATGCTTGATTCCGGTCCAGGGAAGACATGGCTTGGCAGTTCGGTCTGGACTGTTCCCATGAGGCACAGGGTCAAGACTGATTTGCATATGGCCATGTCTGAACTGGGGTGGCGTGGTGAAGCAAAATAACGATGGATTAAACCCAGATCTGTGACTGGGGGTGAATGTTTGCCAATGTGCAGCATTCCGTCCATCATCTTGTGTGTTTTGCATTTCACCCTAAGTGGGAAGGGTATGCCCAGACGTGGGTTCCGTGCTCACTACGCCACTGGAGTCAAGCTATCCTGGCTGATGAAGGCTGATAGCCTGAAACCGGTCTTAGGATGCTTGATTCCGGTCCAGGGAAGACATGGCTTGGCAGTTCGGTCTGGACTGTTCCCATGAGGCACAGGGTCAAGACTGATTTGCATATGGCCATGTCTGAACTGGGGTGGCGTGGTGAAGCAAAATAACGATGGATTAAACCCAGATCTGTGACTGGGGGTGAATGTTTGCCAATGTGCAGCATTCCGTCCATCATCTTGTGTGTTTTGCATTTCACCCTAAGTGGGAAGGGTATGCCCAGACGTGGGTCCCGTGCTCACTACGCCACTGGAGTCAAGCTATCCTGGCTGATGAAGGCTGATAGCCTGAAACCGGTCCTAGGATGCTTGATTCCGGTCCAGGAAGACATGGCTTGGCAGTTCGGTCTGGACTGTTCCCATGAGGCACAGGGTCAAGACTGATTTGCATATGGCCATGTCTGAACTGGGGTGGCGTGGTGAAGCAAAATAACGATGGATTAAACTCAGATCTGTGACTGGGGGTGAATGTTTGCCAATGTGCAGCATTCCGTCCATCATCTTGTGTGTTTTGCATTTCACCCTAAGATAGAGGGAGACACTGGGTCTAGTGGGAAGCCAGACTTTACTGAAGTACACAGTGAGGTCAGATCATCTGAGTCGATGGGATTAAGATTCAACAGCTTGAAGCTGTCTTCAGATAGGTCAACCATGCACTAAGGCACGGAGAGTCTTTGGCCTTAGCAGAGAAGGAGGCATAGATGTTTGCCACCTTTTCAGAAAAGAAATGGACTAAGGTGTTGCAGCCTTCTTCTGATGGTGGGAAGAGGCTGTGACTTGGGACAGTGAAGTATGTCTAGAGGTGTAAGATCATGTGGTGCAGTGGGTTAAAATACTGGACAACCAACTGAAAGTCAGCCTACTTTCGGAAGTCAAATGGGCGAAAATTTCTGAAAGCAACTGGAGTGACTCCTTTAAAGGAAGTGGTAAAGATCCTCACTAAGATTTAGTCCCGTTGGTGCCTTGGTGTTGAGTTCAATAATATATTTGGACTCCAGTTGTCTTAATAATTTATCTCCATTACCCCCACGTTTGAGTGGTGGGATGCAGTCAACTACACAATATTTCAAGTGATCCAGTGATCTCAAAAATCAGCAACATCTCATGGTCCCCGGACTGTGTCCTGATGTCTCTTGACATCACTTCACTATACACCAGCATACGGCACTCTGATGGACTCAATGCATGCCATGAATTCTTGGCCAAGAGACCTATTCACTGTACAAACATAACAAACTCATTATGCATCTCATAGAATGGTGCCTGGAACATAACTTCTTTATGTTTAACAACAAGACATACCAGCAACTGAGGGGCATGGCAATGGGGGCTTGCTTCTCCCCCAGCTATGCCTGCCTTCATGTTGGCTGGTGGGAGGAGCGGATCCTCAGGGTCACTCACTCGGAAGCTTGGTCTAACCATATCCTTTGTTGGCTGCGATATATTGATGACATTTTTGTGGTCTGGAAAGGCTCCATTGACAGTGCAAAAACGTTTATTGATGAGATCAACTGTAATGATTTGAATTTAGAGTTTAATGCCACCATAAGCACAGAATCAGTGGAATTCCTTGATGTCAAAGTATATGTCAGCAACAGCACACTTCACACCACTCTCCACAGAAAAATCACTGCAGGAAACTCCACCCTACACGCCAGCAGTTTTCACCCAAAACACCTGATAGCAAGCATTCCTTACGGGGGAATGCTGCGCCTGCGCAGAATATGCAGCAACAGCATAGACCTGGCCAAATGCCAATTGGAGTCTCACATGAGATTCAGGGCCAGAGGCTACACAGATAAGATGATCACAGCAGCGACCACCAAAGCCAACTCATTTCCCAGAGAACATCTCCTACTAGGCACCCACACTGACACCAGCAACAGTATTGACACTGCCCCAGAGCTGACCAGGGACAGCAAGTTAACCACGCGCCTTATCATCACCCACAACACCGAGGCACGGGTATTAAAATCCATTTTTAATAAACACTGGGGCATTATCAAAACTGACTCCACATTAGGACCAATGGTGGCCCCCAGGCCGGAGATCACCTACAGGAGAGCTGTCTCCATGCATGATGCTGTAGTCAGAAATAGCCCCGAAATAACCATCACCAAGAACTGGCTATCAGGGGTCAAAGGGTTTTTTAAATGCAGTAGCTGTAGGGCATGCAAGTTTGGCGTTAACACCACCCAAATCATAGCAGAGTTCAGGAACAAACCGATAGTGATCCAACAAAAACTCACCTGTAGAACAGAATACGCAGTCTACATTCTCACCTGTAGTTGTGGGCTCAGATACGTGGGGAGCACTAAGCTCCAAGTGCACCTTCGCATTCTGCAACATATCAGGGCTATTGTTAACAGTGACCCGGCATACCCAGTTGCCAGACACTTCAAAGCAACACATCACAACAACCTGGATCACTTGAAATATTGTGTAGTTGACTGCATCCCACCACTCAAACGTGGGGTAATAGAGATAAATTGTTAAGACAACTGGAGTCCAAATATATTATTGAACTCAACACCAAGGCACCGACAGGACTAAATCTTAGTGAGGATCTTTACCACTTCCTTTAAAGGAGTCACTCCAGTTGCTTTCAGAACTTTTCGCCCATTTGACTTCTGAAAGTCGGCTGACTTTCAGTTGGTTGTCCAGTATTTTAACCCACTGCACCACATGATCTTACACCTCTAGACATGGTTTGTATCCACTGCTCTAGTTTCGGCTGAACACAGAGCGAGCCCAGGGTTTTCTGGAGCTCATAACACGACACTATCACAGCTTTCCCTTCCCCACTTCACTTTTTTCTAATTTTTTCACGTCAGTGACTTGTTCACACTGAGAAACACCGTTTTTATTCCGCATTTTGAGGCCTCACAGTGACGCACAGACACCATTGGCAGACCACGACATGGAACATAGGTCCAACATGACACCTTGGCCCATTCTCGAGTACCCGCACTTAGCGTACATCATTACAGGACTCCACAAGCGCGCTCGCTCTTACAGGTGATTGGTTCAGGCATCAACACAGTTAGACTTCAAGCACTGCCACGTTTGAGTCTATTTCACATGCAACAGAGTTATCACATTCTATATTTGAAACTGCTTTTTGCAATCAGATGTTAGGCTATCTAGGTTGCTTACCGATTGTTAGTATGAGCCACGACACATTGGCTTAGTACTCCTCCCAGCCATAACACACCTTACCTCATATACACACGCGCAGGAATGGAGTTACAGACTGCAATGTCATGAACCATGTTTTATAGCAGAAGAGTCTGTTGTCTATGTTTGCCACCACATTATGTTGGTCATTACCCCTAGTCATCAGCTGATGACTAGTAGATTTTACTGCTTGCTGTAAAAGGGCCTCGTTTTTGCCATGTCACAATGAACATAGTAAAGTCACTTACAGTCACTATAAATACTCTGCACATTTCCTTAGCGTGCCATGTGATCAAGACCACAGGCTTGTGGTTGAAACGCATCATGCTGACTTGTTAAGCAATAAACTGATTTATTTAATCTCCAACTGGTGTCTGTGCCCTTGTTTGGCCCACGGCGGTCGTGCATTGGGATCCTGTGTGTATATATAATGCGTGGTTAATGAAAATAAACTTTTTGCACTGAATTTGGGTCCGTACCGTCCTTTCTACGAGGTGGATTCTGTGGCGGATTACGTGTGCATCTGTAAACTGATCAGCTTCATCAGTAATTTACGGACCCCTTCTAAAACTTTGGGCCGAGCGGCAGGAAGCATTCTTCCGTGAACCGGAAGAAACTTTGGGTTCCTGTGTGGTTCAGCCACGGTTGCCCCCGGACAGCACTATGGTTTCCTGCTGAAGCCGAAGATGGTAAGTAAGCACGCATCGAGAGACGCGAGTAAAAGCCCAAAAGTATATGCTGAAGTTGGAGTGTGTGTTTGAAAGTCCGGTTAAGGAGTGTGCTAGCGGCGCAAGTAGTGGAACTTTTTGACAATTTGCGCCAGCTCTAAAAATTATACGGCCACAATTGCACGATGTCTGCCGACGCTATGAGGAGCCGCGAGGAGGCGGCATGTGAAATGTTTGATGACTCGCCAGCGAGCGAGGTAACAGCAAGAGCACAGGCAGTCAATCCAGTGGTAGAAAAGATTGGTCTGCGTGATATGTTTAAGAGGCTGGAGAAGCTGATGCGCAGCGAGCAGTCAAAGTGGTGGGAACATCGTTCACTGTCTCGGTATTTGGAGGTCGGACGTATTCCGCGGGGGCTTCGCATTATGCTGGCCCCCAGTTATGAAAACCCTGACCCCAATATGTTGTCTGAATGGGCGGAATGTAATTTAGAGTCCTCCTGTAAATTAGTGAGGATTCTTGTTAAATACGCCGAGAGCGACCGCATTGCTTTACAAAGTAAAATTGATGAATTGAATGAAGAAATATGCAACTTAGGGTCCTCTGACAATGAGAAAAAGCTGCGCGAAGAGATGCTTGTTCGCCTACAGAAGGAGGAAGATGTTATTTTTTAAATTTCAAAGAGACAAGCTTGACTATCAAAATGGGCAAGTATTTACTTTCGCCAAAAAATTTCAAAACCTTAAAAATGCGAATGAACCACAGTCAAGTAAAGCGGCATCAATCACAGCAACAGATGCAGCTCAGTCCTCCACTTCTATGTCGGACTTGAGCTCGGTGCCTGGCAGTGAATCTGAGTGCGAGCAGGCGATGGCATCTGCGAGTTTGGGGTTTATAAAGCGATCCCTGGCACAGGAGGTAGATTGCCTGCGCCAGGACAGACGACAAACCCTGAGACCAAGAGCCTCAAAAACCGCCAAAGGAGACAAAAATACAACCACAAACGCAAAGAACGACGACAAAGCCACAGAATCCAAAAGTGGAGGGAAACCAAGCAACAGAAAACCCTACAAAAAATGGAACCGCAAGTGAATGGATCCTTGGAAGCCATCAGTAATAACAGTCTGGCGGTGATTAACTTGACTGACATGAAATTAAATGAAAATGAACGAAACAGTCTCTCATTAGGATTGTCGCACAGTCCAGCAAGCGACTTCAGTTACGTGCAAACACGCATAGACCTATTTAAGTTCACGAGGAAATTAAAGTTACGCAAATTCCACCAACTACAAAAGATAAATCAAGCGGTGCCTGAAGCTGAGCCCGTTGATGCAGGAACTAGCCCCTCTATTCTTACTGTTCAAGATATGGAACTCCTGCGCAATTTACAAGAATTGAGGGATGAAAATACTATCTCGCAGGATCTATCAGGCATAGATGTTCCTGACGTGCCAAATATCAACAGGGCGGGCCTAACACATTTCAAGCCAAAGTCAACATTCAACCCGATCATGTTACATGACAATTTGGATGTTTTTAATGATCTGATGATTAATCAACTGAAAAAGTTATACATTTCTACGGCGAAATCGCGCCGCAAATGCACAAAACAAAATAATTGTTATGGTCAATTAATTCAAAAATTACAGTCTAATGACAATATAATCATCAGACAGTCAGATAAGGGTGGCAACGTGGTCTTATGGCCACGTGAAATGTATTTTGAAGAAGCTTATGGTCACCTCAATGATCGCAATTGTTACAAGCACAGCGACATGAAAACAATGAAACAGGCTTGGAGTGAAATCTATGTCAAACTTGTAGCATGGAAGGGAATGGGACTGCTCAGTGGAGATAAATTCAAGTTTTTAAAAATGACCATCCAGTAATACCGGTCATTTATTTCATCCCGAAGATTCATAAGGATGCCACAAAGCCGCCTGGACGACCAATTATCTCAGCGCGTAACAGTATCCTGGAAAATACATCTAGATATGTGGACTTCTTCTTGCAAGAGCATGTTAAACAACTGTCCTCATACATCGAGGATACGAGTGATTTCCTCTGCAAGTTGAACGATGTTACTTGGCAAGACAATTATCTCCTCATTCCCTTGGATGTCAACTCTTTATATACGAGTATATTCCACCGTGATGGCACCAAGGCAGTGGAGTATATTTTAAGCAAAAGACCACTATGCATGTTGAACCATAATAAGATGTTGTTGAATATGATTTCAATGTGTTTAATCAACAACTTTTTCATGTTCAATCATCAGGTGTATCAACAAATGAGAGGGGTTGCGATGGGGGCTTGCTTCTCCCCAAGTTATGCCTGCCTTCATATGGGCCTTTGGGAGGAGCAAGTCCTCAGCAACAAATTTAAAGATGTCCTGGTCAACAATGTAATTAGATGGTACTGTTTCATTGACGATTTGTTCCTTGTGTGGAGGGGCAGTGAGGAAGGAGCACTTGCTTTTATTGACCAAATTAATGACAACGAGCTTAATTTGCAGTTTGTTTCTCATGTCAGTAGAGAAAGAGTCAATTTCTTGGATGTAGAAGTTTATATCAAACATGGAAAATTAGAGACCACCTTGCACCGCAAGCCTACTGCGGGCAACACTATCTTGCACGCGACGAGTCATCATCCTGAACATCTGATTCGCAGCATTCCCTATGGAGAAATGCTGCGAATCAGAAGGATTTGTAGTGTAGAATCTGAATGTATTTCAGCACAATTGGAGAGCAAAAAACGTTTCGTAGTCAGGGGTTATACTGCTGAGATGGTGGATAAAGACATCAGCAAAACTGGTATAATAACTAGATCACAGGCCCTTGAACCTAAGATGTTGAATCAGTTGTCTGATAGTGTTAAACAGATGAATGAATCACCACGCCTGATTCTAACCTACAATAGGCAGCATCGCACGATACGTAAGTTAATTAACAAGAATTGGGCTGTGGTCCGCAGTGATCCAACAATAGGTGATTCTCTTCCAAAAACTCCTGCAATCACATTTGGCAAAGCTCGATCAATGAGTGATATGCTGGTCAAGAGTAGTCCTGAGATTTTAACAACTAAATCTTGGCTTCAAAATGTAAAAGGCTTCTGTCGGTGTGCCACATTCAAAGCGTGTAAATATGGTAAGAATAAAACCACCTTAATCAGCCCATTTAAAGACATGCCCATTACTATATCTAGGAGATTAACTTGCAAAACTGAATATGCTGTATATGTGCTGGAGTGTTCGTGTGAACTGCAATATGTGGGCAGTACCAAGTTGCAGGTCCACAAACGAATACTCCAGCACATTAGAGCAATCAAAAATAGTGATGCAGCATATCCTGTTGCGCGACACTTTAAAGATGTTCATGATAACTGTCTCGACCATCTTAGTTACTTTGTGATTGACACTGTGCCACCACTGAGACGAGGAGGTAACCGTGAATCTCTATTGAGGAAATTAGAGACAAAATATATACTGGAATTAGATACTAAGGTGCCCAATGGGCTTAATTCCAGTGATGACCTCTATACATGTCTGTGAGTCAACATGCAAATTGTTGAGCAGCAATTTCTGTATCTCTATAGTCAAACTCCTCCTCAGATTTTTAGATCTTTTTACATTTTATATTTAATATTTTTCCCCCGTCCTAAATTTTAAAGATAACTCACGTGGATTCACTACACATATTTTTATGCACATTTGCACATATATGGTTCTTATCTAGAACACGGTTTTCATACATAAGATATTATGATGTGGATTTAGTCTATAGATCAAGTTATTGGAAGTATGGGAAGGCCAAATATTTTTGTTATTGTTTGCCACCGAGCAGTGATGCAATCGGGTAAGAGGCAGAAGTGCATTAGTAAGAGATGGTGTCTTACCTGCAGGACTAGACTAATTATCAGGATTTTACCTTGGTAGATGTGGCCCACTTTGGCACAATGGACTTGAGTCGGGACATAGGCATTAGTACTTCTTGGCCTATGGTCACCGTAATATGTTTGGCTCAGCAATGATTTTTGAAGCTGTATATATACATATGTATTTTTATCAAGATTCTTAACTGGTAATTGAGTTCTGTGTTTTTTAACAATATGACATGAACAAGAGTATGAATCTTTAATGTATTAGTCAATCATATTGAGCATAAACACTATATGGCACTGTCACCTAGCCGAGGGCATTTTTGTGATTGGTCTAGGTGAAACAGCTACGTTTTCTTTGAAACTGTTTTAAAGTGTGTATGATTTTTAATATGCATTTTTTTAAACGTATTAAATTGCGGAGTTTTGCACATATATATTAACAATATAGGCCTTGCTGAGTGTTACATTGCATTCGCAACTATACTCTTTCCATTTTTTAAAGTGTATATGATTTTTAATATGCATTTATTTAAAAATGTATTTAATTGCAGAATTTGCACATTAATATTAACAATGTATGCTTTGTTTAATGTTACATTGCATTCGCAACTAGAAGTTTCTTCCATGTCTATTATGAGTCCGTGGTCACATGGTTATTGCACTGTCACTTTAAAATGTACGATCACTCCTCATGGCGTCATGTGATCAAGGCCTTTCAGAGGCCGAAACGCGTCATGGCAGTAGTGCGTGGTTAATTAAATTAAACTTTTTGCACTGAATTTGGGTCCGTACCGTCCTTTCTACGAGGTGGATTCTGTGGCGGATTGCGTGTGCATATATATATATATATATATATATATATATCCAAAACAATGTTTCGCTTCAACCCGTGCCTCAAACGACGGCGGGCCGTGGCGGGTTAGCGGGACCCAAAACATCCATATTTCATTATTGTGTCCAAAACAATGATCCACGGCACCCAATTGCTTCAAGCAGATTTTATTTCAGCAAATGCTCCACTCAACGCGTTTCGGGAACAGAAGTCCCTTGTTCGTGAACAAGGGACTTCTGTTCCAAAGCGTTGAGTGGAGCATTTGCTGAAATAAAATCTGCTTGAGCTAATTGAGTGCCATGATCATTGTTTTGGACACAATAATGAAATATGGATATATATATATATATATATATATATATATATATATATAGCGTCCGCTCCCTCTGCAACGTAACACTAGTTCCGACAACTCCGGGGATTTATTTTGTCAGTAGATTTTTTTAATTGTCTTTTCATCAAAACGGCATAACGCGTTTCGACAATCACAGCTGCCTTGTTCACATATAGGAGACATTTTGAAATTCCTGATTTAAATATACGTCATCCAATGTCTGTTTCTTCGTCAGCATGGAAATGGAAAACACACTACTGATCTTTTGCTTATTGTTTCACTGTTTTTTTCTCAATAAAGTGCAAGTGCTGTAAACATTTTTCAAAGTGCATCACCCACTATTGCAAGACAAATACTTTTTCCCACAACAACAATTGTGCAAAAGATCGAAAAAATACTTATAACCATTCAAATCACTCAAAGGGAATTGATTCCTTCAATAATGATAAAGTGCTAGTGCTAACTTTACTTTCATTTCATTTGGACAAAGTAATAGTTTGCTTTCTCTCTACTATTCCTTTTGGTTCTTTATACAATCCTAAAAATATCGAGATGGTCTATATTTCATCTAAACATAACCCACATATTGAAGTTCATTTCCATAGGACCCCTAATAGAGCCTAAAAAGTAATAACCAACAAGGACTTGATAATACTTGTGTGTTTATTGAGATTTTTTTCTTTTTGGATTATATGGGGTTAATAAATCGTATATTTAAAAAAAGGAGAGAATCAGGAATAAAGTTAAACCTTGCTAGCTTTATCTGGCTCTACTTCTAACTCAATCAATGGTGCTTAATATGTGTCTAAAAATTAACGTGTATAAAATCTCATGCTTCATACTCAAACTTGGTGTCCTACCAACAGGACTTAGAGTGTGTATTCCTTTAAGGTCTTTTTTCAGATATGTAGATAGAATTCTTCATCCGAATTTAAGCCCGAGGGGATTTCGGAATTTAAAATAATGATATACCTTGATTCAAGTTGTCTTAACTTTAACTCTCTGTTACCCCCCCTTCTATTTTTTGGTACAGAATCGATGACAAAATACTACAAATCTTCACATATGCCATTGTGGTACTCATACATGTGGCGAGCCACAGGATAACTTTGATCCTCATTTCTTATCGCTCTTAAATGCTGTAGTATTCTTACATGTACCATTTGTATGGTACTCCCTACATACAATTTTGGGCCAGGGCATTGCAGCTCATATACCACAAAATCACTTCGACATGTGTAGGAACTAAGCATTGTCAGTAGAGTTCTTAACAGTGGCGACACAATTTCTTTTTTATTCACTCCATGCTCACACGCTTTGCATTTCTGGCATTTCCAGAATCCCGGGTTGCCTTTCAGCCAGCTGTCTACTTCTTGCACTTCTGGGCTATTTACTACCAATTCTTGGCGCATTGACTTTGCCCGTTTGAATGTGAGTAAAAGTTTATTCATAACATCACATCCAATTACAGGGTCACTTATGATTAACTGCCAATGTTTTGTTAGCATTTGTCTCACTCTCTGATGGTAGGTGTTATATCCCGTTATCATTCTAGGCTTATTAATATGGCCCTATTGCTTTCTTCTTTTTTGTTTCACTTACATCAAATATTAGAGACTCTCTAGGCACTCCCCATGCTTTATCTTTTGCTTGTTTTAAAACTTATTGGTTATAGCCTCTTTCAAAAAACTTTTTTTCTAATTCTTCTTGTGCTTCACATAAAGTGCCCACCTCACTACAATTTCTTTTTATTCGGAGATGTTGCACATATTTAATGCTTTGTTTTAATTTTGCCGGATTGAAACCTTTTGAACGCAAAATTGTGTTCCCTGCCGTGGGCTTTTTATACATTTTGGTGTGTAGCTTGTTACCTTTTACAAACACCACCAAATCTAGGAAGCAGATTTCTGTTTGACTGATATTAGAAGTGAAATTTAAGTTTGGGCAATTATCGTTTAGTTTCATGGCAAAAGTTTGGGCAGATTCTGGAGGGCCTCTCCACAACGCAAACAAATTGTCAATGAACCGTGTCCATAAGACCACATTTTCACTCCATTCTTTCGAAAAGTTTTTTCTGAGCACCTGCTTTTCCCACCATGCCATGTGTAGATTGGCATAGCTCGGGGCAAAGTAGGTGCCCATTGCGGTGGCCCTAATTTGCTTGTACATATCCTTCCCATATAAAAAGAAGTAATTCTCCAAACACCATTTTGCCATTTCTAGAAGCATGATTGTGTGTTGATGTAGCTTGATTGGTCTAGAACCCAGAAAGTGCGACATGGCTTTAAGGCCGTCCTCATGTGCAATGCTTGTGTAGAGTGATGTCACGTTTAGTGTCATTAGAACGTAATCTTCTTCCCATGCTATATCATAGATTTTTTTTAAAATCCCTTGTGTCCTGTAAATATGATGGTGTGATTTGGACAAATTCCAGCAAAAAGTGATCTACATATCAGGAAGTCGTTTCAAATAGACTGCCAATCGCAGATATGATTGGCCTTCCCGGAGGGTTAATGGGATTTTTATGAATTTTAGGAATCAAGTATAGGATGGGTGTCACTGGTGTCTCAACTTTTAGATACTTATATTCATCGTGTGAAATTAACCCCACTCCTCTCCATTTGGATAGTTCCATGAAGTATCTCTCTTTAACCTCTGTCAGATCTGTGTGCCTTACTTTAAGATAACAGTTACAATATCTTAACTGAGATCTAGCTTCTGAGTCATACATACTCAAGGGCCACAGAACAGTATTTCCTCCATTGTCTGATTTTCTTATTACCACATCTTTTCTCTGTTTTATCTTGTTTATTACTTGATGGTATCTAAGTTTTTGTGTGTCCTTAGAAAATATGTAATCTCCACCAGAGTGCGCAGATAAAGATTTCAGGTCTGAGATTACTAACTCAGAGAAAATGTCTAATGAGTCTCTTGGTGTCACTGGGAGGAATACCGACTTGGGTTTGAAGTGCGTTTTCACACTGCCATATATGTCAATTCCCAGGGCTTTTGCTGTTTCTTCAGTGGTAGGGCATGCATCGACATCTGTATTCAAACATTCCAGCTGGTCTAATTCCATTAGGAGCTCCATATCATTAACAGCCAGATTTGTTTCTGATGCAGTCCTTGATGTTTCTAGATCAGTGGCTGAACAATCTTTATTTGCAAAAAAATTCTTCAACTTTAGTTGCCTCATGAATTTGTAGAAATCAATTCGAGTCTGTCCATAATTGAAGTTAGTTGAAGTACAATACGAAAGTCCCAAAGACAAAAGCATTTCTTCATTCTTAGTCAGATCAAAGTTTGAAAGATTTATTTTTGCCCCTTGGCTTCCTGCTGCCATCACTTCAGTTGGTGCGTTTGTTTGGGTTTGGTCCCAGATCTTAGTTCCATACCTTCGATTTCTTCTCTGACGTTTCCTTTGACTGTTGTTTCTTTTCTTTGGAGGCGAGGCTTCATGTTTAGTGAACAGTCGAGCCGTAAAAAACAGAACTCTTCAATGACTGTGGGTGGTCTCTTTGAATACCACGTCCTCCTACTGCTCCTTCTTCCAGATCAGTTTCTACTTCTGAGCTTAATTCTGGGCTTGTTTCCGTTATTGCTGTCTTACTGCGATTAACTCAACTTGATGTTTTCTCTGTCATTTGTTGTCATCTAAGGTTATCGAACCTTTTTGCAAACATATATATCTGCCTCCTTTTTTTTTTTTGTAAACCATTTTATTGGATTTTTCATATTCAGACGGTATACACTTTACAACATCATTTGCGATTGTTTAACTTTTAGTGTGGTACATTGCCATTACATAGTATCAATAATAAGGTGACTAATTGTCCAGGTGTACATTGTCCAGCGCACGCAACGTGTTCTTAATGGCTGCTTAGGTCTTATAGTGGTCTGCATGGTTCTTGGGTATTATTAGTGCGCCCCTGCTGTTCTTGTGTCTAATCAGAAGGAATCAGTTTCAATAAACTAACTGAGGGTATAACGCAGGGGATGGGGCTAGGAATGAGGGTATCCAGGGCTTATGGCACCACGTAGTTATCACTGGTCTAAGTAACACCAGGTGTATCTCTCTCACCGGGACAAACATGGAGCTCCAGTGGGGTTACAGGGGGGGCAGGACCCGCTCGGGCGGCCTCTTGTGGGGTGTGGGGTGTTGCGGGCTTGGCACCGCCTGAGTAGCTGCTGGGGTTTCTGTGGGGGACTCTTGTACCTGTTTAAAACTGTGGAGGAGCATTGACCACTCCATGGATATGGGGCGGCGTTGCGCTCCGCGTGCCTCCTCCAGTCTGATTGCATCTTCTTCTGTGGCTCCCCATTTCGTGACTGCCCCCTCCATGCTTCTATCGGGGGACCTGTAGGTGAACGCCAATGTAGTGTGATGCTTCACTTCGCTAAGAGCAAGGCCAGTATCGCGAAGCGGGTTTCTATCTTTTTCTGTTTGTAACGTTTAAGTATCCCCAAGGCGCTGGCTCTCCATGTGTCGAGGCCCGCCAGGCCTGTGACTGTCTGTATCGGGGTGTGCACTTCTGCCCAGTAGATCTGCAGTGTGGGGCATGTCCATAGCTATGGACAAATGTGGCGTCGGGCAAGTGGCAGCGTGGGCATTCAAACTGCGTTGCGGGATAGAAACGCTTGAGCCACGCCGGTGTGAGATACGCACGGTGTAGTATGTTGAACTGGATGTTTTTGAAACACTGGTTGCGCGACACTTTTTTATGGTGCTCTAGGGCTGTGCGCCATTCATTGTCATGCAGTGCCCGACCGAATTCCTCCTCCCATTTTAATCGGAGCCACCTTAGTGGCACGCATGTGAGGTCTATGATAGATCTGTATAGCAATGTGATGAGGTGTCGCCCTGCGCCCAAGTTTAGTATTGCGCGCAGTGTGGGGTGCGTTTTGGGTTCTCCGTCCGTCAAGTCCCATGTCTTCCTACAGTCTGATATGAGCTGTCTGTGAAAGAGAAACTGACCAGTGGGGAGACCGCTCCCCTCTGTCAGGCTTTCAAGGAAGACAGTTGATCTTCTGTGAACAGCGCTTCCACCTCCATGAGTGCGTATTCCGTCCAGGTTTGTAGGTCCCTCAATGTATAGTGTTCGTGCCCCTTGAGGAGACCCGCCAGTGGTAGCAGTGAGGAGTATAGCAGTGTAGCTCGGGAGAGGCGATGATTTCTCAGCATGCAGGACCTAGCCACCTTCACCAGAATGGGATGGGTTGGGTTTGGTTTGGTTCCCGGGAGGAGAAGTCGATGTATTGCTGTAACTGTCAGAGACCCTGCTTGTGTATCCATTTCCTCCAGGCGATGCCCGGCAATCCAGCGTGAGAGCCATTGCAGCTGCGCCGCGAGGAAGTAGGCCTTGAAGGAAGGGGCGCCAAGACCGCCCCGGTCCCGCGGTAGCTGCAATTTCGTCAAAGCCACTCTGCAGCGACCCCTTCCCCATATCAGCGATATGAGTAAGGAATTTAACTCTCGGAAGAAGGCTTACGGGGGGATCACTGGGACATTTGCGAAAATGATAAGGCTACCCATCCCTATGGGGGCTAGGGGTAACGTTTGCCAGAAGTTGATCTGGGTTTTAATCCCCCTTAGGGCCCTATAGTGATTGCCCTCATGGAGATCTCTCGGGGCGTGATATAGCCTGATTCCCAGGTATCTTGGGGCATCCCCATTCCACGCCAGCTTGGCCTCTCCCACGTTTATCTCCCATTGGGGTGCGTCCGGGTGAAGGGGGTAAATAGTGGACTTAGCCCAATTCACTTTCAGTCCCGCTGCCCTCCCGAAATCATCGAGCGTGGCCCAGAGAGGTGTGAGGTCTGCGGTAACGTCTCTAATGTATATCAAGAGATCGTCTGCGTATAAGGATACGCTAGGGGTACGGCCCTCAAGTGGAATGCCCCACAGTTCGCCCCCCTACCTGAGTCTAATCGCCAACGGCTCCATTGCAAGGGCGAACAGTAGCGGGGATAGAGGGCACCCCTGACGTGTTCCGCGGGTCACCCGGAGAGAAGGTGAAATGGGCCGGCCTATGCGGACCCGGGTCGTGAGGTCGGTGTATAACAGTTTGATGTATGCCATGATGTGAGGGCCTATCCCCACCCGTCGCAGATCCGCGATAAGTACTGCCACGCCGAGGGGTCGAAAGCCTTCTTGAGGTCCATCACAAGGCACGTGGCATGCGGGAACCCGCCCCGCAAACCGTCCTGGACGTGGAATAGCCGGCGTATATTCTGGGAGGTGTTCCTCCCAGTCACAAATCCGCACTGGTCGGGGTGTACCAGGTGGGGAAGCACCCCCGTGAGTCTTTCTGCTAAGATCCTACCCAGTATTTAGCAGTCCGCTGTGAGCAGAGTAATTGGCCAGTACGATGACCTGAGCAAGGGATCCCAATCTGGCTTGGGGAAAGTCACTAATATAGATTCCCGCATGGACTTAGGGAGTGTTCCCATTTCTAAGGTGGCCTTGCAGACTATGTCTAACTGTGGGGCTAGTTGGTGGGAGAACGTATTGTAGTATTCTAGTGGGAAGCCGTCGTGGCCGGGGGCTTTGATTTTGGCTAGGTGATGGATCGTGTGTTTAATTTCTACCGGTGTGAGTTGTTCGTCTAGGGAGCTCTGGTCCTCTTCTGTCACCTGTGTCATAGGGATGGAACGTAAAACTTTCTGGATGTGTTCCTCCCTGTCTGGGATTGGTTCTCTATACAAGTCTTTGTAGTACTCATGGAAGGTTAGCATAATCTCCGCTTGCGAGTAGGTGACGTCACCTGTCGCATTTCTTATGCTGGTGATGGGTTGTGTGCCTAGGTTCTGTCGGATAAGCCAGGCAAACAGGGTTCCAGCACGGTTCCCCTCTCTGTGGGCTCTGGCGGCATAGGCGCAGAAATTGTATCTGCGCAGATCTGCGCAGGCTTCTTCATACTTGGTCTTAGCTTCTGCTAATTGTGTAGGGGGATCGCATGTTTGTCTGCTTCTTTGGATAGTTGCACTAAACGCTGCTCCGTCGTTTTTATCATCTGCTCCAGTGTTTTCCGCACTCCCGTGATTTGTCTAATGCAGGCTCCCCTCATGACCACCTTAAAGGCGTCCCACTCCAGTGCCCTGGAGCCTGTGGTGTTTGCATTTTTGGAGAAGTAGTTCTGTATATTTTCTCTTTGTTCGTGTTGGAACACCGGGTCCTCCAGACAATCTCGTGGGAGCTGCCAGGTGGGGATCGGTGGTGAGGACGGGCGCCATTTGACAGTCATGACCTGTGCATCGTGGTCCGATAGCACCCTGCCCAGGTAGTCCAAGTGTTGAATTATAGGGAGGATCGTGTGCGTACACAAGAACCGGTCCAGCCGTGTTCGCAAGTCGTGAAGGATAGAGTGAAAGGAATAAGGTTTAGTTGTCGGGTGTGAGTGCCGCCATGCGTCCGTCAGCGACCAGTGATTCGATCAAGCACAGAAACGGGCTGTTTGTGCGTGGGCATGTGAAGCTGGGCCGGGTGGGTAGGATCTGTCTAAGTTGAGATCTAATGTGCAATTATAGTCCCCTCCCAAGATCCATGGTGAGGTGGTGAATTGGGCCAAGCTATTCGATAAGGTCTCCAAGAATACTATTTGCTCTGTGTTAGGAGCATAGATACTGCCTATTAGTATTGGCTGGCCGTCTAATAGCCCTTCCAGTAGAGCATATCTCCCTTCGGGGTCTATCTTTCTGCTGGTCTCTAAAAAGGGTCCCCCTGCCTGAGCCAAATGAGTGCTCCCCGCGCGTACGCTGAATATGTCGTGGCGCAAAAAGTGCCCCGCCATCTCTTTTGGAGCTTTTCAAGTTCCCCCTTTGTTAGGTGTGTTTCTTGCAAAAGTATGACCTGCGCTTGCTGGCGTTTGATGTAAGCATAAATAGCGTAGCGCTTCCGAGCTGTGTGTATGCCCCATGCGTTTAGAGTGAGGAATTTAATGTCCCTCGGGGTGTCACGGTGGCTTGTAGATCGCACAATGGAAGGGGGGATCCCGAGGGCCCTGCTTGGTGCTCCATGTATAGGGTTGATTGTGCCCGGTGCGAGGTCTGGGTGCAACTTGTGAGTGTTTCAGCCCTTCATGTCGTGGTGGGTATGGGGTCGGGGTATGGCAAAGGGTTGAACCAGAACTCTTTGGCGTTGAAGACCCAATACTGGGGATCTGCTGCAACGGACAGCACATCCAAACCGGTACAAATGTGTGCCCTCTAGCATTCCGTGAGGGGGTGTGTGTCTGACTCGCGCACGCCTCTGAGACTGTCACGCAAGGTGGGTCCCATAGGACTACGTGTATGGTTGGTGGGGGCCATAGGCACTAGTGGGTTTGTGGCGTGCTCGATCGTGGCGTGCAATATGTATTGCTGGGTTAGGCGTTGAGGCTTTTCTAGTGTGGAGGTTCGATGTGCCTTCTACTACAAGTGGACCTTATATAAGTGTGTCAGCTGTCTGAGGTGTGACTGTAGGCAGAGTCCCAGAGTTCTCGTCTGAATTACTGGAATCGGTGGGGTCTTCTTCGGGCGTGAAAATGGGCGGAGTGTCTTCATTGTCCGAGGCTGAGAGGTTCGCCCCCAGCTCCGCTGCCGCCTGGATAGCCTTTCGACGCTCCTCTATGATTTGCTCCAGATCCGGTAGTTTCAGTGACTTATTCGGCGGCTGCATTTCTGATTGGCTCTGGGTACTCTTTACTCTGCGCCTTGGGGGCCTGGACGCCTTGGGCTTGAGTGTTCGAATGTTCCTCTGGCTTAGATTAGTCTGTAGGTACAGTTCCATCCAGTCCATAGCTTCCTGCGGGTCCGTAAAAAAGATTGGGGCATCATTATGGATAATTTTGAGCCGCGCCGGTAACAAAAGGGAATATTGGACATTATGATTTCTCAGTAGCCTCTTTACTTCGAGAAATGACACCCTCTTCCGCTGCACAGCTCTGGAGTAGTCAGGGAAGAGCATGACTTGTTTGTCCTCCACTGTGATGGGGCTGTTTTGCCTGACAGCTCAAAGTATGGTATCCCTGTCCCGAAAGTGGAGGAGCTTTACTAACATGGGCCGTGGGAGTGAGCCCGGTGCGGACGCCTTGCCGGCACTCTGTGCGCCCTTTCGACCGAGAAGTAAGGGGTGACCGCCTTTCGTGGTGTGAAGGACCAAAGTCAGGTTTCTGTGTATTTGATGGGATCTTTTCCTTCCACTCCCTCCGGCAAATTTAAAATATGCAGATTGCTTCGTCTGAAGCGCCCTTCCAGATCGTCTGTTCTTTCCTCCAATTTCGCTACTCGAGCCAGCAAGTCTTTTATGGAGTCTTGTTGTGCCTTGGCTTAGAGTTGCAGTGCCAATAAGGTTTTTTTACCATCCGCCACCTTGTCCGTCAGCTTCCGGTGGTCGTCCCGCAGCAGGTTGAAATCCGTGGCTAGAGTACCAAAGCGATCCTCCATGGTGACGCGTGAATGCTCTATGGCCGCTAGGACCCTGTCAAGCTTGTCTTACATGGTAGCATTGGAGTCCGGGTTTGTGTCCTCAGCTACTTAGGTTGGGGACTTCGGTCTTGTCTGGTTAGGGAGCTGGCGTCCCATGTCTTCGGCTTGTTGTGTAAACGTCTGTCCCCCCTGTCTGTTCTATGGTCTGGGAGGTTCTATGGCGCTCTATTATTGGTCCGACCCTGGCACAAGCCGGTCCCTGCAGCTCCTCCAACGATTTCTTGAATGGATGGTGGTCTTCCAGGTAGTTTGCTCCAGCGGCCCTGAGCGGGACAGGCGTGCGCTCTTCAACTCTTCCGTGGGCGCGCAGCCAGGTCTTCTTCAAGTCTCTTTTGTCTCTTCCTGGCTGTTCCCGGGCGGTCGTAGGCCCTACTCTTTGAAGTCTCCCCCTCGATTATTCATTGCTGGGGCTCTGGTCCTGCTGGTGCCCAGTGTCGTGGGGCGTGGGGGAAAATGCAGAGCCCCTGGGTGGGATGGTTGGAGGGACGTTGGGGCGGTCCAGCTGCGTGCCACTTGGGCCCACACATCGAGCCTCTGCGCTGGGTCTTGGAGGGGCCTACTCTGCCAAGCACAGCAATTGCTCAGGGCCATCAGGTCACCCCGCACCTTTGGGGACACCCCTCACCACCACCCGTTCTCTCAGGCCCTTCTCAGCAGATTGTGCTGCCGATGCTCGTCGGTGAACTGGGTCTGGGGTATATTGCCTCCTGTTCTCGATTTACTCGCTGGTGGTTGCGGCCCTGCCTCCCGGGGCTGTTCGCAAGTTCTGGGTGTGGAGAGTTACGGGCCACGCTTCCTCCCTTTTCCTTCACTCCGTCCATGCTCGTGGCTCTCCCCCCCCCCGGAGGTCTCCACCCGAGTCTATTTCTGCTGGGGTCTCAGACTCTTCTAGTCCTTGGTGTTGCGGGGAGGAAGGGAGGGGAGCTTTTGTATGCTGCAGGGCTCACCAGAGAGGCAGCGGGGGATGCGCGGCTGTCTCACCGGTGGCCCGCGGGCTGAATTGTCTCACCGCCCACCTGAACCCGGCCTCGGGCAGCCCCCCTCGCCTGCTTCAAAGACCGTTGGGGCTTTCCTGGTTGCTCGGTGGGCCGTGGCGACTGCAGGACAGCGTCCAGGGGCAGTGGTGACTGCAGGGCAGTATCCAGGGTAATGGTGGCCGCAGGGCAGCGCCGGTTGCAGGGCTGTGTCCAGGACAGTGGTGGCTGCGGGGGCCCTCCCGGTGAATAATGCGGCTATTCCAGTCGTGCGCTTACCGGGACCTCGTTGTGGCTCCTTCTCTGCTGTTCAGTCCTACTTTTCTCCCAGGGGCCGCAACCAGGTCGGCCGACCGCCGCCTCGGGCCGGTCGTGTCCCGCACAGTACCAGGATCTCTGGCTTTTCAGTGCCTCCCGGTCGACCTGGAATAACGCCAGGCGGCTGCCCTTTTACAGTCAGGCGTCCAGGCCGCACGGACCGCCGAGTGCTCCCAATCGCCTCCTCTCGTTGCTCCGCTGCTACGCCTGATGGTGCCTCATCGATTAAGGAGCTCGGTGTGAGCCCTCTGGTCCATTATAGAACCCCCGCTACGGCTTACGGGTGCCGCTGGTCGGGACCACGAGCGGAGCTCTAGAGGAACGCGTCTGCCATCGTGGCTAGTTAAGCGACGCCCCCATATATCTGCCTCCTTTGGTATTCAATTTTGTCTCTTAGGAATTTTACTGATTTTTGTTCCTTTATTCTTTGCTCATACTTCTTCAAATTGATTTCTATTCCCTTTCATACTTCTTAATTTCTTCCTGATCTTCATGTTTGCTTAAATCTTCCTGCAGCAATTTGATCTCATCCACGATCTTATCTCGGTCTTGCATAGCTTATTTGACCAAGATTTGCAACATTAATTTAGAGGATTGTGCACTATTTTCAGCCCATTCACGGAGCATCTCTGGGTCTGTAAGTTGGCGCAATTAATATGCGCAGACCTCTCGGAACTCTGCCTACTTCCAGGTATTTCTGGAGCAACTTACACTCCCACCATTTTGAAATTTCGATTTTATTTAACTTCTCCAGCCTCCGCATTTTTGAACGTAGATCCATTAACTGAGATGACGAGCTCTTGTGTTGAAATGCCCCTTTATCTATTGCAGTTCTGTTGTCATTGAACATCTCCTCTGCCGCTTCCTCATGCTCCTTTAACCATTTTGATGCCATTTTTATGATGAAACTCTTTTAATTCAAATGTGCTTGTGCACTTTCTACTGATCCCCTGTAACGCTGTGTATACACTACAGCTTCTTCTCCCTTCCGCCACAAATTTCAGTGTCTGGGCAGACTGAAACACCGAAGAGTCTCCTACCTGTCCTCCGGTCGTCCTCAGACACACCGATGGCTGGCCTTTTCTCTGTAATTTCACAGCCTGACACCGTTCTCCAACATTCTCAGCTTGGGGGGGGGGGGGCTCTGCAGTATTGGCACGCAGCAATCACGTCCACAATGCTGGCTTCCGCATTGCTCTGGAACAAGGTTGTGTCGGTTTTCGCCGAGACCAGCTCGCTCGGCACATATGGCATCCAGCTGCAACGTAACACAGGTACCGACAACACCAGGAATTTATTTAGTCAGTAGGTTTTTTATTGTCTTTTCATCAAAACGGCATAATGCGTTTCGTCAGTCACAGCTGCTTTATTCAGACATTTTGAAATTCCTGATTTAAATATACGTCATCCAAAGTTTCTTCGTCAGCATGGAAATTGAAAACACACTATTGATCTTTTGCTTAATGTTTCACAGTTTTTTTTTCTCAATAAAGTGCAAGTGCTGTAATCATTTTTTAAAGTGCATCACCCACTACTGCAAGACAAATACATTTTTTTACAACAACAATTGGGCAAAAGATAGAAAAAATACTTCTAACCGTTTAAATCACTCAAAGGGAATTGATTCTTTCAATAATGATAAGGCTTTGAGGAGTATCGCGAACTGTGCCTTTCTGTTGCCGAAACCGTAACTGGTAAGTTTCTTCATCTACTCTTAATTTCTCTAATATATATATTTTAATTTCTCTAATATATATATTATTATTTTTTTATTTCCTGGCCGGAGTTAGCACCCGTTGGATTAGCAGCTTGGAATGCGGATTGTGTTTCTTCAACTGAGCCAAGTAATGAGGCCATCTTTTTGAGGCCTGTGACTGGCTTCAGTGGCTCTTTCAAAATTAATAAAGTTGCCAGATCTTACCCGAGAGAAATTTTTTGAAGAGCGACAGCTTGGCCCAATGGTAGTATTTTTTTAATTCTGTGCCAGACTAGTAGCTAGTTATAATTGACTCTCCGAACATTGATGCAACTAGTCTGCCTGGTTTTAGAATGCCTTGGAAGGTGTTCTATTCTTAGTCAGCCAACTTAATGTACCTTCTCAAGGCCCATTGCACGTTCTGTTGTCCCTCTGTGAGTTGATGCATGACATCGTTTATTTGTTTTCAGATGGAAAGGATACTACTTCTGACACCACTTTGTGGCTGTATGTTTCATTTATCAAAGAAGAGAGATCTCTTGAGGTTTGATCAGAGTTATTTATTCACAAATTAGTGAAGGGTCCAGGGTTGTTGAGAAAAAAAGAAGAATGTGGATTGGGAATTATAGTGCAGAGTCTTGGCTTTATTGTTCTTCCTTCTGCTTAAGAATTTTAGGGACACTCAATTTCCAGGTACTGATGTTTCTCTTCTCTCTCTCTCTTGGTTTTCATTTGACGGATCAGACCTCAGGTCTCCCACCCTTAGAAAAAAGAGAAGGTTTAGTTAAGACATACTTTCCTATCTTTTTCCTTCTTTTTCCCTCTCTTCTAATTACTGTCTTAGCACAGTGACTCTCCGTCTGCTATCTTGCTTACCCACTGACAAGGGTTTCGTCTCATCTCATGCAAATGTTTCATGTACACTTAGACATATCTTTCAGACCGCAATTCAGATGTCAGGCACATTTTTACATTGGACAAACATGAATAAACATAACATTGCAAAACTTATAATACAGTGTACTATTACATATAAAACTCAAAAGAGCTCTCAAAGTGCTTTTCACTTGGAAACCAGTCTGATAATGAATGTTAATGAACGTTATGCAGAGGTTATGATCATTATTATTGTTTCGATAAATGAACCTTTTGCTTAAAATGTCTTTTGGGGGTCAAAAAAAGATTACTAGATGAAAGTAGGCCTCCCGATATTTGAGATTGCCTGCTCCAAGGGTTTTTTAATTCAAATCTAATACTCCCCAATCGTGTCCGTCGACGCATTTCGAACCCCTTCTTGCTTTTGGGTTCTCCTCAGAACCCTGACTGGTGAGGTTGTCTGAAATAAATGAAATAACTTTTATTCCACTAGTTTCTGTTGGTTCTGCTCTGTGTAATATCCCCTCTATCACTTTGATTTATATTGTTACCTCATTCTTCTTTGAGTTCAACGGATGTGTTGAGCTTCATGGGGTGCCTTCTGCCAAATTATGCGGGTTGCTTGTGACTTCTGAAGAAGTTATCTTCTGTAAGAAGGGGGTTTATTGTTAGTAAAGTGCTGAATGTACCAAGGTTGCGATGTTCTTCATATGTTCATTAGTGTTTTGCACCGTGCAGTGGAGCCTTTGAGGCTATTAACGAACGGTTTGGTGGGTTGCAGAGCTAACTGTTTTTATAAAAGATTATTTAAGTGCTCTCATGCCTATTTATTTAATTAAGATCCTTGGCTGTTTTTAACTTCAATTTGCTTTCTCCTTCAGAATTAGCTGTATGTTTTTGCCCGTGTGGGGTGCAGATAGCTTTAGAGGCCGACCGCGTTCGTAACATAAAGATATGGCAACATGTATCTCTTCGCATGCTTCTTTCGTGCGATTAACCCCCGCACTTTGCCCACTCCCAACTTTCCATCCCTGTATTCCTTGTCATAAATAAGCCAACATACACATTCTCTTGTGGTGGTCCTTTGTTGGCCGCAGTTTTATTAGGAATACATGCATATACATATTGCCTATTGTTGTGCATCCTGCCATACATCATTATTGGCGAGCTGTCATCTTTGTGTCGTGCCTTGTTTGCATCTCGTTATACCTTGCGTTTGCGTAAATCATATGTACATTGCACAATAGCAGATTAGACTGACAGTTCGTTGTACAGGTCATTTGCAGGCTTACATTGTCTCTTGGCCCTACTGGGTCGCTGCTTAGTTCGGTTGGATTTGCCCTCGCCGGGGTGTAGCTTCCGTCCCCGGAGTTAGGCCACAACTCGCTACCTTGCCGATTCTTGTTGTGCCCTGCCATCCGGCGGGGGCTGGGCAGCGAGCGCCGTCTCCGTTAGCTACCCTCTTGTGGTAGGCCAACTCACCCAGCCGTAAGGCATCCCAGAGTGAGTGGTCCCACACACCGCCCCTTAGGCCAACTCACCCAGCCGTAAGGCATCCCAAGGTGAGTGGTCCTATTCCGGCGCACCGCACTCCGGTGTGCCTCCGTACCAACCATTATCCCCTGTAGTTTCTCGCCAGCGTCTTGCCTGTTCCTCCGTACTGCGACATAGCTGTTCCTTAGGTGTGGGTGGGACAAAGATTCTCGCCGGTGCTGCTCCCCCGTTTCCAAAAGATAAGAGCTTACCTGGGGGAGCAGTGCTTATATCCCCCCCCGGGTGCTGGGCCGCCTTCTGCCTGGCCTCCCCCCATTGGGGGGTTTGTATTACGCCTAGGCCCCCATCGGCCGGGGGGCCGGCGCCTCTCTGGCGGTCGCCGCGGGGCTGGGCGCGGGAGCTTCCCTGCTCCTTGGCGCGAAACCGGTTCTCGTCCGGGGCTCGGCGTCGGTTATGGCGCCGGCCCTCTAGGCCCCCTTCGGTGGCGGCCTTTGCTATAACCCCCGCACTTTGCCCACTCCCAACTTTCCATCCCTGTATTCCTTGTCATAAATAAGCCAACATACACATTCTCTTGTGGTGGTCCTTTGTTGGCCGCAGTTTTATTAGGAATACATGCATATACATATTGCCTATTGTTGTGCATCCTGCCATACATCATTATTGGCGAGCTGTCTTCTTTGTGTCGTGCCTTGTTTGCATCTCGTTATACCTTGCGTTTGCGTAAATCATATGTACATTGCACAATAGCAGATTAGACTGACAGTTCGTTGTACAGGTCATTTGCAGGCTTACATTGTCTCTTGGTCCTACTGGGTCGTTGCTTAGTTCGGTTGGATTTGCCCTCGCCGGGGGTGTAGCTTCCGTCCCCGGAGTTAGGCCACAACTCGCTACCTTGCCGATTCTTGTTGTGCCCTGCCATCCGGCGGGGGCTGGGCAGCGAGCGCCGTCTCCGTTAGCTACCCCCTTGTGCTAGGCCAACTCACCCAGCCGTAAGGCATCCCAGAGTGAGTGGTCCTACACACCGCCCCTTAGGCCAACTCACCCAGCCGTAAGGCATCCCAGAGTGAGTGGTCCTACACACCGCCCCTTAGGCCAACTCACCCAGCCGTAAGGCATCCCAAGGTGAGTGGTCCTGTTCCGGCGCACCGCACTCCGGTGTGCCTCCGTACTCAACCATTATCCCCGTAGTTTCTCGCCACGCCGTCAGGGAGGCTTCCGTCTTCCTGCGGCTCCCCCTACCTCCCTTTGCCGGCTCTTTCATCTGCAGCCTGCTAACGCCATTGCGCCCCACAGGTTGCTCCAGAAGACACCCATGCCTTCGTCAGACAAGTGCACCCCATCTTTCGCATAGAGCTCCGGGCGGCCTGTGTGGATGAGCCCGTGCCTAACTGATTCAAACCCATTGGTTCTGCAGAACTTGCTCACGGTGAGGTTCAGCTTTTTCCGTGAGTTCTCAACTGCGCTCTGTGATTGGGCCCCTCGCCATTCGTTCCTGCTGATCAGTTCTGACCAGATGATGGTGGTGCCCCCAAATGCCTTGCCTGCCTCAGTCAAATCCTTCTGTATGTCTTGAAGCAGATTGCGCCTCCCTCGCTTGGCCAAATCGTTCCCCCCTAGGTGTATGACCAAAATGTCTGGGTGCCAAACCGTCTCTGCTTGTAGTTCCGCAAGTTTTGCCGGCAGCTGCTCCCATTTCATTCCCGGCTGGCCAAACCACCTTATGCAGGTGTCTGCTGGCCGTCCTTCTCGCTTGTACCCCTTTTGGCGCCACCAGCATTGCATCCGGGTTATGAAGGAGTGGCCCACCACCCACACCAAGCGCGGTCTCCGTCCTGCCGGGGGAATGAGAACATGTCACTTAATAGTTCGGCTGGGCCGGTGCTGAGGTTCAGTTTTTTAAAAAATTTTTTATATCAGCTGGGGCCTTACGTATGTCCGGTACGCCTTAGACCGCCATCTCCCCACGGCCTGTATCCCAGCCTCAGACATCCCATGCTGTGCGGCTGTCGTGGCGGCCCCTATCCTGAATGAATGGGACCCGAAAACTGACGGTGGCAGCCCTGCTTTGCTGAGTGTGAGGCGCATGATCGCGGTGAACTGGAATCTGCTAAGGTGTGTACCGTCGCTGTGCTTGAAGAGAGGCCCTCGCCGGCTGGACGTATTGTCATAAAGGCGAGCAAACAGCACACCGCGCAGCAGTTCTTATCCTTAATGCACCGTAACCTCACCACTGCCCCTTTACCGGTTTGGTCTGTCTTTGAACGCCTGAATAGTAGCTCTATCTCCCCTGTTCTTGGTGTGACGTCGCCTGCCTGTAGGCAGTGGTCCGCTGGGCCTGTCCTTGCAGGCGCTACTAATTCGCTAATGCGGAACGCCCCAAAGAAGGCGGTCGAAAAGGCTGCCCTGAGCAGTAGGTGCTCGAAATTGTCCTTTGTTGTGCCCCGTAGTGCACCCAACAGGGCCCCCAGCTTTGTATAGTCTATCGGGCGTCTGGTGTCCCTTCTTGCGCCCTCCGCGCGCCTCCACCCCTTCATTGCAGCCTTAGTGTAGTGTGTGGCCACGGGATCCTGCCCGGTCACTAGCTTGGCGTAATATGTCACGGCGGACAGGTGGGCTTGTGTCCATGATCTGGACTTCTGAGCGTCAAATGCCCACTGTATGAACTGTTCCGCTGCCCTGCAGGTGGCACTCGTATAGCCCAGTGACTGGATCCCCGCCACCCGCATTACAGTATTGATATACGTTTTGTATCTCCTGGCGGCTTCCGGGGTGAGGGCTTGGTTGACCAGCTCTGACAAATCTATCCCGCCAGGTCCCACAGCTGGCCCGGGAAAGGGGTCATTTCCTGCTCTGCGCTGGGCGCCAACTCCCTGAACTTCTCCATCCGTGCCCGGGACAGGGCGTCTGCCACTTCGTTGTCCACCCCTGGTACGTGGCGCGCCCGCAGGTCTATGTTGCTTTCCAGCTGTAACTTAACCAATCTGCGCATTAGTCGAAGTGTATCCGGGCATCTGGCTGTCCCCTTATTAACTGCTTGCACTACCCCTTGTTGTCGGACCATAGTGTTAGTTTCATGCTCTGCAACTCGCGCTTCCAGACTGTTAGTGCGACTATGATGGGGAATAGCTCCAGAAAGGTGATATTATTGGTCCTGCCCGTCTTGTGCCAGCTTCCCGGCCACTGCCCTGCGCACCACTTCTTACCCAGGATTGCCCCAAAACCTGTGCTACCTGGATGCGTCTGTGTATAGCGCGATTTGTTTGCTAGTTACCCAGCCTTCCCTCCAGATGAGTACCCCGTTAAAGTCTGCCAGGAACGTGTCCCACATTGCTAGGTCTTTCTTGACTTCTGCTCCGAGCCTGACATGGTGGTGTCTATGGGTGAGCCCACATGTCAGTTGGGTCAAACGCCTGGCGAATGCCCTGCCGGCTGGGATTACCCTAGCCGCAAAGTTCAGTTTGCCTATTAGTCTCTGGAGGTCCCTCAGCGTTGCTTTCTCCCGCCCGCGGAGGCTCCTGATTTCCCCTGAAATCTTCCACCTTTTCTGGGGGAGCCTGGACGTCCCGGCGACGGAATCTAGCTCTATTCCCAGGAATGTGATTTTGGTCGCCGGGCCTACTGTTTTTCTGCTGAGAGTGGAACCCCTAGTTCCTCAGCCAACTTCACAAATGCTGATAGGGTGTCTCCGCACTCGTCGGATTCCGCGGGACCAGTGAATAGGAAATCGTCCAAGTAGTGGAGTTTACCGCCTGGCGGGTGTCTTACGTGTAGCGCCCATTCCAAAAAGGTGCTAAATAATTCAAAATAGGCACACGACACCGAGCACCCCATGGGCATAGCTTTGTCAAAGTATAGTTTGCCCTCCCATTGGAAACCTAGTAGATGAAAACTGGAGGGGTGGACTGGGAGTAAGCGGAAGGCGGACTCGATGTCCGCTTTTGCCATGAGGGCCCCTGGGCCCGTCGCCCTAACTAGGTCGATGGCATCATCTATCGTGGAGTAGGTCACTGAACATACCTCCGCGCTAATCCCATCGTTTACGGAAGTGCCGTCGGGGAATGACAGGTTATGGATTAATCGATATTGCCCTTGCTCTTTCTTGGGGACAACCCCTAAAGGAGAGATCACCAGTTCCTTGATCATGTGATCGGGCAGGGGGCCCTCTATCCTCCCCAGGACGCTCTCTTTCTCTATTTTCTTCGTTACTACCCCGGGTGTTCCATTGCTGATTTCAAGTTTCTAACACTGCCTGGTGGGCGGTGGCCTGCAGAACGGGATGGGAAAGCCTTCCTCGAAGCCGTGGACTAGGGTGGCGGCGTCAGTCCTGTTATGGTAGCCGTTGGCTAGCTTGCGCAACAGGTGCGTGTTAATGGGAGACCGTGCTAGCCTGTAAGTTTGTAAACCCGTAGTCCCCCCGCGCCCCCTTCTCTCCACTCATTGCTTCTTTTCTCTTTCCTGTCTCCCTTGTGGTCTTTTTGCGCTTGCACCCTGCCGCCGGGTGACCCCCCGCAGGAGGAGCAGGTATGTTGGAACTTGCATGCTGCCCCATAGGTACATTCGTTCGATTCGAACTTCCAGCAGATAGCTGATGTTCCGTTGTTGTGAGGTGCTCTCCACGAGCTGAATTGCTTGGGCTTATTAAATGGCCTCCCCTTCCCCTTGTGGGCGGACCCTCGAAAGGACTGCTCGTTTCTACCCCCATGACTTGGCCTCCCTTGCCACCATCATTTTGTGAATGAATCCAGATACGTCCTCCTCGTTCCATTCCATTTCTGGGTGTGTTTGCATCTTTAGCCTGAACCCCTTATCATATTCCAGCCATGCCTCGCCTGGGAATTGTCTCTGCGCATTGTGGATGTTGGACTCATACAGCCATAGGTCGGCTGCGCAGCGCGGGAATTTTTCAACTATAATACAGGCCATTATACGGAACGCGTCTAGCCAATTATCAAAATTCCTATCCTTGCGCTCTTTTCTCCTTTCCCTTTTGTCCTCGTCCCTCTTATCGCAGGTGGTCAAGTCAAGCCCCTCTAACTGTATCTCTAGCAAGGAAAAGATGTCAATGAATTCTTTCCTCCAAATTCTTTCCTTGACCGCCAGGGTATGAGGCTAGCTAGCCCTGTGGCCCTGGTAGTTAAGGACGCCGGGCCCGGAGAGGGGCGTATATATGCGTCGGGTGCCGCTGGTGCGGTGGGCGGGATGGGTGCGGGGGGCGTGCCCCCCCAAGCCATTGTGGGTGATCCCGGCTCGCCCCCACCCCCTGGGGTGATCTGGTCCCCTAAGCGCTGCCGGCGCGCTTGGCCGGGGTCTAACAGGTGCCATGGTAACCCCGAGGACTCTTCCCCTGCCTGGGCACCTATCCCCCCTGGTCCTCCCGTGTCTCCTTGCCACCCTCCTGCCTGCGCACCCGGTGCCCCAGCCTGCCTGACTAATCCTTGCATAAAAAGTGGCGCCATAGTCTTGAGGCATTCCTGCACAATTGCACTGATATGCTCACCGTTTGTTGCTGTATCCGGTGTCCCCCTGCTTGGTCCCGCCGCCGCCGTGCTGGCTACAGGTGGCTGGGCCATCTTCTGGGGGGCCTTCTTGGGAGCTACCGCCTCTGCGAGTTTGGCCGGTGCCCTCCTCTGTTGCTTGGCTGCCGGTGTGCCGGGCACGCTCCGCTGCTGGTGACTTGGCCCTTCCCCTGCGTCCTCCTGCAGGGGCTGCAGCCATTCGCTCCCGTGGACTTCCGATGCCGCCCGGATCCGGTGCAGCAGGTCGTTGAGGTCCTCTTGCTGACTTTTGTTCCCCTTCTTTGCCATCTCTCTTGTCGCCGTAGCGGCTGCTCACTCATGATCCTCCTGCAGCCTACCCCTCAAGTGCTTCACTGCGGGGTGCTGCCGCCAATGTATGCACCAAGCGCTGTTGTCCACCCCTTGCTGTGGGGGTCAGCTGTGGACGCTTATTAGTGCGGGGTGCTGCCGCAGCCTGATGCACCAAGCCCCAGCTGAGCGCACTGTGTAAGCCTCTGCTGGGCTGAATGGCGCCGCGTCCGAGGCTCCTGTTCCTTCAAGGCCCCCGTGCCAGGGCTGGGGAATGTACTTGGCAGGGGCTTAGGCTTGGTGCTCTGTTAAGGCGGGGTGCTGCCGCGAGCCGTTGCGCACCAACACACTGCTCCTCACCCACGCGCCTTTCTCGTGCTGGGCTCCGATTCGTGTCCTTGTCTCTTTAAGGCAGGAGCGCCTCTGGGCTTGTTCATTTTTTGTGTGCCTGTCTCTTTAAGGCAGAAGCGCCTCTGGGCTTGTTCGTTGTTTAGGAGGGGGGGCGCCGGCACAGCGAGGTGGCGGGAAGGGCGAGTAGTCGGGGTAAAGGGGGCTTCCCCCCGTCTGCTCCTCGCTCCGGCAGCACTGCTAACTGCTGCCCAGTCCCACACACGTCCAACGCGGATGCAGGCTCCTGCAATTGCCCGCCGCGACCTCGTCTAGAATGAGGGCGGGGCTCGTGTAACGTGACGCCGGCGGGGCAGAGGCTCAAACAGTTCCCCCAAGGCCTCGCCGCGATTGGCCTTCGCTCACCCAGGGGCGCCGGGATGGGCACCCGGTCGTCCTCTTCCCACGGACAGCGGCTCACGGGTTCAATATCCCAGTGCCCCCGACGCCGGAAGAAGTCCGCTGCTCCTCACGCTGGCTCGAGCGTCCTCTGCTTACCACGGGGAACCGGGTGGGCACCCGGCCGCCTCACCTGCTGGAGAATTCCGCTGCTTCGCCAAGGGGGAACCGGGTGGGCACCGGTCGCCTTCCTCTTCTGCTGCAGCACCAGCGGTCGTTCGGCGAGATAATCCTCCCGATGCAGCGATGGTGGTCGATCGCACACGGACGGCAGGCACACCCAGGCAGGGCTCCGCTTCAACAACGCCAAAGCAGGTACAAAAACCGTGTAGCGCCGACAAAGATTCTCGCCGGTGCTGCTCCCCGTTTCCAAAAGATAAGAGCTTACCTGGGGGAGCAGTGCTTATATCCCCCGGGTGCTGGGCCGCCTTCTGCCTGGCCTCCCCCATTGGGGGTTTGTATTACGCCTAGGCCCCCATTGGCCGGGGGCCGGCGCCTCTCTGGCGGTCGCCGCTGGGGGGGCGGGAGCTTCCCTGCTCCTTGGCGCGAAAACCGGTTTCGTCCGGGGCTCGGCGTCGGTTATGGCGCCGGCCCTCTAGGCCCCCTTCGGTGGCGGCCTTTGCTAATATATGCTGCGATTGCTTCTCGCTTGTATCTAGTGGTTGAAATCATTAAACATGCATCTTGTGGCAAACAACCTTTGAAGATTGTAAACTGGTGGCTTCGGTATACTTGTGCTGTGATCTGCTGCAGTGACAGCTAGCATGGCCATGCTGCTGGTGCAATTTAGGTTTTAAACTAGCATCTCTAATTGGTCACAGTTTGGTTATTATTGTATCTGTCCACCTGCTATATTGGTGAAGCCGCACGATGCGCTGGTTCTGACGGCTATGGCGACTTTTTTCCTTTTGCATTATCGCTTCAATGCAGCGTCTGGGAGTTTTAGGCTTGTTCTAGCGCTTAAATTCTAAAACCTTTAGTGAAGGATAATGCTAACCCCAATTGGTGTTACAGCAGCACTAATAGTAGTTCAAACTTACTTCTTTCAAATGGTTGGGCCAGGTCTAGTGTCTGCTCTATCGGCTTTCTGCGTTTACTGATTGCGGATAGTGATGGTGTTGATGTTCAGACCTTAGTAGTTGAGTACTCATCGGGATTCACTTTGCATGCTGGTTGATGCAGCGCTTTATTCTATTATTTCGTTGTAGCTTTTGTTATCTCAGTTTCATCAAGCGACGGGTAACAACTATTTGCTCATTTCATATTAACGGACTCCAACTTTTTGGTTCTGTCCATTATTATCTATGTATATTGTAAAGCACTTGAATTGGTGTACTGTAAGTTTGGAATTACCCGAATACTATTGTGGTAGGAAAATCATTCCTATTCTTGAGATGTTCTTAGTCTGTTGACAGTCTATGTAATTCAGACATTTCGTTGAGTCCATTAGTTACTGTATCAAATCTCAAAATTAGATAAGCTTCTTTTTTCATAAGATTTTCTTCTAGGTCTCCACATCTTGGATTTTGGTAGTATCACACTTAATACTGTCCATTGAAAGTCTTTTTCTGTATGGCCCTTGGTGATAAATGATTAACTAGGAGGGCTGTGACAGTTTTTGTTCTGATGCAAGACTATTCTCTGTCTTATTTCCTGGTTAGTTTTGCCAATATATATTTTTTCACATGGGCAGACGATTGCATACCCGACAATTTTGGTTCTGCAGTTTGAGAAGCAGGTATGTTTCTATTTGATATGGTCCTTCTGGAAAACTGTGCCATCAATTGTTTGGCCACAGCCTACGCATTCGCCGCACTTGTGGTAGCCCTCAAGGGATTTCATATTCCACTGAGTTTTCAGATCACCTTTTCTTACTTTCTGGGTACTGCAGGCTCTTACTAGATGTTTTTCTATGCTTGCATTCTTCCTCATAGCAAATAATGGACACTCAAATCCACATTCAGAATTTTTTTTATCAAATGCCAGTTGTTACGAATAATCTTTTTGAAATTGTTTGTCTGTGGGCAGTATGTGGACACACATACCAATTTTTCTAAAGCTTTTTATGCTTTCTGGACTAAAAGGTACTTTCTTGGTGTATACCATGCTCTTTTTAATGAGTGTTTCAAGAGTTTGTGTGGATGGCCTTTCTCTTAGAGTTTATCCCTTAGTTTAGCCGCATTTGTGAAATAATCTTCTTTATTAGTGCTGTTTCTTCTGATTCTCAGGTATTGCCCGTAGAACAAATTATCCCACAGGTTCTGAGGGTGAAAACCTGTATAATGCAATGCATTGTTCTTGTCAGTAAGTTTTCGGTACAACGTTGTTACTAGGTTTTCATCTGTGACCTTGACTTCGACATCTAAAAATGTCAATTTTTTTTTTTTGTGTAATACTGAATTTTATGTTCTGGCTTTTGTTGTTGAGCCATTTATGGAAAGCGGGTAGGGTTTCTTCATTACCACTCCATTGGCACCAAATGTCATCTCTGTACCTGAGCCCTTTTGTTATGTAGATTGAGTAGGGGTTATTATTGCAGATGAATTTATCGTAAAATAGTGCCGTGTAAAATATTGCAATTTCCGGCACAAAAGAACAGCCCATGGCAGTCCCCTTGGTCTGAATAAAGTATTCATTTTCAAATTTGAAGTAATTCTTCTTTAGGGCTGTAGCTGCCATTTTTAGGTTTAACTTTGTTTTTATTGGCATTCAGCAATAAAATAACATACAGTTCCAGAATTCTGCGCTATGCTTCCGCAATACGGAACCTTTTATAATACCTGCTCATTCTTGACATACAATATATAGGCGCCCCTAGTATGGCCCCAAGTGGACCCCCTAGAATGTCCGTAATGTCTCTATGCTTTCTGGAATCCTGCACCAACTCTTAGACAACAATGCCATGGAATAAGAAAATTAAGAAGCACAATAAAGAAGAACAAACCCCTCCCCCCCTCACCCTCCCTCGAACTGGTGTGCTTGGGAGCGGCTGATTTAACCACTATGAGTGACGCAAGCATAAATGTACTGCAGCGTTCCAAGGTCAGTGATGTGGGACCCGTAAGGCGGAGAAGACGCAGGTATCTCGGGCATGTGATTTCATTCATTTCAGTTGACAAGAGTGAGAGCAGCGGATGCCAGATTTCATTAAAACTTGTCATTGAGTTGGTGAGTGAGGCCTGTATGCGTTCCATGCCTAGAATGTACCATAGCCTGTGTAGCCACCCAACATATGTCAGTTTTACCCGTGTTCCCCAATGCGATAAGATGTTTTGGAGAGCGGCCCCCAATGCTATCCCCATTTGTTTCCCTTTCCGGGACCTTAGTGGATACGTCAGCGGGTTAGACAGGCCCAGTAGCACATAAGCTGGGAATCTCGGTATCTGCGTGTCAAACTGGCGATCCACCTCGTCCAATATCGCTGACCAATAGCTCGCCAATTCTGTGCACTCTCACCACAAGTGTAGTAACGTGCCGTCTGCTCCACACCCGCGCCAGCAAGTTGGGCTACGTTCAGGGTTTCCCTTATTAAGACGGACCGGAGTCAAGTACCAGTACATAGCTACCTTAACTGCCGTCTCTCTACTAGCTATATTGCGTGCGGTGTGGGTAGCACGATAGTAAATGTCTGTCCACTCCTTTGCTGTGAGGTCTCTCCCCAATTCTCCCGCCCATCTTCTCTGTCCTGCCGTGGGTTCCTTCGGGGCTTGAGGGCGTAGCGCCTCATATAACTCAGAGATCATTTTCTTATCCGTGTTCTTTGTATAAAGCCATTTTTCAAATTTTGTTGACTTCCGAGAGACCTTTGGTAGCACCTCTGTATTAAGTAACCAATGCCTAAGTTCCAGATAGTGAAACCGTTCGGTCTCCGGGAGGCCATATTCTGCGCGCATATCCTGGAAGGAAAGTATCCCCTCCAGATCAAAGAAGTGCCCTGCTGCCTTGCATTCCGTCTCTCTCCATCTCGGGAACGCCCTTTCGCCTGCCCCCGGGGGAAAGTCCTTGTTGTCAAGAATGGGAGTCATGGGCGAAGGGACAGAGGACAATCCCTTTTTGATGGCGACCCCGTCCCAGACCCTAAGCACTGAGTGCGTGATGGGGGAGCCCTTGAGATTGGGAGGTCTATCTTATCTTTTAAGGAATGGGACCTTCCAAATCGATAGTTTGGCCAACGCTCTGTCTTGGAACAGCCATCTCTTTTCCGATTCAGATCTGCTCCACTCCACTAGATATCGAAGCTGTGCTGCCCTGAAATACTCTAGGACATTCAGTATCCCCAATCCCCCCTCATCAGGTCGTAAGTAGCCCAGTTCTTTCCGCAGTCGAGACCTAACTCCCGCCCATACAAAGTGCTGGATTACTTGCTGCAGTTTCTGGATAGTGCCGGGTGGTGGCCAAATCGGAATTGTCTGGAAAAGATATAGTGCTTTAGGAAGGATAGACATCTTGATTGCTGCCACCCGTCCCAGGAGGGATAACTGGTGATGCTTCCACTGGTGTAGGTCCTGAGCAATTTGAGAGGTTAGCTTGGTATAGTTAAGAGTGACCGTTTGGGACACCGACGGGGCCAATTCAATGCCTAAGTAGGGGATAGATGTCCTTACCTGTATACCCGCATATGTGGTCCCACCCGGGGCGAGCGAATGTCCTGTTTGGTTCAGCCATAGGATCATGGACTTCCCGACGTTAACCCGAAAACCCGAGACCTGGCCAAAGGCCTCTAACTCCCGTAAAAACGCCAGGACAGAGCGCGCTGGTGTTTCAAGGAGAGCGATAATGTCGTCCGCATAGAGACTTATTGTGTGCCTTTCCCCCGAACGGGATGCCCAATATGTCGGGGTTCTCCCTGATCCTCTGGGCAAGCGGCTCAACATATAGGGCAAAAAGGAGGGGCGACAACGGGCACCCCTGACGGGTTCCTCGTTGTATCTAGAATGGCCGGGATGTTACCCCATTTACCCTAATAGTCGCCGTAGGCTTGTTGTAGCCACTCGCCACCCAGGCCCGGAACCGCTCCCCTAGACCAAAATGGATCAAGGTTTTGTCTAGAAAATCCCAGTCTACCCGTTCAAATGCCTTCTCGGCATCCACCGATAGTAGTAGGGCATCCATATCCGTGCGGTGAGCCTTGTCGATGAGGTGTAATTGGCGTTTGGTATTATCGCTGCTTTGCCAATTTTGAATAAAGCCGGACTGGTCGGGCTCTATAATGCCCGGCATGAGGGGACCCAGTCTAGCTGCCAGTATGCCCGTAAACAGCTTCAGATCCACATTAAGCAGCGACACCGGTCGGTAGGATCCGCACAAGGATTTGTCTTTTCCCGGTTTCGGCAGTACGACTATAGAAGCCGCTAGCATGTCCGAGGGAATCGTCCCCGGTCCCGTGAAGGAGTTAAAAAGTTTTGTCAATACCGGGGCCAGCACCGTGCAGAATGTTTTATAAAACCCGGCCGAGAAGCCGTCTGGTCCCGATGACTTCAAAGATTTGAGACGCGAGATCGCCCCTATTACCTCCTCTATGCGTATGGGCACATCTAATGTATCGGCATGGGTTGGACCTAGGGTGGTTATGTGGGTCCCCTTGAGATAGGCATCAACATGGGAAGGTGAAGGGGTCTCCCTACAATACAGCTCCGCATAAAATGTTTGAAAAACCCGAGCTATCTCCTCATCGCTTTCGGCCATGGTCCCCGAGGTCGACTTGAGAGAGTGTACTTTGGAATGTAAGGTTCGGGCCTTCAGCTTGCTCGCGAGCATACGCCCTGTCCTGTCGCCTCCTATGTAGTAGGAGTGCTTAAGCCTGAGCGCCGCATACTCGGCCCTGTCGAGGTCGAGTCCCGCTAACTGAGCTCGCGCCACTTTCAGTTGACGGCAAACCCTGGGCGCCCCAGTCCTGCTGTGTACCCTCTCCAGCTCTAGAACTTGGGCTGTGAGCTGTTCGCGTTTAGACCTACGCTCTCTGTTCTCGGCTGAGGAAATCGCAATCAGTTCTTCCCTCACCACCGCTTTAAGAGCCCCCCACAAGGTAGACCTGGAGACATCGGGGGAGTCGTTTGTGTCGAGGTTGTCTGTGATACATTTGAGGATCTGTTCCCGCACGGCTGGTTTATGTAACATGCACATGCCCTCTCTCAGTCTCCAACCCCCAACTGTCCTACGTGATTACGGCACCCACAGGGTCGCTTGTACCGTGTCGTGATCGGATAAGGCCACCGGCGTTATGTTGACATCCCTCACCAATGTGTTCATCTCTGCCGTACCCAGCAAATAATCTAGACGGGCATAAGTGTGATGTGCGTGGGAGTAGTAGGAGAATTGCAGGCGTGAGGGTGAGCTGCCCGCCATATATCTATGAGCCCTTGATTCTGCAGCCACTGCCGCCTCCGCGGAGATTGCCCCTGTCTGGGCGTACCTGTGGCTAGACCTATCCGCTGACGTATCCATAACTAAATTTAAGTCACCTCCTACTAATTACCCATCGCTCCTGGGCCCCTAGGACATCGGACAGGGCCGCCTTGAGGAACTTCTCTTGTCCAGTGTTGGGTGCATAAATCGACTCCTACTACCAGGCGAGCCCCACCCTCAGCTTGTAGGCTAAAAGCCGCCCTTTGACTTCCGCTACCTTATCGCCCACCTTCCCGGTAAAGCGTTTAGCCACCAATATGGCCACCCTGCCTTTTTGTCCTGGGTGGAAGAGAAAACTGTTGAGGAATGCTCTGGACCTCATCCTAGGCCAGTCCTTGGACAGAAGGTGAGTCTCCTGTATGAGTCACACATTCGCCCCTGAGTTTTCGAGATATGACAATATGAATCTCCGTTTGTTAGGGCTATTTAGGCCGCACACGTTCAGAGTGAGAATGTGTAACTCTGAGTGTGTCATGGAATATAGGTGGACGCAAGCAGCTGTATCCGCCCGCGGGCCCCTTGCTGTAGAACTGTGCCCTCTTTCCCTGGGCCCTCAGCTATCCCTCTATGCCACCTACGCTTGCGTGGACTCCCGGCCAGCACACCAGTACCCCCTCCTTCCCCTCCCTAACCCCAACTGAACTTCCCCAGCCCCCCCCCCAATGTCCAGAGCCCGCAGGGCTTGGTCACGCGCATCTGGAAAAAGGTGAACAGGGGCATTTCGTGGCTCGAAAGATGAAACCACCCCTCCCCGCTCCCAAGCCCCCCGCCCCTTACTGCATTCTGCTTGGCATCATTCCCGCTTCGATCAGGAGCTATCATTAGGCGCTGTGTCCTTGAGCACTGACTCCAGTGCTGCCTTTCGGTCTCCTGCGCCATGGCTTCGGGTCGGGCCCCGGAAGTTCCTTAGAGACGCTCTCGTTCAACTCTCTGCCATCGCTCTCGGGGCGGCCGCTGACTAGTGGTGAGCTTTTCTTCAGGGCTGTGGAGTGGCAGGCCCAATAGCTTACGGGCCTCTTGCAGTGATCGGATCTGGTATAGTCTGCCTTCCCATTTAAATATTATTAGAAATGGGTGACCCCAGGAATATGCCACTCCTTTCTCACGCAGGTGGGAGGTCACTTCGCGAAAATCTCGCCTTTTCTGTAGGGTTATGGCTGCCAAGTCCTGATATAGCGCTATGGAGTGGCCCTGGTATTGGATCGGTTGTTTTGCTCTGGCCTTGCCGGAGAATGCGTTCCTTCAGGGGGTAGTCCGGCAAGAAGGCGAGGATATCTGGTGGTGGCGCCGGGGCCCTCCGTCGCAAGCCCACTCTGTGGGCTCTATCAATGCGGATCTCCAGGTCTGCTGAATCCCCGAGGATCTCCTGAAAGAGGGCCTGCAGGTATTGGACCAAGTCTGTTCCTTCTGCGTCTGACGGGACCCACCGTACCCGGATGTTGTTCCGCCGATAGCGGTTTTCAAGATCCTCCGTATGGGCCTGGAGGTCTATTTGTTGTTCCCTCAAGCGGATCACCTCCTGCTGGAGTTGTGTCACCTCTTCCTCTCTGGTTTGCTCTTGATCTTTGATCGCGGCCACACGGTCTCCCAAAGTATCCACGTCCCGTCGGATCTCTCTCACTTCCCCCGCCACTTCGCTTTTCAGGGTTTGAAAGTCGTCCCGTAGGGTATTGAAAAATGTCTCTAGAAAAGCACGATTAATCAAGGCCTCCGCCCCCTCTGCATCGGGGCTCGTCGGCGTAGGTTTAGTGAGCATGTCCTTTAATGATCGGTCTTTCTTGGTTCGCTGCGCCGTCATGTCGGCAGCGGCCAAGGTGGGTCTCCGGGCGAGGGCCCAATCCGGCCGCGACGAAGGCCCGCTTCTGGCTTCTTGGACGCCGGTGCTTGGCGCGCAGCCGTATTGTCTTCAGTCTCTTAGAATTCGCTGCTCCATTCCTGAAGATTTCCCAAGTGAGGGCCCGCCGCCCCTTTCCACGTTTTCAGAGTGTCAGCGTCGGGTGATCGTGCCTCTGGTGAGACCCGGTCCGTGTCGTCGTCACCGCTACACTAGACTGCTCGCCCCTGAGGGCGGTCCTTCTAGTGTGGGTAAAGTCTCTTAGTTTTCGAACTTCTGAGTGACTGCGGGAGCTGCGCCCACGATGGTGAGGCTAGACGCTGCCTGATGTGCGGTGTGCTGCCTTCGGGTGTCTACCAGTACCTTCCTTCCTGAACGAACTGGCTCTCCGGGCTCCCGAAAGCCCGCGGTCTGCAGGCGGTGGTCCCGGCTGCTATCCCTCTGCTCTGGGTGGATGACCCCACCAAGATCCACCGCCCCCGGCTGAAGTACTATCCAGCCTGGGCTTCCTCCGTGAGATATGTCTGTTTCTCCCCCGCTCCAGCTCCCGGGGCCGGCTCACCTGCAGTCATTGGGTCCCAGTGCCGGACCCTCTCGCCTTCCTCGGTATAAGGCCACCGATCAAGTCATCTCGCCGCCGGCCACCAATTTAGGCCAGGAGTTTCTGTGTGGTTAGGCCGCCACCACCCTCCTCATGCTCGGGCTCCGACGCCATCTGACTATGTGAGCCAGACCGCCATAGTGCCGGTTTGCTGTCCCCTGAATTCCGTTTCATTCACCCGGTTTCCCGATTGTCTCTCTGTCTCTGGGCACCTATCGTACAAAGCTTCCGGCCCTCCTTCTGCAAGGCGTACTTCGCACTCCCACGGGTACCTCAATTATGGCAGGCCCCATCACTTCCTCTCCAGACCTGCGCGGGTCGATAATGGGCCCCCACCGTGGCCGCCGCCCTCCTCTCTCGCTTCGCCGCCGACCACAACGCCACCAGGCAAATCGGGCGCCAGTCGGTGCCTCTGGCCGATGCCCCCTCTTAGCGACCGTGCCCCGTTAGGCCTAACACGCCTCCGGCCCTGCTCGCCTGCCCGTGCTCCCCGCTGTTGGGCCCTACGTCGCTGCGTCCCTGGCTGTGCCCTGCCAGGGTGTGCTCCCTGGTGCGGTTTGGCGGCTGATTGCTGCAGGGTCTGGTGGCGCTGCCACCCGGGTCACTCGGATTGGTGGCGGGCTCCCCGGTGACCTGAGGTACGGCGTGTGCCCCTGCCTCTGGAGCAGTCCCCTGAGAGCGTGCTGCTGCAATGCACGGGTGCCAGCCAATGAGTCTGGCCGCTGCCCCCCCCTTGCCGTGTGCTGCCTCCGCTAGCGGTCCCCTTGCCGCTCTTACCGCTCTGGGGCCTCCTGTGTGCGTCCTTGGGTCTCCGCTGCCTCCCAGGCCTTGGGCAGCTCAGCCCCGGTGTCTTCTTTGGCGGGCTGAAGACCAGCCCCGCTCCCGTTGATTTTACCGCTAGGGGGGCACGCCAGTCGATGTACCTGGCTGAGGCCCCCCGCTGCCGGGCCTTCGCTGACGGGCCTGCCCCTCTCTTGCTCCGGTCTCGCTGCAGGAGGTGCGGTCTCCACGCAGTCTGCCAGGCCCCTCTCCGGTGGCCGCCTTCCCGCTCCCGCCTCCAGTGCCTCCGCGCCGGTGTCGATCGGGGCCTCTCCGCTCTCTGTCTCTCACAGTTGTGATGCCGCCGAATGACTCCGGACGGGAGACTTGGCACCTGCAATGCCCCCAGCTCTCCTTAATGACTGCACTGCGCCCAGCCAACGTCTCCGGTGCTCCCGATGCCACCCCGGGAAGGTCCCCGCGTCATGCAGTATCTGCGGCGCAGGCGGGGACCCCGGCCCAGTCTCTCTTCTAGCCTCTAGCCCTCGGGCGCCAGCCGATGTGTCTGGCCGATGCCCCGCTAGGCCGATCGGGATCCCCCAGGCTCCTAGCGCCGATGCGTCCGCTGCTGGCCCGGGCTCCCCAGGCCCACCCAGTCACACCAAATCAAGGGTCTCGCAGCTGCACTCGCCTCGGATCTCCAGACGGCCTTGAATCGCACCCGCAGCGCCAGCCAATTATCTGGCCGATGTCCCGGGGCTATGTTCCGGCTCGGTTCCCCCGCGGGCGGCGCCGACGCGGCCTCACCTTGTCCGCGCTCCGCTTGGCCTACCAGGCCTCGCCCCGCCTCCCGCTGTCAGGAGCCCGGCCGCTATCTCTCGGCCCCGGGTTCCGCCTGGGGCGTCCCGCTACACTCCTCCCCTTCGCCAGATGCTCTCGGGGTGCCTGTGTCTGCACTCTCAGGGTTCGCCCTGGTTCGGGCCGCCACCCCTCCGTTCAACCTCCGGAGCCCTCTCCGCCAGTGGGGCCCGACCACGAGGTTTTCAACACCAGGCCTCGGCTGCGTAGGGCACAAGGTAAGCCATATTCAAGCCTCCAGCCCCAATTTCATTCTTCTGGATATCGCAGTTGGGCTGTAGGTTTTTCTTTACTTAATCCCGCGCCTTGTAGGGCTGCGTTGCGCGGATGTGGGCAGATTTGGGCGCTCGGGAGCGGGGAGACAATGGAAAACACGTCCTACCTGCTCACCATCTTGGCCACGCCCCTAGCTGCCATTTTAAAAATGAATTGCATTGGGACCCTGTGGGTTCATGGGCTTGTTTCCAGGTAACATTCCTTAGCCTCTAATCCTTCGTCTTCAGGGATTTTTGTGTACAATGAGACAACATTGAATGTAGCCATCCATTGTGTTCTTGAATAGAATTGCTGTCCTTCCACTTTATTGATGAAATCCATTGTATCTCTCAAATAAGATGGTACCTCCCCAAGGATAAGTTTTAAAAATATGTCCACGTATTGGGAAGGTTTCAAAATTGAACCACATCTGGAAACAATCAGGCGTCCGGGAGAATTCTTTTCATCCTTATGAATTTTAGGCAAGAAATAAATCACAGAGATCCTTGCATTCGATCTCTTTAAAAATTCAAATTCTTTTGGACCAAGAAAATCGTTATCAAATCCTTTTTGTAAGATTTTGGAGATTTCATTTTGGATCTCTTTTGTTGGATCATTTGGACTTAGGCAGTAGAAGTTTTTATTGTAAACTTGGCTTATTCCTTCTTTTAAGTACTGGTTTTTATCCCATATGACTACCGCTCCGCCTTTATCGGCTTGTTTTATGTCTACTGTACTGTCATTTTTTAATCCTTGAATGGCCTTGACTTGATTTTTTGTTTTGTTATTTTTGAAAAAGTCTTTCGTTCTAGCTGATTTAAAGCTGAAAAGACCACTTGTCCGAATGCAATGATTACTTTTGAGAAAGTGTTTGAGGGTGGACAAAAGGTTGACTTCTTACTTAGGCCAGTCAGTTCCTCAATGCAATGGTCTTCTTTGCTGGCAAAGTAAGCTTTAAGTCTGATCTTTCTAAAGAATTCAAGTGCTTCTGTTTTTAATCGTACGTAGTCCGTGTGTTTAGAGGGGATGAATGAGAGACCTAGTTCAAGAATAGATTCTTCTTAGAACTTCAGATGATAAGTTAACAATTGAAGTTTTGTTCAACTTTTGTAGAATTGGCATCTTGTGCGCATTTCCCATGGTTGCTTTTTGCATCGTCCTCTGTTTTGTGTTGGCCTCTGGCCAAAAAAGAACACTCTTTGTGTGTTTTGGTTGGAGGAGCCTTCCCCTGGATCCGAGTCTCCAGTAGATACAGATGCTGAAGTTTCTGGAAAAGCAAGGAATCTAATTTTTGATCTCCCTTGGTACTCTGGTAGTGCTCTTATTAAATTAAATACAAAACATTTTCAAGGAAACTGTAATCAGTATACTGATACAGCAGGTCAGCAAAGCTAGTTGAACACTGGAAAGTCCCACTGGTAGTCCCCTAGTGGTGGGCACAAGAGCGCAGGGAATGAATTATGACTATCCTCAGTAGAAGGGTAGTTAATATTTTCACCACACTAGATCTTGCTTCTGCATATTATCACCTCAGACTTCACTATGAGTCACAGGACCTGACAGTGGTCATAAATCCCATTGGAGCTTAAACATATCTGAGAATAACATTTCATCTTATTTCAGCTCATCTGGGTTACAAAGAGCCATGACATCAATATTAGGGGGCATTGATTGTCTGAAGTACTACCTGGATTATGGAAAATTGTCACAGAAACGTAATAAAAAAGTGGGACAGGTATTGGCAAGGTTTGTGGTTTAACTCTGAGAGCAGAGACATTTTGTTTTGGGAAGGAGAAGAGTTGCTACTTAGGACATTGTACTTCTTCAGGTGGAGTCAAGATGAAATACAATTTGGTAGAGATGATTCAGAATCTACCATCTCTACAAGATCTACTAGATTTTCTTGGACTGGTTGAATTCTACAATGGATTCATAGACAAAGCTGTCGAAGAAGTCCATTTCAATAAAGAAGTTACTTAAGAAGAATACATGTTTATATGGGTTGAGAATCTTATGTTCGAAGTTACCCCCAGGCCTAATAACCATTTTAGTCAGCTTAACCACGTCTTTGAATTGCAGGTTATAAACTTTTTCCAAAATACTCTAGTGCATGAATAGAAAATCATTTTTATTTTATTTCCCTCTGCCTTTACCCAATCTGAGGATTACCACCACTCTTGCTTGTTAATTGCAGCTAAATCTCATCACAAATTTCTTTCACTTCTTTGTTTTTTCCCTGGTAGGACACTTTTGTTTCCACACATTACAAAAGGCATTCAACACTGGATCCTTGCTGTTGGCAATGTGACCTACTTAACTGCATCTGTAGCACTGTTCTTGGAATATATTGAATTACTCTCAGACTTACTTTCTGTCTTGTGAGCACACTCAGCATTCCCCCTATTTTTTCCTCATTTTCTTTCTTTATTTCATCCACACGTCATCATATGCTTCACCCCTCTTGCTGAACTAATAGTTAAGAAAGTTGGGGCTTATTTTTTAACCACAATTCTTTCCTAACTTTCTTGCACTTTAAAATTCAACAGAAACTGATCTCTTTTTAGCTCGTCAGTTAAGGCGCCAAACTTGCAAGTATATGCAGACTTCCTAAGTGCAGTGATCTATTCCTCAACTGTCTTTCCCTCACTTTGAACTCTTCTTAAACTCATAACCCCAAATAGTACTTTTCTAAGTATCATTTTACTTTTCTAATATGGTGCTTTTACACAGTAAATAGTGTATATCAAGTTTCTTTATGCACACATCGTAATAATTCAGAACCCGAACCACATCTTGTTCAAGATCTAGCTGACTGACAAGCACTTCCTGGTCCTTTGCCCCAAAAGAGTGTAGCAGTAGTAATAACATACATTCAACATGTATATTTTCTCTACAGACTCTTGTGTAATTCTGGAGCACCTTCTTCCATTTTTTCCCAATGTAGTGGAGGCTCTCCTAAGCAACTTCGGAAGAAAGGAGGTGGAGTAACATTCTGCATTGTTTCTTCTAGTGTAAATGAGCTAACCCAACGTCAAATTACCATACAGAGTCGAATTAAAGACAAAAATGCAGTGACGGCTTAAGTCTCCTCTTCAGGGTGCCTGTTGTCTGGTGAATTACACTTGTACAGGCATTATGCATTCCTTAAGACTGCTGTCACTGATGTACTAGAAAAGCTTTTTCCTCAGTTGTCCACATACGCCTTGCTGAGCCATATAGCAATGAGATTCTTGAAATATTGACATGCTTCCTCCACTAGTTGTCTCAGGTTACATAGAGGCTGTGAAACATGAACTCTTCAACAACTTTTGCAGCGGTCAGGCACCTCCAACCTATCACAATACTTACCTACGGGTACGTACATCAAAGGCATACAAAATAAACCGCACGTTGACTGAGGAATTGGTATTCACCTTACTTCTGTGCATGAATGTCATGCACTGTGTCAGCCCTATATGCTATCACCCCATGTACACACTAATCAGTGAAGCGCACATATCCTACATTGTGTTCCACCGCCTTGTAATGTCACTCCACCCTCGCTCTGATCATTGGAGTGCATGTCTGTTATGTTCCACCATCTGTCAAGGGTCTACCAACTGCTCTTCTACATAAAACTTCCTCACCTCTCTTCTTCTATGGGGGTGGCAGACTCTACTGCTCCAGGTGGAAAGTGCACAGTGTTTTACCAACACTCTAGGTGGTGTCATCAGTGAAGCAAATAGAAGATTGTCAGAAGATCAATTCCCTGCTGATATGTTGGGATGCAGCCGTTCCTCAATTGATGCTTGTCAGCAATGTAATGTTTCATCTGGTGTTTTGCAATGGTAATGAAAAAATAGGGGTAGCTCTGGAGACCAATTAAGCTTGTTAAAGTGACTTTAGGCAGCTAAATGGCTGACTGGGAGAGCCTATCAGTCCTTGACTGCTGTCAAATTTTATTTTGCAAAATGGCTGCATGTCGTTTGTGAATCTTCATGAATATTTATTGCATAAGTGAAAAAGATACGTCTTTACCACTAATTTGTACTCAAGGTTACCTTGCCCAAACTGTAAATATGTTCTTTATTTTTTATCATTACTCTCCCAGTCAGTGAAGATATTATTTATAAAGCTTTGCATTTGGTGCAGTTTCCCATGCATATAGAAAGTAATGTTATATTTGAGCCCTCAATCTTTGTTATCTGTGCTGACATACAGGAAGTTTTGCCTGGGTGGCTGATCCTTCTTAGTTCAGGAAGTCTCTCTTTGGAATGGGCTGCAGTCTGACCTACCACATGTATGGCGTCCCTTAAGGAATTGCATGTAGCCACTTTAAAAATATGTTGCTTTGAAAATAAAAGTTAAGGCAGTTTGAATAGTTGTAGACTAAATCCATGCACACCAATACCATCTTCCAGTTTAAATATTTGATGGTAGTGAGAACCATGAGCACCCTATTACCCAAGAGTCCAATTGCAGAATGCAAAACTGTAAAAAGCAAGATTGCCTCAATTGAACACAATTAGTTCATGGTGGACTACACACACAGAGCTTCCTTCCTTTATTTTTTTTTTTTTTTTTTTTTTTTTTATTGTTTCTCCCAGAAAAGCAGTATTTATAAAAGATTAAAAGTTACAATTAAATAATGAACAGTTGGCCAAATATTGTGCTTACATAAAGACGAAAAACAAAAGCAAAGAGGAAAAGACAGAAATCAAAAAAGATTATTTAAACCAGCATAACCTAAACATTATCAGTATTCCACATTACAACATACATATATCAAAAAGGAAAAAAGAAAAAGCCTAAATAAATTTATATCTCAACTCATTTCCATTACCGGGCCCCATATTTTCCTCCCCCGCTTTCTCGCCCTCCATCCTTTACAATTATACAATGCAGTTTCAAATCTGTATATATGAAGCAATCTGGCGTACCAAGCTTGATATGTCGGAGGGTCGGCGTCCTTCCACTTTAAAGCAATCAGCAGTCGTACTACTGCCACTGCCATAAAACAAAAATATACCTGTGTCAATCCTAATTGAGCTCTTTCATCGACCCCCAATAACATCAAGGTTGTCCCAATGCCTTATACAGAAAAGTTTCAATACCCTTTTTCAATGGATCTAAAATAGTACATTCATAAAACATATGAACTAAATCTGCTGGGCCCAGCCCACATCTCGGGCAAAGATCGTTTTCCCTTTTTCCCCAGCTGAACAGTTTTGACGGAGTGAAATATAGGTTGTAAACTGTTTTGAAGTGTTGGGCCTTCAGGTTAGCGGAGAGGAAAACCTTCTTAGAGAGAGCCAGAAACCTGCTTAGATCCACATCCTGATTCCCAACCTTGCCTGCCCAAGCAGATTCCGTTTTAACTAGGTCATCCTGGGCAGCTTCTATAAAGAGGGAACATATATCCTTAATTCGGGAACTATTATATAAGATAGTTTCTAGCAACTGGATCCTGCCTATGGAGATGATATTAGACAGAAAGGGTCTAATGGTTTCCCTGATTTGAACGTACTTAAAATATGATCTTAGGTCAATTTTATACTGCCGCTGCAACTCAGCAAAAGGGATCATACCATTCCCATCTATGACATCCCCTATTCTGCTGACGCCTGCCTTCTCCCAATGTTTACCCATCCCATCAAAAAGCGGGGCCGAGAAAACAGGCGAGCGCCACAGAAATAGATATTTCTGGAGCCTGGGAATATTTAGGAGCTTTGAAGCTTTGTGCCAAACCCTCCAAGCCGCTATAAAAGGGGCTTGAACCGTGTTTTTTTTATAATTGCTAACCTCCAGCTGTCTGATTAGAACCCCTGATGCGGCGCCACCTATAGCCAACTCAAAGATTGAGGGGGGGTCTCATATTCCTGTATACCGAAACCCATATTAGATTTAAACAAGATAGCCGATTGTTGTAATGTGATGGCCCAATAGTAAAATAATAAATTGGGGACCGCCCAGCCCCCACGATCTTGGGGTAGAGTCAAGAGTTTCAATGATCGTCTGACCTTCTGGTATTGCCAGATGAATTGAGAACAAATTCTGTCCAGTTTTTTTAAAAACGCCAGTTCTGGCTCCAGCGGGATACAGCGAAGTAGGTATAATATTTTTGGAAACATGGTCATTTTAAGTACATTACACCTGCCTATTATAGACATATACAATTTATCGATTCTTTTTAGGTCTTGATTAATTCTATCAATAAGGGGAACCAGATTCGTTGTCCAAATAGACCCACATCTGCAGAGATGTCAATCCCTAGATAGGTGGCTATCTCGGTCCTTCGGGGATCCTGCCAAGTAATATTGTTTGTGCAGACAATCCTAGTTTTATCAGCATTCAAGCGATATCCCGACTTCCTACCAAACTCTTTAGCCAAAACCTCAATCCTCACCATTGCTCCCATTGGGTCAGGGGTGACGACAGCTATGTCGTCAGCATAAGCTAAAACATTTGTGTTATACCCCCTGACCACAATTGGTTTAATCATCTGATCTTGCATGATTGCCCTAATTAGCGGGTCGATGTACAAAGCAAAAAGAATTGGTGAACAGGGGCATCCCTGTTTCGTCCCACGGGCTACCACGATCTTTTCTGACTCCCTGCTCATCAATTGTATTCTCGCATATGGCTGTACATACATAGCTCCTATAGCCGATAAAATACGGGGCCCAAATCCATTTGATCTTAAATTGTCCCACAGATATGCCCACTCAACCCGGTCGAAGGCTTTTTGAGCGTCTAAAAGAATCAAAGCCATCTGTTCTTCTGAGAGATCCACTAAGTCAAACAGGGAGATTACCCGGCGCACATGATCCATGGTATCTCTCCCTGGAATAAAACCATGTTGCCATGGACTCACCAGTGAGGTGATGACTTATCCTAATCGGAGTGCAAGAATCTTCGAGTATAGCTTCTCGTCAGCATTGATCAGGGAGATGGGGTGGTACGAGGCTGGATTGGCAGCTGGTTTACCTTTCTTCAAAAACACGACTATGTCTGTGCCTTGCCAGGATTGCGGTGGGAGCCCCTTCTGCTGTACAGCTAGGAACAAATCTAGGAGCAAGGGGGATAACTCTGATTGTAGTACTTTATACAGTTCCATTGGGATTCTGTCAGGACCTGTTGCTTTACCTGCTGCCATGGTTTGTAAAGCATCGATAACCTCACTGATCGTAATATCTACCTCCAATTCAGCCAGAATACGGGGGTTGCTATCACCTGCAAGCGTAGTAGTCTCTATTGATTTATCCTCAGACTGATAAAGGTCCCTATAGAAATCCGCAAATACACTTAGAATTTCTTGCGTATCTGATGCCAGAGTCCCGTCCTTCCTTTTTACCCTTGTAATGTTATTTGTAGCTGCTTTTTGTCTAAGGCGCAGTGCCAAATGTTTGCCTGTATTTACCCCATACTCATAGGTGTCTCTAGTATGAATTTGGAAGGCTTCTACCAATGATTTATTGTAGAATCCATTTATCTCAGCCTTAACCTTTATGACCTCTAATTGTAATTGACCTTGTAAGTCCAATTGATTTTGGGCGATGGCGGCGGTATGCTTCTCCTCACATTTCGTCAGCTGATCCATTAATTGACATACCTCCTCCCGTTGACTTTTCCTACGCTGGCCTACAAAGCTGACAATCTCCCCCTTAAGCCTGCCTTGAACGCATCCCATACTATTTCCCTAGAGGAGCTGAACCTATTGATGTCAAAATACTGTCGTGCCCACCCCCTAATATGTTCCACAAACCCTTCTGTAACCAATAGTTTCCTGTCGAAGGTCCACTTTGTTACGCTACAGTGATGCCCCTGCACCATAATATCCAAAATCAAAGGGTTATGATCCGACAGTACCTTCGGCATCTTCCTTATATTCGCACCATCCATAAGGACAGAGGAGGCAAAAAAATAATCGAGCCTAACATATTTCCTATCGGGAAATGAAAAATAGGTATAGCCTAGATCCCTTGGCTTCCTAGAGGCCCAAATATCGACCAGCCCATGGCTGGTGGTCAGAGCCACTAAAGCTTTGTACACCTGGGGCTTACTCCCCTGATAATCCTTGGTAAAGGGACCGCTTGCCTCCAAATGAATGTTAAAATCCCCACACATGATAAGGGGGGAAGGCCAAGCAGCTAGTTCTAACTCCAGTTCCTCAAGCATCCCTGAGTCATCTAAATTTGGCCCATAGACCGTGCATACCGTAGGCCCATCTGATAACGAGGCTATGGCCCATCGCCCCCATTTATCTGATAGCAGACATTTTACAGGTGGTAATCAATTGGAAATATGAATTGCGACCCCTCTAGTAGTGGTAGTCTGAGTGGAGCAGATTACCTGAGTATAACCTGGGATTAAATTAAGCCCTCTTTGCTGCCAGGGGATGTGGGTTTCTTGTTGGCAGATTACATCTACCCCTAGCGACCTAAGTACCTCATTTACTCTAACCCTCTTTCCCCTATTGTTTAATCCCCCAACATTAATTGAGCAAATAGTTAGCTTACCCATTACTGATGCAAACGGTACACCTAAATCGATGACTATACATTTCTAGCAAAATAGTGTAACAAATCTCATTCCTGCGACAGTTGGCTTCCTTCTGCTTTGCTGGTTTTTTTCTCCCCCCCATCTCCACTCTGAACCACCTCCAACCCACCCCCTCTCCCCCCTACCGCCAACAGTCACACCCCCACCCCCTCCCCTATCCCTGCGCTCCCCCAAACAGGGGAAAAACATACCTGAGCTGGTCTGTAAGTGATGGACGGCGGTGCCTCTTCCAACTAGTGGCCTATTGTGCATACATAGATAAAAGAGCATACCTAGTGACACTATACCCCATCAACGAACTTGGATTAAAAATACGAGAAAAAACCCCCAATTTGTGTGAATTTGCCACATGGCCCCCATCAATACTTATTTATCATTCCCCCTTGTTTAGCTATTTTTAGGTCGAGCCTCGAGTAGCGCGCAAGCGCTGCTTAGAGGCGAAGACTTTTAGTAAGTGAGTTTTGAAAGCAGTCCCAAAAACGCTCGTGCGTCGTGGCTGGCCTTTTTGAGATGGGTACGCTGCTGCAAACATGTGTTTCCAATTATCGTGCCCAGACGCGTGCGCGATAATTGGAAACACATGTCTCGCGTCGCGCGTAATCGCAGGCAAAGGCCATGACGCACTGAGCGCCTGGTCAGCTGAGCAGGCTGCCGCGCTCGCCGCCCCCGCTCCTCCGTTTCGATTCCGTGCTTGTTAGGACTTGTGCCCTGGGTACCACATATAATTAACGAACTCGATGTGTGTATAAAAGGTTTCCCCATGGAGGGGGTGTGTCAACTGGCCCGAGAGCGCTGTGTATTCCGCTTCCGCTCCGTGTGCAGCCCCCGGGTGTCAACAGGCGCCCACGCGCTCGGCGCTGCTGCCCCTTGTTGTTGCTCCCTGTGTCGGAGCGCCGGCCTTTGTGTGGAGCCGCGGCGAGCTGGGCCAGCTTTCATTGGTCAACAGCCGAGCTCAACCTCTTCCTGGTCCGCACTGGTGCATATTCATGAGGCCTCCCTCGGTGTGAGGGGCCTGCCGCCTCTCCGGGAAGGAGAGCTCCGCCGCTGTCAGCGCCGAGGCCCCGCCGGGAGATGGCCATGTCTGTCAGCGCCGATGACGAGGAGTACGATTCGGAGCAAGAGCAGGTGAGAGGCGGCCGTGCGCCGGGGCTCTTTGTCGTGAGCTGTGCGGGACGGTGTGAGAAGGCGCTGACGGCGGGGTGTTACTAGAAAGCTGCCGGGACGTGTGAGCGAGGGGTCGTAGGGAAGCGTGAGGCACCATTGCATGTCTCCATTACCTGCCAGTGCGGGGTACTACCGAGAGAACCGTCTACCTTCTGGCCAGAAGCCCCGCATGGGCGAGGCGGCGTTCAAACGGCTGCTCTGGTAACCATGTGTGCGCCCACGGCGGAGCCTCGCTGCGCTATGAGCACTCGGATTGCGTATCATGCAGGCTCCTTCTCCTGAACGATTTAGCTTCATTGAGTGCACAGGCATGTTCCACTGTGCATTGTTTACAAACGAAGTGGTCGAATGGGGTGAACTGGCGTAGGCTTCAGCGCCGGAAAATAGTGAGGGACAAAAAGGATGGAGGGGACAGGGAGGCGGGTCCTCCCAAGCAGACCTGTACATTGTTAACATAATAGACCCTTCTTTGTCATTTCTAAATAATTGACACTTCTGTTTATTTCCAGTGAAAGCGGGGCTGCCTAGGGTGGCTGACACGTCCCGGCTTGTCTATTCTAAGAGTGTAGTTAAGTGGTTCAGTATCAGCAGCTCTAAATTGCTTTGTTAAACGATTTCCACATTTTCTTGACTTACTGATTTCTTTGTCCCATTTTGAGGTGGTGAGCATGCTTCGCCCATGTTTGCTTGCAAGCTTGTGCGCCACCAGTTATAACGAGTGGTGGAGAATCAAGGAAAATAGGCCACGTCCCTGACCTGCCAAGTTTAAAAAAAAAAAAGCCACAGTGTGTAAGAAAGACTCTTCTGTCTTCTTTCCCCACCAACATCTCCTCCAGCCCTCACCCCACAAACCAAAAAATCCCACAAAAGCTTGCTGAGGCTGCCACTGATCGCCTGGGTGGTTTCAAAATCTGCTATTGACATTCAGTGTTCAGAGACCCCTACCTTCCATCGTGTGATATCACCTCTTCACCACGTTACCTATCGTGTGACACATGGTCTGACCTCCACATGGATCAGAAGTGAAAGACAGACAGAGAGGGCAATTGTGGCTGCTCCGGCTGAAGCACCTGGTACCCCCAGGCAGTGTTGCCCCCACACATGCTGCACCTATGATAGTTGAGCCCCTAGTGATAACTCCTGAGAAGTAGGGTAGAAGCCAACTGGTGATTATACGTGATGCCTCGTCAGGGGTAGTAAGCCCTATATAAAAATACATTCAAATACCAGTAACTCTATGTATGTAGCAGTAACAGGGTCTGAGGTACCGGGTGAGACAAGACTGCACAGGAAACAGTCAAATGCACGCGACCTCCCATTTCCTGTCTCCTACCCCCCTCCTCCTCATCTGTGTTTGCAGCTTCAGCCGCACTCTGCCTGACATCTCAGCACTGTGCTCCCACCACAATCTCTGTGTCTGCTCTACACGCTGGATCTTTGTTGTTTCTCTGCTACCGTGGGGGATAATTTTGTGCAGAAATCTTTTTACATTTTAAGATGGAGTTTGACTAGTTCCTGAGCTGGTAAGAAGATTAATTTGTTTTTAATCTTACTTCTGTTTCAGGAGTACAATTCTATTCTGCTTTTAACATTACTGTCTATCAATTGTGTCAAGTTACTATTAAAGGGTCATGTGGATCTTGTCTACTAACAAAGAAATAGATAAAAATAAAGATTAATAGCTGGAAGTATTTGGGTACTTCCATGTTTATCACCATTTATTCTAACAAAGGAAACCACATAAACAAATACCTTTCTGAAAAAAATTTAAATGCACTGTAGTACTTGTTTAATAGGGTTGTTCAGTTCTACATAACATCTTCTTGGTTATATATAAAATAACAAAAATGCTTACAACGCTTTTTTATTATAACTTTTCAATATGCTGCACAACAGCCACACTGCTCTACACTGTAGCTTAAAGACATCGACAAAGCTAATAGCTCTGGCTAAAAACGTATAAGGTCCCAAACGCGAGACCTATTGGCTATGCCAATGCTTGTTCTCCTTGATGTTTCTACAAAGAGAAAAACAACAAGGGGCAAATATTTTCCGCCTGAGGACAAGAACTCTTTAGCCTTAATTTCAGAGTTAAAGAATCTGGTACTGTTTCCCCAAACTACTTTCAGTCGGGCTGGGTTTAATAAAAAGGCCTGTGCCCCTTTCTCCTGGAAGGGTCTAATCATTCGGCGGTGACGTGGCAAAAATCATGTCTTGTGAAAAATGAAAATCCATCCCCGGCCTGCTGAGCCTCTGGTCTGGCTTTTTCAAAAATGTTTTGGCGCAACAGGAAGTTACCAAAGTACACCAAGAGTGCGCGTGGTTTGGCATCAGGGTTAGCCGGCTGCCGAAGAGTAAATGGGACTCGATGCGCTCTTTGTACTTCGTGTAGCCAGTTCCAGCCTTCTAGTTCTGGAAATGATTTCTGTAGCAACTGAACCATATACATCCGGGCGTCAGATCCTTCTCTCTCTTCGGGAATTCCTAAAAACCGTAAATTGTTCCGCCTTTGCCGGTTTTCGTTATCCTCGAACTTCCAATGAATGTCGATAAGTTGTGAGTCATGGACTTCTGCTTGACCCTTTGTCCCGGCGATATCCGACTCGAGGGCAGCTGTTCTGGTCTCAAGATCCGTCAGCCGATCACTAATGGCATTGCAAGTTTTGGCAACTTTCCTTACTGCCCCCTGTAGTTTGCGAGCTGCGGTTTGTGAGCGCCTGCTCTCCTGGCGAGTCTCCTCACGGTGTGCAATCACACATTGCAGAATAGTATCCAATGTAGGAGGAGGTACAGGTTGACTGTCACAGGGGTCCTTATTATTATCCCCACCAGTCAGTCGCCAGGTGAGTAGTCCCACTTCAAATCCTTGTAGCACTGGTTGTCCATTCTGTTCCCCTTGTTATGACCCTTCCAAGTAGTGGCTATAGAATCCCTACCGCTGGTACCGGGAAGACTCTCCGACTCGCTTGAATTTGAGTTGGTCCCTGAAGTCGAACCCGCGTCTGACCAGGTGGCATCTGATAGAGAGAAGAACAGATCATTGGCCTCTGAATCCAGCTCTCGTTCACTGCAAGCCCCTGTTTTTTTGGGCCTTGATGCCCTATGTTGCTTTAGGCTTGCGTGTACATCCACCTCAAAAGGGGCTAGCGCGAGTCCACTTGTCCGTCCAGTATGTACTTTAATAGAGCCCTTATGCCCAGCCTCAAGGATCGCATGTAGAGATGGATCGCCTTTACCTGGAGTTGGAGCAGTTTGAGGGGCCCACTGCCCCGGCTGCTGTGGTTGGGAGGTGAGCTGAGCCATGATACCTGAGGATCCTCTGCTGCCCCTTCCACTCCCACCGGTTACCTCAGGAATTACTGCTAGATTGCCCTCGATTCCTTGCTCCGGGTACCGAGCAGCTTCAGCTATAGCTTCCGCTTCCCCCAAAAGTTCTCCAGTGCTCGGTGCACTCTCCCCAGACCCTAGCTTCTGCTCCTCCAATGCCTCGACCCCCCTAGAGGTATCATTGTCCCCACCTCCTGTTGTAACCAGTAACTGCACGACACTCTGGCCGCCTACCTGAACAGGGGCAGAGTCCTGTCCTGAACTGCCCGCTGACATGGCTCCATTCCCGGCACTCCGGAGCAGCTCAATCACAGAAGGACCGGTCCGCTGCAGCTGGGGCTGCGCGCTCTTCCCCTTCACCTCTTGGCTGGATTCCGTCCGGATTTTCTGCCGGCGTCCTGTCACTGGTAATCCGGAGGTAGCGTCAGCTGCCGGCGTCTGCTGGGCTAACTTAAGAGATGTCCCAGATGCGAAGTGCTGACCTGCTCCTCTCCCTCTTGCAGCTTTTGGTCCCATTTCTGACACTGCTCGTCCTGCGAACTGGAGTCTCGCCGTCGGTAGAAGCTCCCTCTCCAACCACCTGCAGCGAGTGAGCAACAGCTCTGCCTGCCGAGCCACCAGTCGTATCCAAGGTAAGATACGGCCGGGTTCTGTTGTGATCCTGATCCGTGGGGGCTTCATCATAATCTAGTTTTAAGAGCCCTTACATTTCTTCTTTACTGCGTTGGAAGTCGCCTACGGCCGGATCAAATGGCCGCCATCTTGCTTCCCCCGGCCCTAGACCTGCTCAGGACCCTGGTGGACTGTGCGGAACATGCGGAGAACAGAGCCTGTAATCTATGCCTTGTTGGCTTCCCGGAGGGTGCAGAAGGCTCCCACAGAGCTTCCTTCCAATGTTGAACAGTTGTAAGCAAGCTCTGTGCATGGAACCCACCTAGAATTTATAAAGTGGCATGATTCCCCTGCAAAAAGGTATACTACACAAAAACACAAATACATAAGTTATTTTCTTAAGCACAGCAAAGTGTTAGATGACACAAGTTATTTTTAGGTTACGAATACCAGACAGCACTGCTGTCTGGTTGCAAAAGACATTGTGGGCTTACAAAGAGCATACAGGGGCTTGGAGCATACATTGCTTACCATTGGTTGGCTTTCCTGTCACTCTCATTTGCCTACTTCTTATTCCTGTCTCAGCTTGTCAGTCTTGTGTTTGCCCCTCCCATGGAGCATAGCCTCTTCACCATATATTTTGATTGGCTGGCTTTTATGCTTCCACTGCTTGCTTTTCAAGCATTACTTTTTTCTTTTGAGTTAAGCACCCCATGAGAGTTCATGTATTATCTAGTGTTAGTCTCTCCCCTTTCACTCCATGCTGCTGTCTGTCACTCCCCTAAGCTGATGTTGTACAGCATCATGGTTAAAATGATCCTGGCTCTGCAAAATATGTGAGACTAAAAGCTTTAGGATAATAGAGACTCACCTTTACCAAAATATAATTCAAGTGATAACGAGATATTGCAACTATATATTTACAAACTGTTTTACCTGTTGATGTATATTTAAATTGCATTTTACAAGTCTGGAAATGTATAGGATATTTCCAAAATTTTACTGAGGAGTGATGCTTACTGAATTCATTTACTGTGTAAAACAGCATTGAGTAATTGAAAAACCCAATAAAAACCATTTGAAATGGTTATTGCAAAGCTAACAGGTCTCAAAGGCAAGCTCTATTGGCTTTGCCAATGCTTCTTTATTTCTTTCCTCTACATTTTCTAAAGAAAGCACCAGTGAGCTGGGGTGTTCTGGCCAATTGTACCTCGGTGCCTGGCGCCTGTGTTTACTTAAGAAGGCTCCATGGCAATAATACTTCTTAGTCCTATTCTTCAGTCCTCTATTTTCGTTTCACAGAAAACAAGCATTGGAAATGCAATAGGTCTCGCATTGACATTAGTTTGAGTTATTGACATTGTAAATGACAATGTTTTTTTTTCTTTTTCTTTTTTAAAACATAAATAAAAGGCATTGTTATTTACAATGCCAATAGCTCAAACTCGCGAAAATGCGAGACCTATTGCATATAGTTGTTTTCTGGTAGGCGCGGTGAGATTTAAGTGATTTGCCCTGATTCACAGGATGCTGAGAAGACGCCGAGCCTCGAACCCGGTTCATCAGTTGCAAGGTCGGCAGCTCTAGCCGTAAAGTCTACACCCCTCCACCTTTAAAGTCTTTGCGGAGTCCTCGCCTTCTCTTGCCACAGCACATAGACAATACGTATAAGATTACATAAATATGGCCCGAGAAAATAATATAGGCGAATCGTACGTCTTTCTACAAAAAATTTCCTATTAACAAAAAAGTTGGTTTAAGAAGCACCCCTAACCCCTGCGAGCGCAAACACTGTGCCCCCGCGCCCTTCTCTCTAACCGGCTGTTGCACTTACCTCTACTACTGAGGTCATCAACTATTTCGGGGGCACCACCGCCCGCACCGACCCACAATGTGGTGGCTGACCATCTAAAGGTAATTAATGCAGGAGCTCAAGCTCAGATTATCCTGCGCCCCCATTGACGCTGCTGTGTTGGCTCCATGGGGCCTTGTTAAGCCTGCCGCCATCTTCTCCTGAGCACTGCCGTTCTTCAGGTTGCCCGCCGTATGTTCCCTGCCAAGGGCAGCGAGCTCGCCCGAACGCCGCTGCCCGGTCCTATTTCCAGCTCTATAAATATAGGCGAATCGTACGTCTTTCTAAGAAAAATTTCCTATTAACAAAAAAGTTGGTTTAAGAAGCACCCCTAACCCCTGCGAGCGCAAACACTGTGCCCCGCGTCCTTCTCTCTAACCGGCTGTTGCACTTACCTCCACTACTGAGGTCATCAACTATTTTGGGGGCACCACCACCCGCACCGACCCACAATGTGGTGGCTGACCATCTAAAGGTAATTAATGCAGGAGCTCAAGCTCAGATTATCCTGCGCTCTCATTGACGCTGCTGTGTTGGCTCCATGGGGCCCTGTTAAGCCTGCCGCCATCTTCTCCTGAGCACTGCCGTTCTTCAGGTTGCCCGCCGTATCTTCCCTGCCAGGGGCAGCGAGCTCGCCTGAACGCCGCTGCCTGCTCCTATTTCCAGCTCTCCTCACGGGCAGCATGCTCAGCACACGCCGCTGCCCGCTCTTCTCCGCTCACGCCGCCTTTCAAGGACTTCCTAGAATCGCTGGCAACGCGCTCTGCCTACGCCATTGCCTGCGATATCTCTCACCGTTTTGTTTTCCTGGCTCTTCAAAAAGGGACTAATAATATGGGAAGGCGAATTGACATAACACGGAAACGGCGAGGACATGTTAATAAAGGCTTTAATAACACAGAGACATTCAAAGAGACGAGCTATGGGAAGGCGAATTGACATTACACGGAAACGGCGAGGACATGTTAAGTAAAGGCTTTAATAACACACAGACATTCAAAGAGACGAGCTACTGACAAACGAAACTTTCAAAGCAAAAAAAAAAAAGCCGTCGAATTGAACGAGGAAGCGGTGGTTCACACGCCCCTTCCCTGCTGCTGCTACCGCTGTCTGGGCCCAAAAAAAGTGCCTACCCAGTACTTAAAGGAGACAGTATCACGCCGCAAGTAAAGGATCCAGTCCGGGTGGGCGGGGCCAAAAGTGGACAGGGCGGTAATAAGGAGGGACTAAAAAGCCTCCTTCACAATAGAAAGCCAGCGTTTAGCCTGAACTATGACGCAAGCCAATGGGAAGAAGGGGCGTGGCTTCAAGTCCCCTTCTGAAAGTGTATCGATGACAATAAGCCTCGCAGAGCGAGGAGCGCATGCGCGCTCCAGCGCTAGGTCTGCGAGACCTAAAAATATATCTTTTGTGGTATCTGAGTTTATTTAGGTGCCAATTCAAAGTTATCATCTCCTTTGGAAACAACTACACTTTATGTTTTATGATGGCTTTTTCATCATGTGTTTATATTGTGATTTAATTGCTCACGAATTGTCTCCTGAATTTGGTAATGTGGTTTAACCTGCTGTCTTGTATCTAAATATGCTGCCTGAATTGCAAACAAAATACATTTTGAAATTGCAAATTGAAAGAAAAACATTCTAATTGCGTGGCAAAGAGTGGGACAATTCTAGTGCGGTACATAACTGAGGGAAATCCTCTCACCAGCTGTGTTCCTCTGGCCAGAAGAAACAAGAACGAACAAATTGAAAATGTGTTCCCTGCATATAGAGACACTGGAAACCATGTTGCATATTCTGATGTCTTCTTTATTAGCTCCAGTTCCGGGTAGCATCAATCTCAGTTCAGCCAAGTACCAGCTCCTACATCTCCTGCACCAGCCCCACCAGGAGCAGCCTCCCTGCTGCTCAGCCCATCTCCAACTGTCATCCACTCATCCACACAGGCACCCAGGCATTCCATTCATCACATTCACACCAACATTCCGTTTCCATCTCTCACTCTGGCTGAGCAGCAGGATACAGCTAGGCTGTGTAGCATTACATATCACAGTGAGGATATAACATTATCCCCTTTCTTATAAAAGAAAACAGAAAGTGTGAAGAAACAGGAAGGTAACTATAAACATGGCAATAAAATATACACTCACAGAAAATGTTAAAACTCATGGAAGCGAAGCAAAACAAAAGCTAATTCGCTAGAGTAGAAACTCTGTGAACCTGAAGGAAGGAAACATATCGTCAAGCAATAATAAATACATAGCAAGCAATATACCCATCCTTCCCAAAAACAATTAGATTAAAAGAAAGTAGTGAAGGGTGGACCACACCCAAAGACCAACACCCGAGGCCAATGTCAGACAACAAGGGTGAGAACTACACCAAAAATACATATGTACCACAATATGGACAACACAGAGGGTACACACAGTGAGACGCAGGGCGACTTACACACTACAACACCTGAAGCGCAGGGCGACTTACACAGGACAACACGTGAGGCGCAGGGCGACTTACACACAGGACAACACGTGATGCGCAGGGCGACTTACACATAACAACATCTGAAGCGCGGGCGACTTACACAGGACAACACGTGACGCGCAAGGCGACTTACACACAACAACATCTGAACGCGGGCGACTTACACAGGACAACACAAAGAGACCCAAATATAATAGAAAACGGAAGCTCATACAAATGCCCACCCCCATGTAGAGGACACTAAGAAAGACTAAAACCCAACCTTACCCCTCACTTAAGGGATCAACTGTGATGTCCACCCACTCAGAAACTAGGACGTCCCAACCATTAAACAGCGTAAAACTGTGGCATCACGAAATATGAAACTTTAGAAATTACAAATACAATTCCATGTAATGTAGAACACTAGTGACCTGTGCCCCACGCCGGTGAGCGACCTCTCACCCGAGTACTACTGTGCTAGATACCAAATCAGAAACCACTCTATATGAGAATGCACAAGTAGAACATAACAATATGAAGAATGGAACATGTAAACACCTTTTAAGGTCAATAGTGTCTTAATATCAACAGCAATGAATCAGTAGAGCGAAACAAGGCACAAACCACTTGTGAGAAAAGTCTCACACAAATTAGCTAAATACTGAGCTAAAACGTAAAACATGTTCATTTAGACTACTGTGATGATGATGACTCAGCAAACTAAGAGCCATAGCCAGAACACAATGTGCTATAAGTAAAGAATAAAAATGCACAAATGTACTTTTCCAAATTGAAAATACTACTGCCAAACCATCCGCAGATATACCTAAGCTGCAGAATGGAAAAGCAGAATGTCACCTCACAGTTCTAGGCACTCCCACGCTGCACTTGACGATGCATCTTTGCAGCTTGCTAATGCACAACTAAGTGCTCAGACACAGGTTTCAAACGTGGAATCCGTCATCCAAAGCAAAGTCTTCCAAACCAAACGTGCAGAGCAAATATCCATTACTGGCAATACATCCCCAGCAACTTTTGTGGAAAAACACGATCGAAGAAGCATGTTGGAGGGCACCAGGAAGAACGAAGATAATAGAACAATGTTGCCACCATGCCCAAGATGGCGGCACGTATGCGACGTAGTGCTGGATGGCTCACTGCACGTTGGTGGTCCCAAACATACCTCTGCAGCACCATGCTACGTAGAAGAGAACGACGAGGAGAAGAATGCAGAGGAAATTCCGAGAGACTCCGTTTGATGCAGGTAAGCTTGCGCGTGCTGAAAATGACGCGCACATATTGTTCAAACAGCAAATCAGCGGTTAAACAGACACATGCCACAGATCGCCCAGACAGTGGTACGAAAGTTAACTAATAGATCCCACGCAGACCGGCATCAATTCAAATCCATGAGTGAAATTAGACACAGTTGAGACATAACTGAAACGTAGAGCTCCCGGTTTCCAAATGTCTTCAAAGCCATATTTTCAAACCACAATGAGGCGGTTTAACAGCGCAATCAATAGCCCAACCGCTGTTGACCTCTTTGAGGCATCCAAGAAACAATACCAAAACGGAGATAAATCCCTGTGGGCAGCACCAAAATTTACGTGACATTTCTTTTGCAGATAAAGAAATAGACAGATGTGCCATGAAAGTGCTGCAAGCTAGCGTGAGGAGTACTGTTTCATACAAGTTTGTGGCAGAAATATTGATCCTCTGGCATACCATGTATCTCCCAAGCACCAAGACCATTTTGCCTCAGACAACACCTTGATGCAGCATAGCGGCAAACAACACAGCAAAAACTATTTTGTGCTATCTTTGTGGGTGAAGGCAAATTTAAGTAGTAATATCATGTGAATGAAGACAAATTGTAGAAAATATATCCAGGAAAATTTCACTTTGTATGATAACTTCCAGGCACAATATTTCCACATTGTTAAAAGACCATACTTGTACTTTCTACGTGCCATAAAAGCACCAATCTTTCGAGAACCACACCGCTCCTGTGTGGTACCTGTGAATTAGTTTCACTGAGTTAATCCATAACTCACATCTGTGCAGCCACATTTCCTTTATACAGTAGATACATCCATACGGCAGATATAAAAGGAAGTGGTAGGGTGAAAGTTAATCCATTCATTCCTAACATATAGACCATACCTGTGGTCAAAACCATGGAGTAAGTTCAGGGTGGACACACACGGTGGCAGGGCCGTCCGATGACATGGACACTGGTGGGGCTGACTTGCCTGAAACTCCATACTGCTTCATGTACTTGCATTATTTTCTTGTAGTTGCGCTGGTTACTTGAATCCCAAAGTAGTCTCTTGGTTTCTGTACTGTCCTTAAGTACGCTTGGGTCCAGGTCCGCTCGTCGCCAAAATAGATGTTGTACCCTGCATATAGAGACACTGGAAACCATGTTGCATATTCTGATGTCTTCTTTATTAGCTCCAGTTCCGGGTAGCATCAATCTCAGTTCAGCCAAGTACCAGCTCCTACATCTTCTGCACCAGCCCCACCAGGAGCAGCCTCCCTGCTGCTCAGCCCATCTCCAACTGTCATCCACTCATCCACACAGGCACCCAGGCATTCCATTCATCACATTCACACCAACATTCCGTTTCCATCTCTCACTCTGGCTGAGCAGCAGGATACAGCTAGGCTGTGTAGCATTACATATCACAGTGAGGATATAACAAAATGACTGGGTGAGTTATGGTCCGGTGAGTCTAACAAGGCCATTTTAGCTGCCTTTCAAGGGAAGAACCTTAAAGAACAGCGGAACTCTTTAAAAGCCAGTTGCACAATAAACCATTTATTATAATGCACGCTAGCGAAAAGATGTTTTATTCAAACGTTCATGGACAGTCAATATTACTTTGTTCGTTTTTTCCATTGCTTGGGTAGTAGGCCTGTGGTGGCTGCCTTGACCTAACCAGGGTGATCCCTGCCTTATTCATAGTAGTGGTGCATTTAGCAAACCTTGAAATGGAATTCATTATCATGACTAATAAACCCCTGAGTTTGTATTTCACATGTCGGGACAGCAATTATAATTACTGACATCAGAAGCACTTTGTCAACAGCAATGCTGTCTGCGTTGTTGTAAACATGAATGGCTCCTGTCACTGTTTAATTTATCTTTATAAACCTTGTTTCTTTTATACTATAGCGCTAGCATTTAGCTAGGTAATGGGATTTATGATTTTGTTTACATCAGTATCCGTGGTGATTGACCATAAAAGATCAGTTGCCTGGCAACTGTGCATTGTGGAGCTCCAATGGAGGGTGGAATTGTGTGTCTCTCTGAAGGGAAGGATTAAGGAATAATGAAAACTTCTTCTCATACTTGCCATGAATGCCTTTATTTTCAAGGTCAACTAAATGTTTTTTAAGGAAGACTAATGCACTTGTCTTCAACAGATGCACCGTAAAATGTTTCTGTAAGATTATGTTGTCTTGTAGCTGCAGAAAACCAGCTTAAGACGATTTTTTCTTCCTACTAGCTGCAAATGTAGGTTTAGAATAGCCATGAGTTTACTATACTTAAGAAAGCCTTACTGTCCATGAAATTGTTTAAAGCTAAAATGCTAATTTTATCTTTTTTAGGAACCATGCTGTTTTATTTTATTTTTTATCAAATTCCACGTTTCCTCAGACTTCTAATGAATTCTTGATTTAGAAATACGTACATTTCCAAAGAAAAAACTATTGCCATGTTTAAATGAAAGATGTTACATTGGTTTCAATGGAGGTATTGCATTTTATTAATCCATGTAGTACACGTTATTTTGTAAAACAAGAACCATAAACCCACTTAAGTTTGCTTGGAGGACAGGGATTCTCATGTGAGGTACATTACATTAGCAGGGCGCTGATTTAAAAGAGATTTGTTTCTGCAAATGCGCAAATTGTCATATTCACCACCACAGGGGTGTGGATGTAAATAAACAGGAATTAACATGGCACTTCCACAATCGGAATTGGCAGGTGGCACATGGGTTCCACTAGTACTGCACCGTGCACCATTGGAAGCCAGCATAAGAGTAGATTTTCCAGAAGGCACTTGTTGGTAGATTGTAATCACAGAGAGGCAGAGGCTTCCTTTCAATCATTTCCGACATTGGTTTCTGGCATCCTTTTTGGTTTATTTGAAAATAGTTTCTCCTCTATAAGTGTGCAAGATGCTGGTCTGTGGAACATACAAGTTGTGTTGTTTTTCCTTTAGAACGGAGGTACAAGTGAAGGATTAGCTTTCAGATACTTGATAGGGAACTGGCGATTCTTATGGTGGTGCTATCCATTTTAAGCTCCCCATGCTCTCCTGAATACAAAAATACATGTGGGGAGTGGGAGCAGGCCATATAAATGATCTCATCCTTCGTTATGTCTTTGGTGCTGAACATCCAGGTGATACAGGCTTTACAGTTGAATTGTGATGGCATTATACCTCCTGCCAGAGTCAATAGCCCCGGTGAGACAAGTCACACAGCATGATTACAACAGCAGATCATTTTCTCTCTTCTGATCTGATTTTCTAAAATTAACAGTGATAAGCAGAAAAAGGATATCAGGTAAAATGCTTACTTTCTCATTTTATAGTTATTAACAGTAAATAAGGAATCTCTCTACATGTTTCTATGCATTCTGATCTACTGCATTATTTTAATATGATTTACATTAAACTAATTCTAATAACTTTTTTGCAACAAATTATTAAATGCTTGTTGATGTGTTTCATTTTGCATTACAGATTCTGCTTTTATTCTTTAAGTCTGCAGTCTTTCATATGAAAGAGCAAGACACCAAGAACTTGAAAGGTTTTTCGGAAGAGTGATAGTGTGGCCACGTATAAGGAATAAAATACCATCTACTGTGCATTAAAAGGATACTAAACATCACATGGGAGCTCTTTCAGCTCCTTGACATACCTGGTGTCTTGCAATATCCTTATAATGTACGTCAGGGGGTACTTTATACCATATATAAAACGTGCCCCTTATTTACTCGTTAGAGTCTAGTTGTGACATCACAAATAACCTGCAGGAAATAAATGACATCGCTGTTCTCCTATAGTCCTTTATTACAGACAACTTTGACTTCACAATGGCTCCTGTCAGCAGACAATGTGGAAGTCTAGTCACTAAGCAGAACTACAACTTCTGTTTAAACAAGGAAATGGTTTCCAAGTTTGTAACCCTTTTTTCTGAAACAAAATGTTCAGTCATTAGGTGATAAAGATCTGATAACATGAGGGCTAGAGTGCAGCCAGATGCATAGGGCGCCCCCGCTCTTCATTCTTAGCTTCCCATGAAGATGTATGGATACTTCAGAGCTCTGCCTAGTTCAGAAAGCAAGCCCAGGATTGTAGTGTAGTAGGAGCCCAATCAGCTGAGGGGCCTTACCCCTTTCCCATACTCCTCACTTGCTAACACTAATTCTGAAACCTAGTTAAAAGTTATTCTAAATAATTACTTTTTTAGGAGTTTCCTTAACTCACATAGTTAGGTTCCACCCTCAATGTCAGCTTCAATGCATTCTACAGCTTTGGACCTTGAATTACAAAGGATCTGCCTCTTGAAGGTGTGTTGGGTAACCCAATGCGATGCAGCTCCTGAGGATTTCTGGGTTCTTGGTTGGGATTTAAAGAGAATGCGTTTTGCATGTATCCCAGGGTTTTCTTCCAACAAGCTTTATGTACTGTTCAAAGGTCTTTAAACTTGATTTCTACTGGCTGTAAGTGAAGTTTTTCAGTGCTACAATTACTTGGCCATGCTTTTGGCACCGAGGTACAGCCTGGCTGCTTGATTCTGTGATTGTTGTGTTTTTTCAATCATTTTTTGGAGGTCCATCACATACCACTTTAAAGTAAACCAGTTGTGCCATTACCAAAGATCTTGTTAGTCCCACATAATGCGTGCAGTGATGTAAGGGATCCGTCCAAGCAGGGACAGCTGTAAGTTGATGCCCCTGACCCCAGCATTGATTTGGATTGGAAAAGACAAGTTGACATTAAACAGAGCTCCCAGTTTTTCTGCATTCATTGTTGTGGATAGTGCACTTCCCAGATTCTGTCGTCATTTGAAGGGGATGTATTTCTGGCCTGTCTCACCAAACACCAGGATATCATTCTTTGCTCCTTTCAAATAGAGGACATTTTCTTGAATTCAGTGGTAAATATGGTTCAGGCAATCCATGGTTTTATTCTGGCCTTCCTAGGAATCATCTCATAGAATGTGTAACTAGCTGCCATTCACAAATATTTAAATGTGTACCTCATGTTTCTTCAGAAGCTGGGCCAAGGGATGCATGCATAAACTGAACAATAGCGGTAAGAGTGGTAATCCTTGTGGTACTCCATAGCACACTTTCCTAGCAGATGATGTCACTGACCACATCTATACATGTTGGCTACGATTTCTGAGGAAGGATTGGATCCAATCTTAGGATATCCCAATGGGCCTTGCCCAGGTCTCGTGCCTTCTCAATGTAGTTGTATGATCCCTTGTGTCATATGCAAACAAGGAGTGGAGCAATATCAGAACCTAGTGTCAGTCTTCATTCATTGAAGTAAGGATTGATCTCTGATTTTGACCAGTGTTGCTTTGGCGCTTCTCGAGGGTCTGAACCCTGACTGATCGTCATGTAGAAGGTAGTTTTGTTCCACAAAAAAATATAGTTGTTCTGCAACTTCTTTTGGAAAAGGTTTTGCTATGGAAAAACAGGTTGGAGGTCAGGCAGTAAATGCCCAAAATCAGTGTCTGTTTACTAAGTTGAAAGCATGTTTAAAAAGTTCAGTTTTCAGGACTTTCATGAACTAGAGGTAACTGGCTTCTGTGCATAATCAAAGGCAGAGGCTCTCCTAACGTTTGAGCCCCTGACCTCCAAGAAGCTTATATGGTGATTTGGTCTTTTGAAGAAACATTGTTGAATTGAGTGTGACAAGGAGGACCTAGGCTTCTGAATGGAACACAGTGGTGTGCCCAGTTTTGAAGGTAACCAGGACATTTGTCCCAGAATGGTTTGTCTATAATGCACAGAGTATGGAACTTGATCCTGAACTAAACTAAAAATGTATTTAATTCTTTCAGGGCTGGCTTAACGTGGTCCCATTTCTATATGTGCAGGCATAGTCTGACTGCTTGATTTTGCACTCTTTGAAATTTGGTGATTAGCTTTTTTCTTAGGTCAGTGCAAGATAGGTTGCAATGGTCCAATCGTGCCATGAGCATCGGATGTGGTCTATATGGTGGTTGCTTTGAAGGGCGGAAGGATTTCGTTGGCCGAAATTCAGGTCTGAGTTGGAAATGATCCCCGGGTTTGGCTCAGATCCCATTGTACAAAACAATTGTGTTGTTGCAAACCTTGCGATTCATAAAATCAGCTGCTTTACAAACACAAAGGATTTTTTGAAATGTACAAAATACTTGTACCAGTCAGAAAAGTCTTTATCACTTGAACAAGGGGTTTTGCAACCCATTATAAATTGCTAATAAGAGTGGACATGAAATAGGTGTTCCCTTTTATTCATTAATGACAATTGAATGTATCAATACTTTACAACCAAAATTTCAGTCGCAAATCCTGATTAGATATGGAGGAAATTAGTTTTAAAAACAAATTTTGACTTGCAGACCATACTAGAATTCAACTTTTAGAATGCATTTAAACTGCTGTAGAAATGTTTTCACATAGAAAATGACACGTATTGAAAATGTTCTTGCTTTAAATGTACAAAAGAATCACTTTAGAACGCATTTCATAACACGTATTAAAATGTGCTTGCCTTATAAGGTGTAGAAATTCATTAGAATGCATTTAATTTACTAAAAGAATAACTTAGTAAACACACGGAGGGAATTGTGCTTGCTTAACTGTATATGAGAATAACGTGAAGAAAAGTTTTTTGTACCCAGCTACCATAATGAAATGTGCCATTTTGCTGAGGCCCAAGCCTATTTCTTTAGTCTCTTGCTTATAGTTAAATAGACATTTATTTAGGACGCTTTTGCCTAGTACCAGCATACTGCTAGAGAATGTGTTGACTTCAAGATTGTTTCCTTAGCTTCATCATGCCATATTAGATCATTTTTACAGAACAATAAGCCTGCTGTGAATTCATAATGAATAGACTAATTGAATGTACAATAATATAGATATATTTTATCTATGCTTAGCTAAGACGTCATTGATATTTGTTTTAGCCTATGATTAGCCATTGTATTCGCATTAGACACAGAGCGCAGCTTTAGCTTAGGTAAGATGGTTCCCATGAGAACTTTCCTCCATGTTTCCAGCAAATGACTACAGTGTTTAACTGTGTACCGGCATGAATGTATACCGTGGGAATTGGAAGAAGAAGCAATGGATATTGACATCACCATCGGATGAGCGGTTTCCATTGGAGGAGAATATCAAACACTTACTAAGTTTCGTTACATTATTGTGTGATTTTATATTAATGAGTGATCCTAGCTAGTTAGGTGAGACGACCCATCTTTCTTACCCTTTGTTGCCGACAGCTATAGCTAAAGGTGACTTTAATATTATTCCTTTTCCCTGATCAATGCTACTGCAACGATCAATCCTCATTCACTGGTATTCTGACGGTTGCTATTGCAACTGTGGGGATCTTGGCTGAGTTTCCAGGATGACTCTTTATGAATAGTTCTATCTCTGCTCCGAAATCTTGCTCTTTTCTGAAGAAGGAAGTCTTCATGGGTTTCTCTGCATGGGGTAGTTAGTTTAGTGACAATCTCCTTTATGGAACATTCTGTGTTAATTTATGCTGTCACTAATCAACCTTTTATTCGATATTTCTGTAAGCTTGATTAACCTGAATAAAGATGACAAAACCCATACTAATCCTTAAAGATAACGTTTTTGAAAACTTATCCAACCTCTTATCATTGACTGAACATTTAGGATTTGGCAGTTGATGATATATGCATGATTTGTGTTTTTTTCCCGCTCCATTCGCATCACGGTAGCAAAGTTCTATTGACCTGCCAAGTGCCATCAGGATTTCCAAAGGATGTAATCTGTAAGTTTCGGTCTTAAATACCATTTGGCCCAATCCTATTAGGCGCTAACAGATACTGACACCTCAAAAGTGGTGATATCTGAGTCGTAGAGGGGAAGCTGTGTCTCTGGGAATGCTTCCACATTAGGAATTGTGCAGACATTGCGCCCCAATGTGTTCAGAAATGGAAAACATTTTTTTAAAGCAGCATTTGTCCTTTTAATGGACATGAGCAGCTTTAAAAAATATTTCTTGCTTGGGAAACCAAAGGCAAGGATGGTGATCTGCTGTCCATTGCAGGCCAGCATCCCTGCATTCATGGTGATTCACTGGTGGTGTCAAATTTGAAAACTACCTAATTAATTAACATTTATCATGCAGGGCGTTTTACTAACCCTTCTGAATGTAGAATTAGCTATGTGACCTTTAAGTACAGAGGTCACATCACAAATGGCATGCCTATTTGCAAATCAGAATATTTGTCTGATTCAGAAAGACATGTCCTGCTTAAAATATATTTTGCAGCCAATGTTATGCTGCAGGTTGATGTATTTACTTTTACACTTCAGATTTCACATTTGAAACATTTATCTACAACCATAGTAACTCTTTGATAATAAAGAGCAAGACTTTAAAAGAGGAATACAGGAAGGTGAATGTGTGTGCTTGTATTATACACTACAAAATATTCTACGAAGTGTTAGAGGGATTGTGGCTGTCACTTCAGATTTCTGTGACTCTATAAGGGAACTTGACCTAGATGGTCACAGAACTTCTCAGTGACTATTATTTTAATGTATGATTGAGGTTGCTTTAACCTTTATACCAGTAATGCTGCATTCACTACTGCATTTAGGTTTCTTGCTGCACAAGGTTCAGGAGCAGTTGTCACTTGTATCTTCTCCTGACTCACCATACTCCTACCTCACATAAATCAGTACCCAAGGACACTGACACAAACATGGTAATGTACCTCATAAATTCACTACATGTTGATACATATTCCTCTTCACTTCCTTGTGAATACAATAACAGTCCAACTCTCTTATTGGACAAAGTTGCCTCTCATTTAACAAGCCTCACAATGATTAGGAAAACTACCATTGGTATACCTCACAATTTGGTAAACAGAGAAAAATATTAAGAGCGAGTGTATTACCCTGGAGGAAGGAGACCTCAAATGACAAGTGCACATTTTAAATCTTTGCAAGGCAAAACCAATTTTTTTAGGGACAGTTAATATTCACCAGAATGAACTCTTCAACATTCTGAAAAGCCAGTCTGCACATCCTACACATGAGCTACTCAATAAGCCCAGATGTGAAGAATTTGTTGGATACTTTTCCAATAAAATTCTCACTTTAAAACTGTCAATCATCGTTAGTAAAGTTCATCTGACCAAGTAGAGTACCTTCACATCCCTCACATAGCAGGCCACCAAGAAAGCTGTCATAGAGACTAGAGTAGACTATTCATTCCTACATGGTGAAGGATGCCATGGATGTGTTTAGCTCTCTCTGGCCCTAGATATAAGTTTAGAGCTAAATTCTGATCCCTCTGTAAGCAGTAGTTTGTACAGTAATAGGATTGGCATTACGAGTTCTGTTATAAAAATCACAATGTCTCCGCTTTCCCATAATGAATTCTGGCATTTCAAACCTCTTGAAATTTAGTGGGGGGAAACGGCTGGATAACACCAAAACATGTTGAATTCAGTATGATCAATTCTGACTGTTATGCCTCATTTTCAAGTTGAAAACCCAGAAAATGTAGTATTTACCACACCCAGTAAATATCTTACCCCAAGCTAATAGTATTTATCAAGTGTGGTAAATGCCTCACCGATTCAACACAACTTGTGATCAGGGCTCCTGGCTCGATTTTGTAAAGAACTCACTTCAACAAACAAGGCTCTTTTCCTAAACTTCTTAAAATAGGTCATCAAGGGCTGCTCCTCTGTAAAACTAATGCAGACCCTAACTTATCTGAAAATTTCAGACCTATCTTAGGCTTCCCATACCTAGTAAAAACCTGAGAAATATATTGCCTGACAAACATCGCAAAAGTCTTTTCCGATCTGTCTTTAGATCAGGCCACAGTACTGAGAAAGCTAAATATTTAACATCTTTCTGCTGATAAAGGTGGCGCATGCCAACTTGTTCTACTTCATCTATCAGTAAAATTTGATAAATCAACAATGGCATTTTCTTTCACTCTTACATGTGACAATGAACCTAGAAGAAGCATTTGAATAAATTGAGAAACAGCACCCAAAGCATGTTCTATGTGATTTATTTTTGCAGCATTAGTTGCATGACGCATTCTGGTGGGAAACCAGCCTTTGTCACAATACCAAGGGGTTAAATAGTCATGTGCTGAAAAGTGTTAGATTAACATAAACAACGTACTCTGGTTGAGGTACAAAAGTCTGTCTTGTGACAGAAACAGAGCGCTTGCGTTTGAAATGGTGAGGACAATACATGCACAATGTCATTGTAAATTAAATGCATATAAACTTTCAATGCACAATTTCAACATCATTCATATTCGTAGCACAAGTACTAACTCCAGTTATACAAATTCTGTGGCCACAATGATGCCCCAGTGGGCAAACAACCAACAATTCAAATTGCCCTTGTTGATTCCACAACAACTTTTTTATTTCAATAATAATCACCTATAAGGAACAAAAAAATATAAGCCTCCAAACAATATTGTGCAATTGATATATAAAAGTAAATATTTTATAACAAATAATGGCACCACCATTCAGACTAGTCAAAAAAACATATACATTGAAATCCTAAGGCATGTGCCACAATATCTCACTTTGAAGCTCTATTGACTCTTGAAGAGTATCAAACTCCTCATCATGCCCAAGTGGGTAGGAGATTAGATATATTAGCTCCTTCACTACCACAAAGGTTTTCATAACTCCAGAGAGAAATCTAAAAAAGAAATCAAAACATGGCGTTAAAACTTTGCAAACCAGCTATCTCCTGACAACTCAACAGCATACTACTGTCTCTATTTTTAATAAAATCATTGAGTACAAAATTCTTAAATACAAAAGGCTGTAGCAGATGCATCTATCTACAGATATGACTAAGAATGTTACAAATTGACTTACATTTCTTCATCACAATTCAGGCCCCGTGGTTCATTGCTGTCAAAGGCTAGGCTATATCTGGACTCCAGAATCCTGAGTTTCTTCTCTCTGTTACCACCCCTTACTTCTTTTAAAATTCCAACTATGACACTGTATTTTAGCTTACTCTCTGCACCTGGGTAGGATGTGTCTAGATTTTGTATTGCCCTCAGCTGTTGGAGAAACCTTTTGTGTACTTGTAAAGTAGTGCTGCCTATGTATATTTTGGGACAGGTGCATTTCAAAATATACACAACATGGTCACTTTTGCAAGTATAATGCCCATGCTTCTTTTTAGTGTTCTTACACTGAGTTTTAATTTCTATTATATTCTCTCCATTTCTGCAAGACTTGCATTTACTACATTTCACAAAGCCCTCTATTGGTTTTAGCCAGGCTTGCTTTTCTGTCCTCACATCACTCCTGATGCATAGACCTGGCCCTCCTGAAAGTAATGAGGGGTCTCCTAGAGAGTTCATTGCCAATTACCAGGTCACTCCTCAGTAAGTACCAATGTTTGTCAAGGGCTGCCCTCATGGCTTAATGTTTAGTATTGTAAGTAGTAATAAACCTACATCATTCTTCTTCCCCTGTTGTTTTTTAGACCTTCTAAATCGACAATAATCCCTCTTCACTTTAGACAATTTGTTTTTAGCAATCTCCAATGTTCTATTCTTATAACCTCTGTTCTCAAACCTACTTATCATTTCCTCTTCAACCTTCTTAAACCCTTCAGGCGTGCTGCATATCCTTTTCGCTCAAAGGAGCTCACCTTAGGGTATGCTCTCCTTGAGAGGTATAGGATGGAAACTTCACATGAATAATGCTGTTTTCACCACTCAGTTTTATGAACAGTGTGAAGATCAACTATCTTCACACAAGCACACAATTTCACATCAAGAAATTCTGCCTCCTTTTCATTGAAGTTGCTAGTGAATTTCAGGTTCAAGTTATTGTCATTGATTTCCGAGACAAACAGATGTGTTGATTTTACACCCCCTCACCAAATAAAAAAAAATATGATCAACGAAACGAACCCACATAATAACGCTGTCCATCCATTTGTCAAGAGGGGAATTGCTGAGCACCTGTTCCTCCCACCAGCTCATGTGCATATTCACATAACTGGGGTGAAGCAGGTGCCCAAAGCAGTCCCCTGTTGTTGCTCAAAAATATCATTGTTGAAGAAGAATATTTGTGCTTCAAACACCATTTGGTTATGCTCAAAACCATTTTAGTATGCTTGTGAAACCTAATAGGTCTTGCCCATAGAAAATGCTCTACCGCTTTTAAGCCATCAGTGTGGTGTATGCTGGTATATAACAACGCAACATCTAATGTCATCATTAGTATGCCCTTTTCCCAAACTACATCAAAGATCCTCTGCAGAAAATCCATGGTATAGGATGGTAGGTTCTGAACAAAAGGCCATAATAAATGGTCTATATAACATGACATGTTTTCAAAGAGGCCATCTTGTGCTGCTATTATGGGTCTATCCGGAAGCTTACTGGCATTCTTGTTGATTTTGGAAATCAAATGAAAGACTGGGAGCCTGGGATGTTCTGTTCTTAAGTAACTGTACTCGTCTCCACTGAGTAAACCCTGTGTTCTCCAACCCTCCAATTCTGACTGTACTAGTTTTAAATGGGCATGATCAACTTTCTTATAACATGATTCATCATTCAATTGACTATATGCTTCGTCCAAATAAGATTTCTTGGACAACAACACCACATTTTCTCCTTTGTCAGAACTTCTGACTACTACATAAGGATTTTTGACGATTTGTCCATGGCTGATTTGAAACACTTATCAACCATAGATCTATTTATAGTTGCTTTAATATGTAGATTTCTCAATTTCTTGATGACCACGTCTGAAAACTGATCTAGGGTCATTCGTATTCGAGGGCACCATTTTAGATTAAGGTCTGAGGGATGAACCTCCTTCCTCCAAAACCTAAAGGCCTTGACTCTCTAACATATCATCACCATTCCATTCACACATTTTACCCATACTTTCATTTTTAAGCTCAAACAGTTCCTTCATTAGGTCTACGTCCTCCCCCAAGAGGTTACTGGTTTTCAGCTTGGCACTTTGAAAGGTGTACACAGGCTGCTTATTTCCTTTTGCTTATGTATTTTCATTAATTTAAGTCTCTTAGAGAACTTAAATAGGTCACTTCTTGTTTATTCATAGTCATTCTTCTGACAAAAGGATAATCCTAGTGAGACGTTTTTTAAGTCATTGTCTGATAATGAAACATTTGTCAGATTAATTATCGTCTTGGTGTCCATGCTTATTTCTTGCTGCTCCTCATCACTCTTCCCCCACTCTCTCCTGCTGTTCCTCTTGGCTTGGCCTCCTCTTCTCTTCTCTGTTTCCTTTTCCTCTTGTCCTTACTTTGCCCTTCTAAGGTCTGTGGTTTAGTCGTCTGTCCAAACGTATAAAATCAAACTCATCTTGTATGTCTACCCATTCACCAAGTGTCCTCATAATCAGCATCTGAGCGAAGATCCGTGCTTTTATCACTTTGGGAACTTCTTGTTTGGCCCTAATTTGTTCTCCAAGTCATTGTCTCCTAAAATTGTCGAACCTTCTGGCAAAGGTATAAATCTGGCCACCTTCATAGTCACCCTGGCCTTGATTAAACTTGTGCGACTTTAGTCTGCGATGTTCAATCTCTCCATCATACTTTATTTTTTTATATATATATATATAAAATTCACACGAGGGAAATAGAAAACTTACCCGGCGCTGAATCTCAATTCCCTGTTTCCTTCACAGGCACTTAATACATTAGTTCATGGGTTTGAGAAGAACACATATCAAGCTCCAAAGTCCATGTATAGTCTTTTATTTCAAGTTTTTTCTTCTTTTCCATACTCCTTCATCAATTCAACATGAAATAGTTGTTCAAGCCTTCATACATTACTCACAGTTCTTCATCATTGATTGTGACATAAACAGCCAACACGTGTTTCGTGAAGGTTACGCTTCTTCAGGGCTGTTAAAACAAATATATAACATGTATTTGCTTGATGGAGACATTTAAAAAAAAAATATATTTTCATTGAGTTTCCATCCATACAGTATCTTAATACAGTAGTGACAGCTGTTACATATCGCATACTTTCGTTAGCTCTTAATACACAGACTAAGACAACAATATAATTCCGTCTGTTAAGGACATATTTACATCTGGTATCTGGTGCTAATCACCCCGTACTGTGTTCGGATATAGAGATGCATCTTCTGAAAACAACTCTTAACAATTCAACTATAAAGCGTCCCTACCTCCTCCCCCCTGGGTCACGTTGGGAAACACCTCCCTGCACCTTGTATCTTGAAGCATTCATTAACACCCTCTTAGGCTTTCTAGTAGATTCACAGTCCGGGATTGTTCTCTGGCCATGATCCCGCCTCCAGCCTATCCCCATCCATCTGCGGTCCCACAGTAGCTTGTGAAAGGGGGTTCTCTCTAATGGGGATTTCTGAGATCATAACATACCATGCCCTCGCGTCTTCTTCTAATTTTTTATCCCTTCGGACACGCCTCATTCGGATTTGTTCCGCTGTGGCCCATTCCCCTAAGTCTTTAGCCCAGTTTTCCACCGTGGGGGGCAGCGAGCCCATCCAACTAATTGCGATCCTTCTTTTAGCCAACACCAGTCCCAACTGTAGGAACCTTCGTGTAAGCTTCTTTCCTTTGGGCCTGGGAAGAAGTCCCAGAAGCACCTCCTTAATGGAACATGGCATCGTCCACCCCGTCACCTGTTTTAAACATTCTAATATCGATTCCCAAAATAATTTCAATTTCGGGCATTCCCAGATCATATGTAAGAACTGGGCGTCGTTATAACCACATTTGGGGCAGTGAGCGGAGCGATCCGGGTAGATTCTGTGCAATGTGTGTGGAGTCAGGTATGTTTGGTGAACAATATTGAATTGGGTAAGCTTAAATCTCACATTGGAGCTAATTTGTTTGACCCCTTCATGCACCCTTTTCCACTCTGAATCCGTCAAAGGCTCTTCCAGTAGTCCATCCCATCTGGCCTGCACTGGGAGCGGATCTGCGGCAAGGTCCTCTCTTAACGCCCTATATATATGGGACACCAGTCTGCGGCCCCCGCCAGTGAAGTGAGGGCCCAGAGAGTGGCAGTTATGGGGGGTTCCTCCGGAAATGTTGGCCAGATCTCTTGTGCGACCGCCGAGATCTTCGCATACTGGAGATATTGCCCCCTTCCCAAAACAAACATCGACTCAGCTTCCTCCCTTGTGATGAACCGTTGCCCCAGGTACAGGTCCCCCATCTTGCTGCATCCTCCCTCCGTCCATCTAGTGGTAGCCATAGTTTGACTTATTCGTTTGAACGGTATCACTGCCCACAGCTGGGCCTCCGGGGTATATGGCGCTCATTTCACCACAGTTTTAATTGCGGTTTCCCATATTGCAGCCACATGTCTAATAATATAAGGGAATCGCGCAGGCACCCTCGATCCCATCATGAGGAGGTCAGATAGGGGAGTCCCTCGATAAGTGCCATCCAGCAGCCGCTTCTCCCAATTGTCATTCTCATCTAGCCCCTGTACTGCATGCTGAAGTTGTGTCGCTATATAGTAATGGGTGAACCTGGGTACCTCCAACCCCCCTTGCTCCCACGTCCTCTGCAGTGTATCCAGCTTCACTCTCTTCCTTTTGGATTCCCATAAGAGGTCCACCATCAACCGATCCAGTCTGCGAAAATACACCCATGGGATACGATAGAGAGAATTTTGTATAACGTATAAGCAGCGTGGAAGGACCACCATTTTAATTAGGGCAATCCGCCCCATCAGAGATAAGGGGAGATCTCGCCAGAACTCAATTGATTTTTGAACACCCTCCACACATCTCCCCACATTATGTTCTAAGTAGGCTTCCTGCGTGTGCGTCAGCCGGAGCCCCAGGTAGCGAACCGTGTCAGTGACCCAGCTCATCCCCACTATAGGTAGCACTTCTTCCACCACATCCCGCAGGCTGCCCATGGGGAAAAGTTTAGATTTTACCGGATTGAGGCAAAGTCCCGGAATTTCGCCAAAACTAGTCAGCTCCTGGAGGAGCTCTGGGACTGCCGTCTCTGGGTGTTGGAGGTATACCATGGTATCATCGGCGTACATTGACACGACATGAACCGTTGTCCCCAGCCTAACACCCTAACGCTCCATCCGTCGTCTGAGAGTAATCACCAGAGGCTCCATCGCAAGGGCAAAGAGGAGCGGCGACAGGGGGCAGCTCTGTCGGGTACCCCATTGGAGCTCCAGACTATCCGATACCTGATTCCGAAGGCGAATCTGAGCCGTGGGTTTACAGTAAAGCAATTTCAACCATCTTAAGTAGTTGTCCACCAGTCCCATCCGGGCAAGTACTATCACATATAATCCCACTCAACCGAGTCAAAGGCCTGACCAATATCTAAAAGACACAAAGCCCACTCCGACTCCCGGAGATCCGGCGCATGCCATATGTGTGCAAGTCTGTGCAAATTATGTGTGGTATTCCGACCTGGGATAAACCCAGATTGGTCTGGGTGGACTAGTTGAGTCATGTACGTCAAAAGTCGTGCCGCTAGGACACCACTCAGTATTCAAGAGGGATATAGGCCTGTAAGAGCTCGGGGAGTGGGGATCCCTATCCGGCTTAAGGATCATTGAGACCAGTGCTTCCATCATGGTATTAGGAAGTGCCCCTTTGTCTAGGGCTTCGGTATATACCTCAAGGAGGTGATCCACCAACTCTGGGGCAAACGTCTTATAGAACTCGGCCGGGAGACCATCACTCCTGGGTCATTTTTCGTTCTTCAGCTATTTAATGGATGTCAGTATTTCTTCCCTGGTAAGAGGCGCCCCAAGGGCCTCAGCCTCATCATCGGCAAGTATAGGAAACGCTATATCATTAAAACATTCTTGAAATGCAAGAGGTCCGGCCCGGGCTACAGTCGAACAAGTCTGTCGTAGGTGTGACGCGTATTCTCCTATAATCGCGTTCTGTGTATATACTATGTTCCCCATGGTATCGCGGAGCTGTAACACCGGAGTGTGTTCTGTCTCCGTCCTAATCAGTCGAGCTAGTAGCGCTCCCGACCTGTCGCCCTCCATATGAAGCCTCTGTCTATAGGTGGTGTATTTGTGTTTCTCTAGTCGCGACCAAGCTTCAAGTAACTCCCCCTTAATGCACATCCACTCTGTGTTATCAGTAGGGTCCCGATGCAGTGTGGTCTCTAGGGTTGTCAAGCGTTTTTCTAGGGAATCGATGTCTGTGTTGAGCTGGCGGTAGACCCCATAGGTGGTCTTCATACAGACCCCCCTGATAACAACCTTCATGGCCTCCCACTCTGTGGATCTTGTGGCGGTGGACCCCCAGTTCTCCCAAAAGTAATGTCGGAGAGCCTCTCTCACAGTCTGTATATATGGGGGGTCTGTAAGGGCCTCAGCTCAAAGCCGCCATAATGGAATGGGCGGTCTTCCCGGCCCGGAGGTCAGGGTCAACAGCAATGACGCGTGGTCATATAAATATCGCGGTAGGTAAGAAATGGCCTCTGTCATGGCAGCGAGGCCAGCAGTGAGGCAGCAATTATCAATCCGAGAGAAGGTGTTGGCTGCGGGAGTGAAGCAGGAAAATTCCCTCCTATCAGGGTTGCGTGCTCTCCACTCATCCCGTAACTGCATACCCTGTAGAATGCCCATAAGGGATTTCACCATATGGGGTTTGGTGATGTGTCTGGGGGGTTCCCTATCTAATGTCCCATCAAGTATACAATTGAGTCACCAAAGAGAAGAATTTCCGCACCCATGTATGGTGTCGCTGCCTTCAGGACTGTCTGATAAAAATCGGGGCAGTCCAAGTTGGGCGCGTACACATTAATAATACACAATTCCCTCCCTTCCTACCTCCCGAACAGAATAACATACCTCCCTTCAGGGTCCAGGACATGGTGGAGGTGCTGAAACGGAACCCCCGGTGCCACCCAATGCCCCCCGTGCAAAACCAGAATAGGATGTGGCATATATCTGCCCCCTCCACCGTTTACGTAAACACTTTATGGGATTCCCCCATATCTGTGTCTCCTGTAGACCTGCAATCGCTATTCCGTATCTCTTCAGGAAAGCGTGTACTCTGCGGCGTTTATCTAAGCCTGCCATCCCTCGGACGTTCCAGTTAAGGTACTTTAGTGATTGTACTATCATGGAAAGGTGGTAATATTTTCTTGCCGTATATCTCTCCCCGCCCTGGGTTTCCCTCCCATCTCATCCAGAGCTTGTGCATCATGGTGTAGTCCCGTGTGACCCCGTAGATTCCCAAACAAACAAACAAACGTACAAGAACTAAAACATTCGTAACCCCTTCCCCCTCCCATGGGCAGCAGTATAAATACAATTCCATATAAGCCACCATACGTACCGCCCCATACCTCCCCCCTCCCTACCCATAACAGTTAAACGCTGTGCAAGAGAGTTGGTTACACCGAGGCGCAAGATTACTCTCAAGCTTCCCCAGCGGACCTAGTCTCTGATGGGGCGTCGCTGCTCCGACGGCAGCCCACGCTCTCAATGCTTTCAACAATCGACTTGACCTTCGACCTGTACTGTAGTCTAATTAAAGAAAAAAGGAGAAACTCAATACCACAACAATCGAGAGGCCACTTCCCCATACTCAGAATGCCCGACCCCCCGGAATCCCTCAATAGTTTAACAGACCAGGCTCCTAGGCCTCAGCACATCTCAAACACTTGTAGACTTATCTGTACAGTTCAGCAGTTGATTCACAACTCTCAGAGCTCAGTCCTGCTCACTGCCTGGGCCACCTGTTCCAAGTTCAAGTTCTGGCGTCGTTTCCACCGAGTCCGGGACAACCTCGGAGTCCGAGGCCTGCAGTGTGCCATCTCGTAGGACTGTGATTCGGCCCAAGCTCATTGTTCTCTTTTTGGGCGCTTGTCTCATAGGCTGTCCATGACTCCTCATGGGGGACTGTGAGGGGTGTGACCCAGCGGAACTCGTAGAGGGGATCAGGCGTCTCCCCTCCGGAGCTCTGGTATCCAACCAGTCTCTCGCCTCCTCCGCCAAGAAAAAGAATAAGACCCGACCTTCACTCTCCACACGTAGTTTTGCTGGGAACATGAGGCTGTATTTCAAGTTCAGATCTTTGAGTCGTCGTTTGATTACAATGAAAGTCTTCCTCTGTTCCTGGACCCTTTGGGTATAATCAGGGTATATTGCTATGGAGTGACCCTCAAAAAAGAACCGTCGTCCGCTTCGAGAGAGCTGAAGCAGAAGGTCCCTGTCCCTGAAGTTGGACAACTTAGCGATGATAGTTCGAGGAGGAGCTCTGGGTCTAGGGGGAGCCACCAGCGTCCTGTGCGCTCGTTCGACACTAAAGAATTTCGATAGCTGTTTGGGAGCCATTTCTCGAGTGATCCAATCCTCCAGGAAGAGGTCCACCGCAGAGCCCTCCGCCCTCTCAGGGAACCCCACAAATCTTAGGTTCCCCCTTCTTGACCGGCCTTCTGAGTCTTCGGCCCGGTCATCGAGCATGATCACCTGGCGTTTCAACTCCACCACCGTGGCACTAAGATTCTTGACCTCTTCCTTCAGGACCTCTGTGTCCTTCTCCGTGACCGCCACCCTGTCCGAGACTTTTCTGAGGTCGCATCTCAGCAGATTAACGTCGATAGCCACGGCGTCGATCTTTCGGATCATGTCATCTCTGGTCGCCTGAACGGCGCGGATAACGTCCATTATCGTTGGAGAATCTTCGCCAGCCCCCTCCAGTGCTCCCTTTTCCGGTGCTCGATCTTCGATTCTATCCTCCGGGCCATGTGATATGGGCTGGGCATAGTTCAGTATTTTATTTGATTGTGATTTTGTTGTTTTATCTTTACCCATATTGGCCAGTTCGTTGTACAGACTGTGTCTTAACCAGCTCTTCCTGTCTGGGGGGGGGGGGCGCGGGCTATGTCTTTTCTCAGTGGGTTCAACCCCAGCCGGGGTTTGAGTCCTATGCGCACTGAACGATACTTTTTCAGGCCCCAGGATATCCAGGGATGTCGAGCACGACCTCAGGGCACTGCACAGCTGTATAACTCCGTTCCCCGAAGTGGCGGGTCCTCCTGCCAGAGGGCGTATGTCGGCCCCAATCTAGTTACTCCAACTCACCACCGGCTGATCCACAGGTCTCGTCGATGGAGGAGATCTCCCTCGATCCCGGTCTCTCACAGCCGATCAGCCCCAGTGTCCCGGGTCTCCGAATCTCTCCGCTGGCCCATTCCAAGCAGATCGGGTCCCGATGATTGCGTCCCCGTCCCGTCACGTTAATCACTTCTCAACGCGCCATCCTGGTGTTTTCTACACCCTTGAATATTTGTTATTTGCAGTTCGTGCTCCGACAATTCGGTGGGGGGTCTCCACTCGGGGGTGCTAACCTCTGCAGAATTATAAGGACAGCAGCCTGTTCACAGACCCCTCCGGTTCGGTCCCCTCACCAGCCATCCTCACCGTTTGCTTACAACCACCGCAGGGGTCCCATGGGGCACGTCGACCCACTCATTCACTTGAGCCGTCCAGTCTCCACTCTGGGGCCTCCAGCCTCCGTGAAGGGCGCCAACTGCCAGCGCAGCGGATAGCTCGTGCCCGGCCCCTCCAACACAGCGGTCCCGCAGCGACTGGTAGGGTCGTCCTCCGAGCCGCACTACCCACCGGAGGCTCCTTACTTGCAACCGGGGCTGTAGATGTAATATGCCCCGTCCACAGGGTCCAAGGGGCATGTAACGCCGACGGGCTGGCCCAGCCTCGTCGAAGCAGCCTCAAAATGGCGGCTGCTGCTCCGCACAATCGGGGCTCCGGGTTGGAAGACACAAGCCCAGCGGCTCAACCCCCCTCCAGGCCGTGATCGAAGGTCTCCCACTATGCTGGAAGCGTGTTTTTCAGCCCACACGGGCCAGGATTCCGCAGGATATTATTTCAAATATGGGCCGCCGCACGGAGGTCTTTCAGAGCACGTCTACACAGCCATGTTGGCAAGTCACGCCCGCTTGATGGAGACATCACATACTAATTCTATATTTTATACAGAAAATATATTTTTTTTTAAAAAGGTTGACAACATTATCATTCAAATGAAAAAAATCCATCTAATACATCCCAGCTCCCGAGCAGAAAATGTGAAATATACAGAAAAACCAAGTTGAGAACATCAAGATAGAATACAAAGCCAGTATAGAACAAATTGGATACAAAACGGGTTAGTTGAAGCCCATTTCTTAGGTGGACCAGGTGATCCTCCCAGGTAGAACTAAAGACAGCAATATCATCAAGAAAAGCTGCACTGCAGTCTTCCAGGCCTGTGAGAACTTTATTCACCAACCTTTGAAATGTGGCAGGTGCATTTTTCAAGCCAAAGGGCATCACTACAAATTGATAGTGCCCACTAGGGGTTGAAAATGCTGTTTTGGGTTTGGCATCCTCAGCTAGTCTGATTTGCCAAAATCCAGCTGTGAGGTCAAATGTACTCAAGAACTTGGCTGAGGCCAAAGTATCAATGAGCTCATCTGCCCTAGGAATAGGATGAGCATCAGTCCTAGTGACTAACCCTGGGCGTAGTTCGCGTAGTAGCGCTACGCGTAGCTACGCGAAGTGCACTTCGCACTACGCGAGCTACGCGTAGCACTACGCGAACTGCGTAGTGCGGTAGGAAATGCTGTTCGCAATGATTGCACAGTGCCGGATGCTTGTCCGCACTGTGCAATCATTGCAAACGGCATCTTGCACGGTGCAAGCGGTCGCTTTCTGCCGCTCGAGTAGATTTGTACTCGAGCAACAGTTTTCTCAACGCGGACTGGTAGTTTCTCATCGCGAGCGGTCGCGAGCATACGTGACCACTCGCAATGAGAAACCTGACCTCCCCGCGTTGAGAATCTCGCCGGAGGTTTATTTTCCACGCCGCGATCGGCAACTTGATGTTGCTGATCGCGAACGCAGGAAAAAGTCTCGCCGGATGTCATTTAGCTCGCCGCGGTCGCCAACTTGACGCTGAGGACCGCGAGCAAGCAAAAATGCCCGCCACGCGCTTTTGCACTGTGCTACGTGCAATCCGCGTAGCGCCGTGAGTTGCACAAACTACGCGAGCGTAGCGTAGTTTTCCGCCCAGGCCTACTAGTGACTGCATTGAGCCCCCTGTAGTCTACACAAAACCTCATTTCCCTCTTACAGCCTGGGTATGAGGTTTTGGTACCAGGACTACTGGACTAGTCCAAGGGCTATCTGAGGGTTCAATGACTCCCGTTCCAGCATCTTTTGGACCTCAGTCCTGATGCAGTCCCTGACATGGTCAGGTTGCCTGTAAATCTTATTTTTAACAGGCAGACTTTCACCTGTGTCCACTTCATGGGTACACTAAGTGGTCTGACTAGGAGGCAGGGAGAACATGTGTCTGTACTGATTGAGGACGTTCCTGCAATCAGTCTGTTGCTGCTCAGTGAGGCTGCCTGCCAAGGCTACACCATCGACTGAGCCATCATCAGGGTTCTGTGAGAGAAGGTCAGGGAGTGGGTCACTCTCTTCCTCATGTCCCTCATCAGTAGCCATGAACAAGCCCATGTCTGCCCTGTCAACATATGGCTTGAGCCTGTTCACATGGAGCACCCTGTGGGGGCTCCTGGAAGTTTCAAGGTCCACCAGGTAGGTGACCTCTCCCTTCTGCTAAAGAATGGTATGGGGTCCACTCCACTTGTCCTGGAGAGCTGCTGGGGCCACAGGCTCCAACACCCATACCTTCTGTCCTGGCTGGTACACAGTCAGCACAGCCTTTTGGTCATGCCAAGCTTTCTGTAATTCTTGGCTAGCCTCAAGGTTTTTACTTGCCTTCTTCATATACTCAGCCATCCTGGAGCGGAGACCAAGTACATAGTCCACTATGTCTTGTTTAGGTGGTTTGAGAGGTTACTCCCATCCCTCCTTCACTAAACATAAGGGGCCCCTAACTGGATGTCCAAACAGAAGTTCAAAAGGGCTGTAGCCAACCCCCTTCTGAGGAACCTCTCTGTAGGCAAAGAGAAGGCAGGGCAATAGGACATCCCATTTTCGCCTAAGCTTTTCTGGGAGGCTATAATGCACCTCTACCTATATGTCCGGCTGAGTCACAGACAACCCGGGAGAATGGTCTCCGAAGGCTGCAGAGAGGCTCTGCTCATGCAGGGGCACCCTCTCACTAAAAACCTAGCACCCTGCCTTCAGGATTGATAAGGCCTGCTATAGGGGTGACTTATAAGTTTTAAGTGTAGGGACCTATAAATATAGTGAACCTATATCTAAAGTAAGTGGTGCAAGCACCATCTTACACAGGCTGCTGTAGCAGACCTGGAGTTCCATTTTGCATGACCTCACATGGGTGGCATAATACATGCTTCAGCCCATGGGAGGCCTCTGGGGTACCTATGCCCTCTGTACATGGGTACCATATACTAGGGACTTATAAGGGTACCCCATTATCCAATCTGGAGTGTACCAAAGTACATGTGTAACAATTTAAAGGAGAAAGCAGATAGACTGGGGTCCTGATTAGCAGGATCCCAGTCAGACTAGTCAAAAATAGTGCAACATCAAGCAAAAAGTGGGGGTAACCATAAGAAGCAGAATCTACTTTCCTACACAAACTATGTCTGAAATTTGTCTCAAGAAGTCCTGTGAGTCTTTAATGTAAGACGGAATTGTGCTGACAAAAGGACCTATGTAGATATCCACAAATTTTGAAACATTCTCAGTATGTGATCCAATCCCAGCTATGATTGGACGTCCTCATGGTATTCTCCCTCCTTTATGAATTTTCGGAAGAAAATAGATAATTGGAGTAACTGGGGAGGAGATACTGAGGTAATTGTATTCATCAATATCTAAGAGTTCCATGATCTCTATAGTGTTTGAGCTTATTATTAAGTTCCAAAAGTGGTGTTCCTAAAAGGTGTATATCAACACTTTTATAATTTGATAGATCATTGAGTTGTCTCATAGCGTCTGCCTGGTAATCACAAAAATTCATGACCACAACATTGCCTCCTTTGTCTGCTTGTCTCATAATTATCGATTTATCAGATCTTAGCCCATTCAGTGCTCCTCTCTCATATTTATTCAAATTGTCATGTACATTACAGATCTTTTTCTTTTCTATATCTTGCAATACCATATTCTGAAACATATCAATAACATTTTCACTTTGCAACATTGGAGTAAGTTTAGATTTATCTTTTAAACCACTGTTCATGGGATACCCCATATCAATTTCCAGATCCTGTGCAACATCCTCAATATCACAATCAGAATCTTCAGAAATGCTTAGTAATACTTGGATATCTGAAAGTTGTTGTATTGACAATGAGCTGATATCTTTACAGATCGGCAGATTCTTTCTTCCCGCTGGTTTATTTACAAAAATTGTTTACAATTTAAGCTTCCGTGTAAATCTCAAAAGATCTGCTTTTGTTGACAAGTCATTAGGTCTGTGTTTGGGTGCAAAACTTAGTCCCTTATTCAAAACCTCTAATTCATGTGTTGTAAGCACCCTATCCGATAAATTGGTCACTAGATTTACTATTTTATCCTGTTTCTGTTTCTCTGAGATCTTGTCCTGCCCCCATCTAGATTTGTTTCTTCTACAATTTGATCTTGTTCTCCCACCTTTTGTTCCACTGTTTCTTTTCCCCGTTTCTGACCTTCTATAGTTCTTACTTGTGGCTGCATCTGCAGCATCCTGATTTATTTTCATTTCCCTTAAAAAAGATGAAGTAGTTTTAGGATGTGATGTCGAAGAGTTATCACTTTCTGTCTCACTCCCACTAATCGCTATACTTGACATACTACTTAACACTAGAATTGTCATCCACTAGGGGTCTACCCTTAGGAGCTAGATCCTTATCCATGATAGTATCAAATTTTATCCCATATGTAAAAACGCGTCCTGAAAAATAATCTCTTTCATCTCTAGTAAATTTGTTTTTTCTTTCCTGAACTTCTACTTGATATTTGTCCGTAATACCTTCTAAGATCTCAAAATTCTTTTTAGTGTTCTCAGGACAATTAAGAAGTTCTATTTCTTTACATAGATCTTCTATTTGTTTAGTCAACATTTGTCTATGAGATTTCGCAAATTCTATTAGCATGTCCATTAATTCTCTGCTGGTCTGATTCAATTTGGCTTCCCACCTATCTACTTTGTTTTCATCTAGGTCATCCACTGTTGGAAAGATATTAATTCGTAACCCTCTCGGAATGCGATTAACTTTCAAATATTTCTTAAGTGACATTGCATCCCACCATTTGGAGGATTCTTTTTTCTGTAATTTTTCTAGTTTGATAAACAATTCGATAAGACTCTTGCAATTATTACTGGTATATAGTACAGGACCCCTAGTTTGTACATTTTGAAACAGATTATTCACCAATGCCTCCCTTTTTTCATGATGCTTAGACATTATACAAAATACAATGCAATCAAATAAGATTACTTTTCATAGAGCAGCCATGTTTCTATCAAATAAACAAAATTCACATGAGGGAAATAGAAAACTTGCCCGGCACTGAATCTCAATTCCCTGTTTCCCTCACAGGGACTTAATACATAAGTTCATGGGTTTGAGAAGAACAAATATCAAGCTCCAAAGTCCATGTATAGTCTCTTATTTCAAGTTTTTTCTTCTTTTCCATACACCATCATCAATTAAACATGAAATAGTTGTTCAAGCCTTCCTACATTAATCACATTTCTTCATCATTGATTGTGACATAAACAGCCAACACGTTTTTCGCAAAGGTTACACTTCTTCAGGGCTGTTAAAACAAATATATAACATGTAATTGCTTGATGGTGACATCAAATACTAATTCTATATTTTATAAAGAATAGATTTTTTTTTAATAAGGTAGACAAAATTATCATTTAAATGAAAAAAATCCACTTAATACATCCCAGCTCCCCAGCAGAAAATGAGAAATATACAGAAAAGCCAAGTCGAGAACATCAAGATAGAATACAAAGCCAGTATAGAACAAATTGGATACACAACAGGTTAGTTGAAACCCATTAGGGTCCAATTTTTACAAAAATCAAATCTCCACATATTAAACATCCACTAAGATCCTATAACTAAATAAATCTAAATATCAAAATGTATTGTTACATGAATCTAGAAAGAATATAGTGGACCAAAGTAAAAAACTAATTTCTGTACCTATATTCAGTATGAAGCAACCCATTCAGTGATTTTCAAGTTCCAATATTCTTGTGTCCCTTGTTGTACATCGAAAAGTCTTCTGTAAGTCTCTTATAATGTCTACAAAGAAAAATATTTTATATATATATGTGACAAGTGTTGTATATTGGAATGATAATCTGTACAGCTTATTTCATTATCCTATGTAATATGATATCGTGACGAAAAAATCTTAATACATATTGCTTTTATGATCAATTTCAAAAAGATTGCCTAAGAATATCTCAACAAAAGATAAAATAAAAAAATAAGAACTCTGTGGACAACCGTTAGTCCTTTCACCCATGCACTCCTAAGGGAGCTCAGCAATCCAATACAAATTGGAGCATTTGTAGACCTTACCCTGGATATGAAGGGCTAAATACATTTTATATAAATTACTACCCAGAAAGTAATTGAGTCCTTGCAAGCGGTATCGAAAACGCTATATAAATGTCAATACAATACAGAAAAAGTGGATTTAGAATGGAAAGCTTTTTTCAAAGTGAAGCCGTAGCATTGACGGTTTAGGGTTTCTGGAGCAAGAAAATCTTAACTCCAGGATCCTTACAAAGACAGTGCACTGCAGAGTTCTTCTCCAGGCCCTACTTTCATTCAGCCTCACTCAGCTTTGGTAAGTGGCTTTAGACCTTACAGCAGGTCCAGAAGATGCAGGATTCCTGGAAAAGAACTTGTGTTGAAAGGCCAAACCAAATATAATGAGGAGATGTGGCTCGGAGATATCAGTGTGCGTAGATGTGGTAGCTAATACTAATAGACTGTTCCACTGCATTTGATAGAGTGAATCATATAACTGTGGAAAATAAATGCAATGATTAGGGCATCCCAGACTCCCTTATGAGAGTGATTCAGTGCTCCACTGGAACACATGGGTTAGTGTCAAGGTAGGTGATGGTACTTAAATGACCAAATGGATTTCTACCAATCGTGGATTTAAGCAGGGATACATTCTGGTCTCTTTATTGTTTAACTTATATACATCAGTTATGGTTGTTCAAATAAAGGGGGTAAGGAACTTTCTACCGAAAATAGGGTTTTAGCACGTGTCTCTGCCTCTCTGTACGGACAATGCAGTCATTCTGGACGTCAGCCCCATTGGATTGCAATGGTCACTTGGGAATGGCTTGGTAGTCAATGTGGGTGGAGCTAAAATAATATCTTATGGGAGATCAAAACACATACAGCTACCTGGTAAGCTAGAAGGCGGGGTCTAAGCCATATTTGAATACAGTAACATTAAAATGCTCTTTTTTTTACGATACTTGCTAAGGAAACTGGCATGCATTTGCATCTGTCCTATTTTTACCATTCTCAGTGCTAAACATGCCCTCATCTTGGTCCCGGAATATGGACCTCTAAAGATAGTTTTGGCCAGAGACAAACTAATGCACTGGCCAAATGCCTTAGATTTATTTTTTATTGTCTTCCAGGGTTTTTTCCACCCACTCAGTTGGGATTAGAGTTTGGGATGGTCAGATCTACATTTAGATCTCTCTCGAAACCTATGAGGCTGACTAGGTGTGATCAATATGGAAATGAAAGGTAATAGAGGAATTAGTGATGCCTACATTTGGAAACATTCAGCATCATCTGCACACTATAAAAGTAGAAAGAAGCAGAAAGCTCACCTTCCAGGCAGACCTGGAAAGGATTTGTAACTGTAAGCAGAACACCACACTTTGGAATCATACCGCACATCTTTGCTGCAACCATACTTAACAAATCTGGAAAGCAAAGTCCCCAAGTTAAAATCATGAGGTTTCGCCTACTTCTAATCCTGATTGTGGATGTTAGGGTAGGCTATGGAAAAGATCCCCAATTCCATTGCTGCTGCTGTCCTCAGTGGCACTAAAGTGGAATCTACCCTACACCTGGTTTGTATTTGCCCTCAATTATTAAAATAACTCAAGCAACTGATGAAGCCTTTATTCTGCAAACCATAGGTTACTTCCATTAAGCAAGTTATTAGCTCATGTTTAACAGTCAATAAGTGGCACAGACAGATTGATGTGATTTGTGGATAAAACACTACACAACCTATAGCGTGCCTTACCAGTATAGCAGTTGGACTCCTTCAGATCTTCTACATCAAGAGCAGCTGGTATTCTTCTGAGGGTAGCTGTGATTGTGTGGGTGGATGTGCAGCCTAAGTTGTCTATTACCTGAGCTTAAAGGGGATGATAAGAAGGGTGGAGGGCAGAACTCACAGTGCGGTACAGCTATAATTCGAGCATCCTGCCCATGTCCTTGTACACTGTGTCCAGCTAGGCACCTGTGGGTGCTAGTGTCTTCATTTTAAGATATCAGCCATTTTTACCATCTTCACCATCTTCACTTGGGCAAAGTGAAACCTTGATGAATGATCAGGCTCTGACAACCAATGAAGCATATAATCATTTCTTGGCCTCCCAAAAGAAACTCTATGAAGTGAGAACAAAACAAGTACATTACTACCCTGGCTGGGTAAACAAGATCGGAGTGCTAACTGGGTCTAGGAGCTAACAGATAAGGAGGGTATCAGTATCCAAGGTAACAAGGGGTAGTGGAAACTTTTGCCACGGAAGCAGTTGTACACTAGGCCCCCTGGAATTTGAATGCACAGCATCAACCATGTTTTAAAAAAAAATCTGAGGCAGATGAATTTCTTCATGTGTTTCCTCGAGGTGGTTTCAGGTCCTGCGATGTGGGTCTGGATGCCGTGTTCCTCTTCCCTTCTGGCTCTGTCTTTCCTTGCGCATCTTTTTCCCTTCTTTGCCACACGCCCTCCTCTTCAACCTGTCCATCTTCTGTTTCACCTCCTCGCCATTCCTCCTGCTGGGGAAAGAAAAGCCCTTCTAATATTTCTGTGGTTTATACTCTCTCTTTTGTTTGCCCTTCCTCTCTTTTTCTACTCCTGTTGTTTTCTGTTCCAGGTGTCAGTGTAGCGTCATTCCAGTGAGGAAAATCTGGTAAGTCTCCTTCATTCCCTGCTTCCTAAATCCATCTCCCTCAGATTTTTCCGATCGTGAAAAAGGGGGTACCTAGATAAGAAATCAACATTACCCTGATCTTTCCTGTGTCGATGTCGGACTTCAAATTTAAAAGGTTTTAGGGAGAGGAACCAACAAAGAACTCTGGCATTAGATCCCTTATTCATGGTCATTGTAAAGGAGGAAAGGACGACCTTCTCAATAATATCTCAGCTTTTTATCCACCCATTTAATTGCTAAGACCTTCCTTTTCAACAATAGGATCCTGAGACTCTCTAGGGAACAATTTACAACTAACAAAGAGAATGGGAGTCTCCTCCCCAGCATCATTAATTTGGGAGAAGAAGGCTCGCAATATAAGAGGCATCTGTCTGGAGTATAAATGGTATATTAAAATCTGGGGACTGTAAAATGGGCTTGGAAACGATTAGGTGTTTTAAGTGATTGAACGCTTCGAGAGCACTTGGAGAGATCAAAAGATCTATTCATAGATTTCTTTTTCAGGAGACCATTTAGAGGAACGGAGATCTTAGAATAATGGGGACTAAAGCACCAAGAATATCCTAGATGACCTAAAAAAGCCCACTTTTCGCTTTTGATTCTCGGGAAAGGAATGGCTGTGATGGCCTATACCTTTTCTTCCTAGGGATCACTGAGACCATTTTCAAGTACGTATCACAAATACTTGCCCTTAATGTGGCCTAGCTGTAATATGGAGGCCTCTAGGTCTGATAAGACTGCATATAAATAAATAAAGTGGTCTTCCCAGCTTTTGCTAAAAACTACAACATCATCTAGATATGCAGAAAATTGCTATTGTGTTTTGCTAGGATATGATTCATTAATCTTTGGAAGGGAGCTGGGGCCCTATTCAGCTTGAAGGGAACGGTAAATTGATAAAGCCCAAATAGTGTTGAAAAGGCAGGCTTTTCCTTGTCCTCTGGGTGCAAGGGAATTTGCCAGTACCCCTTCGTCAAATCTATGGTGGGAATATAATTGGCCTCTCCCAGATGTTCAATTAATTCATCTAGTCTCACCAATGGATAATTATCGAAATTGGATATTTCATTGACAGCACGAAAAATCGATACAAAACCGGATAGTACCATCCAGTTGGAGAAAAAGGACAATAGGGGAACACCACTCACTGGAGGAGGGTTCAAATGCTCCAAGTTTTAGCATTTGTTCTACTTTCCCTTAGATAGCTTTCCGCCTGGCTTTCAGTATAGGATACGATTGTTGTTTTACAACCTTTCCTGCCTGGGTATGAAAAGCATGGGTTATCAGGTGATTTTTTTCCTGGAAGATCTGAAAAGATTCTGGAAAAATGTAGGAGACATTGATATAACACCTCTTTTTGTCCTTCAGTTAACATATCCATCATGGTAATATCCTTTGGGTGTTTTTTTTTAGTTTCACCTTTTCTGCTGTTTGAACTTGTACAGGAGGAGGACATTGCCATTTCTTGAGTAAGTTTATGTCAATCACAAGCTTTATTTCGACGTAAAAGTCATAAAAGCATCATGAAACAACAACAACATGACTAATAAAATTGATATAGATATAAAAATACATTAATAAATATACACTCAATTATCCTTGATTTGATTTGATTTTGGTTAAAAACTGGCAGCATTTCATCATTTTGTTTATAAACAATTCAATACAAGGGAGAGTTCATTAATTAAAAAGACTAAAAAGCTCGTGCATAGAAATTTTAACAAAAATACTATTAAAACATTATCAATTCATCAATTCATAAAGGCTATGGCTTTCTTGCAAGCGCTTTCCACCGAATTTGCCATGCCTGCCCCAAATACTTCGCTATACAACAAGATAAAAAAGGTCCGGAATCTGCCTTAAGAATGCGGAGTGCAACTTGGTGCTCCCGTGTACCAAGTTGTCGACAAATCGGACTCAGCCATTTTCTCCGTGGGGTTTTGTAGGCTGGACAAACGAACAATAAATGGGCAATGCTTTCCACAGGGGCTTGGCAGCTGGGGCAATGTTTTCCATTGACGGCGGACCATTTTGCTATCACTTCGCCCACCGGTAAAGAGCCAAACCTAAAATGCATGTAGAGAATTCTGTCTCTGGGAACTGTAATCTGATCAAGGTAAGGCTCATAATATCTACATTGTTTATGGTAATAAAACTCAGTTGACAATCTACCCGCGCCAGATCTGCTGATTGCACATTGGTCCACCCATTCCCAATACAGACGATTGAGATCTTCTCTCCTTGGGGGATCCTGGCTGGTCCAGCAATCACAAAGCCCAATTGCAGATAACATTTTCTTTATGTCGCATAGCCAACCTATTTTCCCCCAGTATCGAGCCTAATAACCTCAGTGAGGGCCTCTGCATAGTGAGAAAGCTCAGGGGTCCTCCTAATGCGGGCCCAAAGAGGAGGGGACGCAGCCTAGCTACGTCACTAATTGACCGCCTACCCATATCCATTAGTAGTGGTGTGAGAGGAATATATTTTGGTGCTGTGACTAGATCTCTTAAAAATTTATATTCCGATCTCCGGAGCTCATCAAGATTGTCAAACCCCCAAACCTCAGCTCCGTAGAGAGCGGCACTGACAGCCTTGGAGTCATATATCTGGAGGGCTGGAGCAACAGGCCTAGTGTGGGAGAGACGATGTTCTCTTGCTATTGCACCAGCCAGACGTTTATGGGCCACCAACATCTTGCCTAGATGGGGTTTCCATGACATTTTATCAGAGAATCTTACGCCAAGGTAGTCAAAAGAAGCAACCTTTTCAAGGGGAATCCCGCCCAAGAGAGGGCCATTCCTACATGTTCTATGGGGTTGAAGGCCATAAATTTGGTTTTATTGGCGTTTATGACCAGACCTCGGTTCTCACAAAATAAATGGAATCTATCAGTTAGGCGCTGCAACCCAACTTGGGTCTTGGATATCAATAACGTGTCGTCTGCAAACAACAGGGTCGGTATCTTTTTGCCCCCCAAAACGGGAAAGTCGGCCGGCTCTTCCAAGAGAAAATCCACGACTCCATTCATATATAGGGAAAAGAGTGTTGGAGCCAAGACGCATCCCTGCCTTACTCCTCTCTTGACAGGGATGCGCTCTGTAAGTTGACCCTGCTCACCCCACCTGACCTGGGCGAAATTTCCTCGTGCAGCCGAACTAATAAGTTAAGAACAAAGTGAGGTATACCCATCTCGCCAAGCAAGACCCATAACTTGGATCTGGGAACCAAATCAAAGGCAGTCTTTAAATCGATGAATGCTAAATACAGACTGCCTCTGCCTATTATCACAACCTTCCAGTATATTAAGAGGAATCTAAATACCTGGTCCATTGTCCCTGTCTTTGTCCTGAAGCCTGCCTGAAATTGTGAAAGGATATCCCCATCCTCAGTCCAAGTCTGTATCCTGTGCAGTAGCATCCGACCAAGGACCTTCTGCACAGCATCAATCAGACTTATAGGTCTGTAATTGGCAGGGTCATCTCTTGCTCCCTTTTATATATGGGGACTATTTCCGCAGATTTCCAAGACAACGGGACCGGTGCTCCTCGGCTATGGCATTTGTTAGCAGCAAGATGTAACGTGCCCATTGGGTGCAATCAGCCAAAAATAATCACCGGGCAGGCCATCCGGGCCTGCAGCTTTCGCGGGGACTATTTTGTTGATTGCAGCTTCTACCTCCAGAATTGTAAAATGCTCCTCCTTATTCAAGTGCCCAGAGTACTCTACTACTTCCCCTTCTTGAGTATCCTCCTCAACGGAATAAAGCCCTTTGAAGTGGTCAAACCAAACTTGACTAGTGATGTGATTCGGGGGTGGACATGAACCTGACCTACTACCCCAAGTGACCAATTTCCAGAAAAGGTTGTTATCCTTAGATGTGCATGCATCTGTTAATTGCTCCCATCTTGATGCATCCCAAGATGCCTTTGCCTCTCGCTGAGCCACTTTATAAGAATTTCTTGCGATTTTAATTTGTAATTTATCTTTCCCCTTAATCGCCTTGATTAAAGCAGACCTTTTTTCCCTACATTCTTTGTTGAACCAAGAATATGTGTCCCTCAAGGAATTACAAGCTTTTACTTTTGAACTGGGGTCAAGAAATATGCCATAATTTGTGAGAATGTGTGCTCATGAACCCTGGACACATCTGAGGAACTTGTTACAGTGTGTGCCACAACTTGAAGCTTGGCCGTGCCAGAGGCTAACTCTCGACTTATCCCATTCAACTTGCCCTCATTTAGTGCTACCCTTTTCCACTTCAGGGTCCTTTTGCAATTTGACTGTGTGATCTCTCTAGTAGCTACCTGAGGATGGATATTCTGTGCGTAGCAATCTGCTTCCCAGAGTGGTTTCAGAGATAAGCACAGGGATTATGATCACTCTCTGTAGTTGAGCCCACTAACATATCAATCAAATACCCCCATAGCCTAATATCAAGGAGGATATAATCGATCCGAGATGGGCAACTGGCCCTATTATAAGTATTAGCCCCGTGCTTATCAGAATTAGACCTACCATTAATTGCTCTTAGGCCATATTCCGTAGTAATGGAATTCAACTGGAGAGCCTGCTGGGTCCATCTTTTAATCGGGGAGATCAAGCTGAGGTATTGCCCACCTAACATCTTGAGGTTCAATTTCCATCAAATCCTCTGTAGCCAGGGGTTCGTAAGTGCAATTAAAGTCACCTGCGACTATTATTCTTGCAAATGGTGAACATTTATCTAAACAATCCTCTAAAACAGAAATTATGTTCGAAGGCCTGCCATAATTTGTCCCTCTTGCATAGACATTAAAAAGTTCGATTTGACTACCACCCCTTGGACCCCTTATACTGAGCCAAAGGATATCTGGACTAAGGCTTGACTGGGGAACTACTCGACAATCTAGAGCGACGCTCATCCAAACAATCAAACCCCCTGAAGGGCGACCTCTTCCCACAGTTGTCGCAGGGATAAAATGACAGGTGTAGCCAGGTTTATATAGGGGAACCAAACTCCATGTCTCCTGGAAAATACAAATGTCAAAGTTCCATACAAAATCATTCCAATGAGGAAGAGGAAGTTTACTACTCAATCCCGCCACGTTCCAAGATACAACCTTCAATTGATGGCTCAGCATAGGGGCTATACATTGTGAAGAGGTAGAAATATTTTCTGAAAAAGAACCTGGAGATAAAGCTAGAGGTGGCAAGTCTAGAGACAAGTGCATATCAGCGGCGAGGTTCCCATCTGTAATGAGATTCGCCCCATTTGTGCCCATCGAAGTTTGGGAACTTTGCCTGAAATGGTTTAAGCAGTTTGGGGACGACAAGTGCAATGGATCTTGCAGTCAATCATTAGACTCCAAAGAGTAAGTTTATGTGATAAATTGGGTGCGTCCTCCAGAAAACTGTAATTTATAAGTGACTTGACTGATCTTCCCTACTACTTTATATGGCCCTTGCCACTTAGATCTTAGTTTGTTGACAGATGTGGGCAGTAATTCTAATGTCCTATCTCCTACTTTAATTTCTCTTCATTTTGTTCCTTTATTATAAAAATATTCCTGTCTCCGCTGGGCCTTTTCCAGAATATTTTCTGCGAGTTCTCTAAGTTTACCTAACCGAGTTTTTAACTACATAGTATACTGGAATACATTCCTTTCTTCATGAGACTCTTTCTCCCACGCCTCCCTGGTGATCTCAGGCAGGGTTTAGGGCTTATGCCTCAAAAGTAATTCAAAGGGCAAACATCCCAGACTACTCTGAATTTGATTTGGATCAGAAATAAAGCCATGGTAAGTAGTTGGTCCCAATTTCTCCCCTCCCCAGTAAGAATGTTTTTTAAGGTTAACTTTAATATCCCATTATACCGTTCTACCAACCCATTGGTTTGAGTGTGATAGACGGAGGTTCATAAATGCTTGATATTTAGTTGCTTACATATTCAAATCATTGGTTTTGATACAAAGGGAGTTCCTTGGTCAAGGAAGATTTCCTTTGGGAAGCCCATTTGAGAAAGACATTTGATTATACCACTGGCAATGATTTTGGTAGTGGTTTCTCTGAGAGGTACAGCTTCAGGATATTATGTGGCATAGTCCACTGTGACCAATACATATATATATCCTTTGCTAGAGACAATCAAAGGACCTGCAAGGTCTAGTCCTACCCATTCGACAGGTTTCCCTGTAATTAATTCTCTGTAGAGGAACATTAGGAAGTTGAGAAGATTCTTCTGTTGGCATATCTCACATTCCTGGCAGTATTTCTTAATATGGGTCAAGATCCCTGGCAAATAAAACTGGACTAATATGGCTTGAGCTGTTTTTTCAGCCCCAAAATGTCCTGACATAAGATGTGAGTGGGCAAAAGGAAAATTTGGTCATGAAAACTGAACTACTAACTGGGAAAACCTGTCCTTCTTCCCTATGCAATATTTTTTATCTGGAACAAAGAATACACCTGAGGATTGCTCCCCTCCCCTTCTCTAGCCTTCTGCATGCATTCTAGAGGGTAGGATCGTTTAATTGAGCGCCCTAAAATATTTGTCTAGCTCCTAAGGCTTTTGGATGACTAAAGCACTTTGTGAGGAGCCATTCCCTTTTTGTTTCTGTGTTCCCTTTTGAACTTTTGAGCTTTCATGGACGGTGGATTATCTATTACGTCTTGAAAGAAAGGTACTTCGCCCATCCTAGCCTGACCTTCACAGATGGTTTCTCTGAGATTCGTTAGAAATTGAGGGTTGTCAGTGTCCAAAATGACCTCTTATGGGAGACTATGAATTACCTCAACCTCTATCCCTGCCCCTTGGCCATCTATGCTTAGCACATTGACTTTTGCTAGTGGACAGGTTTTCTGGTCCCCATGAACACATTTGATACACACTTATCTATTAGGGATGATGTGTTTTGAAAGAACCAAGTCATCTTTAATAACAGATTTCTTACACTCATTTATGGTTAATCTGTAGACTCCCATAGTAATTGTGACCCAGCTCGTGGGTGTGATAAATAAGACGTGGCAAATAATGCACTTCCATTGGTTCTTCTTCACTCCTCTTATTCCGAAAGAATGGGTCAATGTGGCCCACTCCCCATATTCATAGCATTTTGGTCCTGTACGGTGGGGTGGGTCACTTTTTACAGGCCGTACCCCAGTCATCCCCTGTCAAGGAATGCTGTTTTTTTTTATTTCCGGCATTTCCAACCACAGGTTTTTGCCCTTTAGTGTAGTCCTGAGCGATCTTGGGGATTTGTGCCCTGGAATATGTGCTTGCCATCTTAATGGCATGTTCTAAACTCAACCCAGGATGTGATCTCCGCCATCTTTGTGTGGGTGGCGGTAGGGCTTCCAGGTATTGCTCTAAATATATTTTTGCCATTATTTCATCCCTTTAAGGTTCCTTGGGTTTAGGGCCCCAGTCAGCCACCTCTTTAAGTAAAATAATGTCCAAGCAGTATCACCTGAGAAACCACTTTCCTTACGGAAACGTAATAGATGCATCTCTTCATCGATGCCGAGTCTATCTATGACAACTCTCTTAATTTCATTGTAGGATGCCGTGCCAGTGGAATTGGGTGCCTAATATGCAATTTGGGCTTCTCCCACTAATAATGGAGCCAAATAATGTGGCTATCGTTCAACTGACCAGGCACTAGCTCAGGCAAATCTTTCAAAATTTAGTAGAAAGGCTTCAGGATCTTCGCCAGGGGTGAGCTTTGATAATGCAATGATGGGCCCCGCTGGTACAAGACCTCTGCTTTGAGCTAGCCGGGTGGCTAATTGCAAATGGCTCTCGGATACCTTATGTAACTGCTTGGCTTGATTCTTTAACATGTCCTGAAAAACATTATGCTCGGTTTCAGAGATTTTAATATAGAGTTCTAACACCTATTCCACTTTTGTTGACCTTCAGCTAGTCAATGCATGACATTCTCCAGCTTTTAGCAGAGTCAACCAATCCCACTTCTGACACCACATGTAGGTGGGGTCACGTTTGATTTAATGAAATCTCAGACCCACAATTGCTTTACACTCCTTTATTTGGATTCTACCATTTCCATCTTTAGTTATTCGGTAAAAGTCTTTTTTTTAAAACACATGGGTCGACTTAGCTTGCAAGAGTTAATGATCATATAATGCAATCTGGCTGAGTTCTCTTGCTTGGCCTGCCTCCCAGCTTGGACTTCCTTTTCCTTTTCTAGGTATGGGGTTTTCCCATCCGGAATCCATCAGAAAGAAACAAATGCACACAGGTAAGTATACTGAGCAACTGGATACTTCCCTACCTCTCTTTCCTTCTCCATTTCCTTTTTGTATATCTTGAATGTCAACTTTTTCTGTCTTCTATTATCTTTCCTCTATTCTTTTGGTTTCTAGGGTTGAGGTATACACTTTTGTTAATTCTTTTGGAACAGTTGTTCTCTATCCTCGTTTATCTAATGCTCTGAGTCCCTGCTGCTCAGTGCATTATAGGCCTTGTAAACACACTAACAGTGTGATTGACCACTTAGGGCTTGAAATTTGGACAATTATCATGTGACTGGCTCTGCACTGTCAATCATACTGTTAGTATTAGCACAGGCTGTACCAATGGCTTTGAAGCTAGAACGTATAGTACTCTGCAGGAGAGCTGAAGGCATCAATTTAATTCATCTATATTTATATATATCTACCTTTAACTATCTAATCATCTAGCATATCAATCTATATTGCCCTATCTATAGGTATTGTTCTGTCACTTTCTCTATCATTCTATATACATATCTATCTGTCTCCCTCTGTTCTCTTCTTTCTACCCCAATCTACCTCCATGTTTGGAGAAGACCAGAAGAGTTTCTTGGTTGTGAATCAGTGCTTGTTGGTTAATGATATCAATGGCTACAGCGAGGATGGTTAGCAATAGCATAGGATGTAGAGGTCATTCCTCTCTGTGATTAAGAGGCTATCGTCAACTATCAGAAGGGTGTCAGCCTTAGTACTGCAGTGTTGTCTGAAGTTGGGATTGTTGCCCTATAAGTGGTTATTCTTATTAATATAATTTTGCAGCAGAACAGAGACTATTTTTTTAAAGACTGTTAAAATAAAACGTAGCTGGGTGGTTAGTTATTAGTTGCTGTTAGAGATTATCTGGGTCTGGGGTAGAATCTTTTTAGCAGTGGAGGGTTTGTCTCGAGGAAGTGTTGACATAGTATGAGGGCATCTCTTTTGATGATTTTCCCAATGTTGGATGTTATAATGTCATCTTCAGACGTAGTGGAATTGAGGGAGCTGTGAATGTCAGTGAGAGAGAGAAGGTTAAAGGCTGACCACTTTGGAGTGTGACTGGGGGACTGGAAGCAACACAGATATTCATTTAGTATTGTCAATGGATGTTCAGATTTTGTTTATCTTCTGAATGAAGAAATGATTGATTTTATTACACTTGTCTACTATTTGAGGAATTGGTGGGTCTGAAGAGAGTTTTCTGCTGTTAGTCACTTAGAGGATGGCAGCCTGGCTTTTAAGTGACGTTCAGTCTACTGACAAGGAATATATATGCTGAACAGAGTGCTTTGAGACCCTCAGAGCCATTGGTCAGTCCTTTTTCTTTTCTTTGTAAGCAGGGGTTGTTGAGTGCTCTTGAAAGTACCATGGTGGTAAAAGTTTGATTTTGGAGGATCATGAATTCAGCAGTGTGTTAAAGTATATATGGTTTTTCAGGATGGTGTTGTATTTGTCGATGAGTATGTTGATATCTAGGGAAGGCTTATGTGAGTTGGAAAGGTTGATGAGTTCTTCTCGAGAGAGTCTGTAGGGAAGTATTGGAAGGAACAATATGTTTTTTCTCACATTGCTGTGGCAGGAAGAAAGGAGAAGTGGGACGCGAGGTTGAAAGTCCAGTCCAGATGTGTCAGGAAAATGCATTAGATTGAATGTGAGGTCATCATGAGATCAATAGTGTTTGCTTTGGAGTGGACAGTTTCACAGATGTGCTGCTTGATGGCCATGGTGTTGAGGAGTTTCTATGAGGTATTCTTTTATTTTCTTGGTGCTGAAGTCTTCAAAGAGATTGGAAACTCTAAAGAATGTCAAGTAGGGTATGTTTAATAGAGGTAAAGGTGATGACGTCTAAAATTTCTTTGGTGTAATTCTTGGTGCTAGATTAGTAGATGGAGGTGGCAGTCTAGGATACATAGAAGGAAAGTAGAAGGGGAGGAATTCGAATGGTTTGAGTGTTTACTAAGGGTGCACAGCCAGGTGAATTTATGAATGACAGCAAGTCTATCAATTGTCTTCTGTATGAGATCGGCACTCTATGGGCTGTGGGGATGAGGACATCAAATGTTTATGTTTATGTGGCTGTGTGGATGAGCCTTGTTTCAGTAATGAAGACGATAAAGAATGAATGTAGATTGATGCGTGGTTATGTCTCTGACGTCAGGTCATGCAGAACTGCCAAATGTGTGTTGATGAGCGTAAGGATTAACATGTGTTGTGTAGATTAGCTATATATGCTCAGGATTAGGATGTGGGTAAGATTCTAGAAGTTTGCCAAGTGAGTATTGTATGAGTATGTGTGGTCTTGATCTTGGTCTGAGTAGAGAAACAAGGCAAGGTGTATGGTTTGTGAGGCACATAGTGAGTGTGCTTTATGTGGAGGTAGGGGTTCTATCCTAAAACCATTCTCAATCTTCAAAAGAACCAGGAAGTACCCTTGTCCTTGAGACCCATTTACCATGCATGTTCTGGCAAAAGAAACCCAGGCAGTGGAAGTTTTAGAAGGTGGGCAAAGGAAGGAAGGAGTGAGTTGGTTGGAGGCTGGCTACCATGGCTTCCAGGATGTGTTTGCCCCTTATCACTGACTGGTCATATCTGCATGTGCGGGAAGGCTGGAAAGGGGAGGGAGCAAGCTGATTGTCTGTTGGAGAGTAGGAGTGGTGTCAGGCTGTCTTTGTAGCATCTGGGGGTGCCTGTGCTCCTTAGCAATTGCTAACTGACAGGAAAGTGAGGGAGTGACCTGGCTGAGACTGGCAATGGTGTCAATCTGATTTGGTGGCCTCAAGGTATCTTCTGACCCTAGAAGCATTGTATCTGTGTCCTGGGATTCTTACATGTCACCAAAAATGTGTGTGTGTGTGTAAAAACGGCGAACAAGGAGTAGGAGTAGGAGAGAAAGAAGGAGGGCGAACAAACGACACAGGGAAGAAACGCAAAGGACGGGGACGGGGGTCATGGAGGAACAAATAGAGGAACCCATGAAGACACCTGACCCAAAGTTGAAAAATGTCAATACAATCATCAATTTGGCAAAAATCGACCTAACCCTAGCAGAAGAACAGCTGCTTTCCTTGGGATTAACATACTGTCCAGAGTCCAATTTTGACTATACCCAAACTAGGGCAGATGTATATCAATTTATTCGAAAACTCAAATTGCGTAAATTCCACCAACTTCAATCTCAAACTCGGATTAGGCAAAGGCCATCTGTAGATGCACCAAGTACATCAAACTTGGTAGTGGGAGACTATGAACTGTTAACGGATCTACAGTCGTTGGATACTGGAATACAAATGTCTGACACAATCAATCCATCAAATTGGCAAAGGGGAGGCAATGGAAATATTCCATCTCAAATCTCTCAGGGCTCTGAATTGGTAATTTGGAAAAAACCAGATACCCCCTTTAAAAATAAATCTAAATTCACTCCGGTTACAGCCAAAGATTCTGTGGATGTATTCAATGAAATGGTAGTGGCGCAAATTAAGAAGCTAAATATGTCTATGAATAAAGAAAAAGAAAAATTACTGACCATGAAAGGAAATATGGACAATTAATGGCGAAATTGAGAATGGATGGAGACATCGTAATTCGAAATTCAGATAAAGGGGTAATTTAGTGCTGTGGCCCTTAACAGATTATATGATGGAAGCCAATAGCCAACTGAATAACACTGAATGCTATCGGAAAAGCACTCCCTCAAATACAAAATCATGCAAGACCAACTACATACTAAACTTTTAGCATGGAAGAGTTCAGGCCTTCTGAATTTGGAGGAATTTAAATACCTAAAAGGAGCATCCAAAAACCCCTGTAATATATTTCATTCCGAAAATTCACAAAAATATGGAGAAGCCACCAGGTAGGCCAATTATTTCGGCTTGCGATGGACCGCTAGAGAATCTATCAAAATATATAGATTACTTCCTGCAAGAGCACGTTAATAAACTGGAATCATATGTGCAGGACACCAGTGACTTTATACGAAAGATTCAGAACATAACTTGGCAGGAAGGGTACCTATTAATAACTCTAGATGTATCTTCTCTATATACATGTATACGCAATCGGGATGGTATGAAGGCAGTTGAATATTTTTTATCAAGAAGACCCATTGAATATCTGCATCACAACAGAATGCTATTGGACATGTTGATCTTTTGTCTGGAAAACAATTTCTTTCTATTTAACAAGCAGATGTTCCAACAAATACAGGGTGTTGCCATGGGAGCCAGCTTCTCCCCCAGTTATGCGTGCATGTTTATGGGCTGGTGGGAGGAGCTGGTCCTACGGAAGGAATATGATTCCATTTATGAGGGAAAAGTAATATCCTGGTTGCGATATATTGATGACTTGCTGATTATATGGAATGGAACTGTGAAAGAAGCTAATGATTTTATTACTTCTATCAATGTTAATAACGTGAATCTTGCATTTACATTTGATATAAGTGAAGAATGTGTTTCATTTTTAGATGTCAAAGTCAAAGTAGTAAGTAACATTTTAACAACTTCCTCTTCCGTAAAACGGCTGGCAACACCCTGTTGCATGCGTCAAGCTCGCATCCCCCACATTTAATCCATAGTATCCCCTATGGGGAGATGCTGCGGCTGCGCAGGATTTGCAGCAATACATTGGGGTTGGAAAAACATCAATCCGAAAGTAGAGAACGGTTTTTGCAGCGGGGTTATAGCTCTAGTGTAATTGAGACAGCCATCCGTAAATCTAGGGCAATGGCCAGAGAAGATCTTTTACTGTACAGGGACATGTCTCATAAGGTTAGTGAGATAGATTCAAACAATTCCAAAGAGCCAGTGAGATTAATCTTAACATATTGTCGACAGGAACGCCAATTACGCAAGATTATACATCGTAATTGGCACATAGTCAAAGAAGATCCTATTATAGGAAGTTCCCTCCCCGGATTCCCCTCTATCACATTTAGGAAATCAGTATCTATGGCAAATGTTTTGGTCAAGAGTAGTCCAGAAAATAAGAAAGTAGAAGGTTGGTTGACTGCTAGAAAAGGGTTCTTTAAATGTACTAATTGTAAGGCATGTACATATGGAGAGAACAGAACCACATACATGACGGCGTTCAATGATAAGCCCCACAACATTAAATTTCATCTGACTTGCAAGACTGAATTTGCAGTTTATGTCTTAGAATGTAGCTGTAATTTGGCTTACGTGGGGAGTACTAAGCTGCCGGTGCACAAACGGGTTTTACAGCATATTAGGGCAATTAACAATAATGACCCTAATTACCCGGTAGCACGACATTTTAAAGAACATCATAATAACAACCTCAAACATCTTAAATACTACGTCATAGATACTGTCCCGGTACAGAGAAGGGGTGGTGACAGAAAAGGGAAACTCAGAAGATTAGAAACCCATTATATTCTAGAGCTCGACACTAAACAGCCAGGGGGGCTTAATATGAGTGAGGATTTGTACACTTACTTATAGAACATCTAGGCCCCCTAATATTTCATTGATAACTCTAGAAATTGTGAATCAAAAAATATTTCCTTTTCAATGATAGATAACAGTATCAGTTTTAATAATCAGTCTCCGTATTTTTGTACATTTTGCACGTTTTGTACTTTTTCCTCACCGAACTTAATCATGAGCTTTTTGTATAATTTAATTTTATCCCTTTTAACATTTGGAAATGTATTTATTGTTATTTATTGAAAAATGGATGATATGTATATTTATAGAATGTATATGTATTTATTTAGAATTATTTATTTACATATGTATAAATGTATTTATGATTGTGGGAAACATTTGGAAATGAATACAAAAATACTCTTTGAGACATCAAAAATTCCTATACAAGCTTGATTTTGCACTTGCTGTTTTTGCACAGGAGAGAACATACAGTTGCTGTAAATAATGCCAATAGAGTAGAAGGTGTATTATACAGGCAACTAAACAATATAAGGTTTTTAGAAACATTTGCACTGTAGAATTGGAGATAAGGGCTCACCTAGCTCACTTTGCACTTTATAACTTATTGCACTTCATTAGCACTTTATCTTTTAACACTTTTCTTATTCCTTTTAACACTTTTCTTACTCCTTTTATTCAAGTCTGTTTTAAAGTATAGATCCATGTAAATAAAATCCAGACAATGGACATATAGCGCATTTATGCATTAAAAATTGATTTTCCAAGAAACAACATAAATGAATAGTTATTAACTATTCTTGTAATGGAGTTGTTTGGGTTTTGCATTTTAAAAATATGGAATGCTTTATGCATTTATGCATGTATTAAGAATCAAGATATTTGTTTCATAAATACTTTGTCTATGTCTATGGATCAATTACCATACTGTGACTTTAAAAAGGGAGTAGTCACAAAGCAATGTTGTCATGTGATCAAGGCAGGGATCTGCCAAAACGCGTCATGGCTGGCTGGCAGGGTATTCAACTAATAAATTAATTGCACCAAATCTGGGTCTACGCTCGTTCTTTCCTTCAGGAGAAGGTACTGGTAAACGAGTTTTGTGGCATATATATATATATATATATATATATATATATATATATATATATTCGAACCAATTCTGAACTCGATACAGATCAGACACCGACACATGGGAATCATTGCTATTTCATTCTTCCATTTATTTCAAAATTTCCGCTATGACGCGTTTCGGCATACCTGCCTTGTTCACATTGGCAGTCATCAAGAAACAGAATGCTTTATTTAAACAGAGTATTGTGGTCACATGACCCAATCTTGGATAGCTATGGAAGACAGACTCACATTGCTGCTTTTGAATTAGAAATATATACTTTCTCCTTACCAATGTTTTTCAGTCGTTTTTTTAAAACAAACCTAACCACAATTACATCATTGTCATTAGTACAAAAATCATTATAATTGCAACATCATATCTGTTGATTAAATACTTTAGACAATAATGTGTCAATGTAATGCTCATTTCCCATTACAACATGAGACGCTAAAATTTAGAACAAGTGCTCTACAACTTTCCACTTGTAATTAAATTCTCACAAATGGTACCTGCTAACTTTGCAGCCTGTACAATAAATTACATATCATTATTTTATACATTAAAGTCATATCAGTAAAAATCATGATGTTTAAAACCTTGATGTTAAAAAATCAATAGATATACACATTAGTAAAAGAGTAAAAATGTATTATACTTTTTCAGCAGCATCACAAATAAAGTGCAAGTGCAAATTTCATTACTCAATTTTTCATCAGAATTATTGTCCATTCTACTAATTTAAGAGGTGTTCTAAAATTATCTCCTTTTCATTTTCCACCAATTCCTCCACCAATATAAATCAAAATCCTATCTCATTTCAATATACAAGTAACCTCTTTCATAATGCAAATCTATTGCAGAACTTGAAAAGATAGATGTATTCAATTTTAATTAAAGTGCAAGTGCTTTACAGTACTTAGATAATAATCTTCTCTGCCCTCATTGTGCAAAATTTGCTTATGAAAGTGCAAGTGCTTTTATTTAAAAAAAATTGTTTCTTTTAAAAAATTATTTTAAACATTATTCTCATTGATTCTTGGTGGATTAATCATGATGTTTCTTAAATTCAACTTTAAAACACCTCATCCATTAAAGATTGTACTTTATAATCCCATTAAGTTACTTGATCTTACTGATCTGTCTTCCATTCTCTGTTCTGTATTAAAATTTATTTTAAAAACAATCTATATATATATATCATTCCTCGTGTTGCTTCTTCCGCCCCACTCGGCCCGTGATAAATGGAGCGTACTCCGGCGAAGCCCACCGGAAATTTTGTTTTTGCCAAGGTTCAAGTAATTACGCTCTCTCAGGACAGTCCAAATGCAGAGATTTTATTACCATTTACGCGTTTCGGGGAACACAGTCCCCTTGCTCACACACTGGGCAAAGGGTTACACCACCACACATATAGTAGATAGACATAGTCAAAGGACAATCCACTTCCCTAGATGGGAGAATTACTGCGGTAAAAACGGCATCCATTTTGTAATGGGTTACTTAACAGTCAGTATGGATACCAATTGCATATTTACATATTATTTCTTCATAATATTGGTTACATTCAACAATTATACAAACGTTTAATGTATATGTTTCTTAGTACCACATGCAAATATAGCCCAATCTAATAGAATTGACAAAGGCCAATCAACTACCTTGCATGGGAGAATTACTGCGATAAAGACGGCATCCATTTTGTAATGGGTTACTGTACAGTCAGGATGGATACCAATTGCATATTTACATATTATTTCTTCATAATATTGGTTGCATTCAACAGTTATATAAATGTTTAATGTATATGTTGCTTAGTACCGTATGTAAATCTAGCTCAATCTAATAGTCGGATTTACGGAATGTTCGGATACAAATTCCTATTCTATTATGAAATCCTGCCAAGCCCGAAAGTGGTATGAGAGAAAGAAAGATAGGGGTGTAATCGCTCTAGTGGCATATGCATCATACTATAGATCGGGTAATTCCCTATTGACATCTTAATTAAGTATAACATGGTATTCCTAAAATTAAAGATACTGGGAATATTTTTAAAGGTATTGCATGTTCCAGGCGCCAAGTGGCAAATTGGTCTCAGAAACAATGTCTCACCCGATCAGGGCCCCTAATCTTTCCAAACCACCATAGGTAGATTATGTTGTATCCTAATGTCAAGAATTTCTCAATGTGGATGTTTCCTATGTATAAGTGAAGACCAAAGTCGGTGGTGTACCAGACGTCAACAAATGGATATATAAAGTACTCTCTCACTAACCGTGTATACAGTGCATATATTGAGAAAACACAGTGAAGTAATATAGTGAAAATTGTGTCAAAAAATCATGTATTAAAAAATAGTGAATTATTCATTTTATCTTTAACCGTGTTGAGTGCTGATTCCTTGTGTTCTCAAAGAAAAGGGTAGGTGACCTCTACTGCTACATACAGGTAAGTGTAGGTCCCTTCCATTCCTCCTGTAAAATAAAAGAAAAGAATTGATGATTAAAAATAGGAACCAGCACAAGGTAAAAGTCTTCTATACACACACAAGGAAGTAAAGATACAGTGTACAAGCATAGATTTCAGGCCTACAGCTGTGTCTGGGTTATGATAATAGGGGGCTGGTGAAGACGCGGGTGCCTCTACTCATCCTGTAAGTGTATAATCAATTCCTCATCTTGATTATGGCCCCATGGGCTTCTTGTCTGTAAATCGATTATGTGCCATGATTCACGTTTCCTGAGGAGGAGCGTACGATTGCCCCCTCTTTTATTTGCTTGGACTTGCTCAATGATAAAGTATCTCAAAAGTGAACTGTTGGAAAGGTGATATTCCTCAAAGTGGCGTGCCACTGGATAGTGTTTGTCCTTGTTATGTATAGCCCGTAGGTGCTCCAGTATACGTTTTGTTGCTGCGAAAGTGGTGCTCCCTACATACCTCATCTTACAGGGGCATTCTAGCACGTAGATAACATAAGCAGAGCTACAGGTAAGAAATTGTTTAATGGTTTTTGTAGTGCTGGGTGTGTCGTATGTTTTAACCATAATGCTGGATTTGCACGCTTTGCAGTGTCCACAGGGACAAAATCCCTGTAGATTGTGATGATGTTCCCTCTGCTGTGTAGTGATGTCTCCTCGCACTAAAATGTCTCTGAGACATCTCCCTTTTCTGTAAGTTATCATGGGGCGATCCGGCAAGTCCTGTCCGATCACTGGATCACTTTTAAGGATGTTCCAGTTATCGTTCAGGATTTTCGCCACTTGTTTGGATTCTTCATTGTAGGTAAGAATAACTCTACTCACGTTGTTTTCTTTTTTCGCTGGCTTTTCTTGGAGGGTTAGATCTCTGCTTATTTGTTGTACTTTTTTGATGGCTTTTTTGATAACCCAATTGGGATAACCCCGTTCTTTAAATCTTTTCTGCATCGTCTTACTTTCTGATTCAAATGCTTCATTTGTGCTGCAGTTTCTTTTTGCTCTCAGCAGTTCCCCGAATGGAATACTCCATTTGAGTACATCTTGGTGGCTGCTGAGAGCATGGAGAAGACTGTTTCCTGCTGTACTCTTTCTGTGCAGCTTCGTGTTGAGTTTGTCACCGCCAGTTGTAACTACTACATCTAAAACCTCAATTGCTTCTCTGCTCATGTTGTATGTGAGTTTGATGTTGCAGTTGTTAGTATTCAGTAGTTCAATAAATCTGATGGCACTCTCCTCGCTACCTTTCCAAATAAGGAAAATATCATCTATGTAGCGGAGCCAAGTGGTAACGTGGCTCCACATCAGATGCATACTGGGTGCTTTACGTATTTCTTCCTCCCATGCCCCCAGAAACAGGTTGGCAAAGTTGGGGGCAAAGCATGTCCCCATTGCTGTGCCGAGTGTTTGTTTATAGATCTCATCGTTGAACATAAAAATGTTGTTAGTGAGACAGAATCTTATCATCTCAACTAACATATTTGTGTGTTCAAGGTACCTGATTGGTCTCTGGTCTAGAAAGTATTGGCAAGATCTTATCCCTAGATCGTGGTCAATAATAGTATACAATGCGTTCACATCCATTGTTATCAAAATAAGATCGTTTGCCCATTGTACATTTTGTATTTTTTTTCAAAAAGTCCTTAGTGTCTTTGACATGTGATGGTAGGTCTGTAACAAAGTTTCTGAGGAAGTAGTCAACGTATTTTGAGATGTTTTCGGTGACACTCCCAATGGAGGAAACAATGGGTCTCCCTGGTGGTGTGGTAGGATTCTTGTGTATTTTTGGGAGTAGGTAAAAGATAGGTAGTCTTGGGTAATCACGTTTCAAGTAACAAAATTCTTCCCAGTGTAATATGCCATTAGTTCTCCATCCATTTAGTTTTTCCCACATGGCTGTGATGGTTTGGTTATATTCACTGATGTCGCTTTTGGAGTGGAAATGTTTGTCTTCCAGTTGTCTCAATGCTTCTTGTATATACATTTCTTTGTCCCATATCACTATATTCCCTCCTTTGTCAGACGGGCAGATCACTATGGTGTCGTCTTTAGCCAGAGATTGTATTATTTCATTTTGAGTTTGAGATATATTCCAGTTAGTGGTTCTTTTATTCTTTTGTTCTCGGGTCTTGATGAGTTCGTGCATCATGGTATCATGGAATGTATCGATGTTATCGTGGGAAAGGTTGGGGTAGAATTTAGATTTGGGTTTAAAATCTGTTATGGTCGCTTGGTTGGTGATGATGTCCATACTTGCTAGTGTATTCGTTTCTAGACGAGTTTCGCTGAGATGATAAGATTCTGTCTCACTAACAACATTTTTATGTTCTACGATGAGATCTATAAACAAACACTCGGCACAGCAATGGGGACATGCTTTGCCCCCAGCTTTGCCAATCTGTTTCTGGGGGCATGGGAGGAAGAAATACGCAAAGCACCCAGTATGCATCTGATGTGGAGCCAGGTTACCACTTGGCTCCGCTACATAGATGATATTTTCCTTATTTGGAAAGTTGGCGAGGAGAGTGCCATCAGATTTATTGAACTACTGAATACTAACAACTGCAACATCAAACTCACATACAACATGGGCAGAGAAGCAATTGAGTTTTTAGATGTAGTAGTTACAGCTGACGGTGACAAACTCAACACGAAGCTGCACAGAAAGAGTACAGCAGGAAACAGCCTTCTCCATGCTCTCAGCAGCCACCCGGATGTACTCAAATGGAGTATTCCATTCGGAGAACTGCTGAGAGCAAAAAGAAACTGCAGCACAAACGAAGCATTTGAATCAGAAAGTAAGACGATGCAGAAAAGATTTAAAGAACGGGGTTATCCCAATTGGGTTATCAAAAAAGCCATCAAAAAAGTACAACAAATAAGCAGAGATCTAACCCTCCAAGAAAAGCCAGCGAAAAAAGAAAACAATGTGAGTAGAGTTATTCTTACCTACAATGAAGAATCCAAACAAGTGGCGAAAATCCTGAACGATAACTGGAACATCCTTAAAAGTGATCCAGTGATCGGACAGGACTTGCCGGCTCGCCCCATGATAACTTACAGAAAAGGGAGAAGTCTCAGAGACATTTTAGTGCGAGTAGACATCACTACACAGCAGAGGGAACATCATCACAATCTACAGGGATTTTTTCCCTGTGGACACTGCAAAGCGTGCAAATCCAGCATTATGGTTAAAACATACGACACACCCAGCACTACAAAACCATTAAACAATTTCTTACCTGTAGCTCTGCTTATGTTATCTACGTGCTAGAATGCCCTGCAAGATGAGGTATGAAGGGAGCACCACTTTCGCAGCAAAAAAACGTATATTGGAGCACCTACGGGCTATACATAACAAGGACAAACACTATCCAGTGGCACGCCACTTTGAGGAATATCACCTTTCCAACAGTTCACTTTTGAGATACTTTATCATTGAGCAAGTCCAAGCAAATAAAAGAGGGGGCAACCGTACGCTCCTCCTCAGGAAACGTGAATCATGGCACATAATTGATTTACAGACAAGAAGCCCATGGGGCCATAATCAAGATGAGGAATTGATTATACACTTACAGGATGAGTAGAGGCACCCGCGTCTTCACCAGCCCCCTATTATCATAACCCAGACTCACCCGGGAGGCACAGGCCTACCCTTTGTTCCCCCTGCCTCTGCTCCCTCATCTCCCTCTCTTCCCCTCCCAAAATGCCCCTCCCCCTATCGTGTCTTTCCGGCCTCTGGCCTCCACCCCCCCTCCCCACCCTGCACCTGCTCGATTCTCCAACATTTTCGCCGCCCCCCCAATCCCACTAAACCTACCCACCGCCCCCCTCTTAACCCACCTCTCTTACAACCTGGTCCACCGATCAACTTTCCTTACCTTCCCCCTTCCCTCCCCCATTCGCCTCATCCCTTTCCGCTCTTCCCCATCCCCCGTACCCTAAATTCTTCTCTTCCACCTCCCATCTATCCTCAACCCCACCTTCCTCTTCCCTTGCTTCCCAACCTTGTCTCCCTCCCTGACAATTCCTTCCTCGTCTCTCCCTCTGACCTTGCAGTCCCTTACTCCTCCCTCAGTTTCCCTTTAGTTAATTCCCCCCCACTCCAACTGCTACCTGTCCCCCTACATTCACCTTTCATAGCCTACAGTACCTGTCTTGCACCATCCTCTCCTTTCCCCCCATTCCTCTGGCCTTCCTCGGAACCCCCACCCTCCCCCCTTTACAGCCTCCTTTCCTCTAGTCTCCACGCACATTCGGACTTCATCTGACCCCCGCCCACCCCGCCCGGGTCAGTCTCGTCTCTCCTCTTCTCCCCTTACCTCTGGCCTGCATTTGCCCCCCCTCCTACTCCTCAACTTCCTCCTCATACGTATGCCCCCTTCTCTTCCCCTCTGTTCAACTCCAGTAAAAATATTTCTCTTCCCACCACTGTTTCACCATCCACTCCTACTGTCCACCAACTTTCCCCACCTTCTACCCTTGCGCCCCAACTCCCCACCCATTCCCCCACCCCTCCCCTCCCTCACCCTCTGCACTCCCTCCCTTATCCCGTTCCACCACCCCGCCCCGTCCTCCCTCACTCTCTGCACTCCCTCCCGTATCCTGCTCCTCCAGCCCGCCCCTGTCCTCCCTTACCTTCTGCACCACCGCCCTCAACTCGTTCCCCCACCCCTCCCCGTCCTCCCTCACTCTCTGCACTCCCTCCTTTATCCATCGAGCCACCAAACACGCCGTGCTCAGCTCTCTCTCTCTGGAAAATAAACTTGATTCTCTCATCTATTCCATTTCCCAGCTTGTAGCGTCCATCTCACGTTTAAGCGCCAAGTTGTCCCCTGTTCCTAACAACCTCCCGAGGAGTTCCTTGCTCCCGCGCCCCAATAAAACCAACCACTGTCTGACCTCTGCAGACATCACCAACTTACTGGCCAGCTTCAAGACCACCAACGTCACTCCCCCTCCGCCTTCCTCTCCTAATAATTCTACGCAGTTTCCTATTCAGATCATCTCCTCTGTCAGACCTCACCAACCTCCTCTTACCGGGCTCCCTCATTCAAGAATCTTATTCCTATCTCCCTGAACAACCCTAACACCCCCATCACCAAAACATCTGCGTCAGAGCTGCACTGTTTGCTCCACAACTGCAGATCTGCAATCAAACACAAAGTGGAAATCTCTGATACTATCATACACCAAAACCTTGACATGTTCTTCCTCACTGAGACCTGGTTTAATGACTCCTCTCATACTTTGTTTGATCTTCTGGTACCCACTGACTACTCTATCCTCAGAAATGACAGGGCAGACAAAATTGGGGGAGGTGTCGCTATCATCTTCAGAAACTCCCTTCAAATTAAAGCGTTCCCTACCACCCTCTTCCGTACATTCGAATGCCTTTCCCTAGAACTTCAAATACATCACGGCTCACCCTTTAGATTCCATGTCATCTACCACCCGCCTGGTTACTGCTCTTCATTTGTGGAGGAACTGACTGACTTCATCAGTGACCAATTCTCTCAAAGTGACAGACAGATCTTCCTGGGTGACTTTAATCTCCACTGGGGCTCTTTGGAAGACTCGGCTGCCAACAAGCTTGCCTCCTTTCTCTCAGCCAATGATCTCCTCCAACATTGCTCGGAAACCACACATTCCAAGGGCGCAATTCTGGACCTTGTCATATCCAAAGCAGACCTGCTGACTACTGCTCCTCCCATCCATGTAGACTGGTCTGACCACCTCCTCATTCCCTTCCGTTTTCACCTATCGCACGTTATAACTCTCGGCCAACCTAAAAGAGCTACTACCTGGTTCCGCAACACTAAGAACATTGATCTTGACACCTTTTGTGATTCCGCTATGCGGGCACTTCCTAGACTAGACCCTAGCGTGGATGTCAACGTTCTCACTTCTCAGTGCCTCTCAGTACTAACAGTCGAAATCGACATTGTCGCTCCTCTCCAAAGCAAAAGGAAAAGACCCACCCCTCAGCACCTTGGTTCAATAAAGCGCTCTACGATGAAAGGAAAAACCTTAGATTCCTGGAGAAACATTGGAGAAAATCTCGTTCCACCTCCAATCTCTCTTTTACGCTCAGCAAGATCCAAATATCACAACCACATCTTCCTTGAAAAAGCATCACATTTCAGATCCCTCCTTGACTCAGCCAAAAACAGACCCAAAAACTTTTCGACCTCATCAAAAACCCAAACTGTTCTCCCTAACCATTAAGCCTGAGGATTCCTCAAAGAAAGCAGCAGATTTCGCTATATTCTTCGATGAAAAGGTCAAAGCACTGGTGGATCAGGTCGTCCACCCCCCCCATTGAGGAGCGGAAATCCTTAGTTACCTGGCAGAACTTTGACGTCATCTCGGAAGATGACCTCCTCAAATGCATCCTCGAAACTAAACCCTCCAACCATTCTTCTGACCCCATCCCTAGCGACATCGCCATCGATTTCTACACCTATACTTTCTCTTACTGGACCAGGCTAGTCAATTTCTTCCTCAGTCATGGCTCCCTCCCGGTTGCCCTCAAATCAGGTCAGGTCACCCCTCTTCTAAAAAAACCCTCCACCGATGCGAACGACCTCAACAACTTCCGCCCTATCACCAAACTCCCTTTTCTTTCGAAAATCACCGAAAAATGTGTTGCGAAACAACTTTCCTCACATATTATGGACAATAACCTCCTCGACGTCTTCCAGTCGGGCTTCATCCAAAATTGCAGCACTGAAACAGCCCTGCTGCAAGTGATTGACGATGCGCTGCATATACTCGACTCTGGGGAATCATGTCTTCTGATTCTTCTAGACCTCTCTGCAGCCTTTGACACGGTTAATCATAGCACCCTCCTCAACACTCTTCAACAGAGAATGGGACTGGACGGCACAGTGCTCAAATGGTTTGCCTCTTTCCTCTCGGACAGATCCCAAATGATCAAGATAGGGAACAGTCTTTCATCTCCTGTGGCCGTAGGTCAAGGCGTCCCTCAAGGTTCTATCCTGGCACCCACCTTGTTTAATCTCTACCTGGAACCTTTAGGGAACCTCCTAAGCAACTCTGGGATCCTTTACCTTCTGTATGCAGACGACACGCAAATCTACCTTAAGGTGTCTTCCGCACACGATCTCTCCCTACTCAATTCTACTCTCAACTCCATTCACAACTGGATGTCAGCTCACCAACTCATTCTGAATCCCGCCAAAACTGAATTCCTCCTCCTCTCTACCTCTCTCTCACCTCCTCCTGTTCAATCTTGGATGGATCAGCTGAACCTACTCAACAACAAACCCATCATTGTCGACAGCGCTAAATCCCTAGGTGTCATTATTGACAAAAGACTCAACCTAATCTCCCACATCAACTCTATTGCTAAGAACACACGGTACCAGCTGCGCCTTCTTTGGGGGATCCGTCGGTTCTTCCCGGAGAAAGACTTAAAAACCCTGGTACAATCTCTGGTTCTCTCAAGACTGGATTATTGCAATTCTCTTCTGACGGGCCTACCCAAATCCCACCTCTCCCTCTCAAATCTATCCTCCATTCAGCAGCTCGCTTCATTTCAGGGTCTAAACGAAGCTGACCACGCCACTTCTATCCTGTCCTCTCTTCGATGGCTCCCGATCGAGGCAAGATCTATTTACAAAACTGCCTGCATCACACACAAAGCCTTACACACGTCCTCCCCTCGTTACCTGGCGAATAAATTGAAATTGTCCGGTGGCTCTCGCCCTTCTCGCAATGCGGAAAAGCTTCTGCTTGAGCCCCCGTCTTCAAAAGGGAAAGATCGATGGCTCAATCCTTCTCGGGCAATGCAGTGAGAATCTGGAACTCGCTTCCCCCACTGCTCCGTGCCACCTCCTCTACCCGGATCTTCAAAGCTGACCTCAAGTCTCTTCTCTTCCAAAGACACTTCCAGAACTAACACTTTCGTTCTCAGGCCCCTCTAGGAAGTTCGCTCGTCAGTGTAAATTTGTACATTTTCCTGTTCATTCCTCACCTTTGCGTGTTGTGTTGGATTTTATGTGCGTGTTCCCTTCATTTCAAGTCCCCTGTTGAATTCACGCCCTCTCTACTACCTCAAGGAAGTTCTTCCACTATAGGAAATTCTGTACTCCAAGCCTATAGAAGTGCCTTCCCAGTGTGTTACGAGTGACTGCCACTTACTGCAGTATTATACCTCTATTTGTATTTTTTACCCCATGTATCATGTATTTTGTACCCTTGTACCCCTGTTGAATTCACGCCCTCTCTACTACCTCAAGGAAGTTCTTCCACTATAGGAAACTCTGTACTCCAAGCCTATAGAAGTGCCTTCCCAGTGTGTTATGAATGACTGCCACTTCTGTAGTATTATACCTCTATGTGTATTTTGTACCCCATGTATCATGCACACCTGTCACTTTTTCCTCTTGGAACGTATACCTCTTTTTGTATCTGGTTTGTTTGTTATCTGCACAATTGTCACTTTTTCTCATGCAATGTAACGCTTGCTTTTGTGCTATGCTCACTGGTATCCTTCTCCTCATGTAATGTTACTGTTCCTATTGTGAAGCGCTCTGACACCCTCGGGTAAAGTCTGCGCTATATAAAAACGCATAAATAAATAAATAAATAAATAAATCTTTACTTCCTTGCGTGTGTGTATAGAAGACTTTTACCTTGTGCTGGTTCCTATTTTTTTATTTTTTTTTTTGATAATCAATTTTATTGACTTTATGAAAACAGCTAAGGAAAAACAATACCAGCCATTAGTACAGTTGTCAGTGCAAAGCGAAGACAGGAGAATAGTACACCAGCATACAGAGTCCGACATACAAGAAAAAGGTAGCATTGCACTCGCCCAAGTCCATAAGTGGCCTTCTGAGATGATCAGTCCTCTACCACCCGACCCATTTGCCCCACATTCTACGTAACTTCTTCGGGCAGCCTCTGGCCGCGTACATGGGCCGCTCCTGTGCAGCGCACCAATCCACCCCCCTGCGCCATAGTGGGCGCAGTCGAATTCAGCCAGTTGGCCGCAATGTCTCTTTTGGCCACCATCAGAGCCGTGTTTAGAAAAAGCTTCTCAACTCTAGAACCATCCATTCCCTCGGTAATGCCCAGGAGTATGTTCATTGGGCTAAGGGGAACCTCCCAACCCAGGACCTCAGTAAGTTCCCCTGTTATTGACTCCCAATAGAGCGTGATTGTGGGACAAAGCCATACCATGTGATAAAAATCGGCCTGGGGGTATCCGCAGCAGGGACAGGATGCATCAGGTCGGAGCCCAGCGCGATGAAGACGCAGCGGCGTGAGGTAGGCAGCGTGCAGATAGTATATTTGAACTACTTCGGAGCCTTGCTGAGGCTGTGACTGTTTTAGGGGCCATCAATGCATCCCTCCAATCAGCATCATCCAGGGATCCAAGCCAACCCTCCCATTTGTCCCTGAGGTGGGATAGGGAATTGGGGTTGTTATTTGTGAGGGAGCGATAAATGCGGGAGATCCCACCTTTCTCCAAGTTGCCAGTCATGACCTGGGCTTCCAGTGGACTATATTCGGGCAGGGAGGTGCCCTCTGAGATGTGAGAGTGGAGGGCATGGTGCAGCTCTAGGTAGCGGTAAAACTGGGAGGCGTTGAGGGAGTACCGGGTCTGCAGGTCCTGAAAGGTGCGTGTGTGGTTCCCGCCCCAAACATCCCCCCGTTGTGAAATCCCAATGAGATCCCATGCTCTAAAGCCGGAGAGAGTGGCGACGTCCCGGAGCCATGTTCCGCACCACAGTGGGGTATATCTGGTTAACTTACCCGACCAGTCGGTGTGATGCAGCGAGGCTCGCCAGGCCAGAAGCATCCCGCGCGTGGCCTCAGGTAAAGTTTGGGAGATGGCGTTCCCGTACAGCATCCCCTGAATGTTAGATAAACCCAAATTATGCAGTTCCAAGTGGTATGCCGGGTCCGACCAACCGCCATTAAACCAGTCATGTACGGCAAGGAGCCGAGTCACTAAGTAATAAAGATATAGGTTCGTCATTCCCAAGCCGCCATCAAAGGGCGGGATCCGGCAGTGGGCGAGGGCCAGCCTCGGCCTCCGACCTCCCCATAAGAATTTGGTGGCTAAGCCGTCCATCACTCGGAACCATGACCTCGAGAAGGAGAGGGGCGTGTTCTGAAGCATATAAAGGAATCTGGGCAGAATCATTATTTTAAAAAGGGCTATTCTGCCCATAGGGTTCAGTGGCAGCGTTTGCCATTTCAGGAGGTCAGCGCGAACCTGCTTCACCAGTGGGGTGACATTGAGGGACCAGGCGAGGTCGGGAAGGAGGGCCACCCAGATCCCTAGGTATCTGAAGGACTGCCGCCGAAGGGGTATCGACGACTGCCAATCGAAGCACTCTCTCGAAAGATGGAGAGGGACCAGGACCGATTTGGCCGAGTTCAATCGGAGGCCAGAGATTCGTTCAAAGAAATGTAGGGCCCGGAGGCACCGAGGTCCCGATCGAGCTGGATCTGACAAGAATATCAACACGTCGTCAGCGTAAAGGGCAATCTTATCCTCTTCCAAGCTGGGCCATCGCCATCCTGTGAGAAGCGGGTCAGCGCGGACAAGACATGCAAAGGGCTCCATCGCTAGCGCGAAAAGGAGGTGCGAAAGGGGGCACCCCTGCCTCGTGCCTCTCCTGATGGGGAAGGGGCGAGAAAGGGCTCCATTGACCATTACCTGAGCCCGTGGTTTACAGTTCAGCGTCTTGACCAGGTTGCGGAAGGGGATTCCAAAGCCCATCTCCGTCAACACTGCCTCTAGGTATCACCAGTCCACCGAATCGAATGCTTTCTCGAAGTCCACGAGAAGAAGAGATAGATAGGGGGTCAGTTGTTGCCGATTCGCGAGAGCGAGGTGGAGACGTCTAAGGCAGGGTCTGGTTCCCCGGGAGGGCATGAATCCGCACTGGTCTGGATGGACCAGCTTATCTAGATATGGACGTATGCGGTTAGCTAGGACCAAGGCAAATATTTTGAGCTCGGAATTAATGAGAGAGATGGGGTGGTAATCAGAGCAGTGGATCGAGGGAGGTTGAGACTTAGGAATCACCACGATGGTGGCCAGGTCCGTCTCGGGATGGAAAGAGCCGTGGTCAGCCGCTTCATGGCACACCTCTAAAAGGTGGGGAACCAGCGTGTCTCGATAGGATGCATAGAACTCCTGCAGGAGTCCGTCTGGCCCTGGTGTCTTACCCGCGGCCATGCGTGAAATGGCGTCATTGATTTCTTCTGGGGTAATCGGAAGGTCTAGCTCTTCTGCCTCGGATTCACTGAGCCGCGGAAGGGGGAGCTGTTCACGTTGGAGGAGTTCCGAGAGTAAGAGATTGGGAGGCCGCACAGAGTAGAGAGTAGCGTAGTATGTGGCGAAGCACTGGGCCACCGCCACGGGGGTCCGCTGGATCTCCCCGTGTGAGTGAATCACCTCAGGAATGATACGGTTGGCTATAGGGTAGGTGGCCAAACGATGCAAGAGCTTTCCATTTTTATCTCCCCACCCATATACTCACGCTACAGAGGACCTCCACAGCTGCTTCGCGGCCTCCAGGGAGGTCTGCTTGATCTCGTCCCTCAGAAACGCTAGTTTCCGATCCTGGGCCTCAGTGCTCTCCTCCGGAGGTTGAGCTTCAAGCAGGACAGCCTGGGCCTCCAGAAGTGTGAGCCGGGAGTCCTGCTTCGTACGCTGGAGTTTGAGTTGGCCTTTAGCAAAGCCCCGGGTGGTGGTCTTACAGGCCTCCCATAGGGTGCCAGGAGAGGAAACCGAGCCCTGGTTAGTGGAGAAGTAATGACGAAGCTCGCCTCCTATCTGTTTCCGGAACTCTTTGTCCTGGAGGAACCAGGCGTTTAGCCGCCAGATCGGGCGCGAAGACGCCGGGAGGTTGCCCAACTGCATAGTCACTGGGGAGTGGTCTGATAAGCCCCTGGGAAGGATGGTGATGGCCTGAATTGCTCGACAGTCCAAGGCCGGCAGGAAGATATAATCCAGCCTGGCATGTGTGTGGTGGGAGGCCGATGTATGGGTGTACATTCGAGAGGTCGGGTGCCAGAGCCTCCAGGCATCTCCGAAGCCAAAAGAAGCAGCCCAATTCAATAGGAGAGTAGACTGAGCAACTCGGGAGACGGAAGGGGCCGCAGCAGTGTCAAGGCCGGGGTCCATAGCCGCGTTGAAGTCCCCCCCAACGACAGTCGTTCCCGGAGGCAGGTCAGCTTCTAGTGTGGTGAGACGCTGAAGTGTGGAGGACAGCAAAGAGGGAGGGAGTACACAGCGACTAGGTTCAGGGGCCGGTCCCCAATGTTCCCTTCCAAGATGACGAAGCAGCCCTCAGAGTCATGTATTACTTTACGCGCCACAAATTGAAGAGCGCGGCGTATCAGGACAGCCACCCCTCGTGATCCTCGGGTAAAGCCAGAGTGCCAGATTCCACCATAACCATAGCGCGCTAGGAAGGGGCAGTGATTGCCTACCAGGTGGGTCTCCTGGAGCATCAGTATGTCCACAGTGTGCCGCTGGGCATATCGCAGGACCGCAGTGCGCTTGACCTTATCTAAGAAGCCGTTAACATTCCAGGACATGATGTGGAGTGATGCCATCCCGGTATAACTGTCACACAAGAAAAGAGCCACGGGTCCGGATTGGAAGGAGGTTAATTAACTGTCTGAGTGTGCTCTGCCATACAAGACGGGGGGTTTCCCTTTTCAGGACGGTTCCCCTCACACACCAGAGGTGTCATGCTTCATCATGGGGGTGCTTCCTCACGCGAAAGACCTAGTCTTCGCATGGGCTACAACCCCCTCTCTACGAGGGAGGAGCTCAGGGATGTTTTTATTGAGTCAGGCGGGGTGTACTAAACCCCTATGTGATCTTGGCGTGTGTGTAAAAAAGGGTGCAGTGCTGTGATGTGAAAGTTTAAAACTGGCTACAGGGTTAGCTATATTGTAACTTTATTCAGCTACCCGGTGTCAGGATTAAAACCAGTGAAGAGCTGGTAACACAAGTGCCGACATTAGAGACAGATGTGTAGATCACTAGACCAACATGTTTCGGCCAGAAGGACCTAAGTAGTGTTGCGGCCTTCTTCAGGGTCAGTTAGTTCAGCTACTGCAGAGGTTAAGTGCAAATACGTGAAAAAAACATGAAAAACACATGAATATATCAAAAGTATGATACTGAATTAAATTAAATCCAGTACTTGTATAGCGCACGAATCACCCCCGAAGGGGTATCTCGGCGCTGGGGGCCGTTGGGAAGATTAAGCGAGCTATTGCCCAGAGTCGCATGGTGCTGGGCAGACCCCTGCCGCCGGAGCCAGGGTTCGAACCGTGATCCCCAGCGTCCAGCGTCAGTCGCCCTAGCCGCGGCGCCACACCTCTCCCGCCAGTAGTATTGACTGTTCAGTATGTACTGCAGCCCGGACGTGCTCGTTGGCAAGAATCCACGACTCTGTGGTTTTGGTGCACGTACCACATGGCTAATATGCCGGGACAGATGTAGTGAATTGCACAACCCACCGTGGTTGTATGCAGTACATACTGAACAGTCAATACTACTGGTTCAGTATCATACTTTTGATTTATTCACGTGTTTTTCATGTTTTTTTCACGTATTTGCCCATGTCCTCAGGGGTGTCAAAGAAGAAGGTTCTATTGGAAAACACAACTCGCAGGCGAGCCGGGAAGAGGAGCCTGTATTGTATGTTAAGAGCGCGCAGCTTCTGCTTGACTTCCCCAAACAATCGGTGCTGACCCTGGACCTCACGAGTGTAGTCGGGGAAGATCATGATCATTTGACTTTCATATTTAAGGCGTTGCTGCTTACGGGTTTCGGCCAGAATAGAGTCGCGGTCTTTAAAATTGAGGATCCGTATTATGATCGGTCTGTGAGGTGCCCCCGGCGGCGGCTTAGGAGCAAGTGAGCGGTGTGCCCGTTCGATCGCGAACCATGGGGAGAGGGCGCCCTCGGGCATCCATGAGCGCAATCACCGCTCCACGAAGTCTGCCGCCCGGCCCTGCTCCGCACCCTCCGGGAATCCCACCAAGCGAAGGTTGTTGCGACGGGACCTATTTTCGGCATCCTCTGCCCGCCGATGAAGCTCCTGGGTGTGACACTGGAGACAGGCGACTTGACCTTTGAGCTGTTGGACCTCATCCTCCACGGTGGATATGCGGGATAAGAGTCACATCAACCCGGACTTCGGCAATCTTGCCCTCCACCGAAGATTGCGAGGCATGGATAGCCTGAAGGATGGTGGACAGGTCCGCAGCGGGTGGGGCATCTTTGTCCATGGTTCCCCCAGTCGCCCCCGAGTCTGTGGTAGTGAATCGGTCTATTTTAGTCTGGGTGACAGGGGTTTTGGTTGGCTTGTCTCTACCCATGGCCTTCGCCCAGCAAGGCAGGAGGTCCCAAACGTGTCCCCGGCAGTCAATGGGGAGGAAGGAAGAACGGAGGAGGGAGGGGGGGAGAAAGGCCGGACCGGTTCCCTTCTCTCCACTGGCCGGTCAAAGGATACCACTCCCCCCCGGCAGGGTCATCCGCACCCCTGCTCGAAACTCAGACATGTGGAGTCCCAGGAGTCAGGACCAAGTCCAAGGGATGGCTCAGGTAAGGGAATGGAGCACAACCCCTGGACGTGCATGGAGAGGGCCAGCCGGAGGGCAGGGGGCAGAAAGACCAACAAGGCTGCTCACCGGTGCCACCCAATGCGGTGGCTGAACGTCCCCCAAAGCAGCTCTGGCCACCCCCAGACACCGGATCCACAGCGGCCCACAAGATCGGAGGCAGCCACGCCGCACGGCACCACTGTTTGAATTAGCCGGCAAGGTACTCCCCACACGTCACCAGCGCGCCAGAGAGGGGAGCATGGGGGGTGACATGAGCTGGCGGGCCCGGTCCACTGTACCCGTCCGGCGGGCACAAGAAACCCCGCACCTCCAGAGCCTTAGGTCAGGAGGAGGGTGGGAGATGCCTCCACCTGGAAGGAGATGGACCCCCCCTTTGCCCGCATTGACGGCTGAACCTCCACCACCCAGGGACGGCCAGCCACGGCAGCAGAACAAGGTTAATGGGCGACCCCGCTCCTCACCTCCACAGTCCACCGTGTGCTGTAATACTGTAGTCCTCCGGAGGGCCTCGTTGCTGGGAGGGGGGCCTACATCTAGTCCGGTCCTCAGAGGCTGCCGCAGGGGGGAGAGAAGGGCCTCACATCCCCCGCTGCTGTCCGTCCGACAGCCGAGGGCACCGCAAACTCAGGAGCACCCAGTTGGCGCACGGCACGGCCCAAGGAGTCCAGACCCAGGGCCCGGATCCAACACCCAGCCAGGAGCCAAAGCGAGCTCCGCAAGGCCAACTCACCAGATGGCGCCGGGGCAGAAGCACCTCCCCGCCCTGCCGCCCGATCGACGGCCGATCGTGCGGCTGAAGATAGCAGCGTCCCTCTCCGATGCGCAGCAAGATGTCACGAGGGGGACACAGGGCCTCACACCCCCCCGCCGCTGTCCGACCGACAGCCGAGAACACCACAGGCTCCACTGCGCTCAGCCGGTGAACGAGCCCAGCCCCCAGAGCCGCCACCTCCAGATCCAGGGCCCAAGACCGGTACCCAGGCAGGGCCAAGGCAAGTACCGCTCAGGCAGAGCACCCGCGGGGGGGCCGGGGCCGAAGCACCACACCGCGCTGCCGTCCGACCGACGGCCGATCGTACGTCCCGGGTCAGCAGCACCACAGGAGCCGCCTCTGATGCGCGGCGTGCAGGGCCTCCCTAGGCCGCCCCCAGTGTCCCAAGTCTGTCAGGCACAGACCGGTGCTGAGGGGGGGAGCGGCACTGCAGGTCCAACGAGGATGGCGCCAGCAGCCCTTCAGGGACCCACCTCTCGCACGGCACTGCGTGCAGCTCCGGAGACCAGGGCTCAGACAGATCGGGAGCTCATCGCCGCGGGCCGCCATCTTAGGTTCGCCGCGAGGCAGGGCTCCCGCAGCAAGGACTGTCTGTGGTGCCTAAATGATCCCAATACCGCCGCCGAAAGGGGCTCCGCAGCTTGGGGCAGTCAGGCAGTCCGATCTCGGATTTAAGAGTTCCCGGATGGTGGCAGATTAGGAGCGGATGACGGAGGGGTCCAGAGCACTCCTAAGGTGCGACCGCCATCTTGACGCTCCTGGCCACGCCCCCCGGTTCCTATTTTTAATCTTCAATTCTTTTCTTTTATTTTACAGGAGGAAAGGAAGGGACCTACACTTACCTGTATGTAGCAGTAGAGGTCACCTACCCTTTTCTTCAAGAATACGAGGAATCAGCACTCGACACGGTTAAAGATAAGATGAATAATTCACTATTTTTTAATACATGATTTTTTGACACAATTTTTACTATATTACTTCACTATGTTTTCTCGATATATGCACTGTATACACGGTGGTGAGAGAGTTCTTTATATATCCATTTGTTGACGTCTGGTACACCACCGACTTTGGTCTTCACTTATACATAGGAAACATCCACATTGAGAAATTCTTGACATTAGGATACAACATAATCTACCTATGGTGGTTTGGAAAGATTAGGGGCCCTGATCGGGTGAGACATTGTTTCTGAGACCAATTTGCCACTTGGCGCCTGGAACATGCAATACCTTTAAACATATTCCCAGTATCTTTAATTTTAGGAATACCATGTTATACTTAATTAAGATGTCCAATAGGGAATTACCCGATCTATAGTATGATGCATATGCCACTAGAGCGATTACACCCCCTATCTTTCTATCTCTCATACCACTTTCGGGCTTGGCAGGATTTCATAATAGAATAGGAATTTGTATCCGAACATTCCGTAAATCCGACTATTAGATTGAGCTAGATTTACATACGGTACTAAGCAACATATACATTAAACGTTTGTATAACTGTTGAATGTAACCAATATTATGAAGAAATAATATGTAAATATGCAATTGGTATCCATACTGACTGTACAGTAACCCATTACAAAATGGATGCCGTCTTTATCGCAGTAATTCTCCCATGCAAGGTAGTTGATTGGCCTTTGTCAATTCTATTAGATTGGGCTATAGTTGCATGTGGTACTAAGAAACATATACATAAAAAGTTTGTATAACTGTTTAATGTAACCAATATTATGAAGAAATAATATGTAAATATGCAATTGGTATCCATACTGACTGTTAAGTAACCCATTACAAAATGGATGCCGTTTTTACCGCAGTAATTCTCCCATCTAGGGAAGTGGATTGTCCTTCGACTATGTCTATCTACTATATGTGTGGTGGTGTAACCCTTTGCCCAGTGTGTGAGCAAGGGGACTGTGTTCCCCGAAACGCGTAACTGGTAATAAAATCTTTGCATTTGGACTGTCCTGAGAGAGCGTAATTACTTGGACCTTGGCAAAAAAAAAAAATATATATATATATATATATATAAATATATATATATATATACACCAAACACCACTCTCAGCACCTCCTTCCGGCGAACTGCGAGAAACGGACCACCAGGATAATTTCGGCAACTTGTTGTTTTATTATTCTCACTCCTCAATCTCCATGACGCGTTTCGGGCATCAAGTGCCCTTGATCACATAAAGAGAGTGCAGTACGCCATACATTTTATATGCTCAGTGAAAACACCCACGTGACAATCGGGTTGCTTCGGAGTCTAGAGCCAAGGACATTGTCTGTAAGGACAATAGGCCAATTTTTCTTGAGTATATGTTTCACAAACAGATACAACCATGTTAAGATGGCCACCATATTATTTAGGTTTCATCAATTGTCCTTTTTTGATGTTTATCACGTAGTATGAATTGTCCTTTCACTATGTTTTCACATATGGTTTAAAATGTTGGTTACTGCTTAGCCGTTTAGCGTGATCAAGGCGTAAGCTGAAACGCGTTGCTGGTGCAGTCAGTAAATCTCCTACACTGCAAACTTTCAAAGTGTCCTTGTATTCTTTTGGGAAAGTCCGAGGAATCGTGTGTGGATATTGCAGGGTTTCCGATACCCTGAACAAGGACCGCCCTACTTGACAGCCTCTGCATTTATCAGACTCTCTGGGAAATATATATATATATATATATATATATATATATATATATATATATATATATATATGCACCAAACACCACTCTCAGCACCTCCTTCCGGCGAACTGCGAGAAACGGACCACCAGGATAATTTCGGCAACTTGTTGTTTTATTATTCTCACTCCTCAATCTCCATGACGCGTTTCGGGCATCAAGTGCCCTTGATCACATAAAGAGAGTGCAGTACGCCATACATTTTATATGCTCAGTGAAAACACCCACGTGACCATAAACAAAGAGAAAACACTTTCGTTTTAAGATCGCTCATTCACATATGTATAATCTTGCCATATACTTAATTATAAAACATTTTGTGGGTATATTTAAATACTTTATCATTGTAATTTCAATTAACCCAACAATTATATTTATGTGCAATGAGTAAATAAATAAATAAATACATTATTCATTAAATATTTAAATATGCATAAATAATTAAAATATACATATTATCACACAAATATAAAAGCAAATATAAATACTTATGTGCAAAACATTAGAGACATATTTATATGTTAATATTTCAGCATAAATGCTCATGCCTTATCCACATTTACTATGCAATTCTTTCCTACCTGCTTAAATGCTATTGTATTAAGCGTTTTTCAAACCTATGAATTCTTTAATTTTTATACTTAGGCATATATATATATATAAGGTATTTCTATGTTTTTTCTTAGTTGTTTCTGAGCAATAATTTCTAATTTAAAGTGCTTTTTGTAAATCCTGTGCAAAAATGGTGTTATTTGGAAGATAAAGTGCATAGTGCTTTATATATAAATAAATAACTCAAAAAGTGTTAATGCTTGTGCTATTTTCCTAATAATACTCAATCGGATGTTAAAAAGCATTTTATAATATCTATTTACAATTTTGTTCGCAGCGGATGAGTTTTTATCAAACCCTATTTTAAATGTCGCTGTATTTGCAACTATGTAATCATTATTGATCTTAATTTGATATATAAAGTGAGGACAGTGCATCTCATAAATGTATTGGAATGAAATCTATAATTTACAGTTCTAAAAAACTATATGTTAATAATTAATTAGAAATCTATAGACTACACTCAATCAATCCATATATAAATCAGCTACAGAAAGGTGTGCATATCTTCAGTATTATTCAATCCATTAGGTGTATTGCTGTCGAGTTCTAAAATAAATCTTGTTTCTAGTTGTCTCAACAGTCGCTCCCTGTTTCCCCCTCTACGTAGGACTGGGATCGCATCAATGACATAGTATGTTAGGCATTTAACATCTCTATTGTGGGCTTCTTTAAAGTGTCGAGCTACCGGGTAGGACGGATCACTATTAACGATTGCCCTTAGGTGCTGTAATATTCTGACATGCACCTGCAGCTTAGTACTTCCCACATATCTAAGCCCACAGGTGCATGTCAGAACGTAAACCGCATGATCCGTCCTGCAATTATAATTACCTCTGATGGCAATCTCATTCTGCCTAAATGGAGTCATATAGTTAGTAGTGTTGACTCCAAACTTGCAGGCTCGACATGATGAGCATTTGAAGAAGCCTTGCCTGGGTTTTAGCCATGTGCCACTGATGCCTAACTCTGGACTGTTTTTAGCTAATCTTGACCCCATGGAATGTGTTTTTCTGAATGTGACAATCGGGTTGCTTGGGAGTCTAGAGCCAAGGACATTGTCTGTAAGGACAATAGGCCAATTTTTCTTGATTATAGCCCTTATTTTCCTATCTTGTAGACTGTATGTTGTTATCAGTCTTGGTGTCTTTTCTTCTTCCTCAGCAGGAATTCCACCCTTCTCCTCTGTTTGTGAAAGCAGTGATATTCTCGTTCGTTTTTCAGCTTTATCTACTGCCTCAGTCAGTATCCTATCACTATAGCCTCTTCTTTTTAATCTTATGAGGGCCTCTTGTTTGCAGCTCTCGAAATCCTTCGATGAGCTGCAAATACGTTTCAATCTTAAAATTTCACCATATGGGATACTGCTGACAAGGTGCTTTGGATGCGCACTAGTTGCATGTAATGTTGCATTCCCTGCTGTCGGTTTCCTATACAAGGTAGTTGCCAATTTTCCTTCACTGATATATACACTTACATCTAAAAATTCAATTTTAGAGGTACTTATCTGTGATGTAAAATTCAGATTCATAGAGTTGACATTAATTGTTTCAACAAAATGCCTAGCACTCTCCATGTCACCATTCCATACAAGAAAAACATCATCGATGTAACGTAACCAATGAATAATTTTTTGGGCAAAGAGCTCATGGTGCTGCTTCATGAGGACCTGTTCCTCCCAGTAGCATACGTGCAAACAAGCATAGCTAGGAGAGAAACAGGCCCCCATAGCTACTCCTCGTATCTGTCTATAAGTATCTTTCCCGAACAGAAAATAATTATTATGCAAACACCTCGAAATAAGGGAAAGTAACATCTTGCTGTGTTGATGATATTCACACGGCCTGGTACTCAGGAAATGCCTGACAGCATTAATGCCTGTCGTATGGTCAATGCTTGTGTACAGGGACTCTATGTCCAATGAGATTAATATCAAATTGTCTGTCCATATAACGTCACTAAGCTTGATTAAAAAGTCTCCTGTATCTTTCACATATGAGGGCAATTTTTTAACCAGATCTTGCAAAAAGTAGTCCACATATTTCCCCACATGTTCTGCCATGTTTATAGCAGAAATTATAGGGCGTCCTGGTATTGGCGTGACATTTTTATGGACTTTTGGTATAAAATATATATACGGAAGAACAGGGAATTCATTGTACATGTATTGATATTCTCCTGATGAAATCAGTCCTTCTCGTTTCCAATGTTGCAGATCTTTTTTTATAGTGTCCTTTGCTTTGTTATATTCCCTCATAGTGGTCTTCTCGTAGCATTGCCCATTATTTCGCTGTCTCATGCCTTCTTGTACATAGTCTTTTTTAGGCCACAATACAATATTTCCACCCTTGTCCGATTTTTTGACAACAATTTCCACATCTTTACCCAATTTTTTCATTAGATTATCATATTGTGTTTTATTGTATTGCTTCTTCCATTTTTTATGGTTTACTTGATGATGCAAATTCTTAATATCATCGGTCACCCTTTCATGAAAGATGTCGACAGCATCTTTCGGCATAACAGGCAAAAATGTGGATTTGGGTTTATAAGGACTTTCATCTGCCCCTTGTTGCAATAAATTTATTTTTTGTAATCTGCTTTGAGTGGAGTCCACAACGTCTTGTTCCTGACAGGCCCCATTAGATTCATTTCTTAGATCATGCAGAGTTAACAGTGTAGGTATATCTGAAACCTGAAGCTTTTGGAGTTTACTGGTTTCAGCCATTTGCGCCGTTTTTGCCTTGTCCAGACCTGTTTTTATGGTAAAGAACTTTTTTAATTTCAATTTGCGTATGAAGCAGAATACGTCAATTCTTGTACTTGCATAATTAAAATTACTTTCAGGACAGAAATTCAGCCCTAATGCAAGTAATTGTTCTTCAGTCTTAGTTAATGTAGTGGACGAAAGGTTAATTATAATTTTATCTTCTGTTGTCACTTACTGCGCCATTGATTCTTTTTCTTTGGCCTTCCGTTGCCGCTTTCTACGCCTTGCCCTTCTGATTGTATTCCGCCTTTTTCTATTGGTTTCTTTTCGTTTCTCGGTCTCAAGGTCTGCCTGCGTTCCACCACTAAAAAATCAACCTCTTCTCCCAGGCTGAGTATCGTTTTGTTTATTGGGTTTTCCAGACTTTGACCTTCCATACTGGATTCACTCGTTAATGACTCAGTGTCAGTACTTGATGCTTCTGCCTCATTATTGGATACTTGCGCATTTCTGGCAACACTTTGTTTCATTTTGTCAGTAAATTTCAATTTTTTAGCGTTCTCATATTTACGAGCAAATGTGTATATTTGGCCTTGCTCGTAATCTGCCTGATCACGCGCAAATTTATGTACCTTTCTGACTTTCATTTTTTCTTCATGTTTCTTTAAACGCTCTGTTATTTCATTTCTTTTTGTCGCAATGAAATCTTTTTGGTCCGATTTACTTAATTTCTCGTTGATTGCTTCAATCTCCACTAGCAAGGCTTGACGATCTATCTCGGCATATTTAATTAAAATCTGTACCAAATTTATCGAGGCCACTAAGTTACTTTCACCCCATTCCCTAAGCATGTTGGGATTGGGGTTGTCGAAGCTTGGGGCAAGGAGTATCCTCAGTCCTCGAGGGACTCTTCCAACCTCCACGTACTTTGTCAAACATTTATGCTCCCACCATTTTGTTATCTCGTTCTTCATTTTCTTCTCTAGATCTTTTAAAAGAGATTTAATGTCACTGTCTTGATTTATATCGGTTGCTCTTACATTTTGGGCGTTTGCATTTACTTTCGGCAGGTTGTTGAAAAGCTCATCCGCTGCTGCCTCTCGTTCGCGTACTGCGTCTGCGGACATTATGAGGGATTTATATGTGAGTTTAAGCTTCGCGGTTTGCGTGCTTTTATTGCTTTGCCAATTATCCTTTCTCCCCACCTACGTGTGTGCCGTATCACTCACCAGCTCCGATTACGCTCATTCGCGGGTCCTCCGACCCGGCCATCGACGTCCTCTTGCTGGAATACACAGTCTCGGCTCTCGTAGGGGGTCACAGCCAATTTTCCTTCCGGACTTCAAACTTGATTAGGTTGCGGGCTGCTTCCTACTTGGAGGGAGGGGTCCGTTTGCCGGAAGCAACATTACTTCCGTATATTGATGCACCAAACACCATTCTCAGCACCTCCTTCCGGCGAACTGCGAGAAACGGACCACTTGGATAATTTCGGCAACTTGTTGTTTTATTATTCTCACTCCTCAATCTCCATGACGCGTTTCGGGCATCAAGTGCCCTTGATCACATAAAGAGAGTGCAGTACGCCATACATTTTAAATTCTCAGTGAAAACACCCACGTGACCATAAACAAAGAGAAAACACTTTCGTTTTAAGATCGCTCGTACACATATGTATAATCTTGCCATATACTGAATTATAAAACATTTTGTGGGTATATTTAAATACTTTATCATTGTAATTTCAATTAACCCAACAATTATATTTATGTGCAATGAGTAAATAAATAAATAAATAAATTATTCATTAAATATTTAAATATGCATAAATAATTAAAATATACATATTATCACACAAATATAAAAGCAAATATAAATACTTATGTGCATAACATTAGAGACATATTTATATGTTAATATTTCAGCATAAATGCTCATGCCTTATCCACATTTACTATGCAATTCTTTCCTACCTGCTTAAATGCTATTGTATTAAGCGTTTTTCAAACCTATGAATTCTTTAATTTTTATAATTAGGCATATATATATATATAAGGCTTTTCTAGGTTTTTTCTTAGTTGTTTCTGAGCAATAATTTCTAATTTAAAGTGCTTTCTGTAAATCCTGTGCAAAAATTGTGTTATTTGTAAGATAAAGTGCATAGTGCTTTATATATAAATAAATAACCCAAAAAGTGTTAATGCTTGTGCTATTTTCCTAATAATACTATATATAATAATATACTCAATCGGATGTTAAAAAGCATTTTATAATATCTATTTACAATTTTGTTCGCAGCGGATGAGTTTTTATCAAACCCTATTTTAAATGTCGCTGTATTTGCAACTATGTAATCATTATTGATCTTAATTTGATATATAAAGTGAGGACAGTGCATCTCATAAATGTATTGGAATGAAATCTATAATTTACAGTTCTAAAAAACTATATGTTAATAATTAATTAGAAATCTATAGACTACACTCAATCAATCCATATATAAATCAACTACAGAAAGGTGTGCATATCTTCAGTATTATTCAATCCATTAGGTGTCTTGCTGTCGAGTTCTAAAATAAATCTTGTTTCTAGTTGTCTCAACAGTCGCTCCCTGTTTCCCCCTCTACGTAGGACTGGGATCGCATCAATGACATAGTATGTTAGGCATTTAACATCTCTATTGTGGGCTTCTTTAAAGTGTCGAGCTACCGGGTAGGACGGATCACTACATAGATATATACATACACTCCAATGCTCACCAGACTATGGATGCTTGTTTCGCCTCTTTCAAATGTACTTTGAAAAGTCAGGCAAGAAACGTAGAAAAATGAACACTATGTAGAAACATGATGATTCTCTGATCTCTCCAAAGAGTCATTATGTTTTATGAAGTGTACAGATAAGGTAGATTGGGATGTTGTAGCTCAGTTGTTTGCCTTACTCTTAGATTTCAAATTTGTATCTCTGCCAGTGCTTTGAGCAAGTTTGTATACACTGTGGCTTGCATGCAATATGTGGTGTACAGAGGTAATATTCAGATATTCTCTATGGCAATAGCTGTAACACAAATGACACAGGTGATGCCTACTTTGTGACATCTGTACATGCAAGAGTAATGTGCTACAGTTACTGGCATTGGAACCCTGAGCAGACCCAGGTGCTTAAGGAGCCCAAACATATTTCATCCCTTTGAGCATCTGTTTCTTAATTGATCAGCATTGCTAGCATACTGTTGGTACATAGAGCAGCACAATGGAATATTTAAGCACCATGCACATGTACTGGAAGAACCTCAGCATATCATGGCCACACGCTTATGTAAAATTTTGTTAACTAGAAAATAAAACAACACTAGATTTACTATTAGACTTAGGAAGGTAGGTCAATGTACAGAATGCTTGCACTGACACATGAAAGGATATGAAGGCCAAGAGTTTGAATCTTAAGAAGGCAGACTCAACCCTATATCCTACTGAGTGCATTCAATTGAGTCATTTATTTTGGATAACAATATTATCTGTTAGTTCTGTGCTTAGAACTGGCAGAGGTGCAGCTATATAAAAGCAGGCTATTATTATAGGACTATAAAACCAAATTCTCTATTTTATTTTACTCCACATTTATTTTCAAGGGCTAATAACTTGCAAAGGGACAGTAATAAGCACACAGTATTGGGTGTAGCATTCCTTATTGCAGAAATATTTGTCTTTGGTGCATCAGGTTTTTTATCAAGCACACCATTTACTGAAAGGCACTTACAAGATTTGCTTAGGCAGGGAACAATGCTTCTGTCAGAAGCATTGTTTCCTTGCCTAAGTAAATCTTGTAAGCACCGGATGTTCCTTTAATTCCCTTTGAGCACAGTGTGTAAGACATGATTACTAGGTAATTTTATTTTTAAGGTATGTTGTAAAAAAACACGGTTTGGTACAATATTTATCCAATTTGTCATGAGGCAGAAGCAGCCTTCACCCCAAACCTCTTGGAAACACTTTGGATTGTCGGTAATTGCAATATGCCTTAGCTACAAACTGAATGACTTCTAGGCACTCCCAAATGTGACAGATAAGGAAAACAAGGCACAGGCTGTTTAATGACTTGCTGAAGATCATAGCATTTGAAGAAGGGAAGTGCTGAGTTCCCCATGTAATCAAGCTACATTCATAGACCTGGGTTCAGGTCAAACTGAGCGATAGAAGAGGTTTGCACAAGGGTGCATTCTTGCGCCTTTATTATTTTCATTACACTACAAGAAAACAAAAATACTGCCACTGAGGGTTTGCTGCGCTGGGCCAGGAGGTGGTTGGGCCTGAAAGGGTGCTTGCCTTACCAGCTACCAATGATGAGCTGGGCGGATCTCGGGAGAACTAGTAAGCACTGCTGGTCAGATCCCTTGATGTGGCTGTGATAGAGCAAGCACTGGAAGAAAAGAGAGAGCACCATCACATACGGGTGACCTGGGAGACTGGAAAAACACAAACCTGGCAATCAGAGAACAGTATTAAAGGACTGATGCATGAATCATCACATAAGACTGATGCAAATAAAGGATTCATTTGCGCAGCAAGACACCTACAAAAGAGCGAGGCCACACACCAATAAGGATCCAACTAGAAGGTATGCAGCTGTTGTTTCACCACACGTCAATGGTCAAATTCACCAGGTAGAAAAATCAGTTTCTGGCTGTGATTTATTATATAATTATTTGGCACACTCTTTGATCTACATTCCAAACGTACAATTTACAAGCACTATAGCTGTAAACTGAGGGTGTAATAAATATCTGCATGTATATGAGGGAATACAAAAGCTGAACAATAAAAAACCTAATGGGACATTAAAACATGACTTTACTCTATTGTGAGGGGCACCACCAATTAAGATGATTACAAAGCCCTTTCATGATTAGAACAAGATACCTTATGTTTTTTTATGTTAAATGCTCATCCCACTTAACACTTGTTTTATGTTGATCTGCATAATGGGCAAAACTAAACATTCGCAGAACAAAGTAATTTTTGGGGAAAAAAACAATCTAAAGGCCGTTTAGAGCACACCACCCCAACATGTCAGAGAATACAGAAGGACAAAAAGACTCAGCTGATTAATGTGAAATCTCTGTTGCTCGAAAGGAAATTTTTGAATAATCGATACTAAAATGATGGACTGGCCTTTAGACTAGATCAGATGCAGGAAAGGCTAGGTAGACATGCCACCAGAATAGATGCTGCAGAACAGAGAATTGCAGACTTAGAAAAAGGTATTAATACTTCGAACAAGGAGAGCGCGCGGCGGCGGCAAAACAAGATGGCCGCCCCTTAGAGCCGTTCCGCGACATCGAGAAACGGCCAGTGCTGAAGGGAACTCTTCCTGACAACGATGCAGTGACCAGAACATGGATTCATGCATCAGAAGCAGTGTGGAGCGCTGAGGCAAGTTTTTTTAAGACCTGTTATCGGTCTACCTGAGCGCTTTTCATTCTTTTTCCTCTGTTTCTGAGGCGCCTCACGCTGCGGCCACCATTTTGTGAGTTTTGCACTCGCACTTTCTTTAGACGTCAGCGCATCAGAAATGCCCCTTTGGTCGAGGTTTTTTAGCCAATTGTGCTACTTTCACCACAGATAAGGATTAATTTGTATCAAAATGTTAAATTTACAATGGAAAACTCTTCTCTTTGCTGAATGCCTTTAACTTCTCCTCATATGTGTCAGAGGTCACTCAGGCAGGCATCTATATTCATTATCCTCACTTGAATCAACAGTGTAATTTCCATTTCTAAAGCAGTGTTTCTGGATTCATATTCCTGTGATCTGAGAGCTTTATTTATTTATTCTTGTAGAAATACACTGCTTCAACCATAGATTCCATGCACCCAAACAAGCCCCAAGGGGCTGTTGGCTCCAATACTAGCGGTCGCAAAGACTCTGTCGGCAATACCAACAAACGAGTCAAAAAAGATCCGTCCTCCCCAATCAAATCACCTCTTCCTCTGAATTTAGAGGACATTATGGATGAACTGAAAAACATTCGACCTTTTATGATGGACACCACCGCGACACTTCAAAGAATTGAGGAGAAATGGTCTGGTTTGGACTCAAGGCTTTCAGATGTAGAACAAAAGATTAGTGACGCAGAAGATGTTGTTGCCAAAGTGGACATTCTATCCAGAGAGGTTGTTCAACTGAAGAAAACCACAGAAGATTTGGAAAATCGAAATAGACGCAACAACCTACAAGTTTATGGTATTCCGGAAGGCTCCGAAGGTTCTGATATGATCTCTTTTTTGAAGATTCACATTCCTCAGATTCAAGCTAGCCTGGCTGAAGAGGGCTGTTAGCCCGAAACTGGTCCCAGAATGCTTGTTTCCGGTCCAGGGAAGACATGGCTTGGCAGTTCGGGCTGGACTGTTCGCATGAGGCACAGGGTCAAGACTGATTTGCATATAGCTGTGTCTGAACTGGGGTGGCAAAGTGAGCTAAAGAATGATGATGGATTCAACCCAGATCTGTGACTGGGGGTGAGTGTTTGAAATGTTTCAGCACTCCGTCCATCATCTCCTTGTGTTTGCTTTGTTCGCCCTAAGTTGACAGGGTATGCCCAGACGTGGGTCCCTTGCTCACTTTGCCACTGGATTCAAGCTAGCCTGGCTGATGATGGCTGATTAGCCAGAAACCGGTCCCAGGATGCCTGTTTCCGGTCCAGGGAAGACATGGCTTGGCAGTTCGGGCTGGACTGTTCCCATGAGGCACAGGGTCAAGACTAATTTGCATATAGCTGTGTCTGAACTGGGGTGGCAAAGTGAGCTAAAGAATGATGATGGATTCAACCCAGATCTGTGACTGGGGGTGAGTGTTTGAAAAGTTTCAGCTCTCCGTCCATCATCTCCTTGTGTTTGCCGAAATCTACAGATCTCAACATTCAAAGGGCTCACAGGATAGGCCCCCACAATGCGTCATCCTCAAACAAACCTCGGGGAATTATTGCATATTTTCTATTATACTCTGATTTGATGGCGACTCTCAATGTTGCTAAACAACATAAACAGATGCTCTGGTCTGGTCAAAAAATCTTCTGCAGTCAAGACGTCTCTAAGCCTACTGCCAATCGCCGAAAAGAGTTTCTAGACCTCAGACCAACGCTACGATCCAAGAAGGCCCGTTATGGCTTCACTCATCCCTGCTTTTTCAAAGTAACCTACAAGGACAGAACTTTCACTTTTGAGGACCCTGCGGAGCTCAAGAAATGTATTCACGTTCACAAAGGAGAAGCTATGGAACTTAGTAAAACCTAACTGTTGTCTCATATGTTCTTTCTTTTGTTTCATAGGTTTCACTTCTGTATCTCGTTCGACGCTGATATCTTTATTCGCATTATCCATCTATCTTGTTGTCTATGCTTCAATCCTTTGCGTTGTCTCCCTCTTTGTTCGGTAAGTTCCCTTCCATCGTGTTGATTAAGTTTTTGTTTCATGATTATAGTTTTCTGATTATTTGTTGTCATTAAATTTATTCTTTCTCGGTGCCTCTCTTTGGAACGGCCTCTGTCCTTCTCGCCCCCCTCCTACTCCAATGTTCTTTTTGTTTGTGACTGTTATGGCTAAAGTCTTTTGGCTTTTTGTCATCTTTTCTCCGGATATGCGTCAAGGGAGACTGCGTTCTCCTTTTGCTCCTCCTGCCCACCCCCCTCACCCTATCCTTTTTCTCTACCTTTTTCCTTTCCAGTTCATTACAGCTTCTCTTTTTCGCTATAAACTGTTCTTGAGGTTCTTTACTATTTTTTACCTTCCGGGTTTTTGCACTGACTGCACTGACCGCCGACTGCTGAGGAAGGTGGAAGGAGGAAGGACGCCGAGATCGCCGAACTGCGGAAACTGCTGTCTCGTGCCCCCGTAGCTCCTAGCTCTCAGCCCCGGCTCCTGACTCCCAGCGCTGCATGAGGCGCTGTGCAGTGCTGTGCCCGGGGGGTTCACGGCAAGCCGAGAGGAGCGGAGCGTGTGGAGCAGAGCGGGCTGCGAGCACGCGGCAGGGGTGCCGAGTGGGTGCTGCATCGAGTTGGCGCTGCACCGGCGTGAGTTGGCGCCTTGCCTCTAGCGCCCCTTGTGCCCTGGGATTCAGCCTCACTACAGCCTCACTACTGACTATTACTATTACAGTCTACCACGGCCACGGTAGACAGCACGGCGGAGCGCCACGGGAACAGTGGTGAGGCAGGCTAGCCTCACGGCGGGGGACAAGCGGACAAAGCGGTGAGTGCAAGCTGAGCAGCTGAGTAGCTGAGTCAGCTGCGATTAAGAGGCGGTACAACGCTCGCTGCTAATCCACGGTTAACCCACTGCTAACCGGCCAAAAGTGAAAGTGAAGGGAAGCCAAAGGTGAGACTGAGCAGGTCGCCTGTATGAGAACCAGATCAGAACCAGATCACGGGGGAGAACACTGCACGTTTTTTGCACATCTCATCAGCCTCGATCATCCTCAAATCAAATCTAAACACGAGAACCTGAAGCTTCGGGGCTATTACACTCGGAGCCAAGTGGCACTTAAGTAGCATTGAGCATTGAGCAGGTACAGCACTGTGCACTGAGTGCATTAAGTGGAGATGAGAGTCGCTGAGAGGCGCTGAGAGGTGCGGTGCGGCGCAGCAGGGTACCGGTGAGGAGCTGGCAGCGGTATACAGAGAGCAGTGCAGAGGGGCCCGAGAGAGTGAGGAGGAGAGCGTGACCACCCTTAGGGAGGCCACAGAGTGAAGAGTGAAGCCCGCGGCCTGACTAGGTTGGGTGAGGCTTGCGGTGCCTCCAGCGAGCCCAGCTCCCCCCCCCTCTATCTCTAAATCTCCATCTCTCGCCGACCTTCTTGCCTCATTACCAGCCTCGGCAGCCTCGGCCCCCTGCATCTTCACATCTCCTCTTCTCACCTCCCCTCACCTCACCTCACCTTACCATCGTCATTACCACCACCACCACCCACTGGTCTCGCAACTTGGTGGGACTAGCCAGATTGGAACCACGGCACAGAGCTGAGTAGGAAAAGAAGGGAAGAAGAAGAAGAAGAGAACAACAGAAAAAAGAGCAGAGCAATGAGGTCGGGGAAATCAAGGGACCATTTGGCATCCGTTAACCCCCCAAAAGAACGAGGAGAGCAAACAAAAACCTCAAGAAGGACCTAATGAAGGTCAGCGAAGAGGGTATGGGGAAAAAGAGGGAAGGAAGGAGGACGAGGAGGGAGAACTTCTTTTGATTTCCCCTCTGCCTATAAGCCCCAAACGTTCGTCAGATACTAAGGCGAGAGGGACCGCAAATGCATTCCCAGTGAATAAATCCGTCTCTCAACCTAAAATCTACACAAAGTTTTTATTTATTAAAGACGTCGGCTCTGCCCTTTGCTTAAATAGTTGCAACACAAGCAACCTGCCAACCCCACTACAACCAAGTAGGGCAAATCCCTTGAAGCAACAACCACAGGCGGGGTCAGAGAGGGATTCAGCTGATCCCGGAGAAGGGGGGAACTGTGTGGAAGAGGTTGCGCACGCAAGCAAAGAAGAGCCAAACAAGGGACTAGAAAGGACCGCCCCATGGAGTCAAATTGCGCAGGAACAGGGATGCAGACAGGAGCAGGCAGACTCAAATCTGAAGATAAACCCAAAGGGCTGCGTGTTCGGAGGCATAAAGGAGAACGAAAGAGAGGGTCAAGATGCGATCACAAGTTCCAATTCCGCTTCAACAAAAAATTGGAAGAGGAGTCCTACAAGTCTTTACAATCCCACTGATGGGGAACCCTTAGAATCTTTAAAGGGTGGACAAGGACCACCCGGAAACCCTTAGAGGCAAGAAGGGCCGGAGGCAGCAGCAACCTGGGGGTCCAGGTACCACACCCCGCAGGGCAAGGGTGATGTGCAAAACAGTGAACACATGCAGCATGGGGATTTATCAACTCAAACAGAGCTGGTACTTTGCAAGTATACACCTACAATGCCAGAGGACAGGCTGGCGCCGCAAGAACATAAGAGAACGGGGGTAGTTGCAACAGTGGCAGACACGAAGGAGGGGAGGCAACCTAACACAATAACTATACTGGAAGCCACAGTGCAGGAACGGCTTGCACCTCAAACAAACGGTCAACATCTTGAGAAACAACATGAGCAAGATGAGCTAGGAGGCGCTCCAAGCCAAATTGAAACTGACTCTCCGTGCCTAGCCACTTTAACTAATACACCACCTATACCATTCCAGGTCACAGATTCTGAAACCTCGTACTTCACCCCTGAGGAGTGGGAAGAATTGGTAGCGTCCTACCCCGCGGCCCCTCTGGGGGAACTAACAGGATGGACTAACAGGGCAAGTAACGCAAACTCTGGGAAAGAAACGTTAAAAGCAAAAGAAGATATTTGGACATCGCTTCTGCACACAATGCAACTATTGGTAAATGCCATCCAATATCAATCGGATAAGATGGATCTCCAACTTTCCGTCCTCAACTCCCTGTCAATTTTTGTTGCCAATATTGACGGCAAGTTAGCAGAGCTTAACAATTTGGTTAGAAGGGCGCAAGCAGAGACTCAACTCATACAACCTAACTGCTTCTGCATAACAATTGTGGATAAGTTGGCAACACTCCCAACGGCAATGGACAATCTCCTCTCCGACATTAGGGAGGTCGTAAAAAACAACCCACTAGATGGTTCTGCTAGAAAGAGAAGCGAAATGTGTCCGCCACTGCTAGCCGGAACCCAGTCACTAACTCAGGAGAGCCCAAAGCCGACTCAAGAACCACAGCCGAACAGGGAAACCGTTAACGCAATAAAGGCAGCGCCCAACAACAGTCAGCAAAATGGAGGAACCCAACCACCACTAATTATGAATACAACGCCACTGGACGAAAACCTGCAAAATGAAATCGCGTCGGAACATCTCCGATCAGGAAAACAGGGGAGAAAGCAGAAAAGGAAGGGACGAAATCAAAAGAGAAAAACAACGGTAATAGCTTGGGGCAAGAGCAACACTAGTGTGAACATGACACCTGATCTAACACAAGATAGGCCGGTCCAGACGAGTGATGATATAGAAATGGAATATGAGCAACGAGAAACTGGAAACCATGAAGGGAGGAAAAAACCCAAAAGAAACATGCCTCAAAAAAGAAAGCCTTTCACCAGCCCCTCCCAAAAAAAGGAAGACAGATGCCCTCGAGGCGGCCCTCAAGGGGCGATAACTGCAGCAAGTTCCACCGGATCAGAATCAACGCATGTGAACGAAATGAGCGCTCAAAGTCAAGCAGAAATAATTGAGGAATGCCATGGCTCAGGGGAGGTCCTTACTATCGCGCAGAATAGCCCAACACAAGAGAAGGGGCAAGAAGGCACCGCCACAATACTGTTTCACCCGGAGTACAAATCAAAGGCCACGATGGATATTTTAAATAGGGGGATCATATTACGTCTACTGAAATCCATCGACAGCTTTAAAAACATATCCTCCAGCGACCTAGAGTCAGTAGAATTTATAGAACTGCCGGGGTACTCAGGGGTAGAAGCAACAAAAACAGTATGGGCTACAGCAGAATTACCTGAGAGACTGCTAAGAGAACAAGCAAAGTTTAACTCATGGGGAATAAAACTTCGACCATTTTTAAAACCAAGGTATCCGGATCCTCTGACCCTTGATAGCCAGGAAAAGAAAGAGAACGGACAGACCAATCCAAATCCCCGCTCTCTTTCAGTACTGCGAGGGGCTCGGAGTAACACCCCTGAGAACTTAGTCCATCGAGAGCAGTTTAAGAAGAGACCACCTGCCATGAATAGCCCAACCTCGCAAGACTGGAGTTGGCTCTCCAGGACCATAAACACCAAAATCAAAAATCAATGACAAAGTAAAGCCAAAGCCGGGAACACGCTCAACGTCTTCAACCTGTGCTTCTGGAACATCAATGGCCTAGGAGACAAGCTTATGGACTCGGAATTAAACATCTATTTGCAAAGATTTGACATCATTACACTGCAAGAAACATGGTCCGACACCCCACCTGCATTGTCGGGCTATAACTTGAATTTTCTGCCCCCTACACAGAGCGCATCGTTTGGCCACAAGAAGGGAGGCCTTGTCACATACACCTCGCTAAAGAGCATTGTTGCAGTAGTGCCCTTGGCTTACAAGTTAGCCCCTCCGAGCGCAATGCAAGTCCTGCGAGTGTATTCTCATGAGCGGAACAAAAAGGAGGATATAGTCCTAATAAACCTCTATCTTCATCCCCGGGAAAAACCCAAGGGAGCACAGCAGCTGAAGGAAGAACTTATAATATTACTAAAAACAGAGAAAACCAACAGCTTGATTATCAGCGGGGACTTTAATCTAAATATGCTTAGCAATCTAGCCTCAGATACAATTGAAGAGGAGGACCCCTTCGTTTGGGAGCCAAGTCATCAAGACAACTCCTCGGGAGGCAGAAGCTCGAAAACAGCTAGGAGACTCCTGGCAACATTAGAAGAGCTGGGCTTCCGAGCACTCAACGGTCGATTCTCAGGGGATCGCCCCCAAGCAGCTACATTTCGTAGCACTACGGCTAGCTCTACAATTGACTTTACATTCCTCTCACGCAGCTTGTACCAAAGGGTAAGAGATTTCCATATTGGCTCAATGGACCATAGTGACCACCTCCCCCAGGAAATCATGATTGAGGCACCCACAATATTATGTCCCCCCACCGCCAACACATTAGGCTTAGAATATTCAACCAATGAAAGGCGGATAAAGTGCAGAACCAATGATCCACAAAGTCTCCTATCCCAAGCTAAACGGGCATTAGGAGAGGCACAAATAGCAATTGCAGACTTAATCGAGAGTTGGGAGCTGTTTACAAAAACATTACGAGACAACTCCGGAATAAAAAACGGAAACGCAAGGACTGAAGGGACGGTCAAAGTCTCGAAACACAAGAACCATCAAAATTTTAGAAATAACACTCAGCTAAAAAAGTTAAAGACCTTGATTAACCAAACTCTACGAAGAGTAAGGACAGACCCCGTCGCGTGTCAAGCGTTGAGACAGTTAAAAGACGCTCGCAGGAAGCTGATCTGGCGACTTAAAAAAGAAGCCGATGAGGCCTTTTGGGCAAAACTTCTACATGACACCAAAACAAATAACAGTGCGCAGTTTTGGCAAAAGATCAACAGTTTGACTAGCGAGCGAAGTCAGGGGATCGAATCCTATGCCACTGAAGAGGCATGGACAATTTACCTTGGCACACATTTGAATGAAGCCCAAGAATTTAGTAAAGGGTCATATAACCCCACAAATGCTCTCGAAGCTTGGCCACCCCAACACAAAGAAGCTCTTGCACAAAATCAGGAATTTCCAATCACGAATGCACAGATTTGCAAAAGAATCTCAAAAGGGAGACGCGAGGGCGCACCAGGTCCAAATGGTATTCCCCCAATTTTGTTCAAACAAGAGCCGGGATACTGGGCTGTCGTCTTCAGACCAATGTTTGAAAAAAGTTTGCAGTCCTCAATAATTCCACCATCCTGGAGAGGAGCAATCTTCTCCCCAATCTTCAAAAAAGGAGATAGGAATGACCCAAGAAGTTATCGTCTCATAGCCCTACTTGATAACGAGGCCAAATACTATGCGGGCCTCTTACTCCAGGAGCTAACATCTTAGGTGGAAGATACAACAGCAATTCCATACAATCAAACCGGTTTCTGCAAAAACATGGGGACGACCACTAACATACTAGCCCTATCTCTTTTGATTGACTCTGCACTTGCAGTAAAACTGTCTTGTGGTTTGTGGCCTCCTGGCCTGCCTGGATACGTTGGCATAGGCCTGGCTGCCATGATGACTTTTGCGCACGTTACTCTTAGCCGTTGTTCTGTCGCCCTCTGCTCCTGCCAAGTTATTTTACAACTGTCTGCATTTTCTGTTTCTCACCTTTTCTCCTGTTCCTTTTGGGCTCAGTCTGAACAACAGTTACAAGGTCGAAAAACACGTCCCTGGTTCTTGCTGATATGGCCAGTCCCTCGCACCTAGACATAACACTATGTACAGCTGCCATGGGGAAATTGGTGGGCTTTTTATTATTGCGTTTTTCCCTCTTGAGAGGGACTTGAAGAAAACCTTTCCAGGGAGAAGAGCTGTGATCGTCTACTGATGTATTGCTTGCATCTAGAGACTGAGGTATGGGGGTTCGCTTGTCAAAGCCCAGAGGTCTTCTATTGTTATAATACAAAAGCTATTAGCACGGGGAGGGTGGTAAGGTCATTCAGCCCTCTATCCACTGCTTTATGAAATGCTTTCCCCGTTAGTATTCTATGGAGTTGTAACTATGCTGATTATATTATTCTTATGCATTATGCTGATAGTACTGTCACGTGTACTGTATCTTAGAGCACGTATGTTGAAATAAACATTTTAACCTATACTGTGTCTCTTCTTACGCCGGTTGTGGACAGGTATGAGTGAGTGACGAAAGGGTGTTCTTGCTACTGCGAGTCCTGAGAGAGAGAGATACCGTGTTCTGGGTTGTCTAATCATTGGTACATTGTTGCTAATGGGACGCTAAGGCTAGTTGGGTTGGGGTTTTAGGTGCTAAGGTTTATGCTTGGCTCACCACTATATTCCGACGTCCTATTATCCTGTGCATAGCTCTGTGTGTGTGCAGAATCCCTATAACATGGCGCGACCAATGAGTGGGGCTGCTTATCTGCGAGACGCTTGAGTAGTGCTTGTGCTTGTCCACAAGAACCCTCACGGATGCTTCCGGAAGCGTGTGTGGCGGTAATACCTCCTATATTGACGTTTTTGTAGGTTATTTCAAGCTTGAAGTTATTAAAAAGGTTTCTTAATCGAACCCTCTATTGTGTTGCCTACTGTTAGGTTGTCGAAGAACCCCGATCGTAATGGCGGGTGTAAACATAGCGGCACATAGCCGCGCAGCGCTCCGTGATCACTTAAGGGTGTATGGAGTGCCTGACGCGGGTGTCGAGCTGATCTTTGTGGTACAAGCCGATCCGGCTTTCCACTTTGAAGTGTTCTACTCTTGGGTCACATTTCCGGCGGTGGATGGGACGGACAATTTGTTCCATGAATATACAGCCACCGCAGTTCCTAATCACTATAGACCGTATAGGAATCTTGAAGTACCGCTCACGGCTTGGCAGCACCGTGTTTGGTTTGATGGCGCCCTCCCCCAACCGGTTACCACGGTTCGTTTAGGCCCCTTGTCTATTGATGGGGCCACTTGGCCTGTTTTGGCCGGGTACACCCCACATCCGCAATATATGCAAATACCAGTCGCTGACCTCCGCAATATGTATTCGGCTTTGGTGCGAGTGCATCGCGCTTTAGTGCAATATGTTACAGGCAACATCCAGGGGGCCCCACCTGGAGTTGCGGGCCATCCAGCTGCTGCAGGCGGAGTGACCATAAGTCCCGTCATGGTGAACTCAGTGATGGGCAAACGTCCACAAAATAAGGATGATTTACCTTATTGGCTTGCAGAAAAATTTGACCAGTTGGAGGCAGTTTTTCCAAACACGACACCAGTGGATAAACATAGAATTCTTACAATTAGTTTGCCAAAAGACTTAATCCCCGAGTTGACAGCATGCAACAACTGGGGTAGGGTATTCGCAGCAGTTTATTCGAAGTGTTTCGGCACTCCTTCCATGACGGTTCTCCCCTCTGTAATTAAAAACGTACAGGATGAACATGGCCCTGAAGCGGCTGTGGAATTAGGGATGAGACTGGTGGGAGTGTTCGAAGTAGTAGCTGAGCTGATCCTTGCGAATGTCAAGGGCGATGCAGTGAACTTTCAAGTAGCTAATGCTTTGGCTTTAGTCCCAGAATTGGACAAGCCGCGCGAATTACCGAAAATTATAACCCAGGCTTATAAAACTATTGGCCGAAATAGCCTGGGCAATAAGCCTTTTGCAAAACAGCAAACACAATCGCAACAACAACAACAACCTAAAACTCAATCTGAGAAAGATGAGAAACCAGTTTTTACTAAAAAGAGCTGGAGGTTGAAAAAACAGGGTAAGCAACAGAAGAAGCCGGGGTCGCGAGGCCCATCCCCTGTTTCTGTCTCTTCTGAACGCACATATGATTTGCGCGATAGGGCGAGACTTAAATCTCCGGATAGGTTTCAGATCCCTGATACGCGTTCTCCTCGTTCTTCACAGGCACAGACAACTTCGCAAGCCAGTGGAGGGGATCGCCAGGATAGAGGAAGGGGTCGGGAGGCTCCCCAGGGACGAGATCAACCTCAACAACAAGTCAGAGGGAAAGCAGAAGACTTTCAACGTTCTCGTCCACAATTTCAGAAGAAGAAAGTTGCCGCTGTAACAGCGAAATATGCCACAGACGGTGAGAACGAGACTCCTGAATTGGACGTGGGCAGTAACCCTCCTAGACAGCGCCGCGGAAGTTACCATAGTGCGGGCGGCGCTACGTCCTCATATGGAGGCGACAGCAACTGAAACATTCATTACTGTTGAAACAGCCGACACCAGAGTGGCACCCCTGACAGACTATTTAATATCGCCATTCAAATTGAAGGTGATATACAGCGTGTAATTAAAGGGATTTTTGGGGAAAATCTGACCTCTTCATACAACATTTTATTAGCAGAGGCGGATTGGCCACCCCCATTCGTACTTGCTGCGCGTAAAGGGGAGGAGGCAATCCTTCCGAGCTTTTCTCGACATGTCCCAAAGGACAAAGCGGAGGCTCTTGCAGCTGAGTGGGCTGTGTCCCTGGCTCCTGCGTTATACCGCAACCACGTGGGTTGGGATGAAGATTCTCCCCCCCATGAGATACCTTTACAGTCCCTACCGCAGCCACAACCCCAATATCCCATTAAACGTGAAGCCAAAGGCCCCGTTTCTGAAATTCTGACGCAGTTAGAATATCAGGGAGTAATAGAAACATGCGTATCACCCATGAATAATCCCCTTTTCGCGGTTTCTAAACCCGATGGATCGTACCACCTAGTATTGGATTACCGGCATTTGAACTCTCATTGTCGGACCTTTGCGGTGCAAAATACCCATAGTTCTGCGCTTGTAGACAGTCTTGTTCGTAAAAAATATAAAACGACACTTGACCTATCCAATGGATTTTACACGCACAACTTAGCCACGGAGTGTAGCCAATGGAGTGCTTTTACCTCCGGTGGTAAACAGTTCAAATTAAGGCAACTCCCTATGGGCTACAAAAACAGTCCAGGAGTATTCGCTGCCCGTGTTGTCTCTTTGTTAGACGGCATAGACCCAGATGCGTGTTCGTACGTCGATGATATTTACCTGACAGACGACGAGTTATACCCGCATCTTTCCAGAGTGGACCGCATTATTCTCGAGTTTGTGGTATTAGGTTATAAGTTTAACTTTGCCAAATCACACATTGCTGAATTAACAGTTTTGTTTTTGGGCTACGAGCTCAACAATGAAGGTAAGGGCTTAGCCCCCCACTTCTTGGAAAAATGTGCACTTTTGTGCCCTCCTACTACTCTGAAAAAACTTCAGTCTTTGCTGGGTTTCCTGAACTTCGGGCGTACTTATATTCCCGAATACGCCCAGCGTATCAAGCCATTGTATGCCTTGATACAACCAAACTTTTCGAAGTCTTGTTGGCTTCCGGAGCATTCCTCCATTCTGCAGCCTTTGCAGACAGACCTTCTTGAGTCTAAGTACCTGTTGACGCGTGATAACCACACAAACTTGGTGATTAGAATAATTCCGGGGGCAGTGGGTTTCACGTATTTAACCTTTAACGAGGGGGACACAGTACCCATCGCATACAAGTCACATCTGTACACGTCCGCAGAACTGCGCTTTTCATCTGTGGAGAAAGTTCTGACTGCAGTGCAAATGGCGATTCTGAAGGAGCGCGCACTGGCACAGGGAAAGCGCATTCTAGTGGTAACGCCCTATCCTGCTCTGGAAGCAGTGACAAAGGCAAGTGTACCGAACTCTAAAGCTTTGCATCCCCGTTGGATACAATGGGCAACTTCTTTGACGTCTCCGGATGTCACATTCATTTTCGATTCTTCTCTACAGACTCAGGAGTTTTTACAGTATGAATTCGTTCATCCTCCTCCTCTGTCTTTACTGCCGCTTGAGGATTACGACTGTGTGATCTACACCGATGGTTCGGCACAACCGGCCACGGGGTCCAAGCATGCTTATTCAGCCGCATGTGCTATTGTTGCAGGTACCTTTGTGAACGGAGAGTTCAAGTCCACTGTAGTGCATACTCAAACACTCGGGGACAGTACTGCGCAATTGGCCGAGCTGCGCGCATTGGTGCTTGCGCTTGAATTTGTAAATCCGGATGTGACCACACTTATTGTATGCGATTCTTATTACTGTGTTCAATCATACAATGACAATCTATTCTTTTGGTCACAAAACGACTATAGAGACGCTAAAGGTAGCACAATCAAGCATAAGATGCTTTGGGTTCGGGTGGCAGAATTGAGACAACGTTTGCCACTCACACAAGTGGTTCACACCCTAGGCCATCAGCGGGTGGGCGCACACGCTGTTGGTAACGGTCTGGCAGACGAAGCAGCCAGATCAGCAGTAGTCACGTGTTCAGTAGCAGCAGTTACCAGATCCATGTCAAAAATTGACACCGATATTTTGGCCGCTATTGTTGCGACAAAGGAAGGTGCTAATTACCCTAGGGGTTTTCCTTCCAAATATTCTTATCAGTTAGGTCCCGAACAGGCTCCTTATGTAACAATACCAAACGTTGGTGATCGGCTGATACCCAACGCGGATCGCAGACTTTCCTTGATAACGGCAGCACACGAAGGCATGGCTTCGGCTCATGCTGGAGTGTCTGCGACCGTTTCCATCTTGCAGCAGCGGTACTGGTGGCGTGGTTTATATAAAGACACCCATACTTATGTGCTTTCTTGTGACGTGTGTCAACAGATTAAGCCTTCTACGGTTACACGACCACCACAGACCTCGCTCTACATTTCTAACAGACCCTTTGGGTGTGTTTACTTGGATCACTGCGGTCCATTTTCCTCAGACACTGCCTATAAATATATCTTAGTGGCAGTGGACTCGTGCACACGTTTCATCTGGGTCTGGCCACAACGGAGTGCTGACGCTCGAAATGTCATCAGGGATTTGCGTGTCTTTGTGGGAATCTTCGCATGCGGTACCTTCCATTCTGACCAAGGTCCAGCGTTTGCCTCTAAGGCGTACAAGGACGCAATGGGTTCACTGGGGGTACGGGTGAAGTTTTCGTCTCCATACAGACCTGAGGGTAATTCAATTGTGGAGCGAATGAACCGTGATTTAAAGCAATCCTTGACAGCTAAGGTCTTAGGTACTGGCAGGAACTGGCTGGCCCACTTGTATACCATACAACGTGCACTTAATAATCTCCCTAGAAGATCTCTGGGTGGGCGGTCCCCATACGAAATGCTCTTTGGCATAAGAATGTTTGTGCCTGACCTTGATGGTCTAGACATGGCGGCGCAACCCGCCAAGTTTGATGTAGATAACCATTCTACTATGTTACAGGACTTACAAGAAGCCCGAGACAAACTTGCAAACGCACATTTACCTTCAGCCACAGATACTGCCCTGCAGATTCCGGTTACTGGCTGGCTTCCGAAGATTGGAGACCTGGTTCGAGAGAAGGTGGAGAACAAGAAAGAATTCGGCCCCTCTTATCGTGCACCGGTTCCAGTCCTGGGTTTGAAGGGAACACGTACAGTCATCTTACCACCGCTTCCTGGTCGCAAGGAGAACAGATACATCTCAGTGGAAAATGTCAAGCTACAACAACTGGCCGATCCTAAATAGTGTTACACCAGCAGTCTCTTGTCCTGCAATTTACTGGACTTGCGTTCGAGGCCCTCCGGCCCGAACGGTCACTGATGTTACAATTGAGATGATTGATTTGCCTGAAAGTATACTCGAACCTCCAGTTACCCCCTGCATGGACGAGAACGAGTATACCTATCCCGAAACAGAATCTGTGGCTCATTTACCAACAACGCCACTGAGTCCGACTCGTTATTCCTTTGACTCGGATTCCACCACGACGATTGTCCCGTCCAAGTTCAGTATTTTTGTATCCTGGTTTAGAGACAATTTTTTGATTCCCCCTTGGACATACATTTGGTTGGTACTTTTCTTGATCTTTTTGTTCATGTCCATTGGCTTTGTCACAGTGTTTTTTCTACTGATCAATGGTCACTATTTGCCTGAACGCTCTGCTGTGAACAGTGTTGCTGGAACTTTGGCTCCACATTCCTCATCTCACATCATGAAGCGTGACCACACATTGGTGAACATTTCAGCTTTTCCAGTTGCTGATGGCATCGTATGGGATGCGGTAAATTTTCAAATTCATGGACCAACAGAAGTTATTAATGTACCGAATGTCCTTCGAGTTTCCATGGGTGATGTAGTAAAAAGTAATATTCATTCTGATGATTGGGATGTGCATGCAGTTGAAGCATTGTTTGCTGATTTGAAATATTATGCTTCATTTAATGCTGAGGATTTGTAGATGAATTCTGCGAATTATGCCGATTTATACTGTTACCAGCATTGGGGCAACCATTTTGTCCATAAACCGAGTGCACTACGTAGCCCTGTGACCTACACTCAATGGGAACATTGCCCAAACCCTTTATCGGGTAGCTCCCGGACTCTTCGAGATAAATTTACTTATTTCACTGATTTTAATAGATCGAACCCTGGGTCCTATTATTTCAAATTACCTGCCCCTTTCACACAGAAATTCATGTTGACCCACACTAAATTGCTTTATTCGAGTTCCTTTTTAAAGGCCTTGGCTGTGGGTGGTTATGAATACTGGACGGAAACTGTGGATTTGAAGTCAATCTGTGGCTCCAAGCCTTGGCAGGTGCAAGGCACCGAGGCCTTGCACCGTGCCTGCCTAATCCCAGCCCAAATGGTGTTTTTGAATGCTTCGATCTATCAGACTACGTGTTGGGGTCTGGCTACTACAAAACAAATGAATGCACCATCAATTCCATCCCTGTCTTCCACTCTAAACCACAGCTCGCACTTCAATATGTCCCTTTCGACTTTACAGGTTTTGTTTCAGAACAATTCGTTTAATATGTCTACGCTTGTTCAGTCACCTTGGTTGTCTTGGCCCATATCATCTAACGAGTGCCAGCTGCGTTTTCATGACACAGTTTCTGGCTATACTCAGGACAAGCCCGATCCTAGGTTTTCTAACTCCCGTACTGTCACCACCTATTCTGTTGGTAAATTATGTAAACAATGGTTGCAACATTCTTCCCTAGACTCTGTTAAACAACATTTGTCCCTCCTTTCAGGCAATATTGATCTGTCCGACTTTATATTGGGACCTCGTGGTCCACGACCGAAGAGGTTCATTTATGAAGCTTATAATGAACTCTGGAAGCTATCGCAAATGGAGGCTGCTTCCCGTTTACGGGAAATAGACCAAGCAAATTTGGAAAAGGTGCTTGCTGTTGTTGACAATAGTATTAATACCCTGTCTTCCCGCATTTACACGTTGGAGAGTATTGTGTCCTCTGTTGTTGATATTGTACAAGATGATGTTTCTGTGTTGTATCATGGTCAAAATCAATTACGTTCAGTTATGCAATTTGCGTGGACTTTGCAAACACTTAAGTTGGGTAAGGTTCCTTGGCACTTTTTGAACACCACTGCCTTATTTCTGCCTTTTAATTTAACTGACAAACAGCAGTTCATGTCCATGAAAGATGCAGTTTACACTCTGTTACATATCGAGAAAGTGGAGCCCTTACCATTCTCTGTAGCGGAAATAGATTCTGCTGTGTGGCTAGTTCATGGGGTTATCGCATTGCCTTTTTCCTTGTTTGAATTTAGTTCATGCATGAAACATTATCCTGTGGGCCGTTTCCAGCCTTTGGGTAGTGCCTTCCTGCATGAACTTTGGTCCCTCCCTTTCATATATAAATGCCTTAGAGATGACAAGGAAGTTTTTCTCACGGGGGAGTCATGCGATTCAACAGTGGGTCATTCCCTTGTTTGTAAACATATTAAATTGCACGGAGCTTGTAATGTTTCCGCTCCGAATCTTGCTTGTGTGTTAAAGGGCATTCCTGCTCCTACTATTTCTTAGACCTTTACTTTGCTTACAAATGGTAGCTATTTGCTTTTAAATAACGACAACTGCTGTGGTATGCAGGCCGGCATCCCTTATATTGTTACTGTATCGCACAGGGTTGTCTGCTGCAAGAATGTGCTTTTTCCTCCCCCTCACAACATCGTAGATAATTCTATTTGGCCTTCCATTCCTACTATGGAGGCGGATTTCAATAAACTGAGCAGAATAAAGGCGCTATTATTGAACGAGGAGGTTATGCTCACTTTCGCCCGGGAGACATTTGTTCTCCAGGTGGCAAGTACCCACAGTGAAATACAGGCCCTTTTGAACACTAACCTCCCACAACATTTCGGTGAATTAATTCACCGTATTTTTAACGCATCTAACACTGAAGGTCTAGTGCATTTTTTTAAGGTGGTGGGGTCCGGCCTAGTGTCCTCTTTCCAAACTATTTTTGGTGTGATACCGGCGTTTATTCATTCTATTTTTTCCAGTGTCTTTGGTGGCTTTCCATTAATCCTTGCTTTGGCGGCTGGTGTACTGCTGTTGATCTGCTTCCTTCGCAATGGCTGCTCCCCGATGGGCCCTTCTCGACCCCGGACGCCTACTGCAGCTCCGTGAGCGCATTTTATCTGGTTTCGGAGTTCTGCCATTGGCGACACTGAGTGTGTCCTATACCCTTTCTTTTCGCTTTGCGTGTTTCACTTGCGTGCAACCTGTGATGTCTTGCATTCGCTGCCCTTTCACCTGGGCCATGGATTATTGCCTCTCCAATACGTCGTTGTGTGTTCCGGATTTCGTTCGGTTGATGGGTCCCTTAGAGGCCCATGAACGGGACTGTTCTGTTGCAGGCTGCATGACGCGTGCGGCTGCACTGGGGATTTTGGCACAATGGGATATCTGGGCGGCTGCTCAGAATCTCCTACAACAAAGCTATATTGAATATCACGCAAGCTGTCCCGCATTGCTTTTGGATGCTCCGTCCTCTGAGGAGCATTCCTGCAGCTTTGACCTGTTGGACTGGATGGCGTCTACGTTTTTTGACGATTCCAATGATGTCCTCTTGGACGGTATAGCATATTTCTGCACTTCGACGTTTTTGGATTGATTTGCCGTTCACTGTCCGTGGACTGCCTCGCTGACTGTCTTTTTGTTACCTTGCCGCGTTCCACTCCTTCCACTGTGGACGCCTCTGTTCTGCTCAGGTGTATTGAACTCTGTCTTCGTCCTTAGTCTTGGCCGATGGACTGTCCAGGGGAGGGTGTCTTGTGGTTTGTGGCCTCCTGGCCTGCCTGGATACGTTGGCATAGGCCTGGCTGCCATGATGACTTTTGCGCACGTTACTCTTAGCCGTTGTTCTGTCGCCCTCTGCTCCTGCCAAGTTATTTTACAACTGTCTGCATTTTCTGTTTCTCACCTTTTCTCCTGTTCCTTTTGGGCTCAGTCTGAACAACAGTTACAAGGTGTGAGAAGTTGGCCTGGTATATGCTGTTCACTAATTAAAGTGGACACCTTGCACCAGGGCAAATCGACTCTTATGGTAGATAGGTTTAAGACAACCTTTTAAAGAAAGCTATCCTAGTGGTAGCTGTGGAGAGCAGCCTTCAGGCTAAGTCTCGGAGGAATGTAAAGCAGCTTGTTTTACCATATAATCTCTTGAATCACCAAATAAAAAGACACCACACAGGGATATATATCAAATATATATGTATTTATTTCTAAATAACTCTCTACTAATCTCTTTATGAGATTAGAAGACAAACATATGCACAAATCAACGTTTCACAATAAGTTAAGCACAAAATATGGCTGGGGCCCTAGGGGCGTACCAGACCATATACTAAGTAAGAGACTTAGAAACAACGACTTGCAAGGAGACAAGGCCTAGGGCCTTCAGAAGTGCTGGGGCCTCACGAAACCACCCAAGGCAGGTAAGTAAAGGACCCACGGGGGACGCGTGCAGTGTGGATACACAGGCGCGAATCGCCGTTAACTTCAATGGGCAAGTCGCGGTTGGAAATAAAGAGTTTTAGGATACTTCGGGAGAACCTACAAGCAAGTCACTTACAGGGTAAGTAGTTCTAGGGCCCACACCCACAGGAGCACCGTAGTGCTGGAGTTACCTCACCCAGGGAAGCCGGGTGCACAGGTGTCCTATGGTGTCGGGTCGCGGCGTCGTTTTCAATGGCGAACAAAGAAGACTTGCTGCTTGCGAGAGCTGAAGAAGTGTCCGGTGGAATCCAAGCCTGGATTCTGAAGAAGGATGACCTGAAAGCAGAGGGGACAGTGTTCAAAGTCACTTGGCAGTGACCCGGGGCAAGGAAGATGGATGCCCACCGTCGTCGGTCGCTTCAGGTCGGTTGCAGGTGCCTTGACTCTTCAGCCACGTGGTCCAGGAGGCGTCGACGACGACCAGGAGCTGGATTCGGTGTGTCCCTCGACGTCTGCAGCTGACTGCGGTGTCGGCAACTCGATCGGAGCCAACAAGCCTTGGCAGCTGCAAGTCTCGGGGAGATGAAGAAAAGTCGATGGCGCAGACCAGCAAGGTCTGTGGAACTCACCCAGCGAGGGTAAGTCAGGGCAGGCCTGGAGCAACCAGGGGAGCCCTTCGGTTTCTTTAAGAAGTCTTCTGGGGACCCACAAGCCAGCGGGCAAGGGATCGCGAAGACACCTCGGGCGGAATCACTCAACAGGGGCCCACGGTCACTCGGGACGGTGTAGGCCTCTGATCTTCGGAGGGATTCCTGCTGGAGGTCGGGACCACACGTGGTCCAAAGCACAAGTTCGTAGAACGTTGTGAAGGGGTTGCACTCGACAATAGTGCACGGTACCCAGGGGTCGCGGTTCCTCGTTACTCGTGGGGTCCACTTGCCTCAGCTTCGCTGGGGACTCACGGTGGCCTGGGAGAGGTCAGGAAATCCACTTCTTGGGCTGCAGGGACTTCGGACTCCGGCGGGAGCGGCGTAGTTTGCGACCGTCGTTGTCGTTTTTGGTGCCTGCCAAGCAGGGGAGTCACTCCTTGACTCCAAGGGAGATTCTTCTGTCTTCCAAAGGTAGTGGAACGTCGAAGGGCCAGGATTCTTCTATAGAGCGTCGTCCAGGGGTTATCTGCTTTGCAATGGCAAGGTTCCCCCTCTTAAACTAAAAAGAGGGGATGGACTAGCTCTATGACCCCACCTATGGGAGGGTCAAGGGAGGGGGTGGCTACACCCACTTCCCTTTGTCCAGTTTCGCGCCAGAGCAGGGGCAGGTAGCCCCTGAGCTGGTTTGAACTGGCATATGCACAGAGGAGCCTTCTGCTCCCCCAGTGCAGGACTTCAAAGCACTCTAAGAGTGCACCCACCCAGCCCCAATACACTAAACCCTGTCTGGAAGGTGGTTACACCTCCCTGTGACAGGATGCCTATTGTTGGGCTTCCTCCACTGCGAGTTTCGGTCATCAGCAGGAGGGCAGCCCAGTGTCTGTGACTGGTGGCATCCATTTTGTGATGCCAGGGCTCTTTAGGATTCTACCGCGTTTCCACAGCAGGTACATGTCTTATCCCTCTAGAAGGGTGGAATGCTACCCCCGCCGCCAAGATTGGCGGGGGGTAGTATTCCAAGATGTTTGACACCAAACACGACATGTTTTGATGCAGCCATTCCAAAGTTAGCATTTACCGCGAGGATATAATGCACTTAAATAGTATATGGTTTAACCGCATCCACAAACAGCACCAGAGAATAGACTCTGAGAGCTGCAGAGGGGCCCTGCTCAGGCAGAGGCACCCCCTCACATAGAAGCCAAGCACCCTGCCCTCAGGATTGATAGGGCCTGCCTTAGGGGTGACTGATAGGTTTATATGTGTGTGCAGGAGAGATATAGGAAACCTATATCTCAGTGAGGGGTGCTAGCACCACCTCACCCAGGCTGCAGTAGCAGGCCTGTGGTGTCAGATTTAGACTGCTTCCCAGGGGTGGCATAACACATGCTGCAGCCCCTGGTAGGCCTGTGAAGTACCTATGCCCTTGGCACCTAAGGTACCATATACTAGGGACTCATAAGGCACCACAGTATCCAATCACTAGTGCACCTAGAGTGCACTCCATGTCGTTTAGAGAGAGCAGATAGACTGGGGCCCTGAATAGCAGGGTCCCAGTCCAACTAAGTCATAAACCAGCAAAACACCAGGAAAAAAGTGGGGGCAACCATATAGTCAGATTCCACCTTCCTACATAACCCCCCCAAACGAAAGGAGATAAGGCTAACCTTGGCCAGTTGAGCCTTTATTGACTAAGTGGCCATATAAGGAAGCACCTGCACTAGCATGGTTGCCCCCTGTCTGATGGTCCACTAAGCAATCCCTCACCCTAAGGGTGTGAGAGGGTCTCCACCATGGGGAATCACTACCTCTGGTGTGCTCTGGTAAAGTACAAGGCTGGTGAGGTGTCTGAGTAGGGAAGTGAGGCCCTAGGAAGGTTGGCCTCAGCTTCCTCAGATCACTGGTCACCATGTATGCCTGTCTTTCCATGACTGAGTTGCATTTTGCTCTAAGGGTCAACCTTTGGCTGCCTACAGCTGGGGGTTGGGTCCCTTTGAATGGACTACTGGAGGGACATGGCAGGTTTGGAACCTTTTGGTCCCAGGTTTGCCCTTGCCTAACAGAGTCCTTCTGGGGGAGGTCCCTACATAAAGGTATGGGGGATCCCTCAGTGGGTTGAGGAATTTTCACCTGGCTAGGGCTACTAGACTGGGTGCCCCTTATCTGCTGATGGGGGGTTCCTCTGGACAGGGGGCCCTGGGGGGTCCACTGACCTCCCTGACCTCTGCAGCCCTGGGCTGACTGAGGCAGGGTAGAGAGGTGCAGGTTACCTGCTCCAGACTGGGTACCACCTTGTAAGGGTCCTCTGCCATCAGGGGGTGGCCAGGCCAGGCCTGACTACCTCTGTGGCAGTTCCTTCACTAGGGGTAGGGTCAGTTCCCTGAGGAGGCTGACCCTTACCTACTGTCTGGAGGGAAGAAGACTTTTCTTCAACCCTTGTGCTCTCTTCTGGGGGAGAGTGGGCCATTCTTCCAGGCTCCATCTCTCCAAAATCTTGGGCTGGGGCTGTGGCCATCACAGCCCCACTAACCTTTACAGGGACACCCAACATCTTCAGATGGGTTTGGTGTTCAATTTCAGCCCAGGCTGAAATTTCCAGATCATTGCCCATCAGGCAATCTACAGGTAAGGTTGGGGACACTGCCACTCTCTTTGGGCCTGTGACCCCCTCCCAGCTGAGATTGACTATGGCCATGGGGTGATCTGTTCTGACACCATCAATGTTGGTCACCTGGTATTTAAACTCAGGTAAAAGCTGGTGAGGGGGACTAGTTTCCCTGCCACCATGGTGACACTAGCCCCTGTGTCCCTAAATGCCACAGCTTTCTGACCATTAATTATTGGCTCCAGTCTGTACCTGCCCAATGCTATGGGACCCATGGTAAAGGTGGCATATCCTACACCACCATCAGAATCTGAGGAGTCTGTTGAGGGGGTCCTGTCTAAACTAGGGCCCACCTCTGTTCCTCTTGCAAAAGCACCTAACTTTTTGGGTGCACTACTCCCAACTGGAGGATTACTACTGGTAGTACCAGGAGGGGTGGTAGTAGTTGTTGGAGGAACATTTTCTTTATTGCCATTCCTGGGACAACTGGGATCAGATTTCCAGTGCCCAGGCTTTTTACAGACATGGCAATAGGGTTTCTTTTCAGGAGAGGAAGGAGTTTGGGACCCACCCCCAGAAGAGGAATTTTGGGGCCCTGTAGTGGACTTATCCTTGGATTTATCCCCACCTTTCTCTTGGGACTTGGTAGAATCTTTCTTGTGGTCACCACCCTGATTCTTAGGCCTTACTCTGGTTCTGACCCATTTGTCTGCCTTCTTTCCCAATTCTTGGGGAGAGGTCAGATCAGAGTCCACCAGGTACTGGTGTAAAAGCTGGTTTTGACAATTATTAAGGATCTGTTCTCTCATCATTAGATTATAAAATCCTTTGAAATCAGTAACCCTACTGCCAACCAGCCAACCCTCCAGAGCCTTGGATGCACAATCTACAAAGTCTGTCCAGTCCTGAGTCTGTGCCTTCTGGGTATCTCTGAACTTCAACCTGTACTCTTCAGTGGTTAAGCCAAACCCATCTATCAGTGCACTCTTCAGGACCTCATAATCGTCAGCATCCTCTTCTCTAACAGTGAGGAGCTTGTCTCTTCCTTTATCTGAAAAGGAGAGCCACAAGATTGCTGCCCACTGCTTTTGGGGGACCTGCTGTACTCTACAGGCCCTCTCCATAGCAGTTATCCATTTGTGGATATCATCCCCACTCTGGTAGGGAGGAACAACCTTGCTCAGGTTCCTATGGTCAGGGACATATTCTCTGCCTCTAGGGACACTGTTGCTGCCACCAGGGGGTTCTAAACCCTCCCTTCTGGAAGCTCTCTGGATCTCCAGGGCTTCTCTATCCAGTGCCAACTGCTTGGTTCTGAGGGCCACTTTGGCTTCCTCATACTGGAGCAGTTTGCACCTTCTCTCAGAGGAGGTCTCTCTTAAGTTGAAGTATGAGCTCCTCTCTTGGACAAATTCTCTGCCAGAGTGATAAGAGTGCTCAGATTCCCTGGAAGGGGATCTGTGCCTCTCATCCACTCTGCCAGTTCTCTTAGGGAGAATTCCTCTGTCCTTTTCAGGCTCCTTGGAGCCTGGCCCTTCAATCACAGAGTCTTGGTCATTCTGATTTTCATCATCTGACCCAGATACTATGACTGACCCACCCACTGATTCAAACCCTTTAGCTCCTAGAGCCAATCTCAGGTCATCTGCTGTCAGCAGATCTATCAGGTGCAGGGTTGAGGGACTCTGTCCTATCCTCAGGTGTCTGTCAACACACATGGCTCTCAAGTCAGAGAAAGCCATGTCCTTATACTGAGGCTGAGTGGATCCACTGGGTCCACCCTTTAAGGACATTCTAGTGTTGTGCAGTGTTGTACTACCTACACTAGTTTGTGGCCTACTGATCCTAGCTTGAGCTGTGGAAAGGGTGTGCTATCCCTTGGCACACAGCTCTAAGTTCAGTAGAACTTATTGATACTAAGCTTGACTTTATATGTACCTTGAGTACCTATAATGGTTTTCAGTTAGTAATTCAAATAGAGATTTTCTGGTAAAACAATGGCAAGCTGGAATCCCACACGCTGCCCACCAATGTGAGAAGTTGGCCTGGTATATGCTGTTCACTAATTAAAGTGGACACCTTGCACCAGGGCAAATCGACTCTTATGGTAGATAGGTTTAAGACAACCTTTTAAAGAAAGCTATCCTAGTGGTAGCTGTGGAGAGCAGCCTTCAGGCTAAGTCTCGGAGGAATGTAAAGCAGCTTGTTTTACCATATAATCTCTTGAATCACCAAATGAAAAGACACCACACAGGGATATATATCAAATATATATGTATTTATTTCTAAATAACTCTCTACTAATCTCTTTATGAGATTAGAAGACAAACATATGCACAAATCAACGTTTCACAATAAGTTAAGCACAAAATATGGCTGGGGCCCTAGGGGCGTACCAGACCATATACTAAGTAAGAGACTTAGAAACAACGACTTGCAAGGAGACAAGGCCTAGGGCCTTCAGAAGTGCTGGGGCCTCACGAAACCACCCAAGGCAGGTAAGTAAAGGACCCACGGGGGACGCGTGCAGTGTGGATACACAGGCGCGAATCGCCGTTAACTTCAATGGGGCAAGTCGCGGTTGGAAATAAAGAGTTTTAGGATACTTCGGGAGAACCTACAAGCAAGTCACTTACAGGGTAAGTAGTTCTAGGGCCCACACCCACAGGAGCACCGTAGTGCTGGAGTTACCTCACCCAGGGAAGCCGGGTGCACAGGTGTCCTATGGTGTCGGGTCGCGGCGTCGTTTTCAATGGCGAACAAAGAAGACTTGCTGCTTGCGGGAGCTGAAGAAGTGTCCGGTGGAATCCAAGCCTGGATTCTGAAGAAGGATGACCTGAAAGCAGAGGGGACAGTGTTCAAAGTCACTTGGCAGTGACCCGGGGCAAGGAAGATGGATGCCCACCGTCGTCGGTCGCTTCAGGTCGGTTGCAGGTGCCTTGACTCTTCAGCCACGTGGTCCAGGAGGCGTCGACGACGACCAGGAGCTGGATTCGGTGTGTCCCTCGACGTCTGCAGCTGACTGCGGTGTCGGCAACTCGATCGGAGCCAACAAGCCTTGGCAGCCGCAAGTCTCGGGGAGATGAAGAAAAGTCGATGGCGCAGACCAGCAAGGTCTGTGGAACTCACCCAGCGAGGGTAAGTCAGGGCAGGCCTGGAGCAACCAGGGGAGCCCTTCGGTTTCTTTAAGAAGTCTTCTGGGGACCCACAAGCCAGCGGGCAAGGGATCGCGAAGACACCTCGGGCGGAATCACTCAACAGGGGCCCACGGTCACTCGGGACGGTGTAGGCCTCTGATCTTCGGAGGATTCCTGCTGGAGGTCGGGACCACACGTGGTCCAAAGCACAAGTTCGTAGAACGTTGTGAAGGGGTTGCACTCGACAATAGTGCACGGTACCCAGGGGTCGCGGTTCCTCGTTACTCGTGGGGTCCACTTGCCTCAGCTTCGCTGGGGACTCACGATGGCCTGGGAGAGGTCAGGAAATCCACTTCTTGGGCTGCAGGGACTTCGGACTCCGGCGGGAGCGGCGTAGTTTGCGACCGTCGTTGTCGTTTTTGGTGCCTGCCAAGCAGGGGAGTCACTCCTTGACTCCAAGGGAGATTCTTCTGTCTTCCAAAGGTAGTGAAACGTCGAAGGGCCAGGATTCTTCTATAGAGCGTCGTCCAGGGGTTATCTGCTTTGCAATGGCAAGGTTCCCCCTCTTAAACTAAAAAGAGGGGATGGACTAGCTCTATGACCCCACCTATGGGAGGGTCAAGGGAGGGGGTGGCTACACCCACTTCCCTTTGTCCAGTTTCGCGCCAGAGCAGGGGCAGGTAGCCCCTGAGCTGGTTTGAACTGGCATATGCACAGAGGAGCCTTCTGCTCCCCCAGTGCAGGACTTCAAAGCACTCTAAGAGTGCACCCACCCAGCCCCAATACACTAAACCCTGTCTGGAAGGTGGTTACACCTCCCTGTGACAGGATGCCTATTGTTGGGCTTCCTCCACTGCGAGTTTCGGTCATCAGCAGGAGGGCAGCCCAGTGTCTGTGACTGGTGGCATCCATTTTGTGATGCCAGGGCTCTTTAGGATTCTACCGCGTTTCCACAGCAGGTACATGTCTTATCCCTCTAGAAGGGTGGAATGCTACCCCCGCCGCCAAGATTGGCGGGGGGTAGTATTCCAAGATGTTTGACACCAAACACGACATGTTTTGATGCAGCCATTCCAAAGTTAGCATTTACCGCGAGGATATAATGCACTTAAATAGTATATGGTTTAACCGCATCCACAAACAGCACCAGAGAATAGACTCTGAGAGCTGCAGAGGGGCCCTGCTCAGGCAGAGGCACCCCCTCACATAGAAGCCAAGCACCCTGCCCTCAGGATTGATAGGGCCTGCCTTAGGGGTGACTGATAGGTTTATATGTGTGTGCAGGAGAGATATAGGAAACCTATATCTCAGTGAGGGGTGCTAGCACCACCTCACCCAGGCTGCAGTAGCAGGCCTGTGGTGTCAGATTTAGACTGCTTCCCAGGGGTGGCATAACACATGCTGCAGCCCCTGGTAGGCCTGTGAAGTACCTATGCCCTTGGCACCTAAGGTACCATATACTAGGGACTCATAAGGCACCACAGTATCCAATCACTAGTGCACCTAGAGTGCACTCCATGTCGTTTAGAGAGAGCAGATAGACTGGGGCCCTGAATAGCAGGGTCCCAGTCCAACTAAGTCATAAACCAGCAAAACACCAGGAAAAAAGTGGGGGCAACCATATAGTCAGATTCCACCTTCCTACACAAGGTCGAAAAACACGTCCCTGGTTCTTGCTGATATGGCCAGTCCCTCGCACCTAGACATAACACTATGTACAGCTGCCATGGGGAAATTGGTGGGCTTTTTATTATTGCGTTTTTCCCTCTTGAGAGGGACTTGAAGAAAACCTTTCCAGGGAGAAGAGCTGTGATCGTCTACTGATGTATTGCTTGCATCTAGAGACTGAGGTATGGGGGTTCGCTTGTCAAAGCCCAGAGGTCTTTTATTGTTATAATAAAAAAGCTATTAGCACGGGGAGGGTGGTAAGGTCATTCAGCCCTCTATCCACTGCTTTATGAAATGCTTTCCCCGTTAGTATTCTATGGAGTTGTAACTATGCTGATTATATTATTCTTATGCATTATGCTGATAGTACTGTCACGTGTACTGTATCTTAGAGCACGTATGTTGAAATAAACATTTTAACCTATACTGTGTCTCTTCTTACGCCGGTTGTGGACAGGTATGAGTGAGTGACGAAAGGGTGTTCTTGCTACTGCGAGTCCTGAGAGAGAGAGATACCGTGTTCTGGGTTGTCTAATCATTGGTACATTGTTGCTAATGGGACGCTAAGGCTAGTTGGGTTGGGGTTTTAGGTGCTAAGGTTTATGCTTGGCTCACCACTATATTCCGAGGTCATATTATCCTGTGCATAGCTCTATGTGTGTGCAGAATCCCTATAACAAAACAATCTCTATACCTGTGCTATATTGATTACAGCTCTGCCTTCGACCACGTCAATAGAAACCTGTTGTGGCAAAAATTTAAAAAGCTGAAAATCCCTCAGCTGCTGTTAAACCAATTAATTCTCCTGCATAGCGATACTTGGGTCCAGGTCAAACTAGGTGCAGGGGAATTTCTATCTAGGAAGATCCCTACAAGCACAGGGGTAAAACAAGGATGCGTGCTTGCACCAACATTATTTAATCATTTCATGGCTGAACTGTCAATCTTGCTGAACGAAAGTAATTCCCACGCACCCAAGTTAGGGGGCACCCAGCTGTCCAATTTATTCTACGCGGACGATCTGGTGCTCATCAGCCGGACCCCGATAGGCCTACAGCGGCTGCTGGATATCACATTGCGATACTCTATAACAAACAAACTCAGAATCAACCAAGAAAAATCTAAAGTCATGTGTATCAGCACTCGCAAAATGAAAACAACGCACAACTGGTTCTTGGACTCAAGGAAGCTGGACGTTGTAAGCGAATATAGATACTTGGGGGTCATTTTAGACTCCAAGGGCAGCTTCAAGCCACAATGCGAGGCTATAAAAAAGAGAGGATTAATGACCGCGGTATCGCTAAGAAACCTAAAAAACAAGATCACTGGATCAAGCCTCCTCCCCCTAATAAAGGTGATTCAGGCAAAACTGATTCCATCTATCACTTACGGAAGCGAAGCGATGAGAGGAAGGGACGCTGAAACGGTAGATGGTATGGTAGCAAGAGCATTGCGCATGATCTTTGGCTTGCCGAGATACACATCACCTGCGCAGATGAGGCTCGAATTTGGGCTCGCAAAGGAAGAGCTGGCACGCAAAGGAGTATATTTAAAAAGCTGGTACAAAATAAGCAGGGGAGAAGCAAAAACACTTAATGCTCTCCTGTGGAAGGAACTGCAAATTAAAGAAAACTGCCCTGCAAGGCTTCACCTGGAAGACGCAATCAAACAGTTGGGGCTGCGTCAATTATGGGATCTCGCCGGGCCCTTGCCGAGCTTAAAAAAAACAGTAAATAACATCGTCAGAAAAGAATCTCTCTTGCAGGACAAAGCCCCGCTGGCGGAGCGAGCACATGGCTGGCTAACTATACAATCTTACACCAAACTCAGGCCCCAAACATATCTTCAGACCAGCTTCACCAAAAAGACAAAAGGGAAGTTTTGGGAACTTCGCTTAGGACTGTTGCCCTCTGCAAATCATTTGGCCCCTTGGCTGCGCCCCTCAATACCAGCAAGGTGCCGCCTTTGTGGTAACGGCGAAGAAAACGTCGTACACCTCATCACCATCTGCAAGGACCTGCTACAAGAACGCCGGACCCTTTTGAGACCACTATTTAATAAAAACCAGATAAGGTCATGCAGGCAAGCAGTCCTGGCATGCTTCTCCGGCGATGAAGTCCAACTGAGCTGCCGATTGGTAAAATATCTTGAAGCTGTAGATGTCCACCTTAATAAAGTGAAAGAATAAACAGAAAAAGTCAAATTGGTCTGGTTGCAGAGCAGAAACTCGCGCCACAATCCTCATGAAGAAGGCATCGCACTCGCATTAGGGGAAAAGCAGGAAAGACAGTGACGGAACCCAGCGCAACCCTTGTACCCTTAGAGCCAAAGTAATCAGATGGCAACAAGGGTCTAGTCTGTATCTTGGTGTTCATTGAGCTTTACTGCTATAAACTCTAAAACTTTGAACAGTTAATGGTCAGAGCTCAAGAACCGAATAACTACGGCTTAGACATCTCCCTGAAACTTTTTGTTCTTCAAGCAATCAATTGCTTGTGTTGCTACAAGGGCACCATTGGGATTTCTTTCTTCTTTTTTTCCTTCTATTCTACTGTTCGCTTTTTTTGTAGTACACGTGGTAATTCTCTCTTGGGCGGGATTAAGCAAGCACAAGTCTATGCGGAGGATCATCTCTTGTGGCCCAGTCACATTAAGGACTGTAATAATTAACTGAATTCGAATGGGAATGCAAGTAAGCCCAACCATGCAAAGTTTTTAATGGCATGACAGAATTGAGTCAGTTCTTAGGCCAATCTTACACTCTGCCCGTATTTTAATAGTTTTAGCTTTAGTACTTTTTAATGGCAGTTCTTACTCATAGTTTACCATAGTATCATCGTAATCTGTTATGGCTGTTTCAAAACATGAAACTGTTTTAATTGATGATGGTTTGTAATGGTTTTAATTAACTGTACAATAAAGTATTACCTTACCTTACCTTGTGTGAATGATCGTGTACATCATGCTGTCTGTTTTATTTCCCTTCATAACTCTAATTTCCATTTTTCTCTTATTCTCTTGCCTATTTCTGTTTCTATCTTTGTTGGAATATCTTCCTCTCAGGACTTGTATCCCTAACTGGCACTTTGGCTTCTGCAGTTCAATTATTTCACTCATTTTAAATTTCATGTATATTTTTGCATAGCTTTGTATAAATTTTTTCGATGAGTGGTTTCAGTATTATTTCATGGAATGTTAAGGGAATCCATAACCCTGTTAAAAAAACAACGTGTATTATCCCCCCTTGCTAAATTGAAATGCCATGTAGCGCTTTTGCAAGAAACACATCTTAAGGAGCAAGATTTGCTCTCCTTGCGCAAATTATGGGTTGGAAACGTTTTCTGTTCTCCAGCAGTTAACAATAAGAATGGTGTAGTAATCCTGTTTCACAAGTCACTAAATGTTCTTTTGCTAAATGAGGTCAAGGATAATAATGGTAGTTGGCTTTTACTGAATATTAAGGTCAACAATACCCAATTTTCTATCTGTAATGTATATGGCCCTAATGGTATTGATCTAATTTTTTGGAATGATTTCTCCATTCTCCTTTCTTCTCATGCCTCAGAAAATTTGATTCTGGGAGGCGATTGCAACCAACTTATGGACCCTTTTTTAGACCGGAAATCCCAAACCAAATTCATCCCCAATAGAATGCAAAAGACTTTCCACAAAGCTATTACATCTAGAGGGTTGTTAGATGCTTGGAGAATTTCTCACTCTGATGTTTTGGGATTTTCCTTCTTCTCCCCTGCTCATAGGTCTCATTCACGAATAGACTACATATTTCTCACCGAATCATGTCTTCAATTCATGACACATGCAGAGATTGGCTCCATTCTTATCTCTGATCATGCCCCCGTCATTTTAGACATGGACTATCCCACTTCCACACCTATCTCACGCTGATGGCTCTTTAATAATACCCTTTTGTTAGACACTCAATTTGTTGATCAATTTTCACTATTCATACAGGAATTTTTCAGAAACAATTTTTCCTCTGATTTACAGCCTAATTTTATTTGGGATGCTTTCAAAGCTACCGCCAGAGGATTTATAATAGATTTTGTTTCCCGGGAAAAAAAGAAGGCACTTAATGATGCAACACTAATTTTAAAACAAATTAAGTCCTTAGAGCATGAATATTTCACCTCAAATCGTTCTACTTTGTCCAATGTTATTAAAGCCAAATTGCAATATAATAAACAATCATGGGGTAATGCCTGCAGCAGTCTCCTCAAATTTAACGCTAAAATGTACGGCGGCCACAATAAAGCTGGCAAATCCCTAGCCAATTATCTTAAAATTAAAAAACAGAAATCCAAGATCGTCGCCATCACAGATAGAGCAGGAGTCAGACATATCACTGATTCTAAGATCCTTGAGTATTTCACTGAATATTACACCTCTCTTTACACTCCAGAGTCGACCCCTTCGTCTGACCAAATTGATTCATTCTTTCAAATCATTCCCAAATCCGTCGATAATCACGTTGATCTAACATCCCTCAATAGTCCAATATTAGAACAAGAAATCACAAATGCTATTAATCAACTTCCCAAAGATAAAACACCTGGTCCAGATGGTTTACTGTACGTTTCTTTATTCATTTCAAGCAATTTCTTGTTCCTCAGTTGTTACTTCTCATAAATCACTTTTTAGCCTCGGGTAAAACGCAAGGTTCCTTTACTCAAGCCTTGCTCTGTTTGATCCCCAAAAAAGACAAATACCCTTCTTATTGTAAGAATTATAGACCCATTTCCCTAATTACCACGGACGGTAAGATCTTTGCCAAATTATTAGCCCTTCGTATAAATCAGGTTATCCCGGACTTAATATATATCAATCAGGGTTTGTAAAGGGGTGATCGATTACAGATAACTCCAGGACTTTTCTAAACATTATTCATTTAGCCTCCAAGGCGGACTCACCAGTCGCTGCAATTACGCTAGACACCGAAAAGGCCTTTGACAGAGTAAATTGGCATTAAGATGGCACGGCTTTAGCCCCCCCATCATTCGATACATCCAGTTGCTATATAGCTACCTCCATTTGGGTGAATGGATGTCAATCCAAATACTTTTCACTCCACAGAGGAACTAGACAAGGGTGCCCTTTATCCCCACTTTTATTTATTCTTGCCCTAGAACCTTTTTTGGAAAAACGTTGCCGTTCTCCACAGTTTACTGGATTCCAATTTAAATATATAGATATTAAGTTTATGGCTTACGCGGATGACATTTTATTATACCTCTCCAACACCACTACCTCTTTGCCAGTGTTTTTTTCTTTGCGAAATGAGTACTCTTTAGTCTCTGGTTATAAACTCAATATTGACAAATCCAAGGTTTTACCATTAAATAAACATTGCTTCTCTGATATGTTTAAAGATACAGGGTTCAAATGGAACTCGAAAAGTATTAAATGCTTAGGTATCCTATACACTAATAACATCAAAGAAACTATTAAAATTAATCTTGCAGATATAGTTAAAAAACTTTCGGCGCTCATAGACAGTTGGTCCCCACTATTTTTGTCTTGGTGGGGTAGATTAGCCACAATTAAAATGATGCTGCTTCTGATCATTAATTTTTATCTATCCATGCTCCCAATCACTCTTCCACTTTCTTTCTTTAAAACCATCAATCGTTCCTTGACTAAATTCCTATGGAATAATCGCAAGACCAGGATCTCTCTAATTCGACTTCAACAGCCCAAAGACCTAGGAGGGGTTCATTTTCCTAATTTTAGACGTTACCATTCTGCATTTACCCTGAAACAAATTTGGACCTTTCTTTCAGACAACTCCCATACACCATTAACGGCCTGGAGCTTCCTAGAACAGTCCCAATACACACCATTCTCTTTTAACACCTTCATTCGTCTATCTCAACCCCCTAGACGTCTTTTATCTCCTACTCTCACCCTTTCTACTGCAGTTGCCACCTCTTTGTTTAAAACACATCTCTCTCAATCGGATATTTTTGCACATACTCCTATTTGGTATAACAAACACTTAAAGATTAATAACAGATCCCTATTTTGGAAAGAATGGATTGATAAAGGCATTATTACATTTGAACATTTGATGATTGATGGGTCTCTTAAGTACTTCACGGAGATCCAAGAGAAGTATGATATATCCCCCTTACATGCTCCTCATTACTCTCGCCTCAGAACATCTCTAATTCAAATCCACTCTCAGAACTCTTCCTTGGTTTTACACAATCAGATACCCACTCTCTCTCTGGACTTCTCTACTCAGCTTAAAGCATCCGCCATTGACAAGATATTGTCTCACCCTGCAGATATAGTTAAAAAACGTTCGGCGCTCACAGACAGTTGGTCCCCACTATTTTTGTCTTGGTGGGGTAGATTAGCCACAATTAAAATGATGCTGCTTCCGATCATTAATTTTTATCTATCCATGCTCCCAATCACTCTTCCACTTTCTTTCTTTAAAACCATCAATCGTTCCTTGACTAAATTCCTATGGAATAATCGCAAGACCAGGATCTCTCTAATTCGACTTCAACAGCCCAAAGTCCTAGGAGGGGTTCATTTTTCTAATTTTAGACGTTAGCATTCTGCATTTACCCTGAAACAAATTTGGACCTTTCTTTCAGACAACTCCCATACACCATTAACGGCCTGGAGCTTCCTAGACCAGTCCCAATACACACCATTCTCTTTTAACACCTTCATTCGTCTATCTCAACCCCTAGACGTCTTTTATCTCCTACTCTCACCCTTTCTACTGCAGTTGCCACCTCTTTGTTTAAAACACATCTCTCTCAATCGGATATTTTTGCACATACTCCTATTTGGTATAACAAACACTTAAAGATTAATAACAGAGCCCTATTTTGGAAAGAATGGATTGATAAAGGCATTATTACATTTGAACATTTGATGATTGATGGGTCTCTTATGGACTTCACGTAGATCCAAGAGAAGTATGATATATCCCCCTTACATGCTCCTCATTACTCTCGCCTCAGAACATCTCTAATTCAAATCCACTCTCAGAACTCTTCCTTGGTTTTACACAATCGGATACCCACTCTCTCTCTGGACTTCTCTACTCAGCTTAAAGCATCCGCCATTGACAAGATATTGTCTCACCCTACTGATATGAGAACCAAATCTAGTACAGAAATTTTGTGGGGAAAGGATTTGTCACAAGAATTCTCGTTTCATACCTGGGGCTCCATTTGGGCAAAAATTCATACCTCCTCACGATCTGCAAGCACAACGCAGACTCTGTATTTATTTTTATAATAGGCTTTTTCTTACCCCTACTGATCTCCATAAGTTCAAATTGTTGGCTGATTCGAAATGCTGGTCTTGCCCGCATGAAAATAGCGATTTACTTCATATGTTCTTTCTCTGCCCACTGGTTAAGAGTTTTTGTTTGCTCATTTGGAAGAAATTGAATGAAATTTTATCCACAGATTTTTCATTTGATATTGTGCACGTTTTTCTGGGCAGCTCCTCCCCTATATGGAGTACCCAAGGAAGCGTGGGCAAATTTATTGATTTATTTATAGCTATTACCTTTCAGATTATTACCACGAATTGGAAGGATACAACCAAAATCTCGTACCACGCCTGGTGGAACCTTTTATGTCATCATCACAGGCTAGATCGTGCACATGCTACCTCTATACCCTTATTGATTAAAAAAGACTTACTCTGGTCACCACTCACGACATTCCTTTCTAGGATGGCTGTTCGACCTACTTCATAGGTACTCCGTTATGAACCTCCTTAATCATATTATGTTTAGTAAGTTGTTATTGCTATTTTTGTAATACTGTTCAGCTGCTTCTTATTATTTCCCCTTCTCTTCCCTTCCCTCCCTTTTTACCCCTTGTTTTAAAATGCTAAATTGCATATGCTTATGTACAAGTTTAGATGGTTCAAATTGGTTTTGATCCTATACTTCTTAACATTGCTCATACGCGCTTGGGTTTATTTTGTTCTTTCTTTTACTCACTGTCCTCAAATTAAGGTTATTGTAGTGTTTGAACATTGCTTACATACTTTATACTGATGTTTTACTTTGGACATTATCTCAATAAAGCATTCTAAACTTAAAAAATACTTCGAACAAGACCATGCTACAAACGGAAAAATTGAATATAAAAAAATCAGTGGAATATTGTAATCTGCAATCATGGGCAATGTGGAAAACTTTGCAGAGACCCTGTTATGTGATTTGTTTGTAAGAGACAAAGTCTCAAACATGATGATGATTAAAAGGGCACATAGATCTCTTGTACACAAGTCCACTCTTGCAGCTTCCAGAATCCCATAATAGTGAGATCAAGATGCAGCACTTAGATTAGCAAAGGAGAAAGGTGACTTACAATATCAAAGGCAAACACTGGCAATTTTGTGGACTTCACGGAATCAATACAAGAAGGAAGAAGATCTTTCCAGCAAGTGAAACACATTCAGTGGAACTCAAATATGCAATACTGTACCCCATCAAACTAAAGCTTACATTCAAATGGAAAAACTGTCATTTTAACTGACCCAAATTGAGCTGATTCCTCCCTCATCAGTAGAGAATATTTACAGGTTGCTGGACATGGTGCCAATTTTCTCAGGTATAATCCCACTCATAGCATGCAGGCGTTTCAAAGCTCGTCAGCTTGGGGGCGGCTCACAAGAGCCTTTTATCAGTGAAAATGGGTAGGAGAAAATTGGCAGCATGTCCATCAACCCGTAAATATTTTCTACTGATGAGGGAGGAATCCTGAAACACTGGTGTCTAGAGATACGATTTCGAAAGACGGCATTAGCAGACCTTCTAAGCAGTTAGGGAAGATTCAGATACGTTCTCCCGGAAAGTGAAACTTCAAAACAATAAAGTACCCTTCTGCCGATGAACAAGTAAACCCACAGAGCCGAAGTAACTTAGTGGGGTGTCTCTTGAAATACAGGGGAGGAAAAGGCTTTCCTTTTTTTATATACAACCCTCACTCACTCTAGTAGTGACATGCTTCATCATCCGGTTCATCCTGATTGCTAAAAGCCAGGATGGGCTCGATCGTATTCAAGGGAGCTCTTTGTATATATATATATATATATATATATATATATATATATATATATATATATATATATATATATATATATATATATATAACCACCAGACGGTCCTCTCTCGACTCCACACACTCGCTTGCTTCTGCCGAAAAGGAACCACGAACCACTGGATATTAAGGCAAATAAATTATTTATTGTTTCCTCGGATTACGCGTTTCGGGCAACACTTGCCCTTGATCACATATATATATATATTTTCTTTTTTTGTGACCAGGGAGTATTATTACTACTAAAAATGACTCATCCACGCCCAGGTACCCCTTTATTCACGGGGTGGATGGGTACTATAAAAATAATTATGCCTATGATAATTATAGGGAGTAGAATACAATAGTCCTATGACCCTCAGCTTGCCAACATGTTTCAGCCCTACTCTTACAGCCAAAATTGGTCCCGGGCATTCTTAAGGACAAAAGGAATGTCAGTGCCCCGGAGTGATTCTAAGGTTCATTGCACTCAAATGGCATGCACATTTAATTGCATGCAACAGGGAAGACTACTTGCCTATCTGGAGACTGGTACAAAAGTACCAGAAACACTGAACCTGTGAACAAAAACAAACACTTTAGTATGTAGGCACAACATGATAGACATATATGAAGCATACAATATGTAGGATTTCCAACATACTGTTCACATTTGGTCTTCTTAAAACAAATGGGCAAATGTCTGGTCTTATGTGTACTGTGAGACCAACTAATGATCTAAGTGAAAGCACGCACTTGTGATTCTGTAAAATAAGTGGTCACTGCAAACCATGCATCAGTGTAAAAATTGTGTGCTGCAATATGGCGGCTGGCAACATAAAAACAATATCTCCAGTAGAAATGCATGACTTACCCAAACGGATGTACTACTCAAGCCCCAAGGGGTGCGGATGGTGGTTTGGCCCTGTAGTCAGACACTAGGGTCCAGAGGGTTTAACATACATAAAATAAACGAAGACAAAAAAAACATACATATATTGTTAGCGAGCCCGCTATATGCAGCTGGTCAAGAGCGCTGCAGTTAGGAAGAGATAGCCAAGGTCTAGCTAGAATCAGTCAGTAGCCATCTGTAATATAGATTAGAACATTGATACTCAAAGTAAGGCCCAGGGGCCGCATGCGGCCCTCGTGACCTTAACATGCAGCCTCCTGGTGTACAGCAGCACTGAACTGCTGTTTAATGGAAATATACTAAAAATAAAAAGATGTTAAATAAACAGCCAAGCATTTATTTAAAGATTTATTGGTGTAAAGAAAGAAAATAACAATTGAACCCTACACCACTTAACTTTAGGAGTGCCTTCATTTTTAAAGCCATCTTGCAGCAAAAGTGTAAAAATATGATAGTCTCTACAAAATTTATACAGTGAATTTATTTAACATGCAGAACCTTTTCACTTTAGTAAATCAGATTATATCAGTGCACTAATAAGTATTATTTTATAAATGATAGTTTTCAAACATGAATTTAGAAACAGTAATTCTTTCCCCCGCCCTGACAACAATGCCAATAGTGAAGTAAAGAAGCAAGTTAGTTGTTATGTGCACTCTTTGGGTGACCTGAGTTCCTATTATACAAGTAAAACATAATTTATTAAATCAAACACAGGAGAAGGTTTTGCACAGCGCGCATCCTGAAGTCATGTATTTCGAGATCCTCGTATAAGTGATAATGAGAAAAGGAGGGGAAGTGAAATAAAACTATTGCCTAGGATCACACAATTTGGTAAAAGGGGGAAGCCGGGATTAATCCCAGGTTTTCTGGTTTCACATTGTGCAATTCAGCAGCTAGATGTATATGCTTTGCTTCCTCTACACCCACCTCACCTCCAATGAGCCCCACCCCCACACCCGGCCCGCCCGCACCCTGCTGGCATTAATGTGGCCCTCGGTCACATCACAGATCACACTTTTTAGCCCCTGGGAAAATATTTGCGAGTACCCATGGATTACAACCAGCTAAGCAGGTATAGGTTCTCAGCGTACAGGGAAAAGAAATGCTGCAACATGACAGCATGCCATCGTCAGGATCAGAGTCTGCATACTCATGATTCCAAGGGTCCTGAAACCGCCATGTACCTACTTGGTAACGCACTTTCTGGCTCGCCATACGAGGAGACAGCCACTGGGGAGTGCTTTTATTATTGCTGTTATCAGAGCCCAGTTGTGGATTCACGTGTGCTCATTCAGCCGCGTGTGACGCTTCATAGGCAGATAATGGGATTTGGAATGCTGAGGATGATGGGAGTTGGAGTCCTATCTCCAATCCGCTGCGCCTATGGAGGATCTGGCTGCCTTTGGAAAGAGATTCCTGCCGAGCCCACCAACTCAGGACCTTGATGATCTCCACAGTCACTGGAACCACACAGTCGAAGTTCCCCGACTTTGGGTCTCAAAATTAATGAAGATGAAACCAAAGTAGACGAAAATAAAACCGGGCCCTGGGAACTGTAAAAACAGCTTCTGCCATGTGCCTCAGCAGTCTCAACCACTGACAAACTGGAAGGGAGTGGCAACTCATTGTTCTCAAGGCCAGAGACCCTAAGAGAGCAGCCCTTGGAGCAGGAAGGAAAATCCTGTTAAGATCTATACAGAACCTGGCCCATATAAAAGTCACGTCTGGAAGGAACCAAATGACATTTCTCTTGATTGAGCAGAAACCCATGAGCCGGAATAATTGAGCAGACCAAGGCTGGATCGTGAAGAAGCTGCTCCTCCGTGGGAGCATGGATAAGCCATTCATTCAAGTATGGATACAGGTGAATGCCCAGCAGATGAATAGACTCTACCAAGGGAACGACCACCTTCGTGAATGCACCCGGATGCCGACTTGAGGCCGAACAGCAGCACCCTGAACTGATAATGCTTCTCATTGACACAAAATCTCAGATACTGCTGGAACTGAGGTTGAATCGGGACATGGTAATATGCATCCTGAAGATCCAATGTGCACATCAGATATCCTTTGATCACCAACGGAATCACTCTCTGCAGCATTTCCATCTTGAAGGACAGGGACTGCACAGATTTGTTGAAAACTTTCAAATCCAGCACAATCCTGAAACCCACGTGGGCTTTGCCACGAGAAAGATGATGGAATAGAAACCCCTGCATCTCTCCATCTGAGAAACTATCAGAATTGCCACTTTCTGAAGAAGAGAGTTGATGCCCTGAGCCAGAGCCATCCTCTTTTCCCTTATAAATGGAAAAGGAGTCTGGCAGAGTCCTGATGGATGAGGCAGATCAGAAAACTTTATTTGGCAACCTTCTCTTAGAATACCTAGCACCCAGGCGTCTCAAGTAGATGCTTCCCAAACATGCAGAAACTGTTGGGTCCAACCTCCTACTGCACACTCCTGGCCATCCACCATATACGTTTCAATAAATTTCTCCTCTGTAGGGCGGAGGGGGGTACTAGGAGCTGGTTTAAGAGGTCCAGAGCCCATGCTCCTATGGGTAAAATAATAAACAAAGGGGGGGCTTTTGTTCCTGAGAAAAAGAAAAAGGTATTTCTAACAGGTATTATTGGACCTATATCATGAGAAAAGTCAACAGGACTGTCTCATGTTGCCCTCACACATCCCCAAAGGGATGTCATGCTTCATCATTGGGCGTTGCTCCACGTTGGGCCGGCGCTGCAATGCCCTACGGGTCCCCCAAAGGGTCACTTTGTTGGAGATCTTTTTTAGAGATGCCGTATGATGCGTGCAAGTGAGGTGACTGGTGTGCCAGAATAGTGTAATGTGTTTGTGGGTTAAAACTGATAGGGGTGGTCCCAAACTATCCTTTAATAAGTAGACCACCCTGTCAGAAATAAAAACCTATAAATGCCTCATGCTACCTTGAAGGTCTAAAAGGAACCCTGGTAGTCAGCGTGTGACGACTATGTGGGGAAGATACCCTATAGTCGTGTGGTGGAGGCCTCACTTGGTCTCTCACTCAGTGATTTGTCGACATGTTTCTCGCCTTTACATTGGTCTGAAGGATCCATGGTGCTTCGTCAGGACATCAACATATATAATGAACTCCCACACACAATAATGGTGCCCCTAAAGTGCAACCTACTGTCTATGTGGTTCAGGCCCCAACCTGTAAAATGAAAAAAGATAAAAAAGGAAAGAGAGAGGTTACTGTGTCCCTGAAATAACAGGGTTTCAGCCACCAAAGAAAATATAGAGGCGGATGATAGAGGGAACTGTCTAGTAGCAAAATCAGGTAGTTCACATGGAATGTTATCTAAAAGTGCTAAAAATGGCACAAACAGACACAAGCAGACATCTCATAGCAGACACCAATCCGGTGCTGTGGCTGTGATGTCCGCAAAGAACGTTGTCACTGCGACGCTTGTCCTCGTGGCATGGTAGTGATGTATCTAAGGCAACGACAACAATTGAAAAGACATAAATTGTAAAATGACCCAATGCGGATATGTCAGCATACATAGTGGTAGATCAGGTTTTTTATGCCAAGCATAAACCGTATCTCACCCTCTGTGGATATGGAAGATCTAGATCTAGTCGGTTTCGAGTATGTGTGCAAGTGAATGCTATAGGATGGCATACGCATGTGAGCACAGACCATACGATGTTTAGCAGCTATGATGGCAGGGTACCTGGGTATGTACACACGTGGACATACAGAGTGGTGATTGTGCCCATGCTTCGCATCGAAAAGTGCTTTAAGTGCCTGTTACCGTTTTCGGCATGTAACCCAGCGATCGATGCATTGAAAAAGTGGCTGCTACATGACTACAATGTGACCATAGTGGATAGAGTCCTGTGTGTGATCAGGAAATTATCCGGAGCAAAACTCCACGCTTGCCTAAAAATGGCTCGGTTTGTACCACCTCAGGTAACGCGGAAGAGCCGCGTTCGTGTGTACCCCTCTGTTGAAACAGCACACATAGTTAAATTATGCGGAACACCTGGGAAATTAAAACAGAGTTTTGGCTGGCCGGAGGCTCGGCATGGGTACTCACGGTTTTGGTGTGCGGACCTTGCGTATGCACCTACCCTTCAGCATCCGCGTCCCTGTAATTGGGACTGAGCGGATCCACAGTGCTTTGGTATGTGCGTGGAGAACATGGGTGTTTACACAGTGAGCAGTCACTCGAGTGTGACCGCGCATGTCTGGTGGCCATTTTGGAGAGGCTGTATGGTACAATCATGCTTGTATGGTGGCAATATTGGAATGGCTGGTCCGTGATTGCTCGGCAACCATGGTGTTTGGATGTGTGGCATGCAGCGACGGTGTAAGTATTTTTTTCTGCATAGTTGGTGGCCAAATCTGATTGTCAGTCAATAAAAATAGATCTTCAGGGAACCAAGGGGTGCTGGTATGGCCATGTGAAAATTGCAAATGTTATAACTACCTTATTCAATGGATGTAGACTAAAAGGCACATCCAGGAGTAAGTCATACTTGTAATATGGGGAGCTGTTCCCGGTGGGTGTATTGGTGGTAGGGTTGGGGAGTCTATTCCTTGCAGTATTATGTGATCGTTCCATTTTTCTAGTGTTGGAGTAAATGCCGCCTGGTGTGGCGTTCAGGTTGGATATGGGAGCACCAGATATAGAGGGTAGTCCCTGTTTCTTGAGAGGAATAGATTTACGCTCTATGGTATGTGTCTCCGAGATGTATGTCTAGGTGCAAGGATGTAATCATCCAGAGCAGATCTGTGGGTACCATGCCGTTGGATGTTGGTGACTAAACCTCAATCCATGGTATGTCATCATTGAGTCCGCTCTTGTCCGTGTTGAGAAGGAACACCCATTGCTGTTCTCGTCTGAAAAGGGTCGTGGCATTCCAGGAGGGGTTGGCTTCAAGAACCATCCATTTGAGATCATCAGTAGAGTGCTTTAGCTCCTTGAAATAATTGCTCATTTTGGTCGCACTCCGGCCACATCTGATAGTGCTCCTGTGTTCCCCTATCCTGATTTTCACTGATCTAGTCGTCATCCCTGTATAGTACATGGTACAGGGACAAGAGATCAGGTAAACACAGTTTTTTGTATTGCAGTTAGTGTGCTGCCTTTGTGTCCAGGAAAATGAGCCTAACTGTAGAGTGGTGGAATGTGAGGTGGACTTACATGCGGTACAGCTATCGCATGGGTAGTGTCCGGTAACTGGTGGGAGATTCCAAAGAGTGGTCTGTTTGTTGGGCTTATTCATGTGTGGTCTAGTATGTACTAGCTCATCTCTCAAGTTTGAAGTTCTTCTGAACGCAAAGCGGGGCATTCTAAGTTTAGGTCTCCTGTGTTAAGGATCCTCCAATGTTTCAGTATGATTGATTTAATCTTATTTGAGAGTGGTGTGTAGGAGGTCACACATGTCATCACCTCTTTCTTAGTGTGTGTGTTGTTTTCAAGCAGGGCCTCTCCGTTGTTATTGCATGCCCGCTTTTTGGCGAATCTAACCACCTTCTGTGGGTACTTTCTTTCAAGGAGATTGTGGCTCAGTTCTGTGGCTTGAGTATGATAATCTGTCATTTCGCTACAGTTGCGTCGGATGCGTAGAAACTGCCCGTATGGGAGGTTTTCCTGCAGGGCCTTTGGGTGGTGGCTCTCGAAGGAGAGAAGGCTATTGCAGTCCGTGTCCTTCTTGTGTGTTCTCGTTTTGAGTTGGCCTTGTGTGAGGCTAATCACAAGGTCCAGAAAGGGGATCTCTGAGTCTGAGATAAAACTTGTGAACTTTAGATAGGGGTTCACTGTATTGACTCAATCTTTAAAGGATTCACGGCTGTCCTTGTTGCCTTTCCAAAAGACCAGCAAGTCATCTATGTATCTCTTCCATAATAAGATGTTGATCTTAAATGGATTAGTAGTGCTGTTGATATGTTTAGATTCGAAATTGGCCATGTAAAGACATGCCAAGCTATGGGCAAATGTACTGCCCATTGACATCCCCTGTATCTGGTGGTAGATCTGGGTTTTGTACTGGAAATAGTTGTTTTTAAGGGAGATGGTTGCACATTCAATGATAAATTCAGCAGGGGTAGCTGTGGGAAGGTTTGTAGTTCTCAAGAGAGCATTGATCACTTCAATGGTGGCATCCTGGGGGATTTTCATGTACAGTGCCTCCACATCCAGAGTCATCAAGAAGGTGATCTCTTCTGGGTTCCCAATGTTGGCAATGAGATTCAAAACTTCCTTGGTGTCTTTTAGGTATGAAGGAATTTCCTTGACCAGGGGTTGGAGGAAGAAGTTGCAGAACTGACTAAGTGGTTCAAGAACCAACCCTATCCCTGAGACGATGGGTCTTCCTGGCAGGGGGCGCGTCCCTTTGTGTATTTTGGGTAAAACATAAAAGTAAGGTATCACGGGTGTCTCGTTTACTAGGAATGCTGCCTCATTCTTGGAAATCCAACCTTGGTTCTCAGCTGAGTATGTTAGGATCCTGATCCGTTTCAAGAGAGTTCCTGTCGGGTCCGTGTCTAGTTTCTCATAGTAGTGTGTATTAGCCAGTTGTTGTTGGCATTCTTTGTCGTAGTCTTCTGTGTTCATGAATACCGTTGCTCCCCCTTTGTCCACTGGCTTGATGATAATTGTCTCATCTTGGATCAAATTGTTGAGGGCAGTCCTGGACTTAGTGGGGAGGTTGTTGTAGTGATTGGTCTTCTTAAGTCTGCCCACATCTTTCAGTACAGCTTGTTCATATGTGAGTACTTCACTTGGTGTCATAGCCGCTGTAGGTGTGAAAGTGGAGTTCATTATATATGTTGATGTCCTGACGAAGCACCACAGATCCTTCAGACCAATGTATAGGTGTGAAACATGTTGACAAATCACTGAGTGAGAGACCAAGTGAGGCATCCACCACACGACTATAGAGTATCTTCCCCACATAGTCGTCGCACACTGACTACCAGGGTTCCTTTTAGACCTTCAAGGTAGCATTAGCCTTTTATAGGCTTTTATTTCTGACAGGGTAGTCTACTTATTAAAGGATAGTTTGGGACCACCCTTATCAGTTTTAACCCACAAACATATTACACTGCTCCACCACACCAGTCACCTCACTTGCACGCATCATACGGTATCTCTAAAAAAAAAATCTCCGCCAAAGTGACCCTTCGGGGGACCCGTAGGGCATTGCAGCGCCGGCCCGACGAGGAGCAACACCCGATGATGAAGCATGACATTCCTTTGGGGATGTGTGAGGGCAACATGAGACAGTCCTGTTTACTTTTCTCATGATCTAGGTCCAATAATACCTGTTAGACACACCTTTTTCTGTTTCTCAGAAACCGAAGCCCCCCCCCTTTTTTTGATCATCCACCATATAGTCAGGATTGAGGTTTTGAGGGAGACTTGGGTTTCATGTCTCTACCCCGATGGGCCTGAAACCATCCCTGAGAATGCGAATATTGTCTCAGAGAGGGTCGATGAAACAGAAACTTAGGCTTTGCAGGTTGCTTCTCAGAAGAAGGATGTTTCAGGGAGGAGGAATGTTTTTTCTCCTTAAACAATTTGTGGAGCTTTTCCTCCAGCTCCACCCCAAACATCTGATCACCTTGGAATGGCAGCCTGAGAGCAGATGCCTTCTGGGCTGAATCAGTATGCCAGTCCTTTAATACTAGGTTACGTCGGGCTGCCACACCAGCCCCTCCAGACAATGCTGAGGCCTTTACATAATCAAAAGAGATACCTGACGTGTACTCCACCTGACGTTCAATTTGTTCCAACAACCCCGATCAATCCGATCCATAGACATCCATAAACCTGAACAAAGCATTAATGTCTGAAATCAAAGACTGGGCCACATATGTCCCATATGTCCCAGTCCGCAAAGCCAGATGCAAATCAGAATACACTTTACGCAGGGCAGCATCAATCTTTTTGTTCACTGAATCTTTAATGACTGCATCCTCTGCCAAAGATGTTTTCCCCACTAAACTGGCCACAAAAGAATCAATAGGGATTGCATCCAGAAGATCCCTCTGCATATCCTGCAATGAATACAACTTTGCCATAAATCTAGGGAGAATGATTTTGTCAGGGTCTTTCCACTCCCTCTTCAGGACCTCATTTATGTACAGATGTACAGGGACATCCAGGAGAACTGCACTCAGAAATTGGTGTAGGAGTGACTCCACCGATGTCTCCGGAACCTCATCCTCCGGAAAACTCATGTTAGCCTTAACATGCATGATCAAGTCAGGCAACATCTCTCTAGCAATGTACTTGCCCATATGTTCCTCTGCCCCTCGCACCTCCTCCGAGCCAGAGGACTGAGATGGCCTTATTGGCAGGACGTCCCTCTGCTTAACTTTGTCTGAACCCATTTCCAACAAAGTTTCTTTAATGAGCCTCTTTATTCTGACATCATCACTCTCCCTGCATCTCTTTGGCAGAGGGGGAGAGGAAGAAGATTCCAAAGAAGAGGATGTCTCCATATACCTCCTTTTTATTGCTTGCTTGCCCATTATGAAATCGTTAAAAAACACCAACAGAAATGCCAAATATCACTCCACTATCAAGGCAACCTGAAAAACCACTATGGGGTACTCCCCCGATCACCGGTATCTTAGTCTCTTCCCACCTTAAAGTCTTGGGAAAGCCGAAACCAGCTCGCGCATACATGCACTCCCCATTCAGAGCGCATGCGCTTGCCGCAATCAGGAAGTCAGGTGTGATTACTGAGACCTCTCCAAACAAACACTTACTGCCTGCCTACACATCTCCCTAGAAGCCGTCTAAGCAGGGATACGAGCCATCCTGCTGGCCAGAACCCCCCGCCTTGCTGGCATGCCAGCAGGTGAAGACACATGCTGAAGGAGTACTCAAGCCCCACAGGAGCAACCCTCATTCCTCTTTATACTGTCAGTCAACAGAAAAAACAGGAGGTATGCTGAGTAAGTACTGCTTAAGTATCCTCCAGTGAGAGGGGTTGGGTTGGGGCAGTGTATACCTGTATTCCTCTATTCTTTTTTCTGTGCGGTGCGATAGGTTTTCTCAGTTGTGATGAAGGGGACGAGGACAAAGGGGGACCTGGGAGTAATGGAGTTTGCGATAGAGAGGAGATGATATGAGAATTTGAGGAATTTTACACAGACCTATATAAGACAAAACATGCACCTGACCATATATACATTATTCAATATTTATTCGAGGTCACATCAACCAGTGTAGATATAGAGGATAGAGCATAAACAACCATTGACAACTTTGCAGGTTGGAAGGTCCTAGGTTAGGACAGCCTCAAAGCTGAATTTTATAAATAATAAAAAGAGCAATTGGCACCACAGCTACTGGAGATTTACAATGAAGCATTAAGAGATGGATGTCTCCCATCTATAACCAGGGAGGCGGTGATTTTGGGCTGCCTAAAACCAGAGGAACTGTCCTTCCTTCAAGACACTTCATACTGTTGTTCTGTGCAAATTATATACTTTCATTTGTCAAGGATTTTGAAATGAACCTACCTCCTATTATTAGAGAAATTATACATGTCTGCAAGTATGCTAAAATAGGACTTTAACTGACAAAAGTCTATGATGTTTCCCCCTCACTAAAGTGACAAAATGCCCACAGGTTGAGCACAGATCATAGTCGTGTGAAGACTCTGTACAGTATCTCACAATACTTGTCCATGAAGATAGTCATAGTGGTAAGAGGTAACTATGGAATCATAATTGGGAAATTGACACAGCAAATAGATGGGTGGCTAAAACTCTCACTGTGTTTGGCAGGTAGAGTGGCTATATCAAATATGGTGATACTTCCTAAATTTCTATATTTATTCATCAATATCCCCACACTACCGCCTAAAGCATTCTTTCTTAGTTTGCATGCTCTGCTAACCAGACTGTCTACAATGGCAAATATTCATGCTTCCATATGAAAAAGGTAAACGTGAAGTACCTTCTTTTGAACAATATCATCTTTCCACAAAGGGACATTTTGCCCAATAATGGTTTAAATCAGAATGCTACGTATCTCATTGATTGAACAGGAACAGGTAGAAAAAGTAACCCTACAAACCTATATTGCGGAAAACACCCAGGCGGACCAACCTTATATTAGCAGCTAGATTCACAAATAGGACATTATGGGATGCAAGCAGATGGGCAGACCAGGAGTGATATAGTCACCATCCATTTCATTATTTCAAAACCCTAGCCTACCACCCACAATGGAGACAGCAGTAGTGGAAAGCCTAAGGAAACATGAAATCACTCACATGGGAAATCTATTTCAGGAAGGGAATTTCATATCTTTAGATAAATGTAAGCAAAATTATATAAACGTTTATCAGATATACACACATACTACAGGGTAAAACAAATCCATGTAAGCAGTACAACATTCCCTCAAGAGCTACTCCCCTTTGAACCGCTTGCTGAATGGATTTCGAGGCTGTACAGGCCTTTTGTAGATGAAAATGTGGTCACCACAGATACTACAATCAAGGCATGGGAGCTAGATTTGAAAACTTAAATACAATAAAATATTTGGAAATACAGCTGAAGGCAGAAAAAAATCTATGCCGCTACATTATGATAACAGGCTGATTACTTTTGAATTCCTACATCAACTATATTACTAAATAAAATTAGCCCAGAAGTGAGTGCCAGATGTGGGCGATGTGCATAACCACACACGGACTTTATGCATCTTGCATGACATTGTCGAGGTGTGTCAAAATTCTGGGGATAGTTGGTGAAGGTAATGAAGGAGATTGCTCAAATGCTCTCAGAAATCACTCCGATAAGGGCTTAGATGAGATGGCAAATTGATCAAAACAGAAGTCAGAAGCCTTGTGGCACTACTATTATAGTTTGCTAAACACAGTAATGCTATGACATGAATGAGAAGCCTGCCACATAAATTACAGACTTGGTTAAAAGATGTTGCAACTTGTAATGAATCTGCTGATACATATGTGGGATTGATGCCTAGAATTTCAAGACTGAAAGATATTTGGAGTGGCTGAGACTTTACCTAGAACATATCAATATGGACACGATCCAATCAACTGAAGGAAATGTTTGGTAGGACTTACCACATGACAAAGGGGGGAAATGGAAAAAAAAAAATCTTTTTTAAAATGTCTAAACTGTGACAATTATTACTGAATGTGTATGGCAGTGTGATGAAACTGAGAATTGTTCACCAACATCGTAGCCAAGTTCCCAGGGAGTGTGCATGATTCATACATTTTTCAACAGTCCATCATAAACCAGCGCTTCCAGGATGGTACATACGGAAATGCAGTACTAGTCGGTAAGTACCAATGTAACACACCACATGCCTCAACATCACAGACATGCAAATAAGAAATGTGAGAATGTACATGTCACAAACACACATACAACATGTCAAACAACATCACCACATACCAGACACAATAACACCAGGAACTGTGGGAACTGTGGCTAGATATGTAGATCAACCTTACTCAAAGGCGTAGCCCCTCTGCCACCCTTAAGCAAATGTGGGGAGAGGTGGGAACCATGTATGCGCAATGGAGGCACACGAATCATAAAGAAAGTAGGAACACAAGTCCCAGTGTGTAGGTGTTGTGCTGGACACTCAGGACTAAGCTGACTGCAGATGTGCCCATGTTTGCATATAGTGTATATATGTAGGCCAGCTTGATGGCAATGACTGTGTGGGAAACTGTTGCACACGACAATGTGGGGAACCATTTGAAGGCTGCATGGAGGATGCAGAGGCAGGTGAAGCAGCTGCAGGCCACTGTGTACAGCAGTAGGTACATGGAGATGGAGGTTCCAAATATGGGGCCTAGGTACCTACATTTGCAGTGGGGACATCTGAAGGCAATGGCCCACCAGGTGACCCCACATGCTGAATGTTTTGTTACGAGGAGGAGGACCCATGTTTCCACTGTGGATAGCATGCCCCAGCTGTAGATCATCACTGTTGCAAATCACAGAAACACAGCTGGAAGACCTGTATGGTGTGTGGGCGCATTGTTGATGGTGACTATGAGCATCTGGGTCATGTGGGTGGTGCTGTTTACTAATATCCCAATGCCTGCACCAGCTCCACCACATGTGTCCACAGATGCATCTGCCAACTCTGATGTTGGTGCTGACCGAGGATGCCTTAAGTGCCTGCCCTATGTAGCAGTTGCACAATGGGACAAGGGTGCACGCGCAGTTGGAGATACATGTATAGAAAACAGTGTACTTGTGACATAGCTGACGACTGCAGTGTTGTTGTTGTTGCTGTTGATGGTGGTGAGTAGCATCCCCTTGGTGACTGTGCATCACCAACTCAGTGGTGGCCTGCATGTAGGAAACGTTGGCTTGGGGTACAACAGCAAGGTTGGGCATGCATAAGTGGACAACACATGTGCGTTTAGTGTGGTCGATGAACTAGACGAAGTCCACACATGCAAAGAAGACGTCAAAGGCGTGCCCTGCCCTGTGGCTCAGTGTGGTGATGACCCTGGTCAGCCTGATGTCAGCAAACATTCCACCAAGTAAAAGGTATGTTGGGCAGTCGTGGCATGTGAGTTGGAGGCTAAGCCAGGAATGAGCACGTAGTCCAGGGAGTGGATGGTGTTGCGTCTGATGATGTTGTTGGTGTGGGTGAAGCTTTCCTGCCCTCAATGGGCCCTGCATGCGAGGGGGCACATAACTGCTGATGTGTGTCAGCATGTGACAGGAAACAGTATGTGTTGTGCGTCCGTGCCGGCCGGGCAGCAGCAGCAGCAGCAGAACAGAATGTGAACTGTGTCCTGTGTGGCCTATTGCATCATAAATTTCACATGGCAATGACTGTGAGGAGGGTGGATTAGTGTCAGCGATATACAGGAGAAGAGCCACTCATGCAACCGAGCAGCGCACACAATAGAATTGGCTTGGTGGAGGGAGTAACAACAGTGAGGCCAAACAAATTGAAAACATGCTTGTAAGCATACAGAAGCAACACATGGCTAACATGAGATACAACATAACATAAATGACACCCCACAAAACCCTCGACACCAACAACACATCCAGCACAACCAATGATGTATTCATCTTGCTCCCACATGTCACAGGGGACCAAGGATATGCACTATGCCCATGGATGATGACACCCCTCCGAAACCCCACAACCCAAGCCCAGAGGCAGTATAATGCAGCACACAGACGCACCAGGTCCATTGTGGAGCGCACATTTGGCGTGCTAAAGTCACGTTTCCGTTGCCTGGACATCACAGGTGGAAGCCTGCTGTACAGCCCTGAAATGGTCAACAAAATCATCATGGCTTGTTGTGTTTTGCACGACATATGTGTGCGCACCAAAGCACCATGGATTCAAGTGCCTGCACCACCAGATGAAGACCAGGAAGATGATGAAGAAGAGGCAGGTGGCGCACACCCCACAGCAAATGCAGCTGGGACTGCCCGAAGGAACAGAATCATAAAGAATTTCTTTAACTGAGCATGTCACATTCTGACAGTCCCCCTCCAATGTATCTCATATCAAAATTACCACAATCACGGTGTGTGCCAATAAAAACACATACACACATACCCTGTCTGCATGTTACTCTCCAGCATGGGTACATCACTCTGAAAAGTGTGACGTTGCTCAAAATGTGCAAAGAAAAGAACACAACTCCCTTGATGCTGGAAATGTCTCCTCAGTACCGAGATGCTTTGCAGTGTGTCAAGTGTGGAAGACTAGAGTCTACATGGTGCAATGTAGGCTAGCCAATGTAAAAATGTGGCGTCTCCTAAGTGTAAATCTGCCAAAATAGGTTGTCGTCTGTGATGAATAGCACAATTGTAGTCTCCTGTAATTGCTAACAAAAAGCTCATTAGGAGTGTGTACGTAGTGTGAAACCTCTCAAAAATGAGGCCGTGAAATGGGATAAAAGATGCAAATAGTGCGTGCAATGGGCTAAAAGAGTAAGCTGTTGGTGTGCAATGGGGTAAGAGATGCCAGTTGTTGGCATGCAATGGGGTAAAAGATGCAAAGAGGGCATGCAATGTGCAAATAAATGCCAATAGGGCGTGCAATGGTGTAAAACCAGGAAATAGGTAGTGCAGTGGGGCAAATCATGAAAATAGGGTGTGCAATGGGGTCAAAGATGAAAATAGGGCGTGCAATGGGCTCAAAGATGAAAATAGGGCGTGCAATGGGGTCAAAGATGAAAATAGGGCGTGCAATGGGGTCAAAGATGAAAATAGGGCGTGCAATGGGGTACACAACACTTATCTGGGTGTCAGAAGTCATTTGCCAGGAAGCCATGACCACGTCAAGATCAACAGGCTCCACAACAGGTATGCGGACCAGTAACGTGACAGAGCAGACGGACCAAAACCACCACAGACACAACAAACAGACCGCCATCTCCAAATGGACACCAGGCATGGGTGAAGACACCTCCTCCCCTTGGAACGACAATCATATTGGGCCCAACACAGACCCCTGGATCCGTCACATCTACCAGAGAGCCACATCTACCATCGCACACAAACCACTATGCAACATTACCATCCGGTGAAACACATGCAGGTACCCAGACAACTGAAAGCGGATCAAAAGTGATGGCCCTATGTCATGTGTACCCCACGGGTGAGTAGCGCCCTCCAAAAATGCATGAATGAGTGATGGTTCACTTGTGAGATATGCAAATATGGTGTGACGTGTGGAATATAGCCAGTTAGGGGGACATGTGTAGTGAAACATCATTTGAATGGTGTAATGTGAGTGACAAACAACATCCACATATACTTACAGTACTCTGACATGATTTTTGCACTAAGACAGTGCACCACTGTATTGATTGGCTGTTAGCGTGCAGATTTTCTCGCTAACATGACTGAGCGATAATATTTCTAAACGCAAGGTCACGCCCAATGTCTAAATACATCGCGCAAGGCTTTGCCACATTTAAAGGACACCCTAGCGACTCCTTGCGTGCAGATTCTCGCCGCTAACCCAATAAGGACACCCTTGCGACTCTTACCGTGCAGATTTTCTCCGCTAACTCAAAAACGGGCCGCAAACAGGCAGGAAGTGATGTCTGCATGCTTCCTGTCTACCGGAGTAGTGTTCCTCACTTTCACTTTCACTTTTGAGCACATTGCTGGTGAATGTTGAGAGTGCTGGAGGTGTTTTGGTGGTGTGTGCTGCAGTATAGATTTTTCTGAGTGTTGCTGTGTCCTGTGTCTAGTGTCTGTTAAGTGTTTTTGTACTTAGTAAGTGTGTTACATTGTCTCCTGTGCCATATTTTGTCGGGTGTCTGTCTTGGGGTAGTGCCATTAAATACTTGTTGGGGTAAATTAAGAGGGATTTATTTTGGTTCATTGGGGTCATAGGTGTGTAGGGAGATGCCGGCTGTGGGCAGGGAGGGCAGGATGTCCGAGGGGGCATTGGGGGGGTTCCTCTGGATGATTAAATATTATCTTCCACTGATGTTGGAGAGGGGAGGCCATATCCTGCAGGGGTACAACGTGACCCTGCGGAAGATCAGGTGGGAGCGTGTGCGGGTGCAAATGCTACTTTGCTTCGGAGTCGACCACAGCGTGCGCCAATGGAAGCACCGATGGCAGGACATGCTGGCACGTGAGGCCGACCTCCTGGACTACGTGGGAGTGATGACAGGCCTACAGGGTGGTAAGTACAAAATCCACATCAATTTGCATAGAGTGTGAGGAATGAAATTAACAACATGTGGTCCAACGCCCACGATGTGAGAGACGAATGTTGTCTGAGGTGTGAGCCGCAAAGTTTGTGTGCATATTGTTGGCACATCCCAGCAGAAACAACGCATCACAATGTCAAGCATTTGTTGCAAGTCTGTGTCACCCACTGCGCAGTGCCAACACTTAGCACTGTTCTGCCATTGCAGGCACACTGTGAAATCATGTGCTTGCAGGCAGGACAATGTTTGTGACTGACATGTGTGAGTGTACATTTACTATCCATTGATGTGTCCATGTGAGCTGTGTGGTGGTCAAAAGCCAGTGTCATCAAGCTGGCAACATTAATCGTGACATGTCAGCTACACTGCCCTTTGGACATAGTTTCTGTGTGGAAATGCTATTGATAGCGATTAATGGTCTAAAGAATGTGCAGATTTCCAGATTGTCAAAGACAAACAACCCCTGTGTAATGTTGTAGTGCAACCTGCAGCAACTCTGTTGTAGAAAGTGCATGTAGAACATCATGATGCATGGAGTAATGGTGCCTTGTGGCTGACTGACACTACGATAATGGTCATGGAAGCCAGCATAGCAGTCTTGTTAGTCCGAAATTCTGCTGTCACAGGTCTGGTGTCAATGCCAGTCAAAGTTGACACAGACATGTGCTGTGTAGTCATAATGTAATGACACACAACAGTAATGTTGAGTATGTTGTCATGTTGATGATTAGTATGAGGAATACGACACATATGAATTGCAGGCTGATACACATACGTATTTCTTCACTTGTCTCACAGATGGACGTCCGCCAATCACACAGGGGGACATCGACAGTTTTGAGGACCCACACGCCACTGGTGAGTTTGAACTTAAATGACTAGCATGTTGCAGTGGCATGGATGTCTGGGTCACATGTTGTACAATGCTGAATGAAGTATGGGTGTGTATCACAGCTACCTTTCCTACAGTGTGACGATGTAGTGTTGAAGGCATCAGTGTGCACCAATCGGTAAGTGACTCTGGACAAATGCATCTGTCGCACAGTTGTGACTTGCCCATCACCAGGCAGTGACACACATTGAAAGTGAGGTGCTCATCCTCCAGCCAATACGCTCAGTCAACATGTCTGTCATCAAAGTAGCGTTGTCAATAGGGGCCTAGCATCATGATCCAAGCAGCGTTAAGTTATTCCACGTGTATCAACGCCTACATGTCAATGAGGTACACTGTCACGCTGTGTTGAGTGTGAATGGGGCGTGCATTGTGGCTTGTGTTTGGCGTAACACGGCAACACCCATTGCATCTGAGGCTGGCCCTGAGGTGCAAGTGTGGAAATCACAGTTTCCTGTGCACAACTCTACAACAATCCCACCCCTGTAGTATTCTTGACTAATGAGCAGACATGTTGGTTGCCCCTCACATCTGATTGAAACCGGTGAAGTGCTTTGTGCAGCCCACATGGGATTTGAAAATAGACATGGTGTGTATGAGCACAGCAAGGTGGCCCTTCCAGCCCATACATTTACATACATCATTCTTCCCCAATGTATCTCTCTCATGTGTGCTGCACTAAGCAACATGTAAGTCACAAATCGTCATATCCGGTCCCTTCATATGCCAGAAGTAAGTCCTCCCTACACATGAACAGACCGCCCTGCTCGCAGACAGCCTTGCACTCTGCCGCTAGATTGCCTGTGTAGTCATAGTTGTGATGAACCACACACGTGTTTGAGCCCACACATGCCTGCACATGGGCAGTGTACATGTCATGCAGCTATGTGTCACAGGACTGTGAGAGCCATTATTTAGTTTGACTGCAACTTAGTTGACTCCAATGTGTGCCGTTTCATTAGCTGTATTGTGCTTGACTGGGGTTTGATCTCCTCATACTTGCCTCACTGTTGTTGCTCATACAACCTTTGCTTCCCTACGTTTTTCCCGGCGTTTCACTCCCCTTCCCGCAGCTGCTACCACCCGTGAACACTCCCATGATCGCCCAGCTCCCGCCTCCCAGCCACTCCTCCATACCCCCTTCCCCACATAATGGCAGCACTGCACCGTTGTGCAGCGGTAACGTGCAGTGCACGCCTCTGGCCCGTCTGCACCCGTCCGCAACCCAACCGCAGCCAGCACCAGGAACACAGGATCTCTGTGACTGCGCAGATACAACTCCGCTGCACTCCGAACACTCCGGGCAGGATGACACACACCAACTGCCAAAGAACCTCGCAAAACACAACCCATGGAGAGTTTCCGTGCAGACTCTGCCACAGATCTGTCACCTACGACAATACCAACGCAAACGCCGGAGGACCGCCCAACGCACACGCGGCCGAATACCTGACTTGCATTCTCACCAACGTGTGCTCCCTGCACCAACACGCCGTTGAGATCTGGGACAAGATTGACAGCCTCATGGCCTACGTTGCCTTCTGTTCCGAAAGGTGGAGCAACGCCACCTCGGGCCCCGACATCGCCACTGGCCATCCCCGAGGCTACAAGATCCAGAGAAGGGACCACCCCCACCGGCCTGGAGGAGGAGGAGTCCCCATCACACACAAGACCCCCCTCTGGCCATCCACATCCAGCACGAATGACCACCACTCAAACACAGGACACCTCCACTTCCAGATCCAGACCAGCACCAGGACCACGCTGTGCAGCACACTCTTCAACATCCCACCGGCACCTCGCTACCAGGCCGCAACTACCATCGCCGAGCTCTCCGCACCCCATGCCATCACCTCCACAGACTACATTATACTCAGGGACCTGAACGTACACCTCGACAACTGCGACGACACTGACGCCAGCACTCCCCTAGACAACCTCACCAAACTTGGACAGGAACTGCTGGTCAACACGCCCACTCACAAAGCTGGATACACCCTCCAGGCAATCTCTGCGGGAGGAACAAACATCCGTTTCAGTCACACCACCCAGCCCACCTGGACAGAACGCCACTGCGTCCATTTCACCTTCTACTCCACCACCGCACACAAGCACACACCGCTCCCACCACAAAGGTACTTGAGCAGACTTGCAGAGGAACTCCTCAACACCACCCTCCCCCAAGACACCCTCAGCGCCACGACCAACAACAACACCAGTGCCAATGATTTGCACTGCTGGATCTCCAGCTGCGCTGACAAGCTCGCACCCCTCCGCCACCCTGCCACACAACGCCCTCTGAAGGCCGCCTGGTGCAACATAGAACTACAAAAAGCCAGACGCTCATGTAGACGACTAGGGAATACTTGCTAAACAAGTAAACCAAGGACAGTCGGATCAACCATAGGAGCGCCCTGAAGGAATGCCAGAGGGGCATCATGGACACCAAACGGACCACCTTCCCTGACAAAATGGGGGCACACACCACCAACACCAAGGAAGTGATCAACGTCATACCTCTGTTTGCAAAACCCAAGGATCCTTGCTCAGCCGCGCGCTCTTCAACATCTACATGGCCACCCTCGCCGCCATTGTCAGAGAGCATGGGCTCAGCATTGTATCCTACGCAGACGACCCCCAGCTCATCCTCTCACTCATTAATGAGGCCAAAGACACCAGACTCTGTTACCAGGAAGGAATGGGGAACGTAGCAGCCTGGATGAAAGACAGCTGTTTGAAACGCAACTGTGAGAAAAGCAAGTTCCTCATCCTTGGAACCTGCACCTCCACCGGGACATTACCTGGTGGCCCACCGGCCTCGGAGGCCCACCCACGCCCACTGACCCCGCACCACACCTCAGCATCATCCTCCACTCCTCCTTCTCCATGAACCGCAAGAGCTACGCTGTTGCCTCCACCAGCTTCAAATGCCAACGCATCCTCCGAAAGCACTTCAAATGGAAGCCCCACGACTGTGGAAGGACCATCAACCACGCACTCATAACCAGCAGTCTCACCTACAGCAATGCACTATACGCTTGGAACAACAGGACCCTTCAACACAAGCTACAGAACGTCCTGAATGCTGCAGCCAGACTGATCCTCGGGACACCGCGTCACGAGCACAGTAAGCAACAACTACGAGACCTACACTGGCTCCCCGGGGAGAAGCGGGTCAGCTTCACACTCCTCCCCCACACCTACAAACCCTGCATCAACATTGGAACCACATACCTCAACAAGAGAGTATCCTTCCACATACCCAAGTGGCACCTCAGCTACGCCAACCTCGCCCTGGCAGAGGTACTACGCATCCGCAGACACAGAACTGGAGGGTGGGCATTATTCTACACCACAGTCAGGACCTGGAACATTCACCCAGTGAACATCATATGCTCCACAACCCTGCACATGTTCAGGATTGACCTCAAGACCTGGATCTCCACCTGATCCGGTGCTGATCCCCCCACCCCAGTGCCTTGGAACCCTCGCCGGTTGGTAGGGCGCTTTATGAACCCCTGATTGATTGAGGATGAGGATGGTGCTACACACAGTGTGAGGATGCTTACATACTCAATATGCTCGTACGTCTCACTCTGCCCGTGTATGTAATGGCACAATCATTGGGCACGGTCAGCCTCATTTCAGTGTGACAGTGCATGTACCATGTCATGCACTGTCATGTCAGTCTCCCCAGCATGTATCCACTGATCCATGCTTCTACATGTCATTGTCCAGGTCACTTGCTGACTTCATATTGTTACGCTGTGGTGTATGCTAGCCTGTTAAGTTGATTTTGCATTGCACAAGTGCACAGGTAAGAATGGAAATGTGCACTGGACTCTTATTTGGCTTTCTGTGTGTTTTACAGACAACATGACACCAGGCCAGATCCATGCCTTTGAGGTTCGAAAGGAGCGTTACCTGCATGTTAAGAAAGTGGCTAAGGGGTACCGCAGCATGTCCCGGCGGTACCGCGACGAACGCAAAAAGGGCACATGGACGGGATTATCTGGGTATGTCAAGGATGTCACTCAGCCCACCCCCGGAACATCAGGCGTCAGTGGTGTGTCCCAGGCACAACAGGTGGCACCTCCCCCTACTGCACCAGCCCCAACCCAAAGCAATGTCACATTGGCAGATGGGGGTCAGGTGGTCCATTTCACCTTGCGGGACCAGAGGACACTGCAGGACATTGTTGTTTCTCTGGACGCAATAAAGCAGCAAATAGCTGATCTCACCACACGGGTCATGGACATTCAGCGCCACCTGGGACTGCCATGATGGGTGGACCTGCAGGACACCATCCCCCTCTTCTCCCTCCCCCCAATGTTCACTTCCTCGTTCATGTAGTGTTAGGTTTGTTATTTATTTGTTAGGTAGTGTAGTTTTAGTGTAGCATTTAGTTAGTGTTAGGTTTTTAGGTAGACATAAGATTTTAATGGTTCATCTGTATTTGGGGATAAGTTTCCTTTTCCTTTGGGTGGGGGGTTGATGTTTTTTCAGTTCTTACAAACAAATTTCTAAAAAAAAATATATATATATATATTTGTGTAGGTTACATGTGTAGTTAGTTTATGTATAGCTTAGATGTCTTAGTCCCGTCTCGTGATGTGCCTTCAGGGTGGGAGGGGGGTTGATGTCTAGGATGTGTTGTTGCATGTTTAGGATTAGTTAGGGTAGCTAGTTTAGGGAAGTTATATTTCATTAGTTAGATTAGATGTAAGTAGTGTTTTTTAGTGATGAGTGTAGTTTTAGGTCACATGTTTTTTAATACTGAAATAATAAATAGTTTGATACTTTTGATATCTGCTTGCACTTATGTCAGGGATGATGTTGTGGAGTGTGGCTCATGCCATTGTATGCAACCTTTTGCCATCACTGGACTATCCATTCAAATTGCTAAGTATGCACATGACATGTTTGCTTGCAGAATGTTTTGTGTCTGGATACCTTAGATGTGAGCACACTGAGCTTGCATGGATGACAGGGAGTCAATTTGGCTTAACTTGCTATTATAGGGACAGTCGTCTGTTACGTTCAGCATCTACTGTGTGACTCACTGATTTAGACTGCACATGTAGCCCATTTTGAAGTTCACCTAATGAGATGCCATGGTAAGTGAATACAGTTAGCTACTCTCATCCATCATGGAGATGGAAGAATGCGCATGGTTCAAGAGATTACATCACATACCAGCTGTCAGATGCTCCTGGCACAGAGTCCATCTACATTGCACAGACATTGCCACACTTGCTGCGTGGTGCCAGTGTGGCCGCTTCCTTTGCTAGATAAGTTCCAATACATGTCTGCTCACTCTCAGGTCCATCCATGATTAGTCAGTTATCTGTGGGCATTGTGTACAGGACATGGCACAGCAGTATCCTGATTTACAAAAGTATTCTGATAGTAAGTGATGACTTCACAATTGACGTTACTCACAAAGTGAATGTGGGAGTAGTGACTCCTGCTTCACAGTGTTTACATCTCACGCATGGCTTAAGTGACTCACTAGACTAGTCAGGTTTTGACCTTCTCCAAGATGATGTTTGGGTGGTGGCACACTGTTCAGATGCACACAAGGGGGAAATGTTGCATTGCTCCCTGTAGTGCCAGTGTAATGGGGACTTGTTCCAGCTGTTACTTCTGCCATTGACTCATGCTGATGCCGCCCTTGAGAAGTTGTCTGTGCATCTGACTATATGCTGAGTGCAGTGCCACATACATCCCTACACACATTGCCCAATACGCTCACAGTGGTCACAGCATGAGAGGGGTAATATTTGGGGTTACTTTGTTTGGCTACAGGGAGGGGCTGACTGACGGCTTGCACTTTTGTGTGGGTCCCTATGTGCCACTCGACTTCATTGATGCTGACATTGTGGTTCCGTATGTGTATGGTGGACATGTGCCCTTCCGTGTATTCATCAATGTGGATATTCTTTCCTGACTCTTGGAATGTGACGTGCAATGTGCACCATCCCAACCGGGTTTGTCCGCCACGTCGTGTGTGAGTGGACGTGACGAGACATGTCAGTTTACTAATGTTCAGGAGAACACAACCCGTGGCCAGCAACAGACTTGGACATGTACAGTTACATGACTTTACCAGATGGGAGGTTGGGCTCGGTTGTCATATTACTACATCGTTGTATTGGTGCAATGGGGGCACCGCAAGTTCACACATGAAGCCCCATCTCACTGCATATCTGTCTCAGGTTACACATGTACATTGCTAGTATTTCCCTTGGTGTACCTTCTGGGTGAATTTGTGTCCAAACACTTTTTACATACTTCAATCCTTAATTTGTAAAGAACCATGCCCATATGTGTGAGTTAATCCTTTGTATTTACATTAATGGGAGGAATACTGGACCAGTGCTTGGCCATACATGCCCACATTGCTTGGAATGCCCGTTGGAGGGCCAGACAGAGTCATTTGATGGTTACAGGTCCAAGGGAAGAGGCATTGTTCAGTCCACAGGCTGATTGCAGTGGCATTGGCAAGAAAAAGAGTGATATGGCAGTCCATGTGGGTGTCCAAGGTGATTTCCGGGGGACAGTGGAAGACAGTGCAAGAAGTGTAACCGTGGCATGATGCTGAGCATGGCACCAAGGAGGAAACTGGCCTTTTGGCACAGATGGATGCTACCGCTTTCTCCTTAGCACAAATGCACTATCATCCTCATCTTCATCATCTGATGTGTCATGTGCCTCACGTGTGGCTGTTGGTATTGTGGGTGCAGCACTGTGAGGCACTGACACATCAGGTGGTGGAGCAGAGGATGTGGAGGCAGCAGCAGCAGGCATCTGCACCAAACCTTGTGGCAGCAATGAGGCAATGAGCTGGTGCAGGGCATGATAGATCCCAGCAACCTCACGCCTGTGGGTAGCCCTGGCAGCCATGTCTTGGGCCTGCACCCGCTCCATGCTCTCCATTATCCGACTGATGTTAGCCAGATCGTGGCTGACACTACTGGAACCACTCGGAGCAGACAGTGATTGATGTCTCTGAATCATGACTCCAGCAATGTCAGCCATGGACTGTTGGAGGGCATTGAAGGGGCTGTGGGTGTCCGTGATCTTCTGCATGTGGTCCCTGATGAGACTGAGACACCCACGTATGGCCTCAAGTTTGTCCGCCAGGTGCTCAAACCCCACCCGCACCTGTTCCGCAACCTCCCGCTGGAGCTCTACAACACGGCGTTGGAAGGCCAAGGTTGTGGCATCGGGCTCCTGGGAGGTAGCTGTTGCAGGAGGTGCCTGCTGCTGGTTGGTTTGTTCAGGGGGTGGGGTTGGCGCAATGCTGCTTGGTTGCCCTGCTCCTGGAGGTAACGTGTTGATGGAGTCTAGCAGAAGTTGCAGGGCTTCCTCATCAATGGTGTTGTAAACTTCCTCGTCATCAGTGGAGGCTTGGCCAGGCAGCTGTCCAGGAGGTGCTGTCTCTCCCTCTCCCTCTGAAATGTGATAGGGGAGATACAGTTTAACAGTGTTTGTCATGTACAATCATGCAATGGATGATTAGACTAGCAGACAGCAGGACAGTGTCAATTCATACTGTTTCAGAGGAGATGCCTATTTGTTGCAGGATGGTTAAGATTTTGATGACATTGCGTATGTTAAGTTGTAGTAGTACGTTATGAGCTCACAGTTTTATGGGACAATATCTACACACAGGCATCCCAATTTGTGTCCTCTGTTCATTTGTGTGGGTAATGCACTTTTCCACACTGAGTAGTCATTGTTGGTGGGGTCAGATCAGCCTGTGTATGCACTGCATTGTGTGCTGGTGGAACCTTCAGCTTGCTTTCACTGCCCCTCATACCTTTCAGGTAGTGAGCCTTAGAGTTCTGTGCATTTACAATGGGGTGCTGTGGCAAAATGGGTGGTATGTGAGTCTTGGTCAGAGTTGTGTGCGTTGGGCATTGTTTGAGTTTGGATTTCTTCTTTACGTCAGGGGTTGTGTGTACACATGGATGTGTCAGAGTGTGACTTGCAAGTTTCAGGGTGTCGTCCACACTCAGCCACCTCAGTGATGTGATCTGATACATGTGATTATGTATGGCCTGCAGGCATGCTATTGATCAGGCACTGTCACTTGCCTTGTCAAAACACGCAGAATTTCTTGTTTCGCCCGTTCGCGATGCTTTTTTCCTGTTCGCGAACGCTGTTTGCGTGCTCGGGGAGAAATATCTAGCGAACACGCATTTTGAAAGCGCGAACAAGCAAAAAACTCCACGAAGCCGCGGATCGCGGAATCTTTGGCAATTCCGCGTTCTCCGTGGAACGCAAAATTACCCAAATTCTGCAAATTCCGCGAGCAGAACGGAATTTACCACCCAGGCCTAGTTTCTACATGTGCTGCCCTATGTGGTACACATGGACATCGATGTGGCTTTGTCTATTGTGATTTTTCTGGTGTGCATGTCGTCCATCATGTTCTGGCATGCATTGCTGTGTGCCCTCCATTTGGGAGACCCGTTGTGTGTGTGGTTCTTTGTGTGTTTCAATTTTTGTGGCTGTCTGTCCAGACAGGGGCATGTTACCAAGGAAGTGGCAGTGAGAGACTTAAGCCATCTCGGGCCACTTTTTTAAAGGAAGGAGGGGGCATATTGTCCAGATTGGCGTGAAAGTTATTGCCGCTTTAGCGGCAGAAAACTGCCGCTAAAGCGGCAATAATAGGCTTGATTATATGCCCTTGAGAATTCCAATGGAAGCCCATGTTCTGGTGTGAACCTGGGCTTCTATTGGAATTCTCAAGGGCATATTATCAAGCCCATTATCGCCACTTTAGTGGCATTTTCCTGCCGCTAACGCAGCAATGATTTTCACGCCATTCTTGATAATATGCCCCGAGATTACATTTGTGCGGCTTTGGGTCAGGAACCTGCTACAAATGCGGCAATGAGGGGCTTGATGATATGACCTGTGTCATTCCAGGAGAAGCCCAGGTTCTGGTGTAGACCTGGGCTTCTATTGCAATTCTCTAGGGCATGTTCTCCAGCCCCTTATCGCCACTTTAGTGGCAGTTTACTGCCGCTAAGACGGAGATGATGTTATTGCCTTTCTTGCTGGAGTGGCCCCTTGTCTTCATGACTCCCACCACCACTTAGATTACACCAGGCTCACACATGTTCTCAAGGATAGGGTGCAGGCTGGCGTTTCCCCATGCAATGGTTGGAAAATTCAACAGCTTAGCACCAGCACAGGCTCCCTTGCAACATTTTACAGGTGTGTTGGCGAGCAGGGAGCTTTGTTTATGTGTAGGTATTAGTTGCTTTCTGCACATGGAGTACGCTAAGATGGCATTTTCAAACTTTCATGTGTGCTGCTTCGTGCAGCACACATGTGATTCAGGAAATGGCATTTGATTTCACAGTTTGCTCATGTACAGGAAGGGACACCTTCCTGTGCATGTACATACCATGGCTTTGGACTTTTCACATGTGGACTGCACGTGGGAGCACACCTGAAACAAGCATATCAAAGGATCTATTATGCATTTCTCCAAGTTTTGCTACCTTAGGCCCAGGGATTCTCTGGTGTTCTGATCAACACTGCCACCTATTCTCTCCTCTCTTGATGAGGAATGGCAGCATCTACTTCAGTGGGTGTAGTGGTGGGACAGCCACCACTACACCAACTGCATGCCCCCTTTCACACAAGGTTTACCCTGGAAGTGTCCCCATTCTCAAGGCAGCGTAACACTTAACATGGCTTGAAACAACATTGGGTGACTTGACGCAGCCTTGCTCATGTTGCGCTGACCCTATCACCACCGTGACTTCCAACATGAGTGACATTGTGGTTGCGATGGGGGCTTGTTGATATGGCCCATGGTGTGTACACACTTTCGCCTCAAGGTTGACCCCACATGTGGTGTGTAGGTGTTCAATAATTCTGATGTGTGTGTATTTCATGATGTCCATTTCTGCTGCTCAGGCCTGGTCACTGCCACCCTCACATGAGATGCTAATGTGTGGATGATGTGTGTTTGTGTATGTGCCACACAGCTGCTGCCATGGATGCTACCTGCTGTACTGGTTCGGTTACTCACGGCCTGACGTGTGTGATGTGTACCTAAGTGCATTTTAGTTTAATGACACAGTTGACTTGCCATGTCGTTATATTGTATTGCACATGAGGGTGTGATGGTCAACTCAACTCAGGGGTGATGTTGAATGCTGTATTCTGTGTGGCAGATGTGTGCACTTTGGGACATATTGTCATGACCGGTGATGTACTTATCACCGCTTTTGCAGCAGGATACAGCCGCTGAGGCGGCAATGAGGGGCTAGATCATGTGCCCTATGGAATTCAAAAATGAGCCTAGGTTCACACATGAAACAGGACTTATTTTGGTATTCTATGGTGCATTTTATCATGACTCTTACCGCCACTTTGCCGGCTGTTTCCTGCAGTGCCAGCAGTGATGATGTTATCACCGTTGTTGGTAATCTGGCCCCACATCTCGTGAACAGGCAAGGAGGCACATTGCATGGGTATGCAGGTGTTGTCAGTTTGTACAACTTTGCACATCACCACGCACATACAAATTGCCTGTACACAGACACATGTGACTCTGACGCCACATTGTAGATGCGCTGTGTAGGTGAATGCTCATGTGCACAATTAGGCATGCCGCCTCCGACGTCAGCACACCTGCAGCATTGGGCACATGTGCTTGAGTAGTCTGCAGGTATGTGCATGTGCGTATGTGTCAAGTTGGCAAGGCATGCACCAGCTTGAACACTACTCAGACACATGTGGGCAATGCTGCAGGTGTGCTGTTGGTGGTGGCATGCCTTATCGTGCACATGGGCAGTCACATTCCCAGCGCATCCACAATGTGGCATCCGAGTGACATGTGTCCTTGGGCAGGCAATTTGCATGTGCATGGTGTTGTGGCAAGGGGGCCATTTGGCCACTCTGCCACATGTCAAGTTGTTGTGCCACTGTGTGATTTGCAGGGGCACGTATGGGGTGCTCTGACATTGAACTTGGACTAGGTTTGCTTGGTTTTTCTGTGCACATATTATGGTCTGTCTGCCAGCCACTATGGGCCATATTATCAGGAATGACGCCAACATTATTGTTGCTTTAGCGGCAGGACACTGCTGCTTAAGTGGCGCTAAGGGCCTTGATGATATGCCCTATTGAATTCCAATAGCAACCCAGGTTCTGGTATGACCCTGGCCGGCTATTGGAATTGTATTTGTCATTTTCTCAGGGCCCTTATCGCCGCTTTAGTGGCAGTTTTCTGCCGCTAAAGCGGCGATGATGTTGCCACCATTTTGGATGATATGGCCCTGTGTGTTGTGTAATGTGCTGTTTGTGAATGGTGATATGTCCCTGTGCCACCATGGAGAGGGGTATCCGGGACATGTTCCACAGTACATGTGGGTATGCACTTGTATTAATTTCATTGTACATGGGTGCCACGGAGCCCATCCACCCCCTTCCCCCTGTCCCTGGTTGATGCTCACCCTGGTGTTGTTGTGTCTGTTCACAGCACTATCCTGGCCCGCAACTCCAACGACAGTCTCCTCACTGATGACTCGGGACACCTGCTCCTCCAGCTCATCCAGCTCCTGCTGTGGAGCTGGCCCGCCACCTCCAGTCTGCCTCGCTGCTTTTAGGTTGGCTCCTAGTTTCTTCTTGGTTTTGCTCTTTGCATCATGCCAGCGCTTCTTGCACTCATCCACTGTCCTCCTCCTCTCTCCAACGGCATTCACCTTGGACGCAATGTCCTGCCATATATCTTTTTTCCTTGCCAATGTCACTGTGGAGCTGACAAACAGTTCTTGTTGGTGTTGTGTCACCTCCGCAACCAGTACCTGGTTTTCCAGTGGACTGAACTTAGGATTCCTCTTCCTCTTGGCCGTCACATGGGTCTCTGCCTGGTCCTCCTGGGTATTTGGGGGGTTGTTTCTGGCCTCTGCACTGGTCCCAGCTTCTTGTTCCATAGCTCCTCTGGTATTTTCAATTTTTTTTTTTCCTGCTTGGCGGGCCTTTTATGGTGCATTTTTCCCGCTAAACGCGTTAAATGCAAGCCTGGTGCCGATTAGCGTGCGGATTCTATCGCTGATTGGCCCATCGTGACTTTTTTCACGTTAGCGTGCGTTTTTTTATCGCTGTGACGCTGAATCTATCGCCGTCCCTTTACGCCGGAAAAGGTAGCTTTCGCCTGTTAGCGACATGTTGCTAATACGCCGCTAATGCGGCGATAGATTCTGGCGATCGGCGGCGATAAAAAAATTCACGCTAAATGGGGTTAGCGATATTTTTTGCCTCTTCTTGCTAATATGCCCCCAGGTTCTGAGTTACCAGCCCATATCACCTCATTGTAGGAGCCTTTGTACTGCTCTTCCATCATTACCTTCAGAGCCGACTGCTGAAGGGGTGTGTGAGTGGTTTTCAATTTGCAGTCACGGTAGTATGGGGATCACCAGATGCCAGTGTTTAACAATCTCCACTGATGCAACTGAGGCCCAGTAACTCCTGGATATACCTGGGACCTCAAAACAGTCCTCAAAGTGAGAGAGCTGGCAATTAAAGACATTAATTAATGAGTGACTATGTAAGTGCCTAAGTGAGCAACTAAGGAAATGGGATGAGTGGAAGACTGAGTAAGAAAAGATGTAAAACACACTTTGTTGATAACATAATTAATCCATGTCCTGAATTTAACTTACAGACAAGCAGTCAACCTGAAGTAAAAGAATAGGTAGTTTTTAAGTGATGGTATACAGGGAAGGAGGGATTGAGTTTGCCAGAGAAAAGGAGCATCCTTTTGATGTTCCCCTGATGAAGGGCCTCTCAGGCTTGAAACGCAGTGAAAAAAAGAATATATAACTCTGGAGTGTGAGTATAACAGTTTTTGAAGTGTTCAACCATGACTGAAGCGAACAGTTCTTCACCAACATAGTATTTAATAAATTCGTGAAATTAATTTGAAAGAGTGGAATCTCCATTTGAAATGGTACAAAGGAATTGGCCCTTGTGCAGCTTTTGGGTCGGCACAGCACCTGGAAATTAATGTATTCCAACTAGTGATCAACTTAATACACTGATTGGTGCAATTCAGTTTTATGATTCCAGGCCAGGAGGCACTTTATTACACCTTCACAAATCATTAAAACTGACACACCCATCACACTGCCCACACCTTCCCCAAAACGAATACAAGTGCTAATTAAAAATAACAACAAGTTATGCAATTAATTATGGAAAGGGTGTCAGGCTTCTTTCAGAGGGAATTTGACAAACAGTTTAACAGGTTTGATTAATAGTGCCTATTACAAGGTTAGCTCTTAAACATGGGGCATAATATGCAAATGTTTGTGCATTTTGAACCTATTTACCCAGCATTTTCCTACTGTAAATATTAGCAGGTCTGACCTGCCGAATTGTATCTTCAGGTGCAGATTTTATGGGTGTGGTAAACTTTCCGTCTCTTGTAATTGTGACCTCACGCGCTACAGGTGGAACATACCTCGCGTTCACAGGCTCCAAATATTGGGAGGCCGTCAAGTTCCAAGCCTTAATAAAACAAGGTTTCTAAAATAGTTACAGACATTTTGTCTAAAATTTAACTCGGATGCACCTTCATGCACTGCCGATTAAATTATAAGAGAATCGCGGGACAAGTTCGCAGAATCCATAGAGTATATTTTATTTTTGAAATCACGAAACTTTCCCATGAATAAATCACGGCTCGAAAAGGGACCACGCGTTCATTCCCTGACTCCTGGGCCCGCCAGGCTCTGTGATTTTCTCCTCCTCAAAAAAACATGCTCCTGCAATTTCTTGAACCGATTGCAGCTTGTCGCATACCTACTCATCTGGTTCCCAGCAGTTGGAATTCACAGCGTTGTTTGTCTTTAGGCAGTACATATAAACAGCTCTGGAGCGGCCCACCCACATGGAATGTAAACACAGGTTGGAGCCATTCTCTAGCAGTCAGCTGGCTTTTCTTAGATTTGCTGTGAATGTACCACGGGCATTTCATCTTAAGGCTCCCCTGCTCGTGGCAAGGGGGGACTTCGACGAATATATTAAACACAAGGAATAGGAATAACCACTTTTTAATACCCCACAATGTTCACAAAATGTCACGTGTTTTTCTCAAATATTGCCGCTGAAAATTTGATGTGCATATGACGATTGCTTCAGAAAATGTTATGGTGTTAACATTCATTTTATTTACATTGTTTTTCTATAGCGCCACTTCACCAGTATTAAAGCGCTTTACTTAGAACAATACCGGTTGCAAGTTAAGGAGGAGGATATAAAAGAAGAGTGAGGAAGAGAGGTAAACGATGTTCTCAAGGCCATTAATAGGGGCAATTTTGTCTCATAGGATATATAATGCAGGGAGTTGAAACAAAAAAGGCTGTGTAGTTGGGCTAAGTAATGTCTGTACAAGGGTGCTTGTAGCTGGTCTCATAAGTGTAGTATCTTTAGGTGTCTTGCAGAAAGGCGAGTGTTGGGTATTTTTTCTGAAAGGGAGCATTTCAGGAGCTGGTCTTGATGGGATAACATGGATTGTATAGAATACATAAAACTATATTTTTGAATGGCTCAGAAATGGCTGAAGCAATAAGCTTTAAAATTGACACCTTAGCAGTGTAGGACATTTCTTTACCGAGCATTGCAAAACATAAAATTACTGGTACCAGCCATTTTAGATGTGTTTGTGTGTGCCAGTCAGCTGGCCATGAAGTTTGGCTAAGCATGTGGTTCCTGGTTGATTGTGCTGCTTGAGTGGTACCGTCTGTACAGCACAAAAGATCAGGGTTAGTTTGCCTTGTAGTCATGGGTGATTGTGCTTCACGGGAGGTTCCAGACAAGGAGCCTACACTCACCTGAATGTACTGTGCTCCTAGCGGAGAGGCTGGTCGCCAAGACTTTTTTTTAATGCATCCTGCGTCCTGCTCTGGATTTGCCTCTAAACACCCCACCTAGATCGTGACCCTGCATTCTGCTTCAGTTCTCAGTATGGCAAGCCTCAGAGTTGTATTGGTTTTTGTTTTGTTTGTTTTGTTTGTGTTGCATCCACTAGCGGGTTCTCCAGCACCTGCACTGCACCTCACATGTGACCCACCAAGCGCCCCCCCTCCAAGGCTCATCCACCCACGCTCCGAGCAGGGCTTCGCCCTGCAACATCACCGACGACTGATATGCCCTCACCTAAATTTATGTCCTGGAATGCGAATGGCCTCCTGGACCACATTAAACGTAGTGCTGATCTGCGATTTGCCTAACGCTTCCAGCCTGCTGTTCTCATGCTCCACGAAACTTATTTGCTAGGAGCCCGATGTCCCTTCCTCCGACGATATGGGTATGACTGAGTGTTCCATGTGGGGTTGAGCCGGGGCTTCTGAGCGGTGGCCATCCTGCTACATGGGGGTTTCTTCTGGCAGTTACCAACTCACACATAGACCCCCAAGGGCGATATGTGGTGGTGGAAAGCCTCCTTGAAGGCCGACACTACAACTTCCTCTCTGTCTACTTGCCTGACCAAACACATGCAGTGACGCTGTCTTCGCTGACCACCCTGCTTGCAAACTTGCCAATGGGCGTCTCCATCCTTGGAGGCGACTTTAACTTAGTGCCCATTCCTGGATGCCACTGGTCCTCTCGCTCAGAGATGTGTCCCCGCATGCACCAAGTTTCAACCTGGATGGGCGCGTTGGGGCTCTGTGATGTTATGGAGAGTCTGGCACCCCCGAGAACAGGTATATACTCGCACCTCAGCAGCGAGCAAAATACAATCTTGAATCAACCTTTTCTTACTGCTGTATGTATGCGAGGTGGACTGCATGGCCGTCCTCCCGAGGGGGATATCTGACCATGCCCCTTTACTATGACAATTGGCACTGCTGACTGGACCCAGAGGCCCATCTGGTGTCTTAACGCCAGGTACCTCACTGACCCCCAATTTTATGCTTCCTTGGAATCCAAGATACATGCCTAATTCAAAACTAACCAAGATCAGGTGACTCAGCGGCCACCCTGTGGAAGGCCGGTAAAGCAGTGATCCGTGGCAAAGGGGCTTTTGCGTAGAGGTGAAAGGGAGAAAGCAGTGCAAATTACTGCCCTCGAAACCCAAGTTCAAGCCCAAGAGCGCCGGGCCCCTGGCCACCCTCCCCCAGATCATACACGGCGGTTCTCGATGACCAAGAGCCAACTGCTGCAACTCATCCTTGAGGATGACCGTCAGTGCATGGCTCGTCACCCATGATACAATCTCACAAATCATACCCCAACTGACAGATGTGGATGGCTATTGCCTGTCACAAACCCCTGATACCCTGCAGACTTTCACAGCCTTTTACCAGGACCTCTACACCTGTAGACCTCGACCCACCCGGAGGTAGAACAGCCACTATTACAGGACATCCTGCTACCTACAATCCCCTCCTCCCTGGCCCATGAGTTGGATCAGCCCATCACTGAAGACAAGATTATCTATCTCTGCCCTATCTGATATGTCCTCCGGCAAGACACATGGCCCTGGCGGCTTTTCCACCGAGTACTACCGGAGCTTTCACACTGAGCTGACTCCATTCCTGCTCAAGCTTTATACTGAAGTGGCTAAGCAGGGAGGATTCTTACCTGGACTGGAGCTCGCTCCAATAGTTGTTATATCCCTAAACCAGCACTTCTCATCGTAAAGACCCATTTCCTTAATCAACACGGAAATTAAGCTCTACGCTAAAATCCTGGCAAAGTGGCTGGAACCCGCTTTACCATATTTAATTCAATGCGATCAATGTGGCTTTATACCCGGGCGCATCAGGAGGGTTAAGGTTGCACTCTTTCTAGAATAAACACATCTCACCCCCCAGTAGCACTACTTTTTATAGATTTCAAAAAGGCATTTGATATAGTGGATTAGTCTTTTCTCATGGCTGTCCTTGAATGTGCTGGCCCTGGGATTTACATGAGGTGTCTTATCAGCACTCTCTATCACCAGCCCTCTGCACAGGTCTGGGTCAATTGCTCATTATCGGACCGCTTCCCTATTTACAGGGGCATGTGTCAGGGCCGTCCCTTGTCTCCAATACTATTCACCATCATGAGTGATCCCCTAGCACGGATCATCCACTGCGATGCCCAACTTAGTGGGTGGTCATGGGATGGAGGGCCAGAGGAGAGGATCGCTCTCTATGCGGATGACGCTTTATTGTTTTTGGCTGGCCCCCAGATGTCGGAGCACCAATGTCTTTAACTCCTCACATCATTCGGTGAGGCCTTCTGCCCTCCAGCTGAATACATCCAAATTTATACTGGTTCCAATCAGAGGCGACGCCAACACCCACACTTGGCAGTCCAATATCCCGGTGAGGCATCTCTCCTTCAAGTACCTGGGATTTCACATCTCCCTGCTCCCCAACCTCATGAGACACCTTAACCTGACCCCGTTATTTTCCAAGATGAAAAGTGACATCCAGAAGTGGTTGCAGCTTCCCCTACATGTGATGGACCGTATCATCCTCTTCAAAATGATGATTCTCCCTCGCTTTCTGTACATATCCAACATTTCCCATTCCCCCCACATTGGTTTCATGCACTCAGCTCCTTTCTCTAGTCGGGCAGTTGCTCCCGAATTGCATTTCCCAATGGCAGGCAATCCCCATATGATTTTGGGGATGGTGGACCTCCAATGCTATTATCTGCCCTCCCAACTAATTGTCATTAATGACTGGCTCAGCGGTGGGTGGGATGATCTAACCAACCTAGAGCTTTCTTCCCTGGAATGTGACCTCATCCAAGATATGCTATACGGCTCTCCAGTACCTCATAGCCTACCTGACATCACCTACGTGGTCTTTCTTTGTTAGAGATCCGCTTTAAGATTCCTAGGCTGGAACTGTAAATTGACGGGGATAACCTCCCAGTGGAGGGGGCGATGGCTTCACCACTCGGCCAGCTTAGAAGGCTTCCACAAATGGGACGTGATAGGCATCTTAGTCCTTGGGGATTTCTGAGATCATTACAATTATTACAATCTTAATCGAACGCAATTCCAAAAAGATCTGCAACTACGCCACACCCTCATAGCCAACATCCCACTGAGGCTTCGAGACCTACAGGTTCGTTACAAACTTAATCAAATGCAATTCCACAAATATCTGGAACTGTGCCACGCCATTATAGCCAATGTTCCACCTAACACTTGAAGTCCCTGATTTTAGCCCCCTAGAGGCCAAACTGCTCATGGGCTGCATTGGTAAAGGCGCCATCTCCCAAATCTATTGATCACTCATTGCGAATGCCCCACATGGTTTTGACACACTTCAACACTGCTGGGAGGGCAAACATATTGATGCGGATTGGAGGGAGGCCACTCTAGCGCCACACATGCTGGCCAGCTCCAAACGCCTCCGGTTGATTCAGCTAAATTACCTACACTTGATCTACCTCAACCCCATACGCTTACATAATGCTGGCAGGATCCCCCAACCTGCCTGCTTCTGCTGTTCCGCACCTCCAGCTGACATTTACCATGTGGTCTGGGCCTGCCTCCCTGATTATTTCCTCATACTGGCAGCGAATATGAAGTGAGCTCTCAGAGGTCTTGAAGCAAAACGTTGACATAACCTAGAGGATAGTCCTGCTGGGCATGGTTGATAAGATTGGCTGCTTCCGGGCTCACCGTACGCTCGTGAGTATTGCCACATTGGTCGCTAAATGAGACATTGCCCAGAGATGGAACTACCCAACCCCCGTCCCTGGCAGAACGGAGAGCAGGAGTGGACTGGTGCGCTCAACTACAAAAGCCTATCTATACTGCACGAGGCTGTCCATGGAAACACAATAAGATATGAGAGAGGTGGGGAGCATACTATGGTTTGGGGATATGATTTGTCAAACGGTTAGTTATAATGTGAAGGTAATATGCGTTTGTAATTGTACTTTACTTGGTGGATTCCAAAACCTAATAAAAAAAATTATTATAAAAAAAAATTGTTAACCCACATTTGATGCCATTTTAAAATTCATTTATTTGTTTTGCCAGGCACTTACATGTAGCTTGGAGCGTTAATACAAACTTGGTTCCCTAACAATCCAGGACAGAGACCACTGTTGGTCCTCCCTTTAGGAACAAGTACCTCTGCAGGACCACCATTTCGGGATAGGAACCACTCACAGATCTTTCAATATAGACTATTCTAACTGCAAAACATCTCCATAGCCTCACATGTTTGCTACTTATTCTGTTGCTCAGCATGCCATTGCCCTTTTGGTAGAGGTTTGCATTTATAAACTAACGCAATAATATAAAATATAGCTGGCATCAAGTTCCTGGTGGGGTGGTAGGTGGTGAGAGGAATGCCTATGTAACATTCTTCATGAACAACATGCTTTTCGAATGTTTGGTCCAGTCTCTGTATAGGAATGTTCAGATATGCTCTATGTAGCATATGAAGGTTGGACTGGGGAATTTGAATTCTTCAAACCATTCCTGAAAATTATATTGTTCCGATGTGGCTTACCTAATGGGTCTGGTCCATTCCAGAGTGTAGGTCTTTTTCCCAAGTGGATATGCCTCCATGTTTAAATCATTTGAATTTGTCCTGACAGATAGGTGTAACAGGATCAGAGATAACTAGTTGGGGTGCAATGGAGGGTCAGGTCCTGATGACAGTCAGTGTACAGAAGGAGGCTTTGACCATGGTGCTCAAGACCTTCAATTTAACTTCCCGGGAAGCAGTTGAAGGTCTTTCAAGGCAGGTGTGATGTTTTTGAATTCCTTCAGGCCTACACAAACTGTATCTTCTTGGTTATGTGTACAGGTATTTGCTGCAGGGGCTCCTATACACCCATGATGCATTCATTCATTTTTTAAATCCCCAGGGCTCTGGCCATCCCCACTTAATGGGATAGTGTATGGGACTGTCCTTCAAAGCATTACCAGTTCAAATGTTTATCTCAGAACTGGTATTTACCAGTGGGGTGAACAAGAGTTTGGAAATTAATCAGATTTCTTGGTCCTTATTTACCTAGATATTTGGACTTCCAGAGAACGCAACAAGCAGAAGTCCATTTCTTCTTTCCTCTTCTACCATTAGCACCTCCATCTAGGATCCCTTTACACAAAGGACATTAACTTCATCAATTGATGTATGCGGTCAAGGCAGTTTGTAATATTATGTTTGCCATAGACGTTTGAGGAAAAAAATACACTTTGAAACTTTACACACCCCTCCTGAGCACTAAAGATTTAAGATACTGGGAGAGATTTAAATGACAGTACTGATACCATCAAATACACATCAGCACTAATACACAAAGGTGCCTTGTGTGCCTCCGAATCTTGCAGCAGCCCCTTGACCTGGTGCTATTTCTAGCTTGTGGAAGTAAATTTCACCTCTGTGAAAAGTATCTGACATCCATAATAGAGTTGATCATTTGTCCTTACTGTTATGTTATGCAGATATGAAGAGCGCACTATCACCCGAGAGGGTATCCTGATGCTGAGCAGGTGTGAGTCTAGACACACCTAGGGCCTAGTGGGACTACTCAAAAAGCCAGGTCTTCAGCTTCTTGTGGAATTCAAGAAGTGAGGAGGAGGCTCTTATGCGTAGCGGCAGGTTGTACCGTGGGGGTCCCAGACTCGGGTCGATAATGGGGGTTCCTGATAACAAATACTTCATGATTTACTTGAACAGATTATTCAGAAGATTCCATGAACCTTCCTAAGATTTATAGGCCATCTGATACCTCAGAGCCATCCCATAAGGAGCAAGGTGTAGAGTGTGTGCCTGACCACTGACGCTGGTCACACATTAAGTAGCGCAGAGAAAGACCTTCTGTCCTGATATTGGGACAATGGCGGCACCATCATTATTAATTTACCAATGTCCTGCATGGATTGCTCAACTATCCCAAATTATATCTGAAGGAAACTGAGGCCTCAAAAACATGTGTGAAGAGTTTTCTGGTTTCTAGTGTTTCAGAATTTTACAGCCCATAGTAATTCCAGACATCTTCTAATTCCATGATTTTTTAAAAAATATATATTTTTATTGTTTTAATACAAACAATACATGTAACTTCAATATGCAGATAAGTATGCAACCAGGTTATCATTCAATGAGACATAGCATAAACAAGGGCAATTGCTAACATCAGACAAATGCTCATATCACGATAGGTCACAGTTCCTGGAAAATGTTGTCCATAAAGCCTTGCCGCCCAACCTATTGATTCAAGTGCAATAATCTCACTCATCAAAATAGCAGAGAAGAGATGGCTATGCTCACTTGTCATAAACGAGACATTGCGAAATGCAAACTCTCGCCCCACCCCTGTAACCCACCCCCCACCCCCCATTGGCGTAACAACTATACACATTTATTTGTGATTACATGACTCAGCTGCATTGATAGTAATCAGATGTACAACATCAAGCAATGACACTGTTCTCGTCCATCAGAGGTAGCCCCCAAGCAAAACACCAAAGTGCCCATCTCCCCAAGATATGGCAGTCTTTCAAGGCAACGCATCTAGAGCTGGTGCATCCGAATCCAGATCAGAGTCCGTGCTCGGAAATTTTAATAATACCACCAGTGCCTCCCAGGCCCTCGCCATCTCTAGTGCCTTTTCGCTGTTGGCGCGGGTCGCCAGCTGGAGCCTCGTAGTCCCTTCACATTCCGCCCACTTAAGAAATTCGGCTCGCCATCTCTGATAACTAGGACCCTTCCTGGCCTTCCAGTGAGTTGTGATTTCCCTCTTTGCCAGCAATAGCCCTAAATCTATGAATTTGCTCGTTATCTTGTTCTTTGAGGTGTGAGGAAACCAGTGCAGCAAACAGAGGCCTATTGTGGGTTCTATATCCCTAGTCGTGACATCCTGCAGAAGTGTTACCACCTCCTCCCAATACGTTCCCAGCTGAGGGCACCCCATAGCATGTGGGAGAAATCTGCTCCCACTGTACTGCAACGCGGGCATAGTGCCGAATTCACTTTAAAATGTTGATTTATTTTTGCTGGTGTAAGATAAGCCCTGTGAAGTATAAAGAAATGCACCAATTGGAAGCGCGCGTTCCTCGTGCTTTTCCATGCTTGCTCCATTAATCCCGCCCAGGCCTTCTCAGGGATTTCCGCACCTAAGTCTTCCTCCCATTTTTGTCGAAGTGAGCACAGAGGGGTGAGTCTCTCGTGCGTCATTCGGCGGTACAGACACGTAACCGCCTTAATGGTGCCCGCTACCATAACTACGTATTGACAAGCCATTGAGGTTGGAGGTTCTCTCAACCCCGCCTTCCAATGTGCTTGAATGGCTGTCATGAGCGCCATATGCATCAAGTAATCCCCCCGGGCCAACTCAAACCTGTCTTGTAATATCTCATAAGGAAGTACAGCACCATCTGCATATAGGTCCCCCATGCTGGTCAGGCCCCTCATCACCCAGTCATTCAACGCCCCCCAATCGCCCCCATGTGGTAGGGCAGCGCACATTATTAGCGGAATCTCAGGGGCATTGGGCCGCGCAAGGCGTGCCCGGCGTTGGCTTCTGTTCCAGCAGAGTTTAAAAGTCACCATTTCCCGAGTGAGAGAGGAGGTCGGGAGCGGCAGCTGCAATAGCAATCTTGATAGCGTCTGTCTAAGAGCCTGATGTCCATCCACATCAGATGGGTCCCGAAATGCCCGTGCAATCGTCTGAGTAAGCCACTGCAACTGTGCCGCTAAATAGTACGTTTCATAATCTGGGACTGCCAAGCCGCCCTCCGACCTCGGTCTCATTAGTGTGTTAAGCGCCACCCTCCGCCTGCCCAAGGCCCAGAGGAACCCAACCATCATTGATCGAAGCTGCTTAAAAATAGAGGCCGGAATCCAAATAGGCAGCGTCCTAAAATAATACAACAGTCGGGGGAGTGCTATCATCTTAAGAAGGGCCACCCGCCCAGCAACCGAGAGGGGAAGTGTGCTCCAAAACGCGATACAGCCCTTGAGCCCCCTAATAGCCCTACCCACGTTACCCTCCAATAAGCTGGGTTGGGTGTAATAAATACGAGTGCCAAGGTACGTCAGGCATTGACGCTCCCATTGTATTCCCTGCGTTATCAGTGGACCTACGGTCGTAAACACTGTAGGAAACAAACAAGTCTTTGCCCAATTTACTTTAAGGCCAGCAATGGCGCCAAGGTCAGCCAACAGAGTCTTAGCACCCCGAAGAGCGTCTTCCGTGTCCGCCAAAAACACCACTGAAACTACTTTCATATTTCACCATATTAATTCACCACTAATCCTTTATGGGCTTCCGGAGTAGCGTGCTTCAACACCCCATCAGGGGTAACAGGCGCTATATAAATACAAACCTTTTTTTCCTCCTCTATCCTTCTGCTATCATTCCAAATCCAAATAACTGACTAACCTATCCACCACTTAAAATGTACTTGCATGTTTCACTATACTAATTCAACACTAATCCTCTATGGGTCCCGGAGTAGCATGCTACTCGCCGAAAAAGCGCTTCGACGCCTCATCAGGGGTAGTAAGCGCTATATAAATGCAATTACAATACAATACAATAAGAAGATCGTCAGCATAAAGTGCGATGTGTTGGACCTGTTCGTGCACTTGAAGTCCCTGATAATGTAAACCCGTGCTGGCCCGTGCCGCCAGCGGCTCCATGGCCAGGGCGAATAGCAGTGGGGATAGGGGGCAACCCTGCCTCGTTCCCCGACCCACAGCACAGGCATCCAAAATCATCCCACCCGTTTTAACCCGCGCTGTAGACTGGTAATATAAAAGAGCTGTCCAATCCACAAAAGCATCCCCCAGGCCAAACCGCCGCATAACGTGAAACATGTATGTCCATTCTAAGCTATCAAAGGCCTTTTCAATATCTATTGCCGCACAGCAGCTAAGGGCTTGTGATACGTATCAGCATCCAAGACATTAAGAAGGCGCCGCACATTTTGAGCTGTATTCCGGGACGGTATAAACCCTGCTTGATCCGTATGTATTAATTGCACCATATACGGAAGGAGACGGGTCGCCAATATCCGGCTTAAAATGTTATAGTCTGTAGTCAACATTGACAACGGTCGATAGGCCGTCCTGTCATGGGGAGGCTTGCCCGGTTTTAAAAGTTGTATAATTACTGCTTCACGAGTGGTAGCAGGTAAAAGGCGCTCCTTTCTTGCAGTATTATATAACGTTACCAGCCGAGGGGCCAGAAGGTCTACATATGTACTATAAAATTCCACAGGCAGACCATCCACCCCAGGGGTCTTTTTTCGGGCCATATGCTTGATCGCTCCACGAACCTCCCCAATAGTGATGTCCTGTCCCAGTAATTCAGCCCGCTCCCTATCCAATGCCGGGAGATCTGCCCCCTCCAAAAAGTCTTGAATAGCCTCCCCACTAGGCGCCACCTTACTCTGGTACAAATCAGTGTAGTAGGCAAAGAACTGACCATTGTGTGTAATGGATTTCCCCATCAGGGCCATGAAGCTCCAGAATGACCGCGCCCCTTAGCGCTGGGTTGGCCAACCATGCCAGCAACGCCCCAGATTTATCCCGCTCCGCATGAGCACGCGCTACATATCTTTTATAATCGAAGCAGCGCAGCCTTTCAACCCATACAGCAACCTCCTCCCTCGCTTCCACTAAGTCCTCATGACGATCAGGGTGGTCAGGTCTCTCCCTCTCCACTTCCCGCAGCTTCTGATCTGCCCTCTCTAAGTCCTGCAATAGCACTCTACGTACTCCCATCTTATTTGCTATACATTGCCCTCTTATTACACTTTTAAAAGCATCCCATTCTACCGCCAAGGAAGAGGCGGTACCAGTATTTTCTCGAAAATAGTTATCTATTCCAGTCCCCACCACCTCACGAAATACCTGATCCTCCAGTAACTCTGCACTCAATCGCCAAGTTGGGATGCTAGAGCGCCCGGGTAAGAGATTAATACGCAAAAGCAAAGGGTTATGGTCTGACAGCGCTCTGGTGAGGTATTCGCTGTGTTGGACCTCTGCATGCATGTCAGGGGAATAAAGCATCGCGTCTAGACGAACATGGAGGGCATGTAGGGCGGAGAAGAAAGAATAATCCCTAGCGTGCGGGAGGTGCACCCTCCAGGTGTCTACCAGTCCCCAGCTATGCTGCCAATCTCGCCGGAGCCTTGAAAGATTATGGGCAGGTGCGTCTGGGAGTGGTGGGTGAGATCTATCTAGCAATACATCTGTGACAGAGTTAAAATCCCCACCCATAAGGACGGACCCGGTCAAAAATGGAGCAAATTTCCCTGACAAGTGTGTAAAAAAGGCCGCTTGTCCCGTATTTGGTGCATAGATACTGGCCAGCACCACATCCCTACCATTTAGCCGACCCGCCACTAAAATGTATCGCCCATCAGGATCTTTTAGCTGGCGCGTGGGTTGGAACGGAACTCCGCCCGGACCCAGATCAACACACCCCTCGCAAAAGCAGAAGTAGTGGTACAGAAGACCTGCCCTCTCCACCTGCGCTGCAGTGCTGCATCCTCGTTCTGTGAAATGTGAGTTTCCTGAAAGAAAGCCAGCTGGATTCCCCTACTCACTAAGTATGCATGTATCTTATGTCTCCGCAACATGGTATGCATACCCCTGACATTCCAAGATATGCACTTTAGCTCAGACATCGAACCCATGTCACCGCCCCCCTTTGAACATCAGCAGCTCGTTCAAGAAAGTTACGCCAATACCCCCTAAACATCCCCTTACAATAAAAGGACCAACCCCAACACCCCCACCCCAGGACAGGTACTAAAAAACTAGCCCCCATCCAAATTGTTTGAAAACTAAGTGTCCTCTAGTGGCTACAGAGGAACAAAGGGGAAGAGTGGTCGCAAGCAGTGACTACCTCCTGCAAATCTAGGTGGAGTCATCCGCACTCAAGCCCCATTTAATACAGAACCCCTATCCCCGGGATGCACCCTCACTCTAGAATAATGTACACATCCCTCTCACTGCGGGCAGCGAACAATAAAGCGGCCATAAGATGCTCAATGCAATACAAAAGTTCACGAAGACCGGGATCGTCCCATTAACACCTATAAAGGAAAACTAGTTAAACAAGCATAAAAAGCCACAAAGAAAAACCCCCCATCAGGCAATTTCGTCAGCCGTGCCCGGCGTGACATGTGGCAACTGCACACTACTCGTTTGGGAGCCATCAGTGTCCGTGCCCTCAGGAGTCTTGTCCGACTCTGTGCCAGCTGCCGACGACTGCTTATGATCCCGGAGTAATTCAGACACCGCCCGCAGTGCCTCAGACCTCTCCTTCACTGTCTGGGATGAGCTGGGTGCCTTCAGAGTGGTAGAGCGCCGTCACGGTCTGCGGAGGCGCTGAGGCAACCGCGCCGGGGAAGCTCGCGCCCCAGGCTCCCCAACCGGTCGTCAACCCGTTTTGTAAGTCTCAAGCCAGTCCCATGCATCCGTCGGGTCATCGCAAAAATGAGTTGTGCCGTCGAGAATAATCCGAAGCCGAGCCGGGAACATCAGAGAATATTGAAGACCCTCGTTCCTCAGGGCTCTCTTAATGGCTAGGAAAGAAGCACGGCATCGCTGAACTTCTAACGTGTAGTCCGGGAAAATAGAAACCTTGCTGTTAGCCACCTGGTAGGGTCCAGAGTTTTGTGCCGTGTGCAGGAGGAGGTCTCTGTCCTTATAATGTAGGAGTCTGGCCACCACCGGCCGCGGCGGTCTGCCCGGCTGTGGTGGTCGAGCCGGGACCCGATGGGCTCTTTCCAGGGTAAAGAATTGGGTCAACCCCTCCGGTGCCACCGTGTCGCGGAGCCAGTCCTCCAGGTATTGAACCATATTGGCCCCCTCCACACCATCCGGCAGGCCCAGAACGCGGATGTTATTCCTCTGATTGCGTCCCTCAGCGTCCTCGGTCCGTTTCTCCAAGACCAATAACCTATGTGAGATACTCCCCACCTGCTCAGCAAGGGATTTCTGTGCCGGCTCCAGCGCTGCCAGGGACGTCTCGGCCCACCCCACCCTATCCGCCAACTTGGAATGCTCGGCGCGCAGCAGCCACAATCCCACCGACACAGTGGCTATGTCTTGGTGTAGGGCCTCCCTCATGTCTGTAATGGCCTGCAAAATTCGAGCCAGCTGCTGCTGCACCCCTGACTCCGCGGGCCCTCGGGCGAATCCGGTCGCTGCTCCTCCCGCGCTGGGCCTTCTTGATCCGGTGGGGCCAGCGCCTGCTTCCCCCTTGGCTTCCCCATCATGCAAGGTGGGGCGAAGGCGGTCCCCTCAAATCAGGCCGCTTGCCACTCTTTACCTCGCGGTTCTTAAAGGTCCGCCTGTACACGGTGTAGCTCACGTAGCACAGGCCCCCAGGGGAGTCACCCCTCCACGACTCCGGCAACAATCCCAGTTCGCAAATTGTGCACGGCAGGGCCAAAGGCAGCCACTCCCACCGCAATGCCGAGGGTCCGGGAGCTCAGTCCGCCCCGCACCTCCCTCGCGCGTTCAAAGGCTGGCCCCCTACGGGACCACGCCAACCAGCACAGGGCAAGATCGTGCGTTCCAAGCAGCCAGTACCAACAGGCAGCCCGCAGGGGGAGCGAGGGGGAGACGCCCCCCACAGCACCAGCGTCCAGCTTCCCCCAGGCCCCCAGAAATCAAGCACCCATAGGCGCCGACAGCAGGTAGAGGCCCAATCCAGGATCCTCCCGCATGATGGTGGGTACAAGTCTGTGCAAATTAATATTCACCGCCGCTTGAGCCCTGTAATGCGGCTGCGTTATTCAGCCCCGCTCCGCTGGTGCTCCGCTATTGAACTCACCGGGGTGCCACCGCAATCAACAGCAACGTAGGGCCCTCAGTCGTTTAGAGTGGACAGGAGAGGTAATGAGGGAAGCCCCCTCCAGCCCCAATGTGCAGCTCTTTAGAAAGCGCGCGAGATTGTCGGACCTCTTACAGGGGCCTCCCACTCAGCAATCAGGCCGCCTCAGTGCAATCCGGGGAGCTCCGCCATGCAATCGTGGCAATCGGCACCACACGGCCGAAGTACAGCCGCACCTCCCGGCCGATCCCGCCAGGGGTCCGTTATGGAAGTCAGCGGAGCGGGGTCTCTGCAGGTCTCAAGCCGCGACTTCTCCGTCGTAGGGGTATTTTCGGGCACTCGGTCCCCAGCTATCAGCTCCCAAGGCTCCCAGGGCATCCCGAGCAGGATCCTCGATCTGTGGGACAGTCCGCACTCGCTCGGCGCTCAGCCCGGCGCCATCTTGCCTGCCGCGGCTGAAGATCTCTCAAGGCCGCCGCCGCAGTCTGGCACCCCAGCCCGGCCAGGCAGGGGCTGCAATCACCTCCACGGGGCTTCGCACTGCAGCGGGGGCATTCCGCAATGCTCTCCCGGGGTCAGGACGGCTTTCAACGTGGATAAATCAAGGGGCCGGCGCGGAGATCGGAGCTCACGCATCTGCCTCCATCAGCCTGCAAGCCACGCCCCCTTCTAATTCCATGATATGGGTGAAATTAGTAAAACTTTAAGAAAACGCCAATGATTGTTAGTAGCTGCTTGTAAAAGAGCACAGGAAATGGGCACTGAAAATATTTTTTGTGTATAAAATAACACTATTCTGGAAAAACAGATCCTGGCACTTTAAAAAAATGTTTTATTTTTATTAAGGTTTTTAATATTTTACTTCATCAGTACAAGAGAACAAGTGCGGGCAGTGAAAAAAAGGCGCACCTAGCTTGGATTGAATCATACACAGAAATTCATCATAAATACATAATCAGACGGAAGTCTCATAAAGACAAAGCAGAATCACATAAAACAGGAGCAGAATTCTTATTGTAATACATGTAAAAACTATAAGGACACACATAACTAATATACAGTTTGATAGTCTGGAGCTACATAACACCCCATCTAAATGCATTGCTACGATCCAAAAGAAAAACAGATGTATAAATCTACACAGGTTTGAAGCAGCCCCCCATGCAATAAAGCCAGTATCTAATTCATTGTATCCAATGGTGCTAAGCTTGTTTATGCGCAAAACCAATAAAGTGCATGAATAGGGCATACATTAGTCTGTATATAGCATATTATCCTAGAGAGAGAACTGGTGCCAGCGGAAGAGCTTGAACCCAATCTGAAAAGGCAAAACATACAAAAAGAGAGGCAACAGAAATAGGCAGTTAAATTACCAAAGAAATGTTCTTGAGTCTTCAGATGATATATAAAGTTCTTCTTTAATGGCTTCAACCAAGTACACGTGCAGCCAACGCGTTTCTCCCTAAACAGGGCTTCATCAGGGCTGCAAATATAACATATTCACATCAGGATACTGTACAAGTGATAAAAAACTGTTGCTAATTTGAGTATGCATTCTTTAAAAAGTGGACAAAGTGACCAAACACCATTGGTCCAGAGGCAGGTTAGGTTTAACAAAACACGTCATACCTGCATCAGAACCAGTATGCTCTAAATAGAATCTCGTATCTGTACATCAAGAAAAGGACTCAAGAAAAATGGAAAGAAACAAGACCTCGAGAAGAGCTAAATGTGTTTTTAAAAATAAGAGTGAAAAAAACAAGAACCCAAAAGAATACACCTGTAAGGTGGAAAGGCTTCAGCGCAAAGTGTATAACTGTGCTAGACCAGTGATAGAGAAGACGGCTCCACTTTAGACCAACGTGCATATGCCCAAGTGCATGTTGCAAAAGTCAGATGTTGTCAATCTGAACCCCTTACCACTAGTAACACCACCATACAGTTCTTGGGGTGTAGAAAATAGCTTTGAAATGGATGTCCCACTTGAGATACTGTGGTCTATAAAGAAGAAAGATGACATTTCAGGAAATTGTTCCAAAAATGTCAAGTAACCGGAATTGAATATCCGTGCCCCCATAATGGAAAAGTAACAGTACCTTTAGGTCAATCAATAAAGAACCTACAGTGGGTTAATTCAGGTTCAATTGATAGCAGAATTGATGTATCCAATAGCGTAGTCCATTGGGAACGTCCCGAGAAAACTTGTGTCGAAATCGAGAACTCCCTCGCGTATGGGAGACGTGAATATTTACAAGTCTGAGCTAAAATAAAACATAAACAATCCTTACTAAAATACACCAATGCGTCCAAAGTGTAAGACAATTAACCATGGTTGATATAATATATCAAAAGTGATGTATACAAAAACGTGCCCATTGTATCGTCGTCTAAAATCTTAATGCGGGATAGCAGTACAAAAAGTGATAATTACTTAATTTCTCAACCCTCATCTTAGGGTATTTTGAAAGCAAAGGAGGGACTGTTATACAGTTTTCATGGGCAAGTTGTCCCATCATTAAGCACAAGATTACATGAAAGACATATACGAAGGCTATAGAAAGCCTTTCGTAAGTCAGTAATCCAGACCCAAAAAAAATACTAGGTAAAGGGGCCCACCGTCAACTAACGGATCCGGTACGAATCAGTTTCCAAGTACCTGTCCCAACCACTAATCAAGTAAGAAGAAAGTATTCATATCCGCGAAATAACGCGTCCCGTCTCCCCCACGGCAGCTGCCCATTGTAAAACACCGTCCCAAGACTTACCCTTGTTCGGCTCTCATGTCCTCAAAAAACCGCCCAGTACGGACTGTAGAGTAAACAGTCAACTTCCTCTTCCTGTAATTTCCGCGGTTAAATTCAAAGGGAGGGCCAGCCTATGACGAGTAGCTACGTCATGAATAAGCGTGGTCTCCCACTTACTGAAGCGTCTGTTGCGTCAATTCTTCCGTCACCAATGGTTGAAAAAAAGAGGGGACGTAAGGTATTGTGAACAACTTTATTAAGCAACCATTACACGCGGGGGCGGACAGACATTAAACTCACACCACACCACGTACTCGTATAACGAACTCCCGGCAATGAATGGGAGTCAAAGGTTGCATCAATTATGTAGTTAATTTTGAAACCTCTAACATACGGACAAGATCAGTAAAAGATTTTTAAAAATTGCGTAGTAAAATACCACACAGTCGATTATCCAAAACGATGTAAATGTAAAAAGTAATTCGCCGAGGACAGAGGAGAGCAAATCACAATCTCATCTGTGGTGAAGAACTAGAAGAGTTCTAAAGATCGTGATATTATGAAAAGAATAGACACAGAGTAGACCATCCACCAAATAGCACAGAACAGTAATCTTGAAGGCAGAGGAGAGAGAAATGTCTCACACGACTTGATTTACATTATATTGATTAATATCTTATTTTTCAAGATCACAAAAAATCATTACGAAACTGAAAAAATCCAATATACATCCTAACACCTGAGAGATATTTACATTACGGTCAAACAATGAAATTGTCATTTTAGTTGGGCAGTGCTGGATGTACAATAACCATATGGCAAAAAATATATATATATATGATGCGATTGGGAAAAATAATCAGTAAACCACATAGTACACTCAGCATTAATCAAAGATTACATCAAAATACAGCATTTGGGTCACTTAGATCTTCATAGCAGTGAAACTGACGTACATGTGGCCCAGAAAGATGTTAAAAACATTAACGTCTCATGAATCGTCACATGTTCTTTACAAACCCATGGATTTATAGTGCGTTATAAGAAAAAATGCATTTCATTGTCAGTGTTCAGGCCCAGGGACACAGCCCTCAATTTACAAATCCAACGGGCCTCCAATTGATGCAGATGCAATTCTCTGTTACCGCCCCTTACATCTTGATTTACAAAATCAACACCATGAAATTTGAAATTGGCTTTGGAAATATTCGAATCACAGGTATGAGCTCCTAAAGCATACGACTGGTCAGTCCTAAGACAAGCTCGACGATGTTCTTGAATGCAGACTTTGAGATGCCTGGTAGTACTGCCTACATAAATTTTGGAGCAGTTGCAAATAATGACATACACTACATAGGTAGACTGGCAATTCAGAAAATGCCAAAGGTGGTACTTGTGTCTGCTATTGTAGGAGAATTCCTGTGTTCTGTTAAGGCCTAGGTGACAGACATTACATTCCCCACAGGTAAAGAAGCCAATAGGGCGTTTCAGCCAGGTTACCACATATGGTGATCTTGAGGCGGTATAGCTAGGACAAAGTACTTCCCTAAAGGTTTTTGACCTTTTAAAGGTGATTGATGGTTTCTCTTGTAACTTAGGGGCTCATTAAGATGGCATAATGATCGCCACCGCTGAGCCGGCGGTGGCGACCGTTACGCCATCGTAACGTGAAATACCCCGCCATATTACGATGGCGGTGGGTATCGCAGCGGACGGAAAGTCCGTCTGCCGCTTTTACACCGGCAGGCAATCGTTACAATTGCCTGTCGGGCGGAGCAGGGCTCTAATATGGTGGCGGTGCCTAGCAGGCACCGCCAGCCATATTAGGATGTCAATTGTTAAAGGCCTTTCCATGGCGGCGATGCCGCCATGGAAAGGCTGGCGGGGATTGGCTTTGGGGGCCCGTTGTGGGCCCCAATGGGGTGTGGGGGGGTGCACGTGTGGTGCCTGCCATGTGGTGCAGTGAAATGCCAGGCATGCGATTTTGACATCGCGGCGGGTGCTGCTGTAAGCAGCACCTGCCGCAATGTTAAAATGCGGAATGCGACCGCCAGGGTGGCGGTCGCATCCTAATTCACGGTGCAGGACCGCCGCATGTCTGGCGGCCGGTCCCAACACCGCAGGGATGGCGGGCGGACTCAGGTCCGCCCGCCATCCTAATAAGCCCCAAAGTTCCCACCCCTGGGACACCTTTCAGGATCTTCCAATGTCTGTGGAGGATCTTGAACACATCATGATTGAGTTTGGAGTGTGTTGTAATAAATGCTAGGTGATCCATAGTCTCTTTTTTGGCCTTTACTTTTAATGTGTCCGTTCTACTGACCCTCTGCACTCGTCTAAGTGCCTGATTGAGTTCTTGGCGTTTATATCCTCTTCTTTCCAATCTATCCAATGACCCTTGAGCGTGCATCTCAAATTAGTGGTTCTCACTACAGTTTCTCCGAATCCTGATAAGCTCCCCATATGGAATGGCCCGTTTAGTACTGGTGGAGTGAGTGCTATCATAATGTAGGGTACTATTAACAGCGGTGTACTTCCTATAGCGAGTACTGTGCAATTTGCTGCCTGAAATGTATAGTTCAACATCCAAAAATTGGATCCTTGTTTTGGACATGTTCAAAGTAAATTTCACATTGAAGGGATAATTGTTAAGGTATTCAAAATAACACTTAATACCCAATTCAGTGCCTGTCCAGATCAGGATAACATTGTCAATATAACAACCCCAATAGTGGATATCCTTCATCCAGACATCAGCACCTGGGGCCCATGCATAAGTGTGTTCAAACCATCCCATAAACAAATTTGCATAGGATTGGGCAAATTTAGACCCCATGGCTGTCCCTTGTAGTTGCTGGTACCAGTGTTTATTAAAGAGGAAAAAATTATTAGTCAGGATCAGATTGATCATCTCTAGGATCATCTCATTGTGTTCCAGAAAGTTAGCTTTTCCAGTAGACAAAAAATGGTCCATTGCGAAGCGTCTAAATTCCCTTCTAATGCAGGTATATAGGGACTCTACATTATCGATAGTGTGTTTACAAATACCTGCTCGCCCTCCTTATTTTACCATAACACCAGATAAATCTGGAGATCAGAGCATCCATTATTATAAGCCAGGAGTTTTCAAACTCCAGTGGAATTGCACAGAAAAAATACAAAACCTTTGGCAGGAATAACATTTTAACAATGTTGCACTGACCCACTATCAATAGGTACAGATTGTCACTTCTAGCAAAATCGTTTTTGGCTTTTCCTATGATCAGGGCAATATTTATCTTAACTATCTGATCCAGTTTCGCACAAATACTAACGCCCAAGTAAACCGCTTGCTCAACCACATGCGAGTCCTGGGTTACAATTTGCCTGTTTACCATGAGTTGCGTTTTAGTACTGTTCAGCGAGTAGCCGCTAGCTTCCCGAACTTAGCCGCCTTTTCCTCAATTACATGCAGCACCACATCTGGATTTGCAGTTACCACTGCTATTTTGTCTGCGTAAGATAAGATTTTTGTCCTCCATCCCTGTCGCCTACCTGGCAGAATGGCTGGATTAGCTTCAAGCAGGCAAACAAAAGGGTTGAGGTTCCCCTTCCATGGATAAAACCACGCTGTTTTGTAGAGACCAGTTTGGAGATAATATGACCCAGCCGACTAGCCAGTATCTTCGAATATAGCATTGCATCGCAATTAGCGTTATTGGCCTATAAGAGCCCGGATCATACGGAACCTTCCCTTTGTTTAGAAAGACAATAATATTCACAGTGGACCATGAGTCAGGAGGGCCTTTGACCTTTCTGCACTTGCAGAAAGAGCTCCTGCATATCAGAAACTAGCACCATAAAATATACCTTATAGAATTCTAAAGGAATTTGATCGGTCCCCACCGCTTTCCCATAGAGGAGTCCTTAGAGAGCTGTCTGTATTTCATCTGGTATAAAATCCTCCCCCAAAAAGTCCTGGTCTTCCAGCGTGACATTATCCAAAACCACCAGATTAAAGAATTGCTCCATATTTTCTTCCCCTGCTGGGTTCTGGGCTTAATTTAACTTCGCATAACACAAAAAGAGAAGGGGGGGTCCAAGGGAAGTTTAAAGACCTGCAAGGATTCAATCCCCAAAAGAATTACTGATAAACAACAAAGAAATCCTTGGATCTAAAATGCCAAGACAAACAGGGAAGAGACACTAGAGATTATCTCAGGGGGCCTATGGGGCAATCCCTTTCAGGACGAAATCCCTCACCCACAATAGGTGGCATGCTTCATCATCTGGGATTCCCCTCTTGACAGGAACACCTAGTCCTGCCAAGGGCTACAACTCCCTATCTGAGAGGAAGGAGCTCAGGGATGTTTTATTCCTACTCTGTTAGGCTATACTAAATCCTGCAGACGAGAAGAAAACTGGTTGGGTCGAGGGCGCAGTGCAACAAAAAAACAAACTGTGTGGGTAGTGATGTTAAAACTAGCTAACGAGAGCGACAAAGCTACCTTTATTGACTCGTTCTTGGTGCCAGGATTAAAAAACAGCGCACCTGCAGTGTGAATTTATAACTTGCCATAATACTCTCGAAAGAGTTCCAGTGTATCATGACATTTTTCTGCTGTCTTTTTGGCTGTGATTTCATTGAGTCTAGCCTTTGCTGTAACTATCTAAAGTTGAGCATGAGAGGGGTCAGTCCCAGAGGTAACCGCTGCAACAAGCTGGGCTTAGGAATACTAAGTTGTTAGTATAAATCTTTAATAAGTAATTGAGTCCACTTCTGGCGATTCAGGCTAAACCTGAAAGTTTCTCCCCTTACTCCTGCTTTAAAAGCACCCCAGAACCCCCCAGCTGGGAGCTTTCTCTATTTAAGCTTAGAAATTCCAGAATCCATTCATTCATATGATCTTTGTAAACTGGATCGGATAGGAGACCTCTCTCAAAGGACCAGCTCCGAGCACTCCTTGTAAACCCATGCAGAGCGCGTTGAATTACCAGAGGGTTATGATCAGACAACAGTCAAGGAAATAGCTCTATTTGGCACCCCTTCAATAAATCTGGTGTTACATAAAAATAATCAAGCTGAGCAAGAGAGCAATGGGGAGCTGAGTAATAAGTATAGCCGGGGTCTGATGCCTTTAGCTTGGTCTAGACATCGACCAAACCTACCTCTCTCCAGGCTCTTGGGGGCTCTAAATACCCGAGGTTTATGCCTCGTATAGATGCCCATTGTACCACCAGGAGTATTACCAGATCCATTGAAATTAAGATCCCCGCAGAGCACATAAGGTGCAATCCAAAGCGCCAGCTCTACTGACATAAAATTGAAAATGCCTGGATCATCCAAAATTGGGCCATGCAATGAGCATAAGGTGAAAGGTCCTGTTTTATAACGACATTCTGTTATTGGCCACCTGCTATGTTTATCGGCAGAGCGTCGGCTAAAAAAACATGACTTGCTTCTAACAAGTACTTCACCCCCCTGGTCTTCATATCCTGTGTAGTACACGTAATTACATTTAGGCCTAGAGTTTCCAACAGATTCCTGCTGGCCCTGTCAATATGTGTTTCCTTTAGGCAATAAATATCAGTCTTCGGGGCTTTCAGATCCTCTGCTACTCTCCTTCTTTAAGCATCTTCATGCAGGCCACAAATGTTAACCGTGGCTATGCGTAAGTTAAACATGATGACAGTGCCTCCAATAACCCGCTCTGCTGAGGACCGCCCCTGTCATATTCTTAGTGATTCCTGGTGGGCCTAGTTTAGTTGCAAAAGTATTGGAACCAACCATCTCGCATCTATTGTATCTCCCTAAAGATTGCTAGCCGGTGCGCTCCAATTTCCTCCATTCATTCTTTGAATCCAAATCCCCATCTCCTCCCCCAATGTCTGTCCCTTCCCCTTGCCCGCTCCCCTACCCCTCTTCCCCAGCCCACCTCCCTCACCCCTCTTCCCCTTACTGCCCACCCCCACGTGAAGCAATCGGGCCACCCATGGCCTGGGTGATGGGTTGTGTGTGTACCACCGCAGGCTCCCCCCGACTCCTGCCCAAACCCATCATATATCTAGAAGGCTATGAGCAAAGAAGGTATAGAAAACAAGTGACCCTGCCCCCAAAAAAAGAAAGAAAAAAGAAGGGTGGAAAAAAACAGTTTGTAAGCATTACAAAACCATCAGCAATAAGCCCCCTATTGCAATCTAATTTAGCCACCCCCCCAGATTAGAGAGCTCTAGAACGTACACCCTCTAAGACTCAAAATCATCCTACATCGTGTGCCTAATCAGTAAGGAGGAAAAAAATCACTCTCTTCTGTTAACTGTGCCCTCATCCAAACCCAATTTGAACAAGAAGCACAGAACACACCCCTATTGAGGCTTCCTCATTGCAATGGAGTGAGCCCATTCAGGTACTCCTTAGCCTGAATCTCCGATGTAAAAGTTCTGATCTTGCCCTTAATGTTTTTTAAGCAGGCAGGGGCTAACAAAAAAGCTTCTGCTCTAGCCTCTTGGAATAGCTTGATCAGCTGTCTCAATCGCCACCTGTGCTCCACAGTGGTGTGACAAAAATCTGGGCGCACAAAAAAATGACAATATCATTATAGCATCTCTGGGAATCAGGGCCGTCCTTCTCAAAAATCGCCTGTCGGAGTAAAAACTTCCCAAAGTACACCAGGACCACCCTGGGTCGAGTTTCCTTTGCTCCATTCAGGCACCCATGCTTTCTTATCATTAATGGGAATCTATGGACTCTCTGGACCTCGGTCTCCCAGTTCCAGGATGAAAGCTAAGGGAAGGCGCTTTTGAGGCGATCCAGCATATATGCTCCAATGTCATTGCCTTCGAGCCCTTAGTTTATCCCTAAGAATCATAGGTTATTTCGTCTTTGACGATTCTCAAAGTCCTCTATTTTCCACATGATGTCTGTTAACTGTGCCTCTTGGGATTCTGCATGCCCCTTTGGGATCCCTACATTGGCTTTGATTGTCATCGTTCTCTCCTCGATTGCATTAAGCTTTACCTCGATCTCAGTGCAGGATTTTGCAACTTTCTTTAAAGCGCCTTGTAGTTGTTTTGTCACCAGCCGGGCTCTTCTGCTCTCAGCCGAGGGCTCCGCTTGATGTTCCTTTATCAAGCCGTAGATAGGTTTCAGCGAGGGCTCCCCGGCATCATCAGTGATGTTTATATGGTTGGCATTTTTATTTGGCGAGAGGCTCTCATTCCCCCATTCTTTATACATCGGTAGAGTAGCCAGATAGTCCTATTTTACAGCTGCTGTTCATTGAGGGCTCTTTATCTCTCTTTGTTTAAGAGGCAGTTGTTCTTCCCTTTGATCTCTTCTGATGCTTCCGCCTTTTACCCGTAGTCCCCGACTCCATGAAAGAACTATTTTCGCTGGACTCAGACAAAGAGGTACTGGTTTCAACTTCTCTGGGACTAAGAGAAGTGGACTCAGACCTCTCTGTGAGGGAGTAAAACATATCTCCCACCTCACAGGAATTGTCCATGGTTTTGCATGCCCTAAAACTATTATACTCTGAGCCCTTTGTGTCCAGTAAGGTCCGTCTAACCTCCTGACTTACAGCCGCCACTCCCCCTGCCTGGATGTCATGTCTGAGAAGGTTAGGCTGAATACCCCCTTCTGCCATCTGGTTTTGGCGGCTTTTAATTTGTTGATTTGAGATATTCGGGCTGATAGTACCTTGCTTCCTTTCAATGTCTTCAGGAGTAGTTGCTCCTGGAATGTCCAAAAGGTCCCTTTTCATACACATAGTTCATCTCATGGTCTATTCCTTGGGAACCCCGTTCTGTCACCATAGGAGGGGCATCAGAGCCTGTTGCTGGGGTTTGAGCCGGTAGGGCTGGTAGGTGAACAGCTGATTGTATATTTGCAGTTAGTTCCCCCAGAAGGGCCAAGTCCAAACCAATAGTGCCATTATTATTATTGCATTAGGCCCCATGGCTATTCTCCGGGGTCACAGTACCAGATAGTTCTGCTGTAGCGGAGGCCGAGCTCACCAGGGGAAGCAGCGGCGGAAAAAAATTGGTTATTGCTAGCTGTGGAGCCTCATGCTGCATAGTTAGAGGGGGGCCGAGCGCATTTACCTTTCTTTCAAAACCCCCTGGCAGTTCCAATATATTCTTTCTGTCAGAGCCCCCCAGCAGTTCCGATATATTCCTAATAGGAACAGGATCAGCGCGCCGACCTGCGATGTCACTGCTCACCTGATCCTGCATTGGACGCTCTGGAGCAGCGCTGTGTCCTGGAACAAGCCGCCTCTGCCCTGTCGCGGGCAGCTCTGGTGCTTTTCGGTGCCATGAATGCAGAGACTTTTCCAGCGGTCATTCGCCCGACTCACCGAAGAACTTCCCTCTGCTTATGGTCCCAACCAGTACAGCGGCAAGACACCTCCGAGATTAAGCCCCTCGTCCAAAGCTCCGTCGTCAACAGCACCACACAGGTAATTCTGGCATATGCCCCGATGTCTGAACCGAAGCTCACCCGCATACTGCCCTCTCACAGGGGAAAATGCCCGGTCTCTCTGCTCCTCATGCTGTGGTCTGCTTGGAGCTGTGGGAGAGCCGGCAATGCAGCAAGCTCACCAGTTCGCCATCTTGCCTCAGTAGCTGTCGATTTCCATAAAGACGTGGAGTAGTTCAACTGCTGTTCTGTTCAAAGGCCGAGCTCCGGCAGTGGCAGTAAATGTAGAGAGGCTAGGCCTTAAGCTGAGCATGCAAATAAATCACGCAGACACACAGTAGTGGGGTGGCAATAACTAACTCGGTAATGCCCCAAGTTCCTTTATTTAAATGGTCATGCCCCTATGTCACAGTCGTGACTATCGGGACTGACGTAAGAAGGGGGAGTTGCAGAAACACCCCTCTCGTGGGTGACCACATGAGCCTGGCTCATCAGGGCCCATGTAACATTCCTCCTAAACCAACAAAAAAAAAAAAAAAAAAAATTTAAAAAAAGCACAGCACCAGAGAACAATAACTCAAAATAAATGTTCACTTCAACAATTTCGTTCACTACACTACAAAGTTCTTCAAACGAGACGACCTGGCTGGACAAGGTTGAAGCTGGTACCAGCTGGTACCTCTCTGCCCCTCCACGTCGGACACCATCCTCGTGCCCCGGGATTCTTCCGGGCTGGGCGACTTGTCTCTCTCAGCCGACCCGCATGATGACTCCTCCGGCGGACAGGTATTTCCCCTTCCGGACGGCGACGGCCTCAGACTTGGAGACTCGAGATTGCCAAATCTTCCACAAGCTCCTGACTCATCATCCGACATCGGTTCTGGCTCACTCGGGATCTGAGGACCCCCAGTTTGACTGCTGCCAGGAGTCTGGTAAGCCTTGAAAAAGGATACATTCCGGGTTATGGTCGCTCCATCCCTCATCGCAGTGAACCTGGTCCCCTGCACTTTCTGGACTGTCCAGGGTTCAAGTTCAAAAGGCAGACTAAACTTTCCCCGGGGGTATTGATTCCTCACCATAATGGTATCCGCTGCTTTTAAGTAGCTCTGTCTAGCTCCACGCTTCCCGGATACTTGTTCATTTCTCAGCCTACGTTTCTGTAGCGTTTCTGCCACCTGCTCGTGCTTGGTTGACACAACTTCAAGGTGCGGAATCTCATCTCCAACTGGGCGGTTCATGCACAAAGATATGGGACTAACTTGGGTGGTGGAGTAAGGGGTCATCCGATACTCTTGTAGGAAACCATAAAGCGCACAGTCCACCTCCTGTCGTTTCGCCACTGCAATCCTGGCGGTCTTGTTAAGAGTGCGCATGAAGCGCTCCGCCTCTCCGTTGGCTTGAAGCCATAGGGGTGTGACCTTTCGGTGATGGATGCCCCTGGATTATAAATACGCTGCAAATTCTTGGCTTCAGAAGGGAGGGCAATTGTCAGTGCCCAGTTCTTTAAACAATCCATGTGTAGCCATGATTTTCTCGAAACGAGGAATGGTCTGGCTGGCGGTGATAAACTCCAGAATTTCAACCTCAGGATATTTCAAGAAATTGTCAATAACCACGGGCCTATGACGACCATCGGGGAGACTTCTGAAATCTGCACTGGCTCGATGCCAGGGAAAAGGCGGAATGACTTCAGTAATGATGGGCGCCGGTGGATCAGCAGGACCTGTTGCTTGACAAAGCGAGCACCGACGCACCGCTTGTTCCACGAGGGCATCCAGACATCTTAGTCTGGACTTCGTCTTGATGACTCCCTGATGAGCTAAATGCGCCAGATCAACTACTCTCTGTTGCAAACATCCTGGAATCACCAATCTAGGACTTCTTATCAGGCAATCTTCTGGAGATATTATCAACTCGTTCCTCACGTTGTGTAGGGACAGCAGTGCTGATCTTGCCTCCTCAGTGCGATATACAGTTTTGTCCAGCAGGGTGTTCCATTTCCCTGATCTCACAGCGGAAATGCAGAGCTGGATGCATTCATCTGTTTTGGTGGCTTCCATGATTTCCTCCAAGGAGATGGGGAGGGGCCTGGACCTTTCCACCACCAGACAGACATATTCTTCCACCTCCTCTGCATCCATTTCCTCGATCTTGGTGGCAGGACAGGCATGCCTAGAGAGATAGTCCGCAGGGTTTTGAGATCCTGGCCAGAAAACCACTGTGGAGTGATAGTCTTGCAGTTGAAGAATCCATTTCTCAATTCGAGGTGGGGGCTTAGATGATGACCCCATGAACAACGGAATAAGAGGCTTGTGATCAGTATGTACAGTAAAAGGCTGTCCATAAAGGTATAAGTGAAAATGGCGGCAGCCCCAGTGGATAGCGATGGCCTCTTTTTCAATGTGTGAATATCTCTGATCCGTCACAGTCAGCGCTTGGCTGGCATATGCCACCGGGGCCCATTCCCTGTTGCCCTGCCATTGAGAGAGCACAGCTCCATGTCCAGTGGGACTGGCATCAACTGACAGCTCCGATTCCTTTGCTGGGTCAAAATAGACTAGGGTGGTGTCTGCTGAAAGGGTCTGCTTCGTGGCCTGAAAAGCGTTCTCCTGTTCCAGTCCCCAGTTCCATGCAATATTAGATTTGACCAACTCCCTCAGCGGAGCAATAAGATCGGTAAGGTTGTGGATGAACGGGCCACAGTAGTTCACCATCCCCAGAAAGCTTCTTACTCCGGTTACGTTGGTGGGGGCAAGAACTGCTTGGATATCCTGGACCTTGAGGGGGTCTGTTGGCACCCCTTCTTGAGAGAAATGGTAGCCAAAAAAAGATATTTCCTTTTTAAGGAAGTCACACTTTTCTCTATGAAGCGTTAATCCATTTTCCATTAAATGTTGAAATACAGCCTTTAGGCGGTCAAAATGCTCCTCCAATGTGCGGGCGTGAACAAGAATGTCATCACTGACGTTGAACACTCCTTAGAGGCGGAAAGTACCCTCCTGATGGTGTCCTGGAAGACCTCCGCAGCACTCGAGATTCCAAAACTGAGGCGCTTGTACCTTCTTAATCCCACGTGAGTGGAAATAGTGGTGACCTCACAGGATACTGGATCCAGCATCAATTGGTGATATCCGGCACGTAGATCCATCTTGGAGAACCATTTCGAACCCCTGACCTCAGCCACGATATCATCCACTGTAGGGGTGATGTGTCGTTTTCGCTTTATGGCAAGGTTGGGCAGACGCATATCTACGCAGATCTGAACCTCTCCATGCTGCTTGGGTTTGCGGGCGACCACATATGGAGACGCCCAGGGAGTTGGGCCATCCACATTTTCAATGATATCAGCCTGTTCCAGTTTGACCAGTTCCTCCTCCACCTTAGGCCGAAGGTGGAAAGCCACCCGTGGCTGTCTTAAAGCCACTGGCTGAATTGACTCATCAATGTGAAGCTTAATCAACCGATCTTTCAAACAGCCTATGCCCTCAAATAGCGGTGCAAACTGGGTCATTAAGTCATCCACACTTTCTTGATGCACGCTGAGTGCGAATGCGACCAGCTGGAGGTGTTCAGCTGTCCGGCAACTCAGCAGCATCCCTTGGCTTCCTTTCGTGACGTATATTTTGGTCCTCGTTGATCGAGTCCAATGCGCAACTTCTGCTGTGAACACTCCCGCCAGCGGGAGTGGATCAGTGGATCCATAGGCATAGATTTTGGTAGTAGTGTGGCTCAGGACCGGTGGGACGGGCAAGGTGAGCATCATTGACTGTGCCATTATATTGATAGACACTCCCATGTCAATCAGTGCTTGCACTTGGTGGCCCTCGACCAACACGCTACACTTTGGAATGTGTTTTCGCAGATACCCCTCCCCCCCCAGTTGCAAAGCATGGATGACGTGAATAGCTCCTTCAACATCATCATCGTCCATGTCTCCATCCTCTACGGGACTGTCATTGGTATACACCTTGTTGATCGACTTCGGTCTAGGGTTCCTTGATGGCGCTGCGGGGTGGCAGATTTTTGCAAAAATGATTCATCTTGTTGCAATTTGAACATCTTTTCCCATATGCAGGACAAGGACCCTTGTGAGGGTAAGGTCCGCCACATCCGTAGCAGGCTCTAGGTTCGGATGATGGTTTGTTCCTCAGTTTCCTCTTGTCTGGGGTTTTGGCAGTGACAGCATTTACCGGCTCCGCTTTTGTAGAGTGTTGAAGCGCTGCCTCCATGTGGGCTGCCCGTACTTTGGATAGTTTTTTTCGATCTGCCCATAGTCAGCATGTCTGCCATGGACATGCCCGGAACCTGCAGAATATTTTCCTGTAGCTTCGTGGATTTGCAGCCTCGGATAAATTGTGCTCGGATTTCATCAGCAGCATCTGGCAAAGTGCATGAGCTGGCTAAGTCTCTCAGTCGCGCATAAAATGTGTCGACGGACTCTTCTGGTAGCTGCCTGGCTTGACGCAGCAGAAAACGCACATAGTCAGGGTTCGCTAGTGGTTCAAAATGAGCTGTAAGCGCTTGTTTCAACGTGGTATATGTGTGTGGTGGCCCCGCCTCGACCACCGATTTCCCCAACTTGTGGATAACGGGTCCCCCTAAATGTAATAGCATCGGACGCCTTCTCTCATCAAGGTCAATGGCAGCAAAGGGCCATCAAGTAGAAATGGTTCCACAGGGGGAATGGCAGACATAGTGCCAGTGTCAGGGTGCCAACTAAGTAGGTGCTCGATATGCCACCCAAAGATCCTGGCTGCTGTGAGCTGAAAATGCCCCTGGTACACCTCAGGTGAGTGACAACTTTTGTAGGAAACACAGTTCACCTCCTGAGATTTGTAAGAATATTTATAAGCAACCCCAAAGACCTTTATCTGCTCCTTTGTCCCTTCTATGACATGTCACAAGCACCAGACTTATGGGTGTATGCTGGCAAACATGCAGGTTTCCCCCTTTTCAGCCGTGAATCACTTGCCTTTATGGATCTGCACACACTGCATGAGTCCTGCTCACTCTTCCTGGTTGTTGAGCTGCGTGTAGGGCTTCTTTCCTTCACTCTTTTCCTTTTTCTTTTGTTGCATGACGCAATCAGCGTGTCCCAGGCAGCAAAACCCATGCAGGAGCGGCCGTCCAGCTCCGCCCCTGGACTTCAGCTGTCAATCAGGCCTCCTCCACTGCAACGGGAGGCTAGGCCACGCCCCCTGGATCTGGATGGGGCCGGCCGGCAGGAGAGGGATACCAACGTCACGGCCGGGTGCAGCACTGGCGCCATAGGCACTGCGTGCGACGGGCGTGATGCACCCTCCAGGACCACGTCTCCACGCGCTGGCTACACCTCGGGAACGAGTGATGGCACACTCACCTCACCCGCAGCACTGTCACGCTCGGCACCAGATGCTGGGCAGGAACCACCGGCCTGGCGTGAGAGGGACACAACAGCCAAGGCCCCACGCTGCTACATGCACCCCACAAGGGTAAGTCGCGGGTCCACCCCCTCATCGCCAGTTTGTTCTGTTCAAACGGTGCTCCGGCCGTGGCAGTAAATGTATAGAGGCTAGGCCTTAAGCTGAGCATGCAAATAAATCATGCAGACACACAGTAGTGGGGTGGCAATAACTAGGTAACGCCCCGAGTTCCTTTATTTAAATGGTCACGTCCCTATGTCACAGTCGTGACTATCGGGACCGACGTAAGAAGGGGGAGTTGCAGAAACACCCCTCTCGTGGGTGACCACATGAGTCTGGCTCATCAGGGCCCATGTAACAACTGCCAGACCCCAGTCACTTCAATAGTGCCTTACAGAATTGCATTATGCGTTTCTGTGTTTGCATGGTGAAATCTAGGTTTTATAGTCTTTTATGTACGATGGTGGATAACATTCTTACACATAACCCTTTACCTAGGCAAAACTCTAACTAGCCTGTCTCACGCCTTTGCCACGTGACACTCTGCATGTCTCCTCTTGTAATCATACTGTTTGCATTATCCTTCTGTGGCAGGGAATACAATTGGGCTTTCTTTCTTTTCAAGTGATGCAATTAGCCTCTCAGCTCCAGCATTTTGTCTGTGCAATGTCAATGTTAAATGTTGCTTTCTCCACGTTAAATGTCGACATTTCTCTGCTTTAAAGGGAGCCGATTTACAAAGAAGTACATTTTACTGCATTCAAGGGAATCACAAAAAATCTAAGCACAGGCAACTGAGAGCCTGATTTACGGTTTGGGGGGACGGGTAGTCCGTCACAATTTTTCTGGTATTATTCTAAGTGCCACAGCCATGGGATATAATATACTATAATAAGGCGGACGGGATATCTGTCACATTTGTGACGTCCGCCAAATTCTAAAGTAGGCCCATTTCGTCCATTATGTCCTAGCCTGAAATACGTTGGGCTTTTTAAATTTATTATAAGCCGTTTTCCCCTAGACGTGTACGACTGCGAAGTATTAACCACATTTAAATGTATGGACATATGGATTAAATGGCTCGATATTTTATAGAACATTTGTTTATGGTCCACAGCTGTGAGGTTTGTTATCCTACCAAAGCATGACAACAAGCAAGCGGCTGAGAAGCACAAGGCCTCATTTCGATGCTTCACGCTGTTTTACTAGTTCGTGACACTACAATGCGCATATCGTTCGCCCCACTGCACGACATCCAAGCACCCCACAGCACAATGCATCTTTCACAGGGAATAAAGAGCGTCGTAAACAAGGCCTGGTTTCTGGTGAACAGTATATCTAATGGAGGCCCTTGAAGTACGCAGTATAGGCCCCTGGCTTCACTCACGTTCATAATTGTTCACCGGCATGTCTCGCGCATTACACTTGAGCACTCTGGGCGCGGAGTGCGCATGTCACTGCCGCCGGTCTGTGAGGAAGAAAGAAGAATAGGGAATTATTTGTCAGGCACAAAGGTCAGGGATCTCAGACACGTTACAATTTATGAAAAAAATGTATAACTGACGTTGTGAAATGCTCTGCTGCGTTTAACTGAAGTTCTTGACTGGCATGTTTGGCTGAAATATAATTTCTTTTGTTTGTTCTGTTGCATAACTGCATAATTTTAGTTTGAGCTAATTTCCTCCAAGCCCGCAGTGGAAAGCTAACGAGGGTCTATCGATTATGCCTGGAGCCAAGGATGAACTGTTGGGCTGTTTCCTTTCATAAGCAGCGGTCCCCCTTGCTCCGCTGTGAGGGCCCTGGCCTCCCGAAAGCCTTGAATGTAATCAAACTGTCATCCTGCTGCTTGTGGTAACAAACACAGTGGGAGAAGCAGAGACAGCTTTGCACCATACATCAGTGGGATCCAACGAGCCTGAAAGGACATTTGTGTAAAGCTTCACTGTGGGGCTCGACATATGGCGAAATATGTTTAGAAAGTGATTGGCGCGCATTTTTTATGATACACTTTGAAAAATAGTAGCGCTTGGGTGCAAACAGCGCTAAGACTAAGACATACATTTCTCTTTAATGAACCACAATACTTTTCCCCCTTATATCTTAACTCTTAGTGTTTATGAAACATAGGATCACTGCATGTTCCCTCCAATGTGTTCTCAAACATGAAACTCTTTTTAAACGGCTCCTTTGAAGATCATGGGCTGCTTTAAAAAAAAGAAATCCTATTTGGCATTTTTAACACAGGGATGGGGGGGCTACTGTTGTCTCAAGACCACAATCCCTGTGTGTGCCTAATTAATATTTATGAGGCATGTTGTTGTGCTACTCCTTGTGACTGGAGATTTTGCACCATAACCTTGTAGTACATTGGGCGCATCAGAGACTGGTCACAAATAGCGCTCAATTTACAACCTCTTTGGCCATCAGGCCAAATCATCCGTAATAACTTCAGCATTTCTTGAGAAAGGTGAATAAAAATTTTAAAAGAAAAATATACAGGCATATCAATATGATGCTATACACTAAATTCGAATTGGACAAGGACAAGGGGAGGGGATTCATAGGAGAATCCCAAATGTTGCATTTCGTGTCCATATTCTCATGGAAACTGTTGCTTAACTACACAACAAAAACACTTTGTATGTTTAAATCAGTATTGTCATTAAGATGTTGCTTGCGGCAGGGGAATGCCCATGCTTGGTTTGGTGTAAGTCCATTTGACGGGAGGGCTTTGTTTTGTTTCCACACCACCCTTGCCTAAGATTGGGGAAGGGAACTTGTGCTCCAGCCTAAGAGTAGAGGGGCAATTTTTGTTCAGCGTCTGAGCATCTACTCACTGCCCTGTCTAGCCTTACCTCATGGCCCTGTCATTCCCCCACCCCGCACAGCAGGGGTGGAATATGATCTGCCCTCTCCCCCAACTGCCCAGAGTAAGGTTGTTTTTAAAGCTCTCGCCACACCTTGACCAAGGGTATGGCAGGGATGGATAGAAAAATCTAGCAATCATCTGTGCAAATTCCTTTTATCGCTCTCAATGGTTAGAACATCGAGAGAGATTATAAAAGACACAATATTTTTTAATGAATGGCTCTTTCTTTAAAGGTGTTCTACTTCAACAGCATACATGCACACAAAAGAACACACAAACACACACGCAATCACAGATTCACACACACCATCATAAACTTCACAGACACCCTATTAGACAATCCCACACACATATCATCAGATACTCACACAAACATCATCAGGAGCCCACACACCCACCATGACATTCCCACACACACCTTCAGAATGCCACACACATCCTCAGGTGCCCACACTATCAGACACCCACATGCCCACTTTCAGACTGACAACAGCAACATCAGACAACTACACATCTTATCAAACACCCACACATACCATGAAATACCTGGGCAGCATCAGACACCCACACACTATCACAGATACTCCGAGACCTACACAAGCTCCAACAAATATCCAGACACCCACTATTAGACACACACACAGAGGAGCACAATTAGATGCCTTTGCACCCATCATCAAATGCCCCCTGATACCCACCATCGGATGCCACACAACCACCATCAGATTCCCACACAACTGTTAGACACCCACACACACACTTCCCAAAATCCTATACACAACCCACATTAACTAACACTCTCAAAATCAGATGCATGTACACCACCATACACCCTTGAACACCATCAGGCACACAGGCATGCCATAAGGCCAACAGAGGCTCTATCACACACCCACACACACACCATCAAACACCTACATACCCCAATTTCACACTAATTTTATATATATATACGAGTTGCAGCTGGGCCCTTCACTATTTTGGTGGGAGGAGCTCTTTTAAATATTTTTGAGGACTCTTTGCAACGGACTGTGGCATTTGAGAAAGGCTGTGAGCCGAAACCGGTCATGCCGTATTCTTGCGAATGTTAATTGTTAATGTTAATGTTAATTGCACTTGTAGAGCGCAGCTGCTACCCGAAGGTGTCCTGGCGCTAAGGTAAAGCTCTCCACGGGGATCATAATGCTTAATGAATTGCGATTACCTAATTTGTGAAAAGCCAAGTCTTTAGAGCCCTCCTGAAAGCCATCAGCTTGGTCATACGTCTCAGATGAATTGGGAGGGTATTCCAGGCCCTAGCCGCATTTGCAATGAAACTTCTGCTCCCCCAATTAGCTTTTTTCACCCGGGGCATCATCACCAGTTTTGCATTCGAGGACCTGAGTGCTCTTTTCGGTAGGTACCAGCGGAAGTGGTGTTTTAAAAAATCTGGCCCCGTTCCCTGAAGGGCCTTGAAGACCAGACAGAGAGCCTTGAACTGGGTGCGCTTTCTAACTGGCAGCCAGTGAAGTTTTCTAATCTCTGCTTTGACCGATACATACTTCGGAGTGCCCGTAAGGAGTCTGGCTGCTACATTCTGCAGCATTTGTAGTTTGTTCATAGATCCTTCTTGTAGCTTAAGGTAAAGACTGTTGCAATAGTCCAATCTGGACATTACTAATGCAGAGACCACCGTTTGTTGTGCCTCTTTAGGAAGAAAAGGCATAATTTTTCTACACGATCTAAGAATGTACGAAGTGGTAGCTACCACAGTGTTCACCTGGTCCTTAAGACTAAGTGTGTCATCAATCCATACTCCCAGGTTCTTTACCTTCCTAGTCGGAGAGGGCAGGGGTCCTAAGGTGTTCGGCCAACAATCTGGGGTCCAGAAAGTAGGATTGTTGCCGAAAAGCACAACCTCCGTTTTGCTGGAATTTAGCTTTAAACAGTTCTGAGCCATCCAAGTTCCCACTGCTTTCATGCAGTCCTGTAGCTTGGATGTGGTGTCCTGTAACAGCTCAGGTCGTATTGCCACCACAATTTGGGTGTCATCAGCGTAGGAAGTCAAACTAAAACGAAGGATTCAATGAGGGGGGCTAGAGAGGACACATAAATATTAAAAAGCGTCGGGCTCAATGAGGACCCCTGCGGAACTCCACAAGGTAAGGAGAAAGCTTCTGCCTCAAATTTGTCCAAATTGACCGTTTGGGTTCTTTCTAAGAGAAAGGATTCAAGAAGTTTTTTAGCCATGTCCTTAACTCCTATCTCCTCTAACCGGTCCACCAAAAGGGCATGATGGACCGTATCAAAAGCGGCCGAAAGGTCCAACATGATCAGGGCGGCCCTACCTCCCTGATCAAGAATGATCCTAATCTCTTCCGTGGACTTGATAAGAGCAGTTTCCGTGCTATGGCCCTCTCTGAAACCATATTGGGTCCGGTTCAGCGTCTGAGATAGTTTAAGAAACTGGTTGAGTTGGACATTCATGTTACTTTCTATCATTTTGGCCGGCAGGGGTAGTTTAGAGATGGGTCTAAAATTGTTCGGGTCTTTGGCATCTAGATTAGGTTTCTTCAATAAGGGCAAGATGGAAGCCTGTTTCCAGTCTCTAGGGAAGTATCCTTCTATGTACATTGAGTTGAAGATAGATGTAAGTTTATCTACCACCATCTTCGCCGCTAGTTTTAATATCTCTATTGGGCATGGGTCATGTGGAGAGCCTGACTTCGCTTTAGCAAGTAGGTTATAGGTATCCACTTCAGAGAGGGGACTGAAGCTATTAAATTCAATGTTATCTTTTATTATATTCATTGGACAAGTAGATGGGTCGGGTGGCTTTTTCTTTGAGGAGTTCGAGAAAGTTTGAAAAATAGCATTGACTTTATCAAGTCCTGATGAGCCCCGCTGTGTCCCTTTCTTCTGTCCGGAATGGGGAAGCTCTTGTCATGTTTCGCGCACAGCCTGTGGTGCGCTTAAAGGGACCCTTCCTGAAAGTGGTCGTGGAAGACACTGGCGTGTGGAAACACTGTGTGTGGAAACAATTTTTGCCCGAGGTATCGGATATCCACGACCCCCTACTCACCTGTGGTCGCCGATTTGCTGCTGCAGAGATGTGGTCCAACACTATGTGGAGAGACGCAGTCATTCAAGTTGTGTCTCCAGCGTGGTTGCCGCTTCGTGATGAGGTGGGGAGTAGGGGACTGAAGGACGCTTATTCCCCCAGCAAATCCGACGGAGACTCCTTCTGCAGCTCGTGTCATTTCAGCCAGGTGCATGATGGGACCAGTAGTCTGTGGCTAGGGACTGCTGGGTGTCGGCACAACGAGTTGCAGCTGGGCCCTTCACTATTTTGGTGGGAGGAACTCTTTTAAATATTTTTGAGGACTCTTTGCAACGGACTGTGGCATTTGAGAAAGGCTGTGAGCCGAAACCGGTCATGCCGTATTCTTGCGAATAAAGCGTCCTGATGAGCCCCGCTGTGTCCCTTTCTTCTGTCCGGAATGGGGAAGCTCTTGTCATATATATATATAAGTATGCATATTGACAAAGGCTGCTGCGGCAGCCGAAACACGTCTCTCCTGGTTTTCTGGGTCGAGGAAGGCCTGATTTAATAAAAAAGCCTTAAACTTGCAGCCCTCGTGTGCGTGCTCTCTTCCGTTGGGAGTGGGAGTTGTTTGGATATTTACTCAACGTCAGCGGCAGACGTTTTACACGCACCACCAGTCGTTTTGGGCCGCCGGTGTGACCGCAACTGGAATGGAGGAAGCATGGTAGTGCTAAACTGGTGAGCCCCCGGATCACACCTCAGTAAGAGTTAATAGAGGAGTGGGCAGTGGGGGAGGTGCTCACTCGACGCAAGGAAATCTGGTGATTTTCAGCGGGGGACGGCATTTCCCCTTCTCGTCCTGCATTCTCATTCAGCATGCCGAAGGAGAACCGGTGACTGGGCACCGTGAAAGCAGATGCCTAACGGTGAGGACTGGGGAGCTTTATTACTTTTTATGACAAGGCCTCCCCTACCCTGGAAGTTTGTTTAATAGGTGCTGCTTAAGGAGTTGCTGGCGGTTTCAAACATGATGTGATGATGTGCTTTGGCCATTTGGGTAAGGCTCTGATAGCAACCCACGTTTAACCAACCCTTTGGATTTGACTGTTTATTTGTGTGCAAGTCTGGGGATATTGCGCACACAGGATACGATTTTTATCGGGTCTGTATTACAACAAGTCAGGCAAAACCTAGTAGACAGTGCATTTTGCCATGCGAACACTTTTGCAGCAAGATCGAGTTGGGAAACATTGATTTCCTTGTGAGAAAACACGTGATTCACAGCATTTTATATTTGTTTGTTAGCGCAACCTGCTGTAGCTCGAGATGTATGTTGTTACATATTTAGGTTTTCGTACTGTGAACATATATTGCATATGTTGGACAAATCCCGCTGCGCTGTGCCTCAATCATAGTAGTTTCGACTATAGAATGACTTGCACATGATCAATTGATCGGAATTATGTTGGTGGTGTGGTCCCTGAAAGTCGTAAAGTATAAGTCTAAGTGCATCGTAAACATCCAGCTGTTTCTGCATTTGTTTAATGCAGTCCTCCTAATGCTCCAAGTGATACAGCACCTCTACAACGCTATGTTTATTGTGAGATGGTTCTCGCTGTTTTGTAAAATCAGCAATAATATTGTTTTAAAATATGCAATAACATGGTTTACAATTATGTGCGCAATGCGAACACATTTATCTGTCGGGCTAACCAGATATTATTAATTTGATCGTTTTTAGTGCATTATGCCTTCTATCACAATTCATTTGGGAATTGCAGTTAGTCCACCATATTATTCTGGCACGTAATTTGTAATTTGTATTTCACTTTTACAATTGTTTTTCAACATATGCTGTATTTTATCTATTTCTATGATTTAGACAATATAAATGAAGTGAAAAAAATGGCGCCAACTAGATTGACAAAGGCTGCTGCGGCAGCCGAAAAGTGTCTCTCCTGGTTTTCCGGGTCGAGGAAGGCCTGATTCAATAAAAAAGCCTTAAGCTTGCAGCCCTCGTGTGCATGCTCTCTTCCGTTGGGAGTGGGAGTTGTTTGGATGTATGTATGTATGTATATATATATATTCTTCGGGAATTGCCTGTAATTACTGGTATCGCGTACTTAGGACAGCTGCTGCCACCGTCGCAGGCACCGGCATCGCAGGAAGTGGATCGGCCAAGTGTAGCAGCTGTTGGAAGAATGTATATATATATGGCTGAGTGTCAAAATGAGGCGTCCAACAGATTTAGAACACGTGGGTACTCCAAAGCCAATATCAACAAAGCCATTGAGAAAGCTAATGCTAAACTCCGTGAGGAACTCCTCACAGGTACTCGCATTCTAGAGCCTGACAGCATAGGTAACCCAACAGAGGAGCATAAACTAACAGTCAGCACTAGACTAATCATCACACATAACACTGAAGAAAGAGCTATCAGAGCAGTCATTAATAGAAACTGGGGAATCATTAGATCTAATCCAACTCTGGGCCCCCTAGTCGCTACTTACCCTGACATTACATATAAACGCGCTTGCTCTATGCATGATACGCTAGTAAAAAACAGCCCTGAAATCATCAAAACAGCTAACTGGTTAACTGAGAGGAAAGGGTTCTTTAAATGTAGCAGTTGCAGGGCTTGCAAATTTGGCAAGAACATCACACAACTAGATTCCACCTTTAGATCAGCACCTTTAGTCATTAAGCACCACCTGACATGCAGAACAGAATTTGCCATTTATATTCTTGAATGTAACTGTGGTCTTCGTTACATCGGAAGTACCAAGCTGCCAGTTCATATGCGTATCTTACAACACCTTAGAGCCATTGTTAACAGTGACCCCACCTACCCTGTAGCCAGGCACTTCAAGGAGGTACATCGCAACAACCTGGAACACCTCAAATACTCGGTCATTGACTGCATACCCACACTGAGAAGGGGTGGGAACCGAGAAAAACTATTACGCCAAATGGAAAGTAAATACATACTTCAATTTAACACCAAGACACCGACTGGCCTCAACACTAGTGAGGACCTACACCATTTTTGTAACAACAGACTGTCTGCCTGTTTTTTGACCTTCTAAACATGCCTTGTATGAATTTATACCACGCTAGCAGTATGACATTAGTTGGAACACATGGTTTTCCCATTCCCACTGACTAATTAGTGGAGCATAACATATATGTTTTTCCTTTTTGCATGCGTGCACTTTCAGTATGTTCTAGATGATGAAATCTGTCTGTTCGCTACATGTCTGCAACCTTATTTTATGTTTAGTAATCTTGAGTGAACTGCCATGGCATTCACCACATATTGGGTAGGTTGTCTAGCTCTAGGAGCATCTTTATATATATGACATATATTTAGTATGACTCTCTTTTTAAACCACTGTTACCACAGTTGGGAGGGGACATTTGTCATCCACGAACATCACCACCATTTCTAGTGTGCACTCATCACGCACGTCTCCTCTTTTCTCTCCTAAGGCACTCCCCCACACTCCTCTCACCCTTTATTTTAATACAGATACTTCACTGTAGTAGTCGTTTGCCCTCGCAATTAACTAAGTATTTTTTAAGGCACTATACACACTTCACTGCGCATTGAGGCATTATGGATATGACACAACGCAGCCCGAAGTACTCCTACACGGAATACTTTTACCGATGTTCACGATCATCCAAGTCTTTTATTAATGGACTACATCACGTAACTGACACTGTGCTTTTAAGCTGTCACCGGCCTCCCGTGGCCACTTGGGCCCGAATTCTCATGGACACGTCGACAGTCTGGCACGTCATTCCGTTGCCAACACTTATAAACATAGAAGGCTGCTGTACCTTCATGCGCATACACACTCATTTGGTATCTATCTATTACGGGGTAATTTTTTAGCCAGTGTCTCGCCTTAGTCTAGGAGAACCTCATTTGTGAACAGCGCTGCTTTAAGGATTTATGACTACAGAATTTAATAGTCTGTCCTCTATGTTTTTCCATGCCTATCAATGACTCAGTTATGTTGCTTTCCTCCTAGCAGTAAAGCAACTCGCATGCACCATGTAGTAAAATGTCTTAAAATGCCTTCTCATTCTAGTTGACATAGTAAGAAGACTACTACTCTCACCTGTATATATTTCACCTATGACTTCACAGCGAGCTATGTGATCAAGGCTGCATGTCTGGCAGCCGAAACGCGTCATTTGGACCTTGATGCTTGAATAAAGTTCTAGCTACTTACATACCAGCTTGTGGAGTCTGTGCCCTGGTGTTGCGCCGCAGTGGATGTTGATGCTCTGGGATTTCGTAGGAATATATATATATATATATATATATATATATATATATATATATATATATATATATATATATATATATATATACATATATATATTCACTGAAAAGAACAAAGGTTACAGGGACATTATAATTAGGCTGACATTTCACTCGTACAAAACCAGAGAAATTCAGCTGTTAACTATAACTCGCTCCCCGCAGTGCACTGCTTATGACCTCACAAATTACATCACTCACTCATTACTATAATGTCCCTGTAACCTTTGTTTTTTCTGTGAATTTCTAAGGTTTTTAAATGCTAATTCCTAACTATAAAGTCCCTGAAACTTTTGTTTTTTTCTGTGAGTTTCTTAGTTTTTTTTAAGTAGTAGTCGCATTTGCAGAGTGGTGGAGAAAGGGGGCTGGGCCTCCGACCAGCTCTCAGGAATTCTATTGCGTAGGACTTACAGGAGGTACCAGGTGGGCTTCTTGGCCCCCAAGGTCCCTCAGATGTAAAGTGGACTTCATACCCCAAACAGTGGTGCACCTGGAGGCGCGTTTGCAGAGTGGTGGAGAAAGGGGGGCATGGCCTCCGAAGACCTCTTAGCAATCCTGCTGTGTGGGACTTACTGGAGGAAACAAGAGCAGTAGTTGGCCCCAAGGATGTCCTTGTGGGCCTGAAGGAAGTGACCCGATTAGGGCCACCCAGGCCAATCTCGACCTCCTCTAGCCTTCCAAGAATGAAGAGTCGATGACGCAGTAGAGAATACAAACAATCTAGTTTATTCACTGCAGTGGAGTCCAACCAGACCAGCCTCCTATGATGGCTGACGAGGGACTGACTGTTACAAGCATAAAGTTACATTATGTATGTTGCGGAGCCTACAAAGACCCGCATACCATGTAAAAATACTGGCAGGTGTCGTAATACAATGGGGTACAGAACATACGTCTCGACTCTGCAGCCTGGTACAAGCTATCCACATTTCAAGGTTGTCTGGCCTATCCTCCCCTCTAGATAGGTGGGAGAAGACCTCGATCTCAGAAGAAAGGCATGCGCTAACGAGCTAACATGGGCATTGAAGAAACGAAACTTACCAAGAACCATTTCTCGTAAATGAGCAAAATACAGTTTCGAGTATGCAAGTAACAGTTTCGATTGAATTAGAACATGGCGTCTTTCTAACTAAAATGGCGGCACAGATGTCAATATAACTGGCGCGACATCTGTATCAACTCATTACATATTTTGCATAATACGTAAATATAATGTATTTAGCCATATAAATGCTAACATAATATGAAGTAAAATACGAGTAAGAGGTAAAACTACATTTCAATTCTATCAGACCCTCCTTTTAGCGTTATATGCTAAATCATCTGTATTTGCGCTAACAGGTTGGGTCTTTACAATACTAATAGCTAAGAGCAAACTTTAATGGATAAACAATAATGTGGCTAAATAGTATCACATATAGTGATAAAATTCACTGAAAAAGAACTGCAGTATTATTCATCAGCAATACAAATACTATCAGGAACAGAATTGGAAAGAGAAGTACTTGATCCAAAAACTCCCTCATCCAACTGCATGAGGGTGTCAAGCTCTTGTTGAAGCATTATTTTAGCATTTGTGTCATGGATCGAACTTCTTTTGGGTGTAAGATAGGTGGCACAATATGAACAACATAAAGGAAGACACTGTATCAGGACACAGCAGCAAATTAGAATAACAATGAAATAGATCACTTTCTCTAAGATCCAGCCCCAACCACCAAACAGGGACCAACTCCAATTGCCGCTCTCCATGCCCTTAACGTTCTCCAAAATGTCTAAACTATGTTGAGTAATATTTTTCTCCATATTTGTGATGCCGACCACCCACTGATCTCCTATTACAGCGCATTCTCCACCATTCTTAGCTAGGATAAAATCTACAACATACCTTGTTTGTTCGGAATATATGCGCATACTTTCTAATTGAGTGGTGATGTCTCGTAAAGCTGCCACTGTTGAATTGGATAAAATTTGTAATTTACATCCAAAATACTCTCTAGCACGTTCACCTCTGGCCATAGCAGTACCACCGAATGTGATAATAGAAGAAAGGATGTACCCAAAAGTAATACCATTGCTATAATTATTAACTTCCAAATCAGTAACTCCTTCTCAGAATTCCTTGGTCAATGTTCTTTTTACCCATTTTATTTTTGGGTTACTATGCCTGCAAGGTACCCCAAGAGGTAACACCATTCCCAAAGCTACGTCTTCTGTACCATTGTACATATTAGAATAAGTGCCATTAGACAGAAAATAGAAACCGGGGTGCGCATAAAGTGGAACTTGGTAATCTAATGGGGCATATCTAGTGCTCATGCCTTTCATACTAGGGTCGTCCTTTTTCCCTAAACGTAGGATATTTCTGTATACTATTTCTCCAGAACAGTTAAGATACAAATAAGTATCCGTACTATTTAATTCAGGGCAACACGCAGGATATATTCCTGCTTCCTGAGTGACAGTCAGATCTTGATAATGCCATCCTGTCAATGTAATATTTCGTTTGCTGAAATATAGATCATCACAATACATTTCGGGCCTACATCCCGGATACCCTGTACCTCTTGGATTTTTATAATATAGACATGGTCCAGGGTATCCCAAACCAAATTCACCTTTTACCTCTACACAGGTGTAGGGACGAACATATGTGTAATTTACCAGTGAGAGGGGATAGGCTGTCCATAAACTTGTAACAGAATCAGTAGGATAACAAGCGGTGTTGTCCCCAAAGAATTTTCGGTGGGTATCCAGAAAAACATTATTGTGCATAGTGCGCTTCTGATGATCTGAGGGAACTGCTTGATACAGGACACATGGCGATATGACCCCAGAGCACTCCATTATCCAGAATAGCCCCCCTCCCCCCAATAGAAACAGTAACATAACTACGACCCAAAAGATCTTTTTCCTGAACAACCATTCAAAACCAACCCGCCCTGGGCGTAGGACAACAAACCTTGTTCATCCGCTGCAAGAGGACGACCAAAAAGATACATTTTCTCTATATTTAGATTCACAGATCAAAGCGTCAAAGAAAGAACGACTTAAAATGGAGCCAATGATGGAAAAAAGCACAAAAGAATAAAAAGAAAAAATAAATCAAAGGAATTGTAAATCATGGTCCGTTCTAAGCCTCCCTGGCAGGCTTCTATCATCCAATCCTCGGTGGTGCTATTGAGCACGCAGCGGTGGAGCCACACCCTTGCAGCTCATCGACAATTGTTCACTGTTCTCAGGATAGGGCACTCTCTCTCCTTGGAAGATACCCTCAACTTATCCTGTCCTGCGTCACAGGTAGTGCGCCAATCTCCTGACCCCTAATCTAACAGGAAGATGCAAAAACAGGGGACTTTGTTACTTGTCTTATGCAATGAAGTCCATCCCTAACTACACTCACTTTTCTTTTGGCGCACCACCTTTCCGTCGAGGACGCAAATTATACCTGTTTTTTTCAGGCACGGTCTCGTCTTGAAGTAGTATCTGAAATTCAGGGGACGTTGAGGACTGACACTCAGGTTCCAGGGGATCAGATAAGGTGGAACCCTGAGCAGCCCTTATTTCCGGGGAACTGCTTCATTTAGCACGTCATCATTTTCTGCTTCTGTTTGTGTCCAAACCAATTGAGCATCCGAGAACGGAAGAAATTTTGGGACCTTATCAGTTTCATGATCTCCGATGCCTTCTCTCAACCCACGCGTCGTAGGGCAGGGGCAGAGGCACTCTCTTACAGTGAGAGGCATGCACCCAGTTCTTCCGACCTTCCACTCGCACTGCCGTCCTGGTGGCAATAAGGACCAAATAAGGCCCTTTCCATCTTGGCTACAAGCCATCCTTTCTCTGAAAGCTTCTAATCAGTGTGTAGTCACCCGGCTGAATCACGTGCCCAGGCCCCTCAGGTGCTGGAGGCAGCGCGTCGTGTATCTGTAGATAAATAGAACGGAGACTTTTAGTAAGTTCATACAAATAGTCAACCAACAAAGGGTACTCTATATCTGAAAATCTCTTCGGTCTAGGGACACCCCACACATTCGCTGGACGGCTGAAAATTACCTCTTAAGGAGATAATCCGGTCCTGGAATGGGCAGTCATTCTAGTGGACAGCAAAGCAAGAGGTAATGCATCTGGCCATTGTAACCCAGTACTTTCTTTCACCTTTGCCAACTTTAACTTGAGAGTACCATTGTACTTCTCAACCAAACCTGCTGACTGGGGGTGATTGGCTGCATGAAACGTTTGCCAAATATGCAAACCATCGCATATCAGCTAGATCAATTTAGCATTGCAGTGACTTCCATTGTCACTCCAGATCAAGCTGGGCAAACCGTAACGGGGAAGAATTCCTTAATAAGGGCCTTTGCCGTTGCCTTGGTGGTGTTTTCTTTTGTAGGGTAAGCCTCAATCCGTTTACTAAAAGCACAGACTACCACTAGCACGTATTTCAAATTGTTAACGCGTGGCAGTTCTATATAGTCCATTTGGAGTACCTCAAAAGGAAAAGAGGGAGGTGCAAAATTACCAGAAGGTGTAGGGGTACCCTTCCCAGGTTTGTGTCTAAGACAGATCATACAATATTTCACCAAGTGTGTAGCAACCTTTGGGATATTGTCATTGTTCCACACAGGATCTAGCACTTTGAAAATACCCTTAGCGCTAATATGAGCTGGACCATGTGCCATAGTAGCCACATATGCATTTGGTAACATCCACCTCTGTTTCTCGGACAAATCAGTCCAACATCCCTCATCATCTAGAAGCCCTGTTTTCCCCTGCCACACTGCCAACTCCTCCACTGTCGCTTCACTTTGAATCTCCTTGACATTGGCTAGTGTGTCCTCAAACATCCCATTATCAGGCACCCACCTAGCTGGGCCTGCCACAAACATTTTTTTCATCTTTGATCTAGCTGTTTCCTTAGCTGTCTGATCTGCAAATGTGTTTCCTTTCCCAGCATCATCAATAATTGCTTTATGGGCACTAAATTTTATTATTGCCAATCGTTTGGGAAGAGTCAAAGCTGTCAAAAGCCTTTCTATCAACGGACCGTGTTGGATTTTGGTCCCATGCGATGTCAAGAACCCTCTCTCTGCCCAGAGGCGTCCAAAATTATGGGCCACCCGAAGGCATACTGGCTGTCAGTATAAATATTGACAGCCAGTCCTTCGCTTAATTCACAGGCCCGCAACAGGGCCACCAGCTCCGCAGCCTGTGCTGATTGATAAGGAACATGTGACGTCTCAACTACAGTGCGCAGCGTGGTAATAGCATACGCCGCTGTAGTGGTGCCATCTGACAATTTAAAACAAGAGCCATCAACATATAGTTCCCTTTGTGGGTCAGATAAGGGAACATCAGTCAGGTCTACCCGTCCCTTTGTCTCTTCCTCTGTCCGAAACAAACAATCATGGACATCCTTGTCCTCCTCTTCCGAAGGGAGGGCTAGTAACGTGGCTGGATTCAGTGTGGCACATCTTTTGATAGTAATATGAGGTGCAAACAAGGTCAATTCATATCCAGTCAAACGGGCACTGGTAAGGTGCTGCGTCTTTGTTTTGTTCAAAAGTACATCGACAGCATGCGGTACCATTACTGCGAGATCATGATTGAGAACGAGCCCTGCCGATTGTCGAATAGAGACCGCCGCAGCCACGGCGGCTCTTAAACAGCTCAGGAGTGCTCTAGCGACAGGTTCAAGCGTAGCAGAAAAATAAGCACACAGCCTCTGCTTACCTCCAAAGGCTTGTGTTAACACAGAGAGTGCGCACCCAGCCGCTTTGTGTACGTACAGCACAAAGGGCTTCTTGTAATCCGGCGTGCCAAGCACAGGTGCAGAGCAAAGCGCAACCTTTAATTGCTCAAAAGCATACTGACATTCATGCGTCCAGGGTAAGGGTTCATGCACATCTTTAGTGGTTAGGTAAAGCAAAGGCTGTATTAGTAAAGAGTAAGCAGGTATCCAATGCCGACAATACGAGGTGATGCCTATGAACGCACGCACATCCCTTTGAGTCTCAGGGACGGGCATCATAACAATGGCATAATCTCGTTCAGGTGTTAGCCTCCGACCCTCCACAATATTGTAATTTAGAAAGGGACACTTTATGTCCATTTTCTGCCAAATGCATTAACAATTTTACCGTGGCATCCCGACAACCCTCTTCGGTGTCGGAGGCTATCAAAATGGCATCCACATATTGTAATAATACATTACCTGCGGGAGAGAGAGTCCAACTGACCTTTCAAAGCTTGACTATAAATACTATGACTTTCTGTATACCCCTGAGGAACCGTACAGAATTGGAAGCTTTTTCCAGCTAAAGCAAAACCAAATAGATAGCGGCTACCAGGGTGGACAGGAATGCTAAAGAAAGCATTCTTCAAAATGATGACCGAGAAATATTTTGCAGAGGAAGGGATCATTGTGAGGAGGACTGTTATATTGGGAACCACCGGAAACTGAGGAACAACTATTTTATTAACCTCCCTCTAATCAATTACAAATCGGTAAACATCAGAGTGTGCATCAGGGGAATCCACAGGAGCCTTTTTAAGGATAGGAAGAATAGGACTATTACACACATTCGCTACTGTCTCCTCCACCACCCCCAACTTAATCAAATCCTGTATAATTCGCATCAAAGCCTGTTCCCCTGCTTGTGATATTATGTATTGGGGAATACGAGGAAGCACAGCATTATCCTTAATTTTGATAGAAACAGGTGGTATCTGTAACAACCCAACATCAGTGTCCCCTGTCGCCCACAGTGAAGATGGGACATCCCGAAACTCAACAGGAAGTGGTGCGTCCTTTGCAAAACACTGTCTCGCGCCATCTACATTAGGTCCGAAAGTCATATAAACACATTCTGGGGAACAATAATTAGTAAGACAATAAGGAGGGACTACGGGCCAATAGAATAGGTCCAGCATACAGGCCCACGTAAGCACAACAAGAAAGGGTATGCTGTTCCTAAAGGATCCTACAGATCAAGGTTATGCGAGAGGCATGTGAGTGCTCGTAGAAATCGGAGAAATGCTTATCTCCTTTCAGAAAAAGACCCTCACACACCCAGCCAGCTAGGTGTCTTGCTTCATCCCTGGGTCTGCTCCTTATCGGGTCGGCGCTGCAATACCCGATCGGCACCCGTGGTGGGGCCTTCTTGGCGGAGATCTTTATTCTTAGCCGTAGGGTGTAGTGCGTGTAAGGGCCCTAGTGAGTGTAGATGTGAGATGTGTGTAATCTAAAACAGGAATTAGTGATCCACCCAAAACTATTTTAATGACTGTGGTCACTAACCTGATTAAAAATAGAGAAAAGAGGCGCACACGCCTGCCCTCGGATTGCAGGATTGTGTGCTGAAGCTCAGGCCAACATGTTTCTTGCCTAATGTTAATTTAACGGCAATTCTTCAGGACCTAATATCGACATTCTACACTTTATGGTTGGTGGTCTATAAATACACAGTTAAGTGACCACTCATACAGCACCCTATAAAGTGGTACCTGTCGATCAATAACACTGCCCAAACTTGGGTCAGCTCAAAGCACCAAGATGTCACGGCAGGTAAAAACACTGCAGAGTGAGGGGTAGGTTGCCCGTGAACAGACGGAACTGACAACGACACTGAATCTTGCAGTGTTTTTACCTGCCGTGACATCTTGGTGCTTTGAGCTGACCCAAGTCCAAAAACACCCCTTCAAACCGAGTAAAAAAATCGGACACGCTCTCTTCTTTCTTCTGGTGACATGCCGTCAACTTATCCCAATCTACTCGCCTGGGTGGAATAAGTGAATGCATGTACGTAATGATACGATTTGGTAAAGCCAATACCTCTGCCCTAGGTTTGTCGCCACGCCTTAATCTCATCCCATGTACCACCCAATTCCACTCTGTGATCCTGTGTATGCACCTGTCTCCATATATCTACCGGCACCAGCAGCCCAAAAAATATCTCAATATTCGCTAACGTCATAACTGACGAAGAGGCAGCCTCTGTTAATTCTTTATAGTATGCTGTGGGATTTTTCCTATGATCCGGTAACTGACTTTTAAGAGCAAGTACCTCACTTCTTTTCCACGGGGTATAAACCCACTGCTCTGCTGAGTAACGATATTTGCCGCATTACGCTGCTCTGGAATTTCAGGGTGGTAAATGGGATGTACTTCCCTCATTGGGAACTGGGATGCTGGAATCGGAGTGTTATGATATAATTTTGCCCGATAACTAAGTAATGTCCCAACGTTACTATGAACTTCCACAGGAGCCATACCAGCAGAATATACACAATCCCGAATATCATAAACAATTTGTGGAGCTTTACCTCCGATACTCTGTTCTCACAAACCAATCAATGTATGCAACATATGCTGAAGAGCATGTTGTTGCACAAACGGATCAAAACCTTTCATCACACTCCATATATCCTCCAACCCATAAATCACATTCCGAGCCCACTGTGCTGCCTGAATTGCAATCATCCTTTTCTCTTCTTCACCCACATCAGATCGAATCATTGCTCGCTCTAATCGCTCCTGTGCCTCTGCCCAATTCCCTCCATCCGACCCTCGCACTGGTGTCCCAACACTACTCAATATCGTAGGTGAAATAGTGAGGGGGAACGCAACAGATGACAATGCAGGTGACAGTGTCCACAATGACTGTGTAGTAGGTGTAAGAGAGGGAGGAGAAACAGAAACAGAAGCAACTGACACTATGGGGGTGCCCGCAGTCACTGTACTCGTAACGTGCAAAACAGGGGGAAAAACAGATAAGGCTGGAGCCGAAGCTGTTGAGGCTGCGGAGGGGTCAGAGGAAGACGAAGGAACAGCGGCAGACTGAGACGGCGGAACTACAGGATATAGTCTTTGAGGGGCATAAGGAGGTGGGGGCGAGTTTCCAACAAATACTCCACGAAAAGATCCTCCTCCTCTCGAACAACATAGGACCTATCGCACTGTAACCGAAACTTCCTATCCGCACACTCAATACCTTCTCTGTTCTCTCCTTATCATAGGCTACCTCTTTTTGCACCACCGTTTGCATTGCCTTCTTCCTAGACTCCTTTTCAGCACGTATACGCCTCTGCTTAGCTTCTTTCTGCCATACCTGTAATGTATCAAACATTGACTGCCGACTTCTTCTAGCAAATAATTTATCCTGTAAGTAATTCAATTTTTGTTCATCAAAAGTACCATCCCGTGGCCACTGAAGCTCAGTATTGTCCCTCGTATACTTGTGCCACAATGTACAAAACATAATAGGGCCAATACCATGCTTCACATACATATCAAAATTTGGAGTGCCCTCCGGGGGTGCAGGCTGCCGCTCCTCCAAACGATGTTCCGCAGAGCAACATCGGCACTCCAACACCACACTTTACTCCAGCAAGGCATCCCGACATCAGACACATCCACGTATTCACTCAAGCAACACACACACACACAACGAAACACACACAAACAAGGAGCTCTCAAAAACAGTCCGCAGACTGTATCAAAACAAGTCAATCCTCAGACCGCACCAAGACAAGATAGGCTCTAGCCCCAGACCTTTTCAAGAATAAACCAAATTCAACCAGTGGCCTGGCAGAACGTTCGACAAACGCTCTGTATCACAAGGGTCCACAGACCCAACCAAGTTAACCAAGACGGTGCTGCACTTACCAAGAATTCAAAATGAACTCACCCGGTGCACACAGGTCAAACAAGACTATTCTCCACTGCCGACACTTCGGACCAAGCGGTCAGATCCAAGGGTTTCGCCTTTTCAGGACCCCAGCCAAGGTGACCACTAGACGAGGAGCCGCCCGATCAGACAGGCGGGGCAGCTGCGAGAACCAGGCTCGATCATGTGGGGATCCCCGATCCGCCTATCTGACCGGACAGAACCCCGACCTCTACAACCCGACTACGGGTGAGACGGGTCACCTGTATGGAGTCCCTGTTTGGGCGCCAACTGAAGGAAGTGACCCGATTAGGGCCACCCGGGCCAATCTCGACCTCCTCTAGCCTTCCAAGAATGAAGAGTCGATGACGCAGTAGAGAATACAAACCATCTAGTTTATTCACTGTAGTGGAGTCCAATCAGACCAGCCTCCTATGATGGCTGACGAGGGACTGACTGTTACAAGCATAAAGTTACATTATGTATGATACGGAGCCTACACAGACCCGCCTACCATGGAAAAATACTGGCAGGTGTCGTAATACAATGGGGTACAGAACATAAGTCTCGACTCTGCAGCCTGGTACAAGCTATCTACATTTCAAGGTTATCTGGCCTATGCTCCCCTCTAGATAGGTGGGAGAAGACCTCGATCTCAGAAGAAAGGCATGCGCTAACGAGCTAACATGGGCATTGAAGAAACAAAACTTACCAAGAACCATTTCTCGGCAAAATACAGTTTCGAGTATGCAAGTAAAAGTTTCGATTGAATTAGAACATGGCGTCTTTCTAACTAAAATGGCGGCACAGATGTCAATATAACTGGCGCGACATCTGTATCAACTCATTACATATTTCGCATAATATGTAAATATAATGTATTTAGCCATATAAATGCCAACATAATATGAAGTAAAATACGAGTAAGAGGTAAAACTACGTTTCAATTCTATCAGGCCAACTACCCCTCCTGTTACCTCCAGTAAGTCCCACACAGCAGAATTGCTGAGTTCTGATAGCTGGCCACGCCCCCTTTCTCCACCAGTCTGCAAGTGTGCCTCCTGGCACGCTCTTGGTTGGGGGATGAAGTCCCCTTCACTGCTGGGAGTCCTGAGGGGCCATCTAGCGTACCTGTCACCTTCAGTAAGCCCCACACAGTGGGATTGCCGAGAGGTGGTCGCAGGCCACGTCCCCTTTCTCCACCACTCAGCAAACGCACCTCTTGGTGCGCTCTTGGTTAGGGGATAAAGTCTACTTTACTCCTGAGGCCCTCAAGAGGCAAGGGGACCTCATCACCCCACCAGCAGTGCCCCGAGAGGCTAGGGAGTCAGGGTGTTTCTACCCTGACCCCTTTTCTTGATTTTTAACATTTTTTAACCATTTTTCTTGTGACTCATTTCAACCAAGTCGCAAGATGGCTGCCAACACTTCCTGGTTTGAAGTTTTGGCAGACAATAAGATCGAAGGCTCGAGATCGGGAGGGTTCGCGGATCCTCCGCAGCCATATTTGTATATCTGAGAAATCTTTATATTTCTCAGGAACTACTGAACGGATTTACACCATTTAACAAAAAGAGTACACTCTGGACCAAGAGCTACCTTTCTGCCAAATTTGGTGTAATTCCGTTCAGCAGTTCAGGCTGTAGCTGCGTCAACAGTTTCCTATGGAAATTAACATGGAGAAAAAGCGTTTTGGGACCACCCCTTTTCTCGGCCCCTGCTTGAAGAATCACCCTGAAAGTTTCAACACAGCAGCTAAAGTGAGTGGGCCATTAGTTTTGAAACTTTTGCCAAGACTCGTCAAATGGCGCCAAAGATATTGGCAAAAGAAAAAACACTTTTTGAATAGAAACAAGGTCCTAACTATAACCACCTACTGGCAACCACCAGTAGGTTATATATATATATATATATTTCCAAACTTGCCGTGAGATTGAGGACGCACTCCACAGTAGGGGATTTATCCAAATCCTTTAATATGAACTTGGCATTAACACACCAAATTTGATTTTGCCTGACGCGTTTCGGAGCATCTCGCTCCTTATTTATAGGCAGACTTAAAAGTCACAGAGGTACCAGCTCCCTTTGTTTTAAGCTGCATTTTGATGACGATTTGCCCTCCAATGGGCCTCCCAGGTGGGTCCAATTAACAATGCATTCTGGGACTAGTAGTGCACATTGCGTTTATTTTCCTCCAGTGGAGACTTTGGCTTTTCAGTTATTTTCACGATTATTTCAGAGCCCTCCAGTGGGCCTTGGAGTGTCCTCTAGTTTCAATTGAAAGCCCATTGTGCTGATTTCAAACCCAGCATCATTCCGAGCTCCGCGGCCCCACACATCATTTAAAGGGTGGTGCAGTCCTCCACTGCCGGACCGCCGCGAAATATGCTTCCAAACTTGTCCTGAAATTGAGGACGCACTCCACTGTAGGTGATTTATCCAAATCCATTAATATGAAACTGGCATTAACACACCAACTTTGATTTTGCCTGACGCATTTCGGAGCATCTCGCTCCTTATTCATAGGCAGAGCTGAAAAGTCACAGCTTTGATTTTGCGCAAACAAGAGTTGACCTCTATAAATTTGAAAGAAAATTGAAATTGTATAAATTACACTATGATAAAAAAATGTATGGAAACGGGCAGGGCCAGACACCCTAGTACACCAAGCACAGACAATAGACTGGCAATAGAAGACATACCCATGCTACAGATGATTACCGACCTAGAGGATGAGACAGAACTGAACACCATGGATGTAGCGACTGATCCCTTCGACCCCGCACTCATACAAGATATAACACGAAAATTTGGAATAGAAACACGAGAAACCCTGACAACAGAGTTTAAAGCCAGGTCGAAATTTGTACCAATGACAGCCAAGGACAATATTGACATCTTTAGCGGCTTAGTTGCACAAGACCTTGAGAAACTGATGCATACAACACCACGCAACAAGAACATTTTTTTTTTTTTTAAACAAACTTTATTGAGTGTCACATAATAACGGCCATGCGTCCTATCAAGGACATTGTGGTATTTTCATTTTTTGTTTTTCAATCATGTACAAGTCTCCTTTTGGTACAGACTAAATAGCAAGTTGTATATGTCAGTACATCATACAGTGGTCGATACGAGTATAATACAGTTGATGTATACTTTCAAATATGCCGTAATATCTCTAGAAATAAATACATTTCACAATTTTTAAACAATTCCAATAACGTGAACCCTTCCTCCCTCCCCCACCCTCCCTCCTGGTCTGGCATTTCTTGAATACCTCACAACCTATCACCTTTGTGAAATGGGAGATTCTATCCACTGTTGCTGACGTGTCGATAGAGTGCTGCCATGGTTTATACGGCGCCCACTGCTCCTGGTCCTTGTATATAACTGGGTACGTCATGGAGTGGGGGTGATGTGTGCAAGTAGGAGGTCTTTCTGCCTGAAGTCTTCCAACATGATGTCCCAGTCCATGGAAATGGGATGTATCCGCAGTCCTCGTGCCTCCTCTCGTCTAATTGCCGCGCTTTCGGCACTGCCCCATCTAATCACATCATCTTGCCACGCAGTTAATGGTGGACATCTGGGTGATTTCCATCTCATGGTGATCGCTCTTATAGCCAATACAAGGGCGAGGTCTAGGAAACGTAACTGGACCCTCAAGGCGCTAGTGCGCCTGCGTAGACCCAGCAGGCACTCTAGAGTGTTGTCCTGAATTGTGAGGTGTGTAATCTCCCCAAGTGCGTTCCGAATCGTTCCCCAATACTTCCTCAGGTGAGGGCAGGCCCAGAGCATGTGTATAAAGCCAGTCTCAACTGTTTTGCATCGTGGGCAGCAGTGTTGGGCCTCCGGGAACATGCGCTGGATCCTCTTTGGGGTCAGGTAGGACCTATGGAGTACCATAGTTTGTACAAATTTAAGTTTGGCATTGCGAGAGACTCGCTTGGGGTGTTCTAGGATGCTCGCCCAGGCTACCACGCAACAAGAACATGACCAAAACCCAGTGGGAAGCTATCAGAAACCTACAGAGTGACCAGGATCTGATAATAAAACCGTCAGACAAAGGGGGCAACGTGGTCCTTATGACCAGAACCATGTACACTAGGGAGGCCTACCGGCAACTGAATAACACACGATGCTATTGCAAAGTGGATAAAAAATACCTGAGTGAATTACAACACAGGTACCATGGTAGACTGGATGACTGGCACGAGGGAGGACTATTGACATGTGACGAGAGGAGGTTTCTCAGGAATGAAACGCTGACAACACCCACATTTTACCTTCTGCCCAAGGTCCACAAGAACTTACGGGAACCCCGGGTAGACCAATAGTCTCCCCAAAAACAGCCTTTTGGAAAAAACGTCAACCTTTGTTGACCACCTTCTATTCCCTTTTTGAGAAAACTGAATTCTTACCTGATAGATACCAGTGACTTCCTAGAAAAGATCAGTGACATAGTCATAAATGACAACCATTGGCTAGTAAGTCTGGACGTATAGTCGCTTTACACAAGCATCAAACACGACGACGGACTCAAGGCATGCAATTTCTTTCTGAAAACATGTGATATCCATCTTTTGGAACATACACACATGCTTTTAGAGATGATCGACATGTTTGAAGGAAAATATATTTATGTTTGAAAAAGATCATTACAAACAGCTCCAGGGGACTTCCATGGGCACCTGCTTCGCCTCCAGCTATGCCAATCTTATGGTGGGCTGGTGAGAGAAGCAGGTGCTCTGGAATGACCAAACTGAGAAATGGATTTATAGCGTTAAGAAATGGCTAAGATACATCGATGACGTGTTTTTTGTGTGGGAAGGGAGTGAACTGGAATTTATTCTGTTTATTGATCGACTTAATGAAAATTATGTTAACTTGAAATTCACCAGACACTATAGCAAGGAAACAATAGACTTCTTGGATTTGAAACTATCCATTGAGGAGGGAACTATCTGCACCAATCTCTTTAGGAAGAAAACCGCAGGGAATTCCATCCTACACGCTTCAAGCAGTCAGCCACCAAATTTTTGATGGGGCATACCCTATATCAAATTTCTTAGGGCAAAGAGAAATTGCAGCACGACTACAGCCTTTGAACAAACAACACAGGCCATGAAAGTGAGATTCAGGGAGAGAGGTTACCCAACTAAGGCACTCAAACAGGCAGAAGCCCGAGTAAGGGGACTCCAGAGAGACGAGATCCTGCCAAAGGTTAGCAATACTGATGATAGCAACCACGAGACCACCGAACCAGTCAGGTTCATCACTAGGTATAGCAGCCAGGCGGAACAACTACGCAAAATCTTGAAACACAGGTGGGGGATCTTGAGACAGGACCCCATACTAAGGAACAAGATAGGACCCAACCCATCCATGTCCTACAGGAAAAGTACCTCACTCAAAGACATGCTAGAGCATAGCCATCTACAAGCCAAGGAATCGAATTGGCTCAAACAAGCCAAAGGCTTCTGCAAATGCGGAAACTGCAAGGCTTGCAGACACAGCAGTAACGTGACGGAAATTACTCTAGGAAAGGTCAAAGCCCCGTGGAAGATTCCAAAGTTGATAACTTGTAACACCGATTTTGTCATTTATGTCATAGTGTGCCCATGTAACCTATGGTATATCAGCTCCGCAACATTCTCTGTAAAGAAAAGGATTCTGGAACACTGGAGGGCAATAACCAATAAAGACCACAGTTACAACACAGCTAGGCCCTTTACAGCTAAGCATAATGGAGATTGGACCAAGGCCAAGTACTTTGGCCTTGATTGCGTAAACCTGAATCCAAGAGGTGGTAACAGAATAGGGGCCCTCCGTAGATTAGAGTCACGCTTTATCTTACAAGCCGGTAGCAAGTTCCCAGGAGGGTTGAACTTAGATGAGGAGATGCATTCCCATTTGTAAAAGAATAGTGATAACTTAGGTATCAGTCTCAGCTAGCCTCACTGTTAGAAATGGGATCTTTAGTTGGCAAGGGCTTGCACCTTTGTCCAAGTAGGGACCCTTCTTCCTAGTCAGGGTAAGGGTGTTACACTCGTGAAGTAACCCCTGCTCACCCTCGTGGTAGCTTGGCACGAGCAGTCAGGCTTAATTCAGAGGCAGTGTGTAAAGCATTTGCACATAACCAACAGTAATACAGTGTAAGCACTACAAACGGACACCACACCAGTTTAGAAAAATAACCAATATTTTATATACTCAAGACAAGACCAATTACGACAAAAATCCACAATACTATACTTTAAGAATGAATACTTGATAAGGTAACTTCTTCTTTGCAAGAATAGTTCAAAAACAAAGTTCAGTACGAGGCGGTAGCTCCGTCCGAGCCTACCGCGATGCTGAAAACCACAGAGTCTAACAGTTCCAGCCGACCGCGTCGATACGGGCCAGCAGAGTCGTGAACAGACTCGGTCACAGTACCTTTCTCGTTGTGGCTGGTACGGAGTGTACGAGCCGGTCGGCGTTCCTCGCGGTTGCGGTGCAAGACGGAGCGATGCAAGGTGCGGTGTCCTCGATGCGGTGCAGGCAGCGGCTCGATGAGCGTCGTGCAGACGGAGTCGGTGAGTCCAAGGCGTGCGATGCAGGGTGAGACGAAGCTCGATGCGGTGCTGACAGGTTGCGATGCAGGCGACCAAGCCGGAGTGCGGGAGCTGGCGTCGGACAGCGGTGCGAGTCGGAGCGGTGCGTCGCAGACGTGCGAGCGGTGCCCCAAATGCGGTGCGGTCACGACTCTTGAGCCAGTTGCAGCGACCGCGTCGGTCGGGTCCGGCTGGTTCAGTGAAGCGATGCGATGCGAACTGCGGTGCCCACAGGTCACGGTGCAAGCAGCGGCTCGGTGTTGGCGGCGTCGGACGTCGCCCACAGTGAGACCAGGGTTGCGATGCGAAGCGGGGCGATGCGGTCTGCGGTGCAAACAGGTCACCGGCCAGGGATGGATTCGGTTGACGGAGTCGGTTGCGGTTCCCTTCCTCTGTGGCAACTGAAACAGCGTTCCAGAAGCGGTACCCAGAGGTTTGTGAAGTCTTTGTAGTCCCTGAGACTTCTTAACAGGAGGCCAGCTCAGTTCCAGGCCCTTGGAGATACTCAGCACAAGTTTGTAGAAAGTTCAGTCTAGTCCTTTCACTGCCCAAGGCAGAAGCAGCAGCTGCAGGCCAACCCAACAAAGCAACAACACAGCAAAGGGGCAGTACTCCTCCTGGCAGCTCTTCCAGCTCTTCGTCTTGGCAGGTTCCTTCATTCCAGCGAGATCTAAATTCATGGGGTCAGGGCCCCAATATTTATATCCCAAATTCCTTTGTTCTCTGAAGGCAGAGAGGCCTTTGCCTAGTCCAAACCAGTTCTGGAGCACTTTGTTGACAAGTCTCCGTCCCTTCTTTCAGTGAGTAGGCCAGGGACATCAGACGCACCACAGGAGGTGGAGCCAGCATTGTGGAGGGAAGGCACTGTCCTATTCAGGGCCCAGGTGCGACCCCTCCCACCCATCTACATGTAGATCTTGCTATTCAGCCCTGTGCTGACTCACCCTGTCTCCTGGCATCCCCCAGCCCCTGTCACTCACACTCCAGACAAGGAATACACAACCTCGCAGAGGCAGGCTTGGATGGTTAGACAAGAAAATACCCACTTTCTAAAAGTGGTATTTTCAAACACAGAATGTTAAAACCACCTTCACTAAAAGATGCATTTTATCATTCTGAGTCCAGGCATACTAAACTCGAATTTCTACCATGTTCCCGGGGTCAGTTAGGATTATAAGCTGTAATAATCAAAACTGCCCGTTCTGGCTATGGGGAACAGGTAGCCTTGCAATAGTGAAAAACGAACTAGGCTGTAATTCACTATCAGGACATGCCACACACACCAGGGCATGTCCTACCTTTCGCATACAACGCACCCAGCCCACAGGGGTACCTTGGGCCTACCTTAGGGGTGACTAACATGTAGAAAAGGGAAGGTTTAGGGACTTGCAAGTGTGTGCACTTGCCAAGTCGACATGGCAGCCCCAGGCTGCGCACAGGCTCTGCGGTGGCAGGCCCGAGTTACACTTTACGGGCTGTTTGCGTGGGTGGCACAATCCAGTGCTGCAGCCCACCAACAGCATTTGGTCTATAGGCCCTGGCACTCGCAGTGCACTTTACAAGGGACTGACACATAAACCAAATAGGCCAATTATGGAAACGCCAATCCATAACACATTTTATACAGGAGCACTTGCACTTTCCCACTGGACAGCAGTGAGGAAAGTGCGCAGAATCATTACACCAGCAAAAACAGAGTCAAAACCGGGAGGTCAGAAAGCAAAAAGTCAGGGGAAACACGCCAAAAGATGCCAAGTCTAACACTCACGCTCCCCCACTCCCATCTATTCCCATCCCTCCCCTCCCCTCCCTTCCCCTCCCCGACAACCTTCCATTTTCTTACTTGTAACATTTCACAGGTGTCAATATATGAGCGCTAAGTTGCAACATAATGGATGCATTGCATACATTTGCTTAACTCCTTTTATTCAAGACCGAAGCTCAGGGTTTATTGGATGCCTAAACCAATGTGTCCTGGATACTAGTATGTTGTTATCCACTATCTATAGATCGAACTTGAATGATGTTACTATATATTAACAGGCGTTATTTGTATTTTCTATTACAGGGAGACAACGTCAGTGGTGTACAAGGGATTCACTCACCCACGATAAACGTATGCGCACCCAGAGTTGATGGACGACCTTTGTATCCTTCCTACTCTTTGATATCGTAATTTCTAGTTGCATTATTAGAATCAATAATCCCATAGCAGTTCAATTAATTGGCTGAAGCTACGGTACTATACCGGCACCACTTTACGGGGACCATGAGGCAACACTGACCAGACACTAGGGCGCACAAACAGGTACAATACCCTCACGTTAACACACACCCTTGAAACCGGGATGCACACAAGCACCTCACCTCTGACACTCCACACGGTAAACAATGGAATCCAGGACACTGAAGTACATCTAAACATGCACCAACACCCCAATGAACAAATAGCAAACAAGATGTGAACTCAACATCTTTTCTATTGCAATAAATGGGATCCAATATGTTGTATTTTCAACTCACAACAACTGTAAATATATATTTTTTCTATGTCTAGTGTTATGTCACGTGGTATGTGTGACCACAAGTAAATCTTTTAAAATGGTGTATGACCCAGGATGGGGTCAGGTGATCAAGACCACGGACGTGGTCGAAACACATATTTTTGTCACAAAGAAATACATCTGCTAACCTGATCGAGTGGGATCTGCTTTTGTTCGTATCCCGTTGCGTGTGGAATATATATATATATATATATATGTGATCAAGGTCACGTCAGTGACCGAAACGCGCCTTGACGAGCTGGAGCGGTTGATACTGGAATAAACAGAGTTTGTTGCACGTAATTGGAGTCCGTACCCTTTTTTCAGTACGATTGTGGATTGTTTGGGGACACGCTTATATATATATATATAATTTCCAACTTGCCCTGAGATTGAGGACGCACTCCACTGTAGGTGATTTATCCAAATCCATTAATATGAAACCGGCATTAACACACCAACTTTGATTTTGCCTGATGCGTTTCGGAGCATCTCGCTCCTTATTCATAGGCAGTGCTGAAAAGTCATAGAGGTACTAGCTCCCTTTGTTTTAAGCTGCATGTTGATGATGACTTGCCCTCCAATGGGCCTCCCATTTTTTTCGTTCAAAACGTTAATGTTGTCACTAACATATTCACCTAACTATAACATTACTTTAAACTTTGGTTTCTTCAGTGAATTTCTAAGTTTTTTTTAATGTGGCCTGTGGCCAGCCTCTACAGCAAAGCGCTGCAGGCAGCCAACCCCATGATGCACACAGCCTTCTACCATGCATATTCAATCCATACTCCCAGGTTCTTTACCTTCCTAGTCGGAGAGGGCAGGGGTCCTAAGGTGTTCGGCCAACAATCTGGGGTCCAGAAAGTAGGATTGCTGCCGAAAAGCACAACCTCCGTTTTGCTGGAATTTAGCTTTAAACAGTTCTGAGCCATCCAAGTTCCCACTGCTTTCATGCAGTCCTGTAGCTTGGATGTGGTGTCCTGTAACAGCTCAGGTCGTATTGCCACCACAATTTGGGTGTCATCAGCGTAGGAAGTCAAACTAAAACGAAGGATTCAATGAGGGGGCTAGAGAGGACACATAAATATTAAAAAGCGTCGGGCTCAATGAGGACCCCTGCGGAACTCCACAAGGTAAGGAGAAAGCTTCTGCCTCAAATTTGTCCAAATTGACCGTTTGGGTTCTTTCTAAGAGAAAGGATTCAAGAAGTTTTTTAGCCATGTCCTTAACTCCTATCTCCTCTAACCGGTCCACCAAAAGGGCATGATGGACCGTATCAAAAGCGGCCGAAAGGTCCAACATGATCAGGGCGGCCCTACCTCCTGATCAAGAATGATCCTAATCTCTTCCGTGGACTTGATAAGAGCAGTTTCCGTGCTATGGCCCTCTCTGAAACCATATTGGGTCCGGTTCAGCGTCTGAGATAGTTTAAGAAACTGGTTGAGTTGGACATTCATGTTACTTTCTATCATTTTGGCCGGCAGGGGTAGTTTAGAGATGGGTCTAAAATTGTTCGGGTCTTTGGCATCTAGATTAGGTTTCTTCAATAAGGGCAAGATGGAAGCCTGTTTCCAGTCTCTAGGGAAGTATCCTTCTATGTACATTGAGTTGAAGATAGATGTAAGTTTATCTACCACCATCTTCGCCGCTAGTTTTAATATCTCTATTGGGCATGGGTCATGTGGAGAGCCTGACTTCGCTTTAGCAAGTAGGTTATAGGTATCCACTTCAGAGAGGGGACTGAAGCTATTAAATTCAATGTTATCTTTTATTATATTCATTGGACAAGTAGATGGGTCGGGTGGCTTTTTCTTTGAGGAGTTCGAGAAAGTTTGAAAAATAGCATTGACTTTATCAAGTCCTGATGAGCCCCGCTGTGTCCCTTTCTTCTGTCCGGAATGGGGAAGCTCTTGTCATGTTTCGCGCACAGCCTGTGGTGCGCTTAAAGGGACCCTTCCTGAAAGTGGTCGTGGAAGACACTGGCGTGTGGAAACACTGTGTGTGGAAACAATTTTTGCCCGAGGTATCGGATATCCACGACCCCCTACTCACCTGTGGTCGCCGATTTGCTGCTGCAGAGATGTGGTCCAACACTATGTGGAGAGACGCAGTCATTCAAGTTGTGTCTCCAGCGTGGTTGCCGCTTCGTGATGAGGTGGGGAGTAGGGGACTGAAGGACGCTTATTCCCCCAGCAAATCCGACGGAGACTCCTTCTGCAGCTCGTGTCATTTCAGCCAGGTGCATGATGGGACCAGTAGTCTGTGGCTAGGGACTGCTGGGTGTCGGCACAACGAGTTGCAGCTGGGCCCTTCACTATTTTGGTGGGAGGAACTCTTTTAAATATTTTTGAGGACTCTTTGCAACGGACTGTGGCATTTGAGAAAGGCTGTGAGCCGAAACCGGTCATGCCGTATTCTTGCGAATAAAGCGTCCTGATGAGCCCCGCTGTGTCCCTTTCTTCTGTCCGGAATGGGGGAAGCTCTTGTCATATATATATATAAGTATGCATATTGACAAAGGCTGCTGCGGCAGCCGAAACACGTCTCTCCTGGTTTTCTGGGTCGAGGAAGGCCTGATTTAATAAAAAAGCCTTAAACTTGCAGCCCTCGTGTGCGTGCTCTCTTCCGTTGGGAGTGGGAGTTGTTTGGATATTTACTCAACGTCAGCGGCAGACGTTTTACACGCACCACCAGTCGTTTTGGGCCGCCGGTGTGACCGCAACTGGAATGGAGGAAGCATGGTAGTGCTAAACTGGTGAGCCCCCGGATCACACCTCAGTAAGAGTTAATAGAGGAGTGGGCAGTGGGGGAGGTGCTCACTCGACGCAAGGAAATCTGGTGATTTTCAGCGGGGGACGGCATTTCCCCTTCTCGTCCTGCATTCTCATTCAGCATGCCGAAGGAGAACCGGTGACTGGGCACCGTGAAAGCAGATGCCTAACGGTGAGGACTGGGGAGCTTTATTACTTTTTATGACAAGGCCTCCCCTACCCTGGAAGTTTGTTTAATAGGTGCTGCTTAAGGAGTTGCTGGCGGTTTCAAACATGATGTGATGATGTGCTTTGGCCATTTGGGTAAGGCTCTGATAGCAACCCACGTTTAACCAACCCTTTGGATTTGACTGTTTATTTGTGTGCAAGTCTGGGGATATTGCGCACACAGGATACGATTTTTATCGGGTCTGTATTACAACAAGTCAGGCAAAACCTAGTAGACAGTGCATTTTGCCATGCGAACACTTTTGCAGCAAGATCGAGTTGGGAAACATTGATTTCCTTGTGAGAAAACACGTGATTCACAGCATTTTATATTTGTTTGTTAGCGCAACCTGCTGTAGCTCGAGATGTATGTTGTTACATATTTAGGTTTTCGTACTGTGAACATATATTGCATATGTTGGACAAATCCCGCTGCGCTGTGCCTCAATCATAGTAGTTTCGACTATAGAATGACTTGCACATGATCAATTGATCGGAATTATGTTGGTGGTGTGGTCCCTGAAAGTCGTAAAGTATAAGTCTAAGTGCATCGTAAACATCCAGCTGTTTCTGCATTTGTTTAATGCAGTCCTCCTAATGCTCCAAGTGATACAGCACCTCTACAACGCTATGTTTATTGTGAGATGGTTCTCGCTGTTTTGTAAAATCAGCAATAATATTGTTTTAAAATATGCAATAACATGGTTTACAATTATGTGCGCAATGCGAACACATTTATCTGTCGGGCTAACCAGATATTATTAATTTGATCGTTTTTAGTGCATTATGCCTTCTATCACAATTCATTTGGGAATTGCAGTTAGTCCACCATATTATTCTGGCACGTAATTTGTAATTTGTATTTCACTTTTACAATTGTTTTTCAACATATGCTGTATTTTATCTATTTCTATGATTTAGACAATATAAATGAAGTGAAAAAAATGGCGCCAACTAGATTGACAAAGGCTGCTGCGGCAGCCGAAAAGTGTCTCTCCTGGTTTTCCGGGTCGAGGAAGGCCTGATTCAATAAAAAAGCCTTAAGCTTGCAGCCCTCGTGTGCATGCTCTCTTCCGTTGGGAGTGGGAGTTGTTTGGATGTATGTATGTATGTATATATATATATTCTTCGGGAATTGCCTGTAATTACTGGTATCGCGTACTTAGGACGGCTGCTGCCACCGTCGCAGGCACCGGCATCGCAGGAAGTGGATCGGCCAAGTGTAGCAGCTGTTGGAAGAATGTATATATATATGGCTGAGTGTCAAAATGAGGCGTCCAACAGATTTAGAACACGTGGGTACTCCAAAGCCAATATCAACAAAGCCATTGAGAAAGCTAATGCTAAACTCCGTGAGGAACTCCTCACAGGTACTCGCATTCTAGAGCCTGACAGCATAGGTAACCCAACAGAGGAGCATAAACTAACAGTCAGCACTAGACTAATCATCACACATAACACTGAAGAAAGAGCTATCAGAGCAGTCATTAATAGAAACTGGGGAATCATTAGATCTAATCCAACTCTGGGCCCCCTAGTCGCTACTTACCCTGACATTACATATAAACGCGCTTGCTCTATGCATGATACGCTAGTAAAAAACAGCCCTGAAATCATCAAAACAGCTAACTGGTTAACTGAGAGGAAAGGGTTCTTTAAATGTAGCAGTTGCAGGGCTTGCAAATTTGGCAAGAACATCACACAACTAGATTCCACCTTTAGATCAGCACCTTTAGTCATTAAGCACCACCTGACATGCAGAACAGAATTTGCCATTTATATTCTTGAATGTAACTGTGGTCTTCGTTACATCGGAAGTACCAAGCTGCCAGTTCATATGCGTATCTTACAACACCTTAGAGCCATTGTTAACAGTGACCCCACCTACCCTGTAGCCAGGCACTTCAAGGAGGTACATCGCAACAACCTGGAACACCTCAAATACTCGGTCATTGACTGCATACCCACACTGAGAAGGGGTGGGAACCGAGAAAAACTATTACGCCAAATGGAAAGTAAATACATACTTCAATTTAACACCAAGACACCGACTGGCCTCAACACTAGTGAGGACCTACACCATTTTTTGTAACAACAGACTGTCTGCCTGTTTTTTGACCTTCTAAACATGCCTTGTATGAATTTATACCACGCTAGCAGTATGACATTAGTTGGAACACATGGTTTACCCATTCCCACTGACTAATTAGTGGAGCATAACATATATGTTTTTCCTTTTTGCATGCGTGCACTTTCAGTATGTTCTAGATGATGAAATCTGTCTGTTCGCTACATGTCTGCAACCTTATTTTATGTTTAGTAATCTTGAGTGAACTGCCATGGCATTCACCACATATTGGGTAGGTTGTCTAGCTCTAGGAGCATCTTTATATATATGACATATATTTAGTATGACTCTCTTTTTAAACCACTGTTACCACAGTTGGGAGGGGACATTTGTCATCCACGAACATCACCACCATTTCTAGTGTGCACTCATCACGCACGTCTCCTCTTTTCTCTCCTAAGGCACTCCCCACACTCCTCTCACCCTTTATTTTAATACAGATACTTCACTGTAGTAGTCGTTTGCCCTCGCAATTAACTAAGTATTTTTTAAGGCACTATACACACTTCACTGCGCATTGAGGCATTATGGATATGACACAACGCAGCCCGAAGTACTCCTACACGGAATACTTTTACCGATGTTCACGATCATCCAAGTCTTTTATTAATGGACTACATCACGTAACTGACACTGTGCTTTTAAGCTGTCACCGGCCTCCCGTGGCCACTTGGGCCCGAATTCTCATGGACACGTCGACAGTCTGGCACGTCATTCCGTTGCCAACACTTATAAACATAGAAGGCTGCTGTACCTTCATGCGCATACACACTCATTTGGTATCTATCTATTACGGGGGTAATTTTTTAGCCAGTGTCTCGCCTTAGTCTAGGAGAACCTCATTTGTGAACAGCGCTGCTTTAAGGATTTATGACTACAGAATTTAATAGTCTGTCCTCTATGTTTTTCCATGCCTATCAATGACTCAGTTATGTTGCTTTCCTCCTAGCAGTAAAGCAACTCGCATGCACCATGTAGTAAAATGTCTTAAAATGCCTTCTCATTCTAGTTGACATAGTAAGAAGACTACTACTCTCACCTGTATATATTTCACCTATGACTTCACAGCGAGCTATGTGATCAAGGCTGCATGTCTGGCCGCCGAAACGCGTCATTTGGACCTTGATGCTTGAATAAAGTTCTAGCTACTTACATACCAGCTTGTGGAGTCTGTGCCCTGGTGTTGCGCCGCAGTGGATGTTGATGCTCTGGGATTTCGTAGGAATATATATATATATATATATATATATATATATATATATACATATATATATATATATATATATATATACATATATATATTCACTGAAAAGAACAAAGGTTACAGGGACATTATAATTAGGCTGACATTTCACTCGTACAAAACCAGAGAAATTCAGCTGTTAACTATAACTCGCTCCCCCGCAGTGCACTGCTTATGACCTCACAAATTACATCACTCACTCATTACTATAATGTCCCTGTAACCTTTGTTTTTTTCTGTGAATTTCTAAGGTTTTTAAATGCTAATTCCTAACTATAAAGTCCCTGAAACTTTTGTTTTTTTCTGTGAGTTTCTTAGTTTTTTTTAAGTAGTAGTCGCATTTGCAGAGTGGTGGAGAAAGGGGGCTGGGCCTCCGACCAGCTCTCAGGAATTCTATTGCGTAGGACTTACAGGAGGTACCAGGTGGGCTTCTTGGCCCCCAAGGTCCCTCAGATGTAAAGTGGACTTCATACCCCAAACAGTGGTGCACCTGGAGGCGCGTTTGCAGAGTGGTGGAGAAAGGGGGGCATGGCCTCCGAAGACCTCTTAGCAATCCTGCTGTGTGGGACTTACTGGAGGAAACAAGAGCAGTAGTTGGCCCCAAGGATGTCCTTGTGGGCCTGAAGGAAGTGACCCGATTAGGGCCACCCAGGCCAATCTCGACCTCCTCTAGCCTTCCAAGAATGAAGAGTCGATGACGCAGTAGAGAATACAAACAATCTAGTTTATTCACTGCAGTGGAGTCCAACCAGACCAGCCTCCTATGATGGCTGACGAGGGACTGACTGTTACAAGCATAAAGTTACATTATGTATGTTGCGGAGCCTACAAAGACCCGCATACCATGTAAAAATACTGGCAGGTGTCGTAATACAATGGGGTACAGAACATACGTCTCGACTCTGCAGCCTGGTACAAGCTATCCACATTTCAAGGTTGTCTGGCCTATCCTCCCCTCTAGATAGGTGGGAGAAGACCTCGATCTCAGAAGAAAGGCATGCGCTAACGAGCTAACATGGGCATTGAAGAAACGAAACTTACCAAGAACCATTTCTCGTAAATGAGCAAAATACAGTTTCGAGTATGCAAGTAACAGTTTCGATTGAATTAGAACATGGCGTCTTTCTAACTAAAATGGCGGCACAGATGTCAATATAACTGGCGCGACATCTGTATCAACTCATTACATATTTTGCATAATACGTAAATATAATGTATTTAGCCATATAAATGCTAACATAATATGAAGTAAAATACGAGTAAGAGGTAAAACTACATTTCAATTCTATCAGACCCTCCTTTTAGCGTTATATGCTAAATCATCTGTATTTGCGCTAACAGGTTGGGTCTTTACAATACTAATAGCTAAGAGCAAACTTTAATGGATAAACAATAATGTGGCTAAATAGTATCACATATAGTGATAAAATTCACTGAAAAAGAACTGCAGTATTATTCATCAGCAATACAAATACTATCAGGAACAGAATTGGAAAGAGAAGTACTTGATCCAAAAACTCCCTCATCCAACTGCATGAGGGTGTCAAGCTCTTGTTGAAGCATTATTTTAGCATTTGTGTCATGGATCGAACTTCTTTTGGGTGTAAGATAGGTGGCACAATATGAACAACATAAAGGAAGACACTGTATCAGGACACAGCAGCAAATTAGAATAACAATGAAATAGATCACTTTCTCTAAGATCCAGCCCCAACCACCAAACAGGGACCAACTCCAATTGCCGCTCTCCATGCCCTTAACGTTCTCCAAAATGTCTAAACTATGTTGAGTAATATTTTTCTCCATATTTGTGATGCCGACCACCCACTGATCTCCTATTACAGCGCATTCTCCACCATTCTTAGCTAGGATAAAATCTACAACATACCTTGTTTGTTCGGAATATATGCGCATACTTTCTAATTGAGTGGTGATGTCTCGTAAAGCTGCCACTGTTGAATTGGATAAAATTTGTAATTTACATCCAAAATACTCTCTAGCACGTTCACCTCTGGCCATAGCAGTACCACCGAATGTGATAATAGAAGAAAGGATGTACCCAAAAGTAATACCATTGCTATAATTATTAACTTCCAAATCAGTAACTCCTTCTCAGAATTCCTTGGTCAATGTTCTTTTTACCCATTTTATTTTGGGTTACTATGCCTGCAAGGTACCCCAAGAGGTAACACCATTCCCAAAGCTACGTCTTCTGTACCATTGTACATATTAGAATAAGTGCCATTAGACAGAAAATAGAAACCGGGTGCGCATAAAGTGGAACTTGGTAATCTAATGGGGCATATCTAGTGCTCATGCCTTTCATACTAGGGTCGTCCTTTTTCCCTAAACGTAGGATATTTCTGTATACTATTTCTCCAGAACAGTTAAGATACAAATAAGTATCCGTACTATTTAATTCAGGGCAACACGCAGGATATATTCCTGCTTCCTGAGTGACAGTCAGATCTTGATAATGCCATCCTGTCAATGTAATATTTCGTTTGCTGAAATATAGATCATCACAATACATTTCGGGCCTACATCCCGGATACCCTGTACCTCTTGGATTTTTATAATATAGACATGGTCCAGGGTATCCCAAACCAAATTCACCTTTTACCTCTACACAGGTGTAGGGACGAACATATGTGTAATTTACCAGTGAGAGGGGATAGGCTGTCCATAAACTTGTAACAGAATCAGTAGGATAACAAGCGGTGTTGTCCCCAAAGAATTTTCGGTGGGTATCCAGAAAAACATTATTGTGCATAGTGCGCTTCTGATGATCTGAGGGAACTGCTTGATACAGGACACATGGCGATATGACCCCAGAGCACTCCATTATCCAGAATAGCCCCCTCCCCCAATAGAAACAGTAACATAACTACGACCCAAAAGATCTTTTCCTGAACAACCATTCAAAACCAACCCGCCCTGGGCGTAGGACAACAAACCTTGTTCATCCGCTGCAAGAGGACGACCAAAAGATACATTTTCTCTATATTTAGATTCACAGATCAAAGCGTCAAAGAAAGAACGACTTAAAATGGAGCCAATGATGGAAAAAAGCACAAAAGAATAAAAAGAAAAAATAAATCAAAGGAATTGTAAATCATGGTCCGTTCTAAGCCTCCCTGGCAGGCTTCTATCATCCAATCCTCGGTGGTGCTATTGAGCACGCAGCGGTGGAGCCACACCCTTGCAGCTCATCGACAATTGTTCACTGTTCTCAGGATAGGGCACTCTCTCTCCTTGGAAGATACCCTCAACTTATCCTGTCCTGCGTCACAGGTAGTGCGCCAATCTCCTGACCCCTAATCTAACAGGAAGATGCAAAAACAGGGGACTTTGTTACTTGTCTTATGCAATGAAGTCCATCCCTAACTACACTCACTTTTCTTTTGGCGCACCACCTTTCCGTCGAGGACGCAAATTATACCTGTTTTTTTCAGGCACGGTCTCGTCTTGAAGTAGTATCTGAAATTCAGGGGACGTTGAGGACTGACACTCAGGTTCCAGGGGATCAGATAAGGTGGAACCCTGAGCAGCCCTTATTTCCGGGGGAACTGCTTCATTTAGCACGTCATCATTTTCTGCTTCTGTTTGTGTCCAAACCAATTGAGCATCCGAGAACGGAAGAAATTTTGGGACCTTATCAGTTTCATGATCTCCGATGCCTTCTCTCAACCCACGCGTCGTAGGGCAGGGGCAGAGGCACTCTCTTACAGTGAGAGGCATGCACCCAGTTCTTCCGACCTTCCACTCGCACTGCCGTCCTGGTGGCAATAAGGACCAAATAAGGCCCTTTCCATCTTGGCTACAAGCCATCCTTTCTCTGAAAGCTTCTAATCAGTGTGTAGTCACCCGGCTGAATCACGTGCCCAGGCCCCTCAGGTGCTGGAGGCAGCGCGTCGTGTATCTGTAGATAAATAGAACGGAGACTTTTAGTAAGTTCATACAAATAGTCAACCAACAAAGGGTACTCTATATCTGAAAATCTCTTCGGTCTAGGGACACCCCACACATTCGCTGGACGGCTGAAAATTACCTCTTAAGGAGATAATCCGGTCCTGGAATGGGCAGTCATTCTAGTGGACAGCAAAGCAAGAGGTAATGCATCTGGCCATTGTAACCCAGTACTTTCTTTCACCTTTGCCAACTTTAACTTGAGAGTACCATTGTACTTCTCAACCAAACCTGCTGACTGGGGGTGATTGGCTGCATGAAACGTTTGCCAAATATGCAAACCATCGCATATCAGCTAGATCAATTTAGCATTGCAGTGACTTCCATTGTCACTCCAGATCAAGCTGGGCAAACCGTAACGGGGAAGAATTCCTTAATAAGGGCCTTTGCCGTTGCCTTGGCGGTGTTTTCTTTTGTAGGGTAAGCCTCAATCCGTTTACTAAAAGCACAGACTACCACTAGCACGTATTTCAAATTGTTAACGCGTGGCAGTTCTATATAGTCCATTTGGAGTACCTCAAAAGGAAAAGAGGGAGGTGCAAAATTACCAGAAGGTGTAGGGGTACCCTTCCCAGGTTTGTGTCTAAGACAGATCATACAATATTTCACCAAGTGTGTAGCAACCTTTGGGATATTGTCATTGTTCCACACAGGATCTAGCACTTTGAAAATACCCTTAGCGCTAATATGAGCTGGACCATGTGCCATAGTAGCCACATATGCATTTGGTAACATCCACCTCTGTTTCTCGGACAAATCAGTCCAACATCCCTCATCATCTAGAAGCCCTGTTTTCCCCTGCCACACTGCCAACTCCTCCACTGTCGCTTCACTTTGAATCTCCTTGACATTGGCTAGTGTGTCCTCAAACATCCCATTATCAGGCACCCACCTAGCTGGGCCTGCCACAAACATTTTTTTCATCTTTGATCTAGCTGTTTCCTTAGCTGTCTGATCTGCAAATGTGTTTCCTTTCCCAGCATCATCAATAATTGCTTTATGGGCACTAAATTTTATTATTGCCAATCGTTTGGGAAGAGTCAAAGCTGTCAAAAGCCTTTCTATCAACGGACCGTGTTGGATTTTGGTCCCATGCGATGTCAAGAACCCTCTCTCTGCCCAGAGGCGTCCAAAATTATGGGCCACCCCGAAGGCATACTGGCTGTCAGTATAAATATTGACAGCCAGTCCTTCGCTTAATTCACAGGCCCGCAACAGGGCCACCAGCTCCGCAGCCTGTGCTGATTGATAAGGAACATGTGACGTCTCAACTACAGTGCGCAGCGTGGTAATAGCATACGCCGCTGTAGTGGTGCCATCTGACAATTTAAAACAAGAGCCATCAACATATAGTTCCCTTTGTGGGTCAGATAAGGGAACATCAGTCAGGTCTACCCGTCCCTTTGTCTCTTCCTCTGTCCGAAACAAACAATCATGGACATCCTTGTCCTCCTCTTCCGAAGGGAGGGCTAGTAACGTGGCTGGATTCAGTGTGGCACATCTTTTGATAGTAATATGAGGTGCAAACAAGGTCAATTCATATCCAGTCAGACGGGCACTGGTAAGGTGCTGCGTCTTTGTTTTGTTCAAAAGTACATCCACAGCATGCGGTACCATTACTGCGAGATCATGATTGAGAACGAGCCCTGCCGATTGTCGAATAGAGACCGCCGCAGCCACGGCGGCTCTTAAACAGCTCAGGAGTGCTCTAGCGACAGGTTCAAGCGTAGCAGAAAAATAAGCACACAGCCTCTGCTTACCTCCAAAGGCTTGTGTTAACACAGAGAGTGCGCACCCAGCCGCTTTGTGTACGTACAGCACAAAGGGCTTCTTGTAATCCGGCGTGCCAAGCACAGGTGCAGAGCAAAGCGCAACCTTTAATTGCTCAAAAGCATACTGACAATCATGCGTCCAGGGTAAGGGTTCATGCACATCTTTAGTGGTTAGGTAAAGCAAAGGCTGTATTAGTAAAGAGTAAGCAGGTATCCAATGCCGACAATACGAGGTGATGCCTATGAACGCACGCACATCCCTTTGAGTCTCAGGGACGGGCATCATAACAATGGCATAATCTCGTTCAGGTGTTAGCCTCCGACCCTCCACAATATTGTAATTTAGAAAGGGACACTTTATGTCCATTTTCTGCCAAATGCATTAACAATTTTACCGTGGCATCCCGACAACCCTCTTCGGTGTCGGAGGCTATCAAAATGGCATCCACATATTGTAATAATACATTACCTGCGGGGAGAGAGTCCAACTGACCTTTCAAAGCTTGACTATAAATACTATGACTTTCTGTATACCCCTGAGGAACCGTACAGAATTGGAAGCTTTTTCCAGCTAAAGCAAAACCAAATAGATAGCGGCTACCAGGGTGGACAGGAATGCTAAAGAAAGCATTCTTCAAAATGATGACCGAGAAATATTTTGCAGAGGAAGGGATCATTGTGAGGAGGACTGTTATATTGGGAACCACCGGAAACTGAGGAACAACTATTTTATTAACCTCCCTCTAATCAATTACAAATCGGTAAACATCAGAGTGTGCATCAGGGGAATCCACAGGAGCCTTTTTAAGGATAGGAAGAATAGGACTATTACACACATTCGCTACTGTCTCCTCCACCACCCCCAACTTAATCAAATCCTGTATAATTCGCATCAAAGCCTGTTCCCCTGCTTGTGATATTATGTATTGGGGAATACGAGGAAGCACAGCATTATCCTTAATTTTGATAGAAACAGGTGGTATCTGTAACAACCCAACATCAGTGTCCCCTGTCGCCCACAGTGAAGATGGGACATCCCGAAACTCAACAGGAAGTGGTGCGTCCTTTGCAAAACACTGTCTCGCGCCATCTACATTAGGTCCGAAAGTCATATAAACACATTCTGGGGAACAATAATTAGTAAGACAATAAGGAGGGACTACGGGCCAATAGAATAGGTCCAGCATACAGGCCCACGTAAGCACAACAAGAAAGGGTATGCTGTTCCTAAAGGATCCTACAGATCAAGGTTATGCGAGAGGCATGTGAGTGCTCGTAGAAATCGGAGAAATGCTTATCTCCTTTCAGAAAAAGACCCTCACACACCCAGCCAGCTAGGTGTCTTGCTTCATCCCTGGGTCTGCTCCTTATCGGGTCGGCGCTGCAATACCCGATCGGCACCCGTGGTGGGGCCTTCTTGGCGGAGATCTTTATTCTTAGCCGTAGGGTGTAGTGCGTGTAAGGGCCCTAGTGAGTGTAGATGTGAGATGTGTGTAATCTAAAACAGGAATTAGTGATCCACCCAAAACTATTTTAATGACTGTGGTCACTAACCTGATTAAAAATAGAGAAAAGAGGCGCACACGCCTGCCCTCGGATTGCAGGATTGTGTGCTGAAGCTCAGGCCAACATGTTTCTTGCCTAATGTTAATTTAACGACAATTCTTCAGGACCTAATATCGACATTCTACACTTTATGGTTGGTGGTCTATAAATACACAGTTAAGTGACCACTCATACAGCACCCTATAAAGTGGTACCTGTCGATCAATAACACTGCCCAAACTTGGGTCAGCTCAAAGCACCAAGATGTCACGGCAGGTAAAAACACTGCAGAGTGAGGGGTAGGTTGCCCGTGAACAGACGGAACTGACAACGACACTGAATCTTGCAGTGTTTTTACCTGCCGTGACATCTTGGTGCTTGAGCTGACCCAAGTCCAAAACACCCCTTCAAACCGAGTAAAAAAATCGGACACGCTCTCTTCTTTCTTCTGGTGACATGCCGTCAACTTATCCCAATCTACTCGCCTGGGTGGAATAAGTGAATGCATGTACGTAATGATACGATTTGGTAAAGCCAATACCTCTGCCCTAGGTTTGTCGCCACGCCTTAATCTCATCCCATGTACCACCCAATTCCACTCTGTGATCCTGTGTATGCACCTGTCTCCATATATCTACCGGCACCAGCAGCCCAAAAAATATCTCAATATTCGCTAACGTCATAACTGACGAAGAGGCAGCCTCTGTTAATTCTTTATAGTATGCTGTGGGATTTTTCCTATGATCCGGTAACTGACTTTTAAGAGCAAGTACCTCACTTCTTTTCCACGGGGTATAAACCCACTGCTCTGCTGAGTAACGATATTTGCCGCATTACGCTGCTCTGGAATTTCAGGGTGGTAAATGGGATGTACTTCCCTCATTGGGAACTGGGATGCTGGAATCGGAGTGTTATGATATAATTTTGCCCGATAACTAAGTAATGTCCCAACGTTACTATGAACTTCCACAGGAGCCATACCAGCAGAATATACACAATCCCGAATATCATAAACAATTTGTGGAGCTTTACCTCCGATACTCTGTTCTCACAAACCAATCAATGTATGCAACATATGCTGAAGAGCATGTTGTTGCACAAACGGATCAAAACCTTTCATCACACTCCATATATCCTCCAACCCATAAATCACATTCCGAGCCCACTGTGCTGCCTGAATTGCAATCATCCTTTTCTCTTCTTCACCCACATCAGATCGAATCATTGCTCGCTCTAATCGCTCCTGTGCCTCTGCCCAATTCCCTCCATCCGACCCTCGCACTGGTGTCCCAACACTACTCAATATCGTAGGTGAAATAGTGAGGGGGAACGCAACAGATGACAATGCAGGTGACAGTGTCCACAATGACTGTGTAGTAGGTGTAAGAGAGGGAGGAGAAACAGAAACAGAAGCAACTGACACTATGGGGGTGCCCGCAGTCACTGTACTCGTAACGTGCGAAACAGGGGGAAAAACAGATAAGGCTGGAGCCGAAGCTGTTGAGGCTGCGGAGGGGTCAGAGGAAGACGAAGGAACAGCGGCAGACTGAGACGGGCGGAACTACAGGATATAGTCTTTGAGGGCATAAGGAGGTGGGGGCGAGTTTCCAACAAATACTCCACGAAAAGATCCTCCTCCTCTCGAACAACATAGGACCTATCGCACTGTAACCGAAACTTCCTATCCGCACACTCAATACCTTCTCTGTTCTCTCCTTATCATAGGCTACCTCTTTTTGCACCACCGTTTGCATTGCCTTCTTCCTAGACTCCTTTTCAGCACGTATACGCCTCTGCTTAGCTTCTTTCTGCCATACCTGTAATGTATCAAACATTGACTGCCGACTTCTTCTAGCAAATAATTTATCCTGTAAGTAATTCAATTTTTGTTCATCAAAAGTACCATCCCGTGGCCACTGAAGCTCAGTATTGTCCCTCGTATACTTGTGCCACAATGTACAAAACATAATAGGGCCAATACCATGCTTCACATACATATCAAAATTTGGAGTGCCCTCCGGGAGTGCAGGCTGCCGCTCACTCCAAACGATGTTCCGCAGAGCAACATCGGCACTCCAACACCACACTTTACTCCAGCAAGGCATCCCGACATCAGACACATCCACGTATTCACTCAAGCAACACACACACACACACACGAAACACACACAAACAAGGAGCTCTCAAAAACAGTCCGCAGACTGTATCAAAACAAGTCAATCCTCAGACCGCACCAAGACAAGATAGGCTCTAGCCCCAGACCTTTTCAAGAATAAACCAAATTCAACCAGTGGCCTGGCAGAACGTTCGACAAACGCTCTGTATCACAAGGGTCCACAGACCCAACCAAGTTAACCAAGACGGTGCTGCACTTACCAAGAATTCAAAATGAACTCACCCGGTGCACACAGGTCAAACAAGACTATTCTCCACTGCCGACACTTCGGACCAAGCGGTCAGATCCAAGGGTTTCGCCTTTTCAGGACCCCAGCCAAGGTGACCACTAGACGAGGAGCCGCCCGATCAGACAGGCGGGGCAGCTGCGAGAACCAGGCTCGATCATGTGGGGATCCCCGATCCGCCTATCTGACCGGACAGAACCCCGACCTCTACAACCCGACTACGGGTGAGACGGGTCACCTGTATGGAGTCCCTGTTTGGGCGCCAACTGAAGGAAGTGACCCGATTAGGGCCACCCGGGCCAATCTCGACCTCCTCTAGCCTTCCAAGAATGAAGAGTCGATGACGCAGTAGAGAATACAAACCATCTAGTTTATTCACTGTAGTGGAGTCCAATCAGACCAGCCTCCTATGATGGCTGACGAGGGACTGACTGTTACAAGCATAAAGTTACATTATGTATGATACGGAGCCTACACAGACCCGCCTACCATGGAAAAATACTGGCAGGTGTCGTAATACAATGGGGTACAGAACATAAGTCTCGACTCTGCAGCCTGGTACAAGCTATCTACATTTCAAGGTTATCTGGCCTATGCTCCCCTCTAGATAGGTGGGAGAAGACCTCGATCTCAGAAGAAAGGCATGCGCTAACGAGCTAACATGGGCATTGAAGAAACAAAACTTACCAAGAACCATTTCTCGGCAAAATACAGTTTCGAGTATGCAAGTAAAAGTTTCGATTGCATTAGAACATGGCGTCTTTCTAACTAAAATGGCGGCACAGATGTCAATATAACTGGCGCGACATCTGTATCAACTCATTACATATTTCGCATAATATGTAAATATAATGTATTTAGCCATATAAATGCCAACATAATATGAAGTAAAATACGAGTAAGAGGTAAAACTACGTTTCAATTCTATCAGGCCAACTACCCCTCCTGTTACCTCCAGTAAGTCCCACACAGCAGAATTGCTGAGTTCTGATAGCTGGCCACGCCCCCTTTCTCCACCAGTCTGCAAGTGTGCCTCCTGGCACGCTCTTGGTTGGGGGATGAAGTCCCCTTCACTGCTGGGAGTCCTGAGGGGCCATCTAGCGTACCTGTCACCTTCAGTAAGCCCCACACAGTGGGATTGCCGAGAGGTGGTCGCAGGCCACGTCCCCTTTCTCCACCACTCAGCAAACGCACCTCTTGGTGCGCTCTTGGTTAGGGGATAAAGTCTACTTTACTCCTGAGGCCCTCAAGAGGCAAGGGGACCTCATCACCCCACCAGCAGTGCCCCGAGAGGCTAGGGAGTCAGGGTGTTTCTACCCTGACCCCTTTTCTTGATTTTTAACATTTTTTAACCATTTTTCTTGTGACTCGTTTCAACCAAGTCGCAAGATGGCTGCCAACACTTCCTGGTTTGAAGTTTTGGCAGACAATAAGATCGAAGGCTCGAGATCGGGAGGGTTCGCGGATCCTCCGCAGCCATATTTGTATATCTGAGAAATCTTTATATTTCTCAGGAACTACTGAACGGATTTACACCATTTAACAAAAAGAGTACACTCTGGACCAAGAGCTACCTTTCTGCCAAATTTGGTGTAATTCCGTTCAGCAGTTCAGGCTGTAGCTGCGTCAACAGTTTCCTATGGAAATTAACATGGAGAAAAAGCGTTTTGGGACCACCCCTTTTTCTCGGCCCCTGCTTGAAGAATCACCCTGAAAGTTTCAACACAGCAGCTAAAGTGAGTGGGCCATTAGTTTTGAAACTTTTGCCAAGACTCGTCAAATGGCGCCAAAGATATTGGCAAAAGAAAAAACACTTTTTGAATAGAAACAAGGTCCTAACTATAACCACCTACTGGCAACCACCAGTAGGTTATATATATATATATATATTTCCAAACTTGCCGTGAGATTGAGGACGCACTCCACAGTAGGGGATTTATCCAAATCCTTTAATATGAACTTGGCATTAACACACCAAATTTGATTTTGCCTGACGCGTTTCGGAGCATCTCGCTCCTTATTTATAGGCAGACTTAAAAGTCACAGAGGTACCAGCTCCCTTTGTTTTAAGCTGCATTTTGATGACAATTTGCCCTCCAATGGGCCTCCCAGGTGGGTCCAATTAACAATGCATTCTGGGACTAGTAGTGCACATTGCGTTTATTTTCCTCCAGTGGAGACTTTGGCTTTTCAGTTATTTTCACGATTATTTCAGAGCCCTCCAGTGGGCCTTGGAGTGTCCTCTAGTTTCAATTGAAAGCCCATTGTGCTGATTTCAAACCCAGCATCATTCCGAGCTCCGCGGCCCCACACATCATTTAAAGGGTGGTGCAGTCCTCCACTGCCGGACCGCCGCGAAATATGCTTCCAAACTTGTCCTGAAATTGAGGACGCACTCCACTGTAGGTGATTTATCCAAATCCATTAATATGAAACTGGCATTAACACACCAACTTTGATTTTGCCTGACGCATTTCGGAGCATCTCGCTCCTTATTCATAGGCAGAGCTGAAAAGTCACAGCTTTGATTTTGCGCAAACAAGAGTTGACCTCTATAAATTTGAAAGAAAATTGAAATTGTATAAATTACACTATGATAAAAAATGTATGGAAACGGGGAGGGCCAGACACCCTAGTACACCAAGCACAGACAATAGACTGGCAATAGAAGACATACCCATGCTACAGATGATTACCGACCTAGAGGATGAGACAGAACTGAACACCATGGATGTAGCGACTGATCCCTTCGACCCCGCACTCATACAAGATATAACACGAAAATTTGGAATAGAAACACGAGAAACCCTGACAACAGAGTTTAAAGCCAGGTCGAAATTTGTACCAATGACAGCCAAGGACAATATTGACATCTTTAGCGGCTTAGTTGCACAAGACCTTGAGAAACTGATGCATACAACACCACGCAACAAGAACATTTTTTTTTTTTTTAAACAAACTTTATTGAGTGTCACATAATAACGGCCATGCGTCCTATCAAGGACATTGTGGTATTTTCATTTTTTGTTTTTCAATCATGTACAAGTCTCCTTTTGGTACAGACTAAATAGCAAGTTGTATATGTCAGTACATCATACAGTGGTCGGTACGAGTATAATACAGTTGATGTATACTTTCAAATATGCCGTAATATCTCTAGAAATAAATACATTTCACAATTTTTAAACAATTCCAATAACGTGAACCCTTCCTCCCTCCCCCACCCTCCCTCCTGGTCTGGCATTTCTTGAATACCTCACAACCTATCACCTTTGTGAAATGGGAGATTCTATCCACTGTTGCTGACGTGTCGATAGAGTGCTGCCATGGTTTATACGGCGCCCACTGCTCCTGGTCCTTGTATATAACTGGGTACGTCATGGAGTGGGGGTGATGTGTGCAAGTAGGAGGTCTTTCTGCCTGAAGTCTTCCAACATGATGTCCCAGTCCATGGAAATGGGATGTATCCGCAGTCCTCGTGCCTCCTCTCGTCTAATTGCCGCGCTTTCGGCACTGCCCCATCTAATCACATCATCTTGCCACGCAGTTAATGGTGGACATCTGGGTGATTTCCATCTCATGGTGATCGCTCTTATAGCCAATACAAGGGCGAGGTCTAGGAAACGTAACTGGACCCTCAAGGCGCTAGTGCGCCTGCGTAGACCCAGCAGGCACTCTAGAGTGTTGTCCTGAATTGTGAGGTGTGTAATCTCCCCAAGTGCATTCCGAATCGTTCCCCAATACTTCCTCAGGTGAGGGCAGGCCCAGAGCATGTGTATAAAGCCAGTCTCAACTGTTTTGCATCGTGGGCAGCAGTGTTGGGCCTCCGGGAACATGCGCTGGATCCTCTTTGGGGTCAGGTAGGACCTATGGAGTACCATAGTTTGTACAAATTTAAGTTTGGCATTGCGAGAGACTCGCTTGGGGTGTTCTAGGATGCTCGCCCAGGCTACCACGCAACAAGAACATGACCAAAACCCAGTGGGAAGCTATCAGAAACCTACAGAGTGACCAGGATCTGATAATAAAACCGTCAGACAAAGGGGCAACGTGGTCCTTATGACCAGAACCATGTACACTAGGGAGGCCTACCGGCAACTGAATAACACACGATGCTATTGCAAAGTGGATAAAAAATACCTGAGTGAATTACAACACAGGTACCATGGTAGACTGGATGACTGGCACGAGGGAGGACTATTGACATGTGACGAGAGGAGGTTTCTCAGGAATGAAACGCTGACAACACCCACATTTTACCTTCTGCCCAAGGTCCACAAGAACGTACGGGAACCCCGGGTAGACCAATAGTCTCCCCAAAAACAGCCTTTTGGAAAAAACGTCAACCTTTGTTGACCACCTTCTATTCCCCTTTTGAGAAAACTGAATTCTTACCTGATAGATACCAGTGACTTCCTAGAAAAGATCAGTGACATAGTCATAAATGACAACCATTGGCTAGTAAGTCTGGACGTATAGTCGCTTTACACAAGCATCAAACACGACGACGGACTCAAGGCATGCAATTTCTTTCTGAAAACATGTGATATCCATCTTTTGGAACATACACACATGCTTTTAGAGATGATCGACATGTTTGAAGGAAAATATATTTATGTTTGAAAAAGATCATTACAAACAGCTCCAGGGGACTTCCATGGGCACCTGCTTCGCCTCCAGCTATGCCAATCTTATGGTGGGCTGGTGAGAGAAGCAGGTGCTCTGGAATGACCAAACTGAGAAATGGATTTATAGCGTTAAGAAATGGCTAAGATACATCGATGACGTGTTTTTTGTGTGGGAAGGGAGTGAACTGGAATTTATTCTGTTTATTGATCGACTTAATGAAAATTATGTTAACTTGAAATTCACCAGACACTATAGCAAGGAAACAATAGACTTCTTGGATTTGAAACTATCCATTGAGGAGGGAACTATCTGCACCAATCTCTTTAGGAAGAAAACCGCAGGGAATTCCATCCTACACGCTTCAAGCAGTCAGCCACCAAATTTTTGATGGGGCATACCCTATATCAAATTTCTTAGGGCAAAGAGAAATTGCAGCACGACTACAGCCTTTGAACAAACAACACAGGCCATGAAAGTGAGATTCAGGGAGAGAGGTTACCCAACTAAGGCACTCAAACAGGCAGAAGCCCGAGTAAGGGGACTCCAGAGAGACGAGATCCTGCCAAAGGTTAGCAATACTGATGATAGCAACCACGAGACCACCGAACCAGTCAGGTTCATCACTAGGTATAGCAGCCAGGCGGAACAACTACGCAAAATCTTGAAACACAGGTGGGGGATCTTGAGACAGGACCCCATACTAAGGAACAAGATAGGCCCCAACCCATCCATGTCCTACAGGAAAAGTACCTCACTCAAAGACATGCTAGAGCATAGCCATCTACAAGCCAAGGAATCGAATTGGCTCAAACAAGCCAAAGGCTTCTGCAAATGCGGAAACTGCAAGGCTTGCAGACACAGCAGTAACGTGACGGAAATTACTCTAGGAAAGGTCAAAGCCCCGTGGAAGATTCCAAAGTTGATAACTTGTAACACCGATTTTGTCATTTATGTCATAGTGTGCCCATGTAACCTATGGTATATCGGCTCCACAACATTCTCTGTAAAGAAAAGGATTCTGGAACACTGGAGGGCAATAACCAATAAAGACCACAGTTACAACACAGCTAGGCCCTTTACAGCTAAGCATAATGGAGATTGGACCAAGGCCAAGTACTTTGGCCTTGATTGCGTAAACCTGAATCCAAGAGGTGGTAACAGAATAGGGGCCCTCCGTAGATTAGAGTCACGCTTTATCTTACAAGCCGGTAGCAAGTTCCCAGGAGGGTTGAACTTAGATGAGGAGATGCATTCCCATTTGTAAAAGAATAGTGATAACTTAGGTATCAGTCTCAGCTAGCCTCACTGTTAGAAATGGGATCTTTAGTTGGCAAGGGCTTGCACCTTTGTCCAAGTAGGGACCCTTCTTCCTAGTCAGGGTAAGGGTGTTACACTCGTGAAGTAACCCCTGCTCACCCTCGTGGTAGCTTGGCACGAGCAGTCAGGCTTAATTCAGAGGCAGTGTGTAAAGCATTTGCACATAACCAACAGTAATACAGTGTAAGCACTACAAACGGACACCACACCAGTTTAGAAAAATAACCAATATTTTATATACTCAAGACAAGACCAATTACGACAAAAATCCACAATACTATACTTTAAGAATGAATACTTGATAAGGTAACTTCTTCTTTGCAAGAATAGTTCAAAAACAAAAGTTCGTACGAGGCGGTAGCTCCGTCCGAGCCTACCGCGATGCTGAAAACCACAGAGTCTAACAGTTCCAGCCGACCGCGTCGATACGGGCCAGCAGAGTCGTGAACAGACTCGGTCACAGTACCTTTCTCGTTGTGGCTGGTACGGAGTGTACGAGCCGGTCGGCGTTCCTCGCGGTTGCGGTGCAAGACGGAGCGATGCAAGGTGCGGTGTCCCTCGATGCGGTGCAGGCAGCGGCTCGATGAGCGTCGTGCAGACGGAGTCGGTGAGTCCAAGGCGTGCGATGCAGGGTGAGACGATGCTCGATGCGGTGCTGACAGGTTGCGATGCAGGCGACCAAGCCGGAGTGCGGGAGCTGGCGTCGGACAGCGGTGCGAGTCGGAGCGGTGCGTCGCAGACGTGCGAGCGGTGCCCCAAATGCGGTGCGGTCACGACTCTTGAGCCAGTTGCAGCGACCGCGTCGGTCGGGTCCGGCTGGTTCAGTGAAGCGATGCGATGCGAACTGCGGTGCCCACAGGTCACGGTGCAAGCAGCGGCTCGGTGTTGGCGGCGTCGGACGTCGCCCACAGTGAGACCAGGGTTGCGATGCGAAGCGGGGCGATGCGGTCTGCGGTGCAAACAGGTCACCGGCCAGGGATGGATTCGGTTGACGGAGTCGGTTGCGGTTCCCTTCCTCTGTGGCAACTGAAACAGCGTTCCAGAAGCGGTACCCAGAGGTTTGTGAAGTCTTTGTAGTCCCTGAGACTTCTTAACAGGAGGCCAGCTCAGTTCCAGGCCCTTGGAGATACTCAGCACAAGTTTGTAGAAAGTTCAGTCTAGTCCTTTCACTGCCCAAGGCAGAAGCAGCAGCTGCAGGCCAACCCAACAAAGCAACAACACAGCAAAGGGGCAGTACTCCTCCTGGCAGCTCTTCCAGCTCTTCGTCTTGGCAGGTTCCTTCATTCCAGCGAGATCTAAATTCATGGGGTCAGGGCCCCAATATTTATATCCCAAATTCCTTTGTTCTCTGAAGGCAGAGAGGCCTTTGCCTAGTCCAAACCAGTTCTGGAGCACTTTGTTGACAAGTCTCCGTCCCTTCTTTCAGTGAGTAGGCCAGGGACATCAGACGCACCACAGGAGGTGGAGCCAGCATTGTGGAGGGAAGGCACTGTCCTATTCAGGGCCCAGGTGCGACCCCTCCCACCCATCTACATGTAGATCTTGCTATTCAGCCCTGTGCTGACTCACCCTGTCTCCTGGCATCCCCCAGCCCCTGTCACTCACACTCCAGACAAGGAATACACAACCTCGCAGAGGCAGGCTTGGATGGTTAGACAAGAAAATACCCACTTTCTAAAAGTGGTATTTTCAAACACAGAATGTTAAAACCACCTTCACTAAAAGATGCATTTTATCATTCTGAGTCCAGGCATACTAAACTCGAATTTCTACCATGTTCCCGGGGTCAGTTAGGATTATAAGCTGTAATAATCAAAACTGCCCGTTCTGGCCTATGGGGAACAGGTAGCCTTGCAATAGTGAAAAACGAACTAGGCTGTAATTCACTATCAGGACATGCCACACACACCAGGGCATGTCCTACCTTTCAGCATACAACGCACCCAGCCCACAGGGGTACCTTGGGCCTACCTTAGGGGTGACTAACATGTAGAAAAGGGAAGGTTTAGGGACTTGCAAGTGTGTGCACTTGCCAAGTCGACATGGCAGCCCCAGGCTGCGCACAGGCTCTGCGGTGGCAGGCCCGAGTTACACTTTACGGGCTGTTTGCGTGGGTGGCACAATCCAGTGCTGCAGCCCACCAACAGCATTTGGTCTATAGGCCCTGGCACTCGCAGTGCACTTTACAAGGGACTGACACATAAACCAAATAGGCCAATTATGGAAACGCCAATCCATAACACATTTTATACAGGAGCACTTGCACTTTCCCACTGGACAGCAGTGAGGAAAGTGCGCAGAATCATTACACCAGCAAAAACAGAGTCAAAACCGGGAGGTCAGAAAGCAAAAGTCAGGGGAAACACGCCAAAAGATGCCAAGTCTAACACTCACGCTCCCCCACTCCCATCTATTCCCATCCCTCCCTCCCCTCCCTTCCCCTCCCCGACAACCTTCCATTTTCTTACTTGTAACATTTCACAGGTGTCAATATATGAGCGCTAAGTTGCAACATAATGGATGCATTGCATACATTTGCTTAACTCCTTTTATTCAAGACCGAAGCTCAGGGTTTATTGGATGCCTAAACCAATGTGTCCTGGATACTAGTATGTTGTTATCCACTATCTATAGATCGAACTTGAATGATGTTACTATATATTAACAGGCGTTATTTGTATTTTCTATTACAGGGAGACAACGTCAGTGGTGTACAAGGGATTCACTCACCCACGATAAACGTATGCGCACCCAGAGTTGATGGACGACCTTTGTATCCTTCCTACTCTTTGATATCGTAATTTCTAGTTGCATTATTAGAATCAATAATCCCATAGCAGTTCAATTAATTGGCTGAAGCTACGGTACTATACCGGCACCACTTTACGGGGACCATGAGGCAACACTGACCAGACACTAGGGCGCACAAACAGGTACAATACCCTCACGTTAACACACACCCTTGAAACCGGGATGCACACAAGCACCTCACCTCTGACACTCCACACGGTAAACAATGGAATCCAGGACACTGAAGTACATCTAAACATGCACCAACACCCCAATGAACAAATAGCAAACAAGATGTGAACTCAACATCTTTTCTATTGCAATAAATGGGATCCAATATGTTGTATTTTCAACTCACAACAACTGTAAATATATATTTTTTCTATGTCTAGTGTTATGTCACGTGGTATGTGTGACCACAAGTAAATCTTTTAAAATGGTGTATGACCCAGGATGGGGTCAGGTGATCAAGACCACGGACGTGGTCGAAACACGTATTTTTGTCACAAAGAAATACATCTGCTAACCTGATCGAGTGGGATCTGCTTTTGTTCGTATCCCGTTGCGTGTGGAATATATATATATATATATATATGTGATCAAGGTCACGTCAGTGACCGAAACGCGCCTTGACGAGCTGGAGCGGTTGATACTGGAATAAACAGAGTTTGTTGCACGTAATTGGAGTCCGTACCCTTTTTCAGTACGATTGTGGATTGTTTGGGGACACGCTTATATATATATATATAATTTCCAACTTGCCCTGAGATTGAGGACGCACTCCACTGTAGGTGATTTATCCAAATCCATTAATATGAAACCGGCATTAACACACCAACTTTGATTTTGCCTGATGCGTTTCGGAGCATCTCGCTCCTTATTCATAGGCAGTGCTGAAAAGTCATAGAGGTACTAGCTCCCTTTGTTTTAAGCTGCATGTTGATGATGACTTGCCCTCCAATGGGCCTCCCATTTTTTTCGTTCAAAACGTTAATGTTGTCACTAACATATTCACCTAACTATAACATTACTTTAAACTTTGGTTTCTTCAGTGAATTTCTAAGTTTTTTTAATGTGGCCTGTGGCCAGCCTCTACAGCAAAGCGCTGCAGGCAGCCAACCCCATGATGCACACAGCCTTCTACCATGCATATCAGGGGGTTGGCCACAGGGGCAATTAACCGCCCCACAGGTAGCCAACCTCACGCTGCACACAGCCTTTCGACCCCATCCTTTCGGGGCCAAATATAATAAAAAAGGGGAGAGAACCATTTGACCCACCTCCCGAGCCTTATTAGGCCCCGGCAACCCCATCCACGGGGCCAAAGCAATAAAAAAGGAGAGGGGGCCATACGGCCCCCCTTCTCTGAGCCTTCATAGGCCCATCGTACCCCATCCCCCTGGGCTCTTTTTTTGTTTAAAAGGGAAGGGGGCAGTGCTGCCCCCTCCCCGAGCCTTCATGGCCACAAGGACCCCATACCCCAGGGCGAGAAGTGGGTTCGCTGATTGGGGCTCCTGCCAGATTCCAGATTGGAGCAAACACGTTTCCTTGCCCACGCTAGTTCAGACAGGGAAACTACTCTGTCCTAAGGCAGGGCTCCCCTAGACAGAGTACTCGAGCCGGCCCCTGGAGATGGGATCCCTGGGGTCTGTAAAGGCTCAATGAGGGGGGCCGCATGGCCCCTCCTCTTTGTACTTAACAATCGGCTTGCGGGATGGGGTCCCCGGGACTTAAATGGTTTGGAAGGGGGCCGCACGGGCCCCGTCCCTTTTTTAAAAGAAATCAACCCTTTTTTTATAATTTCAGGATTTTGGCTCTCGGGGATAGGGTCCTCTGGGGCCTTTTAAGGATTGGGGAGGAGGGGCGGATGCCCCTCCCCTTAATGTATATGCCTGGCCCCGAGGGATGGGGTCGCTGGGGTCCAAAATAGGCTTGGAGAGGGGGCCTCTACTCACACCCTCCTCCCAATATGTTTAAAAAAAAAATGGTAGCCACCATTTTTTTGTTTTTGCTACAATGCTGTGGCATTCCTGCGGGATGATGGGAAAAAATGCAGAATGTTTTTTGGCCCCCCCTGCAGGGCCTGGGGGGCCAGTGTATCCCTACCCAACACCCTTATATTCTTTTTTTAAACTTTAAGGCAGGGAACTAAGTCCCTAAGTCCTATAATGTCTGCAGGCAACATTTTTCTTCTGTTGCTGGTAGCCAATCAGATTGCCTGCTCGTGCTGGTGTCTGACTGCACCGGGAGCGAGATAGCCCAAGGGGAAAAAAGCTCCCCCGGACCAATCAGAACGCTGTATTTTTGTGTTGGCGCTCTCACAAGATTCTCACAGGAGTCCCTCGGATCCAACCATCCAGATATACAAATATTTTTAAGCTTTAATTACTCAAAAACTACTGAACGGATTTACACCAAATCACAAAAAGCACAACCTACGAACCAAGATCTAGGTTCCTGCCAAATTTGGTGTAATTCCATTCAGCAGTTTTTGCGAAAATGCTGCTGACTAAAGTCTATTGAAAATGCATGGGGATTTTCCATTTTGGGACCCCTATTTTTTCTCGACCCCCACTTGATAGATCACCCCGAAACTTTCAATGCATAAACTAGGCAAAAAAGAGCACCTTTTGGGAAAGTTTTGTGAGGATTCGTCAAACTCTGCCAAAGTTATAAGCAAAACAAAAAGGCGTTTTCTATGGAAACGCTGACCTAACAATAACTACTGGGTAATGAGTATATATACTGCTCCCGCCATCCCATAGCAAACAGTGTGCTCCACTTTCAACAAGCAAGAGAATTTTGCTCTTGCTTGTTCTAAGCGGAGCACACTTTGCTTTTTACACCCTGGGAGCTGCATGTTAGCAGCTCCTTGGGTGCAAAAAGCAATCCCTGCTCCCGCTGGAGGCGGAAGCCAGCCGGGACCGCAGGGGCCTAGAGGCTCCCCCGCGATCCCCAATGAGATGGCCATTCCCCGGGGGATGGGGTCCCCAGGGTCGAAAATGGCCTCAGGAGGGGGGCCGGGCAGCCCCCTTCCTTTTAAAAGAAAATATATATAAATGGGGTAGGCCCTGGGGGATGGGGTCCCCAGGGCCGAAAATGGGCCTGACAAGGGGGGCCACGCAACTCCCCTTCATAAAATATAGCAAAAAAATAAATAAAAAGCCAGCAAATCGACGAGGCCCCACCCCCTTTCTACACTACTCTGCATATGCGCCTCCTGGCGCGTTGCTGGTTGGGGATGAAGTCCTCTTGGCTGCTGAGGGTCCTTAGGTGCCAAGAAGACCTCCTGTTACCTCCAGTTAGCCCCACACCGTGGGATTGCTGAGAGGTGGTCGGAGGCCACATCCCCTTTCTCCAACATTCTGCAAATGCGCCTCTCGGCACACTGCTGGTGGGGGGATGACGTCCCCTTGCCTCTTGAGGGCCTCAGGACTAAAGTGGACTTCTTCTCCCAACTAGTAGTGTGCCAGGAGGCATGGTTGCAGAGTGAAGGAGAAAGGGAGCATGGCCACCGAAAACCTCTCAGCAAACCCACTGTGTGGGACTTGCTGAAGTTAACAGGAGGAGTAGTTGGCCCCCAAGGACCCTCAATAACCAAGAGGATTTCATCCTCCTGCTAGTAGTGCGCCAGAAGGCGCATTTGCAGAGGGGTGGAGAAAGGGGGCATGGCCTGCTATCAGGTCTCAGCAATCCTGCTGTATGGGACCTACTGGAGGTAATAGAAGGGGTAGTTGACCCCCAAGGACATCCTTGCGAGACAACTACCCCTCCTGTTATCTCCATTAAGTCCCACACAGTGGAATTGCTAAGAGGTCTTCGGAGGCCACGCCCCCTTTCTCCAGCACTCTGCAAATGCGGCTCGTGGTGCACTACTGGTTGTTGGATGAAGTCCACTTTACTTATGAGGGACTTTGGGGGCCAAGCAGCCCTCCTGGTACCTCCTGTAATTCCTACACAGCTGGATTCCTGAGAGCTGATCGGAGGCCCAGCCCCCTTTCTCCACCACTCTGCAAACGCGACTACTAGTTACACAAGCATTTGCAATGCAATAGGTCTTGCATATGAGAGAGTTAGAGCTATGGGGTTGTAAATGTAATTGTTTTTTCTTTGTGTTGTGGAGTGGAGTGGATGTATGTGGTGTGCAATGGAATTATGTAGTATATTGTGCAGTTGAATTATGTGGATAGAAATTTTGTGGTATTTAGTGTATAGGAATTATGTGCAGTGGGATTGTTTGTTATGGAGAGTAATTATGTGGTATGGTACTTTGTGATGTGGCGTGTTATGTATTGGAGTTTTATTATGTGCTGTGCTGTTGTAATTTTGTGGTGCAATATTGAATTGTGTGGTGTGAATTGTATGTCTGTGGTGTTTTATGTAATTGTGTTGTTGATTTGTGTTATGTGGTTTCTTGTTGAATTATGTGGTGTGTAATGAAAATGTGTTTGTGTGATGTGGAACTGTGCAATTGTGTATGTAAAAATAATGTTTGTAAAGTTTAAAAATTCACTAACCCCCCCTCTCACACACCAATTGTAGCTATAAATTTTAAATGTTGTTTTTTGTGCCCTGTTTATTTAAAACTTTTACATTTTTTCCAAATAACAAAATATATTAAATGTAGACAAACTAACAGAAAAGGCCTACAAAGTGACCCCCAACAGGATGTAATGCATGATCTGTAATTGATACAGACCACCTAAGGCAAAAGCATATGCTTTAGAAAATAAAGTAAAACAAGAGTTAGAGGTATTGGTGTTGTAAATGGGTTTTACCTATATGTTATGGAGTGGAGTGAATGTACGTGGTGTGTAGTGGAATAATGTGTGTTGGTTTGGAATGGTTAGGTGTGTCATTGTGTGGCGTGGCTTTGTGTGGTGTGGAGTGGGTTTGTCTAGTGGAATTATGTGGTATGGTGTTCTGTGGATAGCAATTATGTAGTATTGGTTGTATTGTAATTATGTGGAGTGGGATTGTGTATCATGCAGTGTAAATATGTGGAATGGTATTTTGTGTTGTGCAGTGTTATGCAGGGGAGCTTAATTATGTGGTATGCTGTTGAATTTTGTGGTATGATGTTGAATTATGTGGTGTGGATAGAATGTGGTGTACTATGTAATTGTGTTGTTGAGTACAATTATGTGGGTTGTTGTTGAATTATGTCTGCACAAAAAACACAAGGTTTGTTTGGGGAGGTTATCACTGCTGCTCGAAAACTGCCTTTGAGTTAGTAATGGAACCTGTAGATAAGGAATCTGGTAGGAGTTATGTAGGTGCACTCCTATGACACCTAGCTGCAAAGAGTGCAAAAGTGACCTGTCGGGCGCAGTAAACCACACTGGTGATTGATTGTGAAAGATCTGCTAATGTGCCCCACACTGAAGCCTGTTCTTTTTGTTGTGCGCAGCGTGCCGTGCCTAAAATGTATACTTGACCCAATTGCAGAATGTATCCACACACGCACAGAGTGACTAAACCATGTGTAAATTGCGGATTTTCTGAGTGTTATGGAAGGGGCACTCGTATGAAGTGCTTATGTGCTCCACACCAAAGCCTGTTCCTTCTGTTGTGTGTAGTGTGCTGTGGATTGGGTAAGGGTGTCACTTGCAACCAGCAATAGAAGCAGTGGTACAAACATGTCAATGATTTATACATAGAATGGTGATGAAGCACAGGTTGACAAGGCTAATAGCTCTTGAATTGGTGCTTAGCCTTTTGGCTTAGTCAATGCTCGTTGTATTTTATCATGGTTTTTGTAATATTTATTGATGGGGCAATTACTAGAACTTCAAAATATTTCTTTGGCCTGAAAATCCACACATTGCCATAGCAGTCCCTTGAACTGGAGGGAAGTCCTTTGTAAGTAGACGTGCTCTTTGTGAACGAACAGATTGCCCTATGCTGCATGCTGTAGTAGGCAGAAGAACATTTTTAATGATAAAATAACAGACCAGTGACTGATGAGGGCTGGCTGGAAACCTCTACAAGTGAGTAGATTATGTGTATTATTTTAGTAAAAAACAAAAGTCTTGGCTAACGCTAGACCTAAAAACGTTCATTGCATCTTTGAAGCCGAGGGAAAGGTCTATTTTTTAACATTGGTGCCTTTTGGGACATTTGATGAGTGGTACAAACATGATATATGTTTTAAACCCACAGTGTTAAATGTGCTGTTCCTGAGCAAAAGGCCTCTTGCTGTTTTTTTAGCATGCCGAGCTCGTAAACAGCTTGTGAAAGCATACGCAGGTGTAAATATTGCATGTGTGTTGTAATACATTAAAATACTGTGAGATGTGATCGGATGAGAAACCATGTCTCATGCTGTGCCAGCTGACAGAACAAGTGATTTGTGTGTTCCAGATTTGATGAGGTATCATTTAAGCGCTATCCAGAGGCATATGTCACAACACACATTTGCTCTTACTTTCCGCATTTCTTAAATAAACGTTCCAAACTACTCCTTGAATATAGAAATTGAATACAAAAAAGCTACTTCAGCATTCAGTCCCCGAAGCACAGATCTCTTAGCAAGGCAGACCTCATGGAAGCACTTGAACACACAGCTTCATACCCGGCTGCCCTGTATAATGAGCAGAAAGCGACCCATGCAGTTTCTTCTACACACATTTAGAGTGCATGTCGTGAGAAACAGAGGAAGTCTAGTACCTATAGGATTCTTTTAATGCGTTATGTTGTCCCTCAAAAGGCACTGAAACACTCATTGAGGTCTCTAGAAAGATGCTAACACTCAGAAGAGTGGCATGACGGGAGTCGGCCTTTCATTTTCACTTAGGCCTGGCATTGAGAGCTCTGCCTCTCTAATGAAACTGGTAGAGAAAAGTGAGGTTTAAAACATGTTGCCAGATGTCTTAACCTCTATCCTAGTCCGTATAAGTCTCGGCAAAGGTACACTGCAAGAAGGCTATAGACAGAGAGGCGTGTACTTTAAACTGAAAGCGTACTCTATCAAGTTAGAATGTCTGACTGCTACCATGTCAAGTATGTCTCTACTTATATGTATAGTCTAACACGTGTACTGCAGCTGATGACCCTATCTAAAACTCTATACAGTCTATTATTCCCCTGGAGTAATATAGACAGAAGTACTTCAACTTTCAGTCCTAGAAGCACAGATCTCTTAGCTAGGCAGGCATCACGGTAGTACTTGACAGAGAGCTTCATACCCGGCTTCCCTGTATAATGAGCAGAAAGTGACCCATGCAGCTTCTTCTACACACGTTTAGAGAGCATGCGGTGTGAAACAGAGGTAGTCTAGTACCTATAGGCTTTTTTACATGTATCATCTAGCCCCTAAAAATGCACTGACACACTCATTGAAGTCTCTAGAAAGATGCTGACAGTCAGAAGAGTGGCATGACAGGAGTCAGCCTTTCATTTTGGTTTAAGTCTGGCATTGAGAGCTCTGCCTCTCTAATTAAAATGGTAGAGAAAAGTGAGGTTTAAAACATGTTGCCAGATGTATTAACTTCTATCCGAGTCCATATAAGTGTCTGCAAAGGTACACTGCAAGAAGGCTGTAGATAGTGAGGAGTGTGCTTTAAACTGAAAGCGTACACTGTCAAGTTTGAATATCTGACTGCTACCATGCCTCAGCTATGTCTGCACTTCTATGTGTAGTCTGACACGTGTGTTGCAGGTGATGACCCTAACTTAAAAGCTATACAGTCTATCATACCCCTGCACAAATATTGTCAGAGTTACTTCAGCTTTCAGTCCCACAACCACAGATCTCTTAGCTAGGCAGGAGCCACGGAAGCACTTGAACACACAGCTTTATGCGTGGCTGCCCTGTATAATGAACGGCAAGTGATGCATGCAGCTTCTTCTACGCACATTGGGAGAGCATACAGTGTGAAACAGATGTAGTCTACTACCTATAGGCTTCTTTACATGTGTAATGTTGTCCCCTAAAAGGCACTGACACACTCATTGATGTCTTTGGAAAGATGCTGAGACTCACAAGAGTGGCATGACAGGAGTCGGCCTTTCATTTTGGGTTATGCCTGGCATTGCGAACTCTGCCTCTCTAATGAAACTGGTAGAGAAAAGCAAGCTTTAAAACATGTTCAAGATGTATTAACTGTTATCCTAGTCCACATACCTCTCTGCAAAGGTACACTGCAAGTAGTCTGTAAATAGTGATGTATTTGGTTCAAACTGAAAGCATACTCTGTCAAGTTTGAATGTCTGACTGCTACCATGCCTCAGATATGTCTACACTTGTGTGTGTAATCTGACATCTGTGGTGCAGCTGATGACCCTAACTTAAAAACTATAAAGTCTATTAGACTCCTGCACAAATCTTGTCAGAGCTACTTCAGCATTCAGTCACAGAAGCACAAATGACTTAGCTTGGCAGGCATCACAGAACCACTTGAACACACAGCTTCATACCCTGCTGCCTTGTATAATGATCAGAAAGTGATCCATACAGCTTCTACTACACGCATTTAGAGAGCATGCGGTGTGAAACAGAGGTCATCTAGTACTTATAGACTTCTTTACATGTGTCATCTTGCCCCTAAAAAGGCACTGACACACTCATTGAGGAAAGATGCTGACACTCACAAGGGAGGCACGACAGGAGTCGGCCTTTCATTTTCGGTTAGGCCTGGCACTGTGAGCTCTACCTCTTTAATGAAACTGGTAAAGCAAAGAGAGGTTTAAAAGATGTTGCCACATATATTAACCTGTATCTTAGTTCATATAAGTCTCTTCAAAGGTAGACTGCAAGTAGACTATAGGTAGTGAGGTGTGTGCTTTAAACTGAAAGCATACTGTCTCAATTTTGAATGTCTGACTGCTACCATGTGTTAGGTATTTCTGCACTTCTACGTTTAGTCTGACACGTGTGGCGCAGCTCATGACCCTAACTTAAAAACTATACAGTCTATCATATCCCTGTACAAATTTTGTCACAGCTACGTCAGCATTCAGTTCCAAAAGCAGTGATCTGTTAGTTAGACAGGCGTCACAGGAGCACTTGAACACACAGCTTCATACCTGGCTGCCCTGTATAATGAGGAGAAAGTGATCCTTGCAGCTTCTACTACACACATTTGGAGAGTATGCAGTGTGAAACAGAGGTATTCTAGTCTTAAAGGCTATTTTATATTTATCGTGTCACCCCTAAAAGGCACTGACACACTCATTGCGGTCTTTAGGAAGACCTGGCATTGCAATCTCTGCCTCTCTAAGGAAACTGGTAATGAAAAGTGAGCTTTAAAAGATGTTGCCACATTTATTAACCTGAATCCTAGTCCATATAAGTCTCTGCAAAGGCACACTGCAAGTAGGTCGTTCATAGTGAGGTATGTGCTTTAAACTGAAAGCGTACAGTATCAAGTTTGAATGTCTGACTCCTATCATGTCTTATGTATGTCTGCACTTCTACATGCAGTCTGACACGTGTGGTGTAGCTGATAACGCTAACTTAACCATTAGACAGCAATCCTTCAAATATCTAGGGATTTGGATTGCCCTCCTCCCTGAACTTGCCTAGGCGCATAATGTGACTCCCCTAATCACCAAAACTAAACTAGACTTGCAGAAATGACAAAAACTGCAGCTCAATCCACTAGGGAGGATAGCACTCTTTAAAATGATGATCCTCTCCCGATTCCTCTACATTATTCAGAATACCACGCTCCACTTTCCACGTACATGGTTCAGAGGTATAGACAGCCTTATCACAAAGTTCCTCTGGGGCGGCACACGGCTGCGACTGGTGCTCTCGTGCTGCCAGATCCCTCCCTATGACGGCGGAATGGGACTCACCAACCTACACCTCTATTATCTTGCAACCCGCCTTCTGGTCCTACACGATTGGTTCAATGGGGGGTGGTCTGACCCTGCATACAGAACCGAACTTAAAGATTTGGGTTTCTCACAAATTCAAGCCATGATGTATGGATCGCCCATTCCCTGAGATCTCCCCACGGTGACCCGCGCAATCCTCTTAGCATGGAACACCTCCCTGCGACATACTCAATGGAAAGGCAAACTGACACAGCAAACGCCCTTATGGCACGACACATGGTTGCGGGAGGTGGGCGGCCTAGAGGGCTTTAAAAACTGGGACCTCATCGGTATCACCCTGCTTGGAGACATGTGGATCAGCGATCACATCCGCTCTTTTGCAGATCTGCAACTCCGACACTCACTTCATCCATCCCAATTTTACAGGTACCTGCAACTCCGTCATGCCCTAGACACACACATGCAAATGGGCACATCCCTGCCAGAGCACAGCCCCCTTGAAGCTCAGATCACAATGGGCAACCTGGGGAGAGGAGGTGTCTCACGAATATACCGCTCTCTAACAAATAATGGTCCGACATCCCTCGACCCACTGCAAGCCAGATGGGAGGTTTGGCTGGGCCCTCTGGAGGAGGAGGACTGGAGAGATGCTCTGATGGCCCCCAGAAGCATTACGACCTCAGCTAGGATTCGCCTGGTTCAGCTGTACTATCTCCACGCCTCCTACCTCGCCCCCGCCCGCCTATACTAGGCAGGCCTCACTTCAAGCCCCTCCTGTACAAGATGTGGGACCGAACACGCAGACTTCTTCCACATGGTATTGCCCTGCCCACCCATAACTTTATACTGGAATATCCCGGAAACTGAGCTCACAGAGGTTCTGGGATGGGTAGTCCCACATAAACCACTGAATATATTACTGGGCGTCACAGATGGGTTAGACGGGTCGAGAGCAGACAAGAAGTTCCTTGGCACCGCCCTGGTAGTGGCCAAACGCGATATAGCGATGGCTTGGAAAAATCCCACCGAAGGTCTCTAAATGGCGCAGGGGGGTGGACTGGTGTGCTGCGCAGGAACTCCCTCTATACGAAGCCTGGGGCTGTCCGGCCAAGCATCGCAAGGTATGGGGTAAATGGCTAGGTATGTCGAGTTGATTATCACCCTTACTTCCCCAAGATCATTCCCGGGGCTGTTTTAGTGCAATTACAAATGTATAATGTCACAAATGTGTTTGCTTACAGGCTGCCACATGTTGCGGTGCTGAGACTCATGATGTACCGTTCGTACCATGTTTTCACTTTGTTTTTTCTCGTAAAACCAATAAAATTGATTATAAAAAAAACCCTAACTTAAAAACTATACAGTCTATCATACCCCTGCACATATTTTGTCAGAGTTACTTCAGCCTTCAGTCCCACAACCACAGATCTCTTAGCTAGGCAGGAGTCACGGAAGCACTTGAACACACAGCTTTATACGTGGTTGCTCTGTATAATGAACAGCAAATGATGCATGCAGCTTCTGCTACGCACATTTGGAGAGCATGCAGTGTGAAAAAGATGTAGTCTACTAGCTATAGGCTTCTTTACATGTGTCCTCTTGTCCCCTAAAAGGCACTGGCTCACTCATTGAGGCATTGCGATCTCTACCTCTCTAAGGAAACTGGTAGATAAAAGTGATGTTTAAAACATGTTCAAGATGTATTAACCTTAATCCTAGTCCATATAAGTCTCTGCAGCTGTGTGGGTCTTACTGGAGGTAACAGGTGGGCTAGTTGGCCACCAAGAACCCTCAATTGCCAAGGGGACTTCATCCCCCTACTAGTAGTGCTCCAGGAGGCCCCTTTGCAGAGTAGTGGAGAAGAGGGGCATGGATTATTTCTTTATTTATTTTATTTATAGGGTTAGCCATCTTCTTACGTCTCCCAGGTGTGAAACAAATTTTATTCATTCAGTTTTGTGACAGTGAATTTGAACATAATTTGATTATTTGTTAAATTTCGAATTCAACAGCATTTGGGAATTATTTGGGGTCTGTGCGGTCCTTTGTATAATTCTCTCTTAGTATCTTTTTCACTGCCTCTGATTGGTTCCCAGCCTACCATAAGGTGCTTACCATCTACCCTTTCATTAACGCAGTGCCACTCAAACTCAGTCAAGAACTTTCTAATCTTCTCAACGAACATTGGATCCCTGGATAACATCATATTGGCCTTTGGCTTCTTCTTACACCTCTGTGCTGACAACCCCTTATACTGAATTATTCAAAAATAAAACATGTCTATTTTCCAGCCTCATTGCTGCCCATCTCCCGTTGATTCCACCAGCACCCCCCCACCCCCCCTCCCACTGATCCAGCATTCCTGGGCCCAACACATTTGTGTTTACTCTTACCTTTCACTATTATTTTTCTTTCAATTCATCTACTTACTCCTGGCCCTCCGATGGGTCTTGCTTGTCGCCCTGAGGGGAGAGAGAGTAAGTCTTGTCTATGTCCAATCTTACTCAAATATATTTACTGGTGCAACCCATTTGGCTACACAATGAGGACCAGGAATTGGTAGCCAAGTTCAAGAATGTTTATTACACATTAGTAATCAAGTTCAAATAGATCACTTTTAAGACCATGCTATAGAGATACAGAATGACAACAGGGAGGACACGCCTCCTAAAGAAATTTAGGCTGACCAGGACTAAACAGACAAGCAACACTGTAGCTGCAATGCAGAACAATAACATTAAGATCTGATGCTCAGAAAACAATCTCAATTGGTCTTTTCTATACATTAGAAATCTAAGTCTTCCAAGCACAGTCCAAGGCATCAGAATGGATCCAGTATCTAAAGAGTTTCAGAAATCAAAGAGTTTCATGTAATAGGAACAGGAAATAGAAATAGGGACAAGGCACAGGAGTATAGGTAAGACAAGCATTAGCTTCTCAGAAGCTAAGTCAAGAGTCTTCAGTAGGTCAGGAAAGTGTTGGCCTAAGACACACTCAGGGCAGAAGTCAAAGGGGCATAGATGTAAGACTCTCAAAGTCCATTCAAGGGGCACTTGCGAATGGAGTCCTAGGAAGGTTCTGCATAGAGTCTACAGAAAGGGGTTCAGAAAAGAAGTGCAACACAGTCCTCAAGGAAAGTCCGAAGCCATCTCTCTAAAGTCAGTCAAGATGAACGGTATGTTATAATCCAAAGGTTCATAGGTGACATCCCCTTAGTCACATTATCATCAAAAGTCCATTGTCTTTGTTTCATTCTACATGTTGCAGACTGCAACATACATGCAAAGTCCCAAACTAGACATGGGAATGACATCTCTTTCTCACACTCAGATCTGTGAAGAATAGTCCTTTCATTCATTTGCAAGTTTCCCATGTACTCGTCAGCAGGGACTGTTTCTCAAGCTATGTACCTAACTCTTGTACAGATATGTATCTATTCTAAACTAACAATGCACGTGAATACCTGTAAGAAAGCCACGTCAGCAAACAATGAAGTCAACTTTCTGCAGCATGGTAAAATACAGGCCTAATGTCAAGTTAACCATTAAACTGTATGGTACACATTTAATATACATGTGCAAAAATTAACATAAACTAACATAGATTCATTAATACATTTTAGTTCATACTGCATAAATCATATTGCAAATCAAATTAGTCAAAGGCACGTATGACTGAGAACTACGTTTGAATGTGCATACATATAGCATTAGTGCATACATTACATTTTTGTTATTGTTCCATTTGCAGTAGGTTACTTTCTACCCCTATAAGGATGATTATTAATAACTTTTTAAATGATTACATGTTATACAGACAATGTAGCACACGCTTAAGAAAGTCTGGTTTCTTCATCTATGACAGTACATTAGTTTATCAGACGAGGATAGTTCTATATTCAAACAAACTTATTAAAACGTCTTAATCAGCATGGTTAAACATATTCTTGTGAGTAAACTCTCTAATTCTACAATAAATGCACTCTTTTAATAATGTTGAGTGTCACTTTATTCATGAATCATTGAATTAAGAAGGAAATGTTTGCAAGGGGCACGTTCATGTCACTTCTCTCTAGACACTTTCTATCATATTGCGTCATATTTCGTGATGTGTAAAGAGTGGACAGCTTTGCGCTGCTCCACCGCCATCGTTACTGTAGCTAGACATCAATTGCAGCACATCTGAAGAACCTCCCCTACCTTCCATTCCATACTGCTACGCCCCTCATTAATATACCTGTTAATGACAAAATTTGACTACTGCAACAGTCTAATTGCCAGCCTCCGAAGGTATCTCTACTCCAACCCCCTTGCTCTTCACTCTCATTCAATATCATCCCATCTCCATACATGGACAACAGGCTGGTTGGCTTGCTTTAAAGTCAATTTTAGGACTGCCCCTGTGTCATGGCTGAAACTCTCTCCTGCCACTCATCTCTCTGACTTATGTACTCTGCTCACCTTTACCTCATGCCTGTTCTCATGCCCCCTGTGCTCAGTCTCGCTTAGCCTCTTGCCACCTCCTCATTCTCTTTCACCGGACTTCTCCTCCATTTGATCTAAGGGCTATACCCTCCATACCTCCCTGCAACATTACAGTCAAGCCTCATCTCATCAATTGTGAGTCTCGCCTACACTAACATACCTACTTCCATTCTGTCCCTGTACACCACTTCTATCCCCCACTGAATAGCCCTCCAATCAGGCATTTGCCGGCTCTATTCCACCCCTGTAAGCTCGATGAATAATATGTAAAACAAGCATTAGATTAATGCCCTTATTGTCTTGTACTTTGTCCTTGTGTTTCGATCTGACTCATACTTATTATTTAGTTATTATTTACTATGTACAAGCTTTGTGTTACAGTGCTGTTTTCCTCGGGCCACACTAAAATAAATATATGCTGTAGTATTTCAAACACATAGTACAAATACCACATTGCTATTCGCAAGGTTGAAATTTGAAGACAGTCACGGTAAGTGCTGGGGAGGTGCCTGGGTGTCAAAAAGCAGGGGATGTCCCCTTTGCCATATTAAGACTGTATTAATTTCAGTGGTACTGTGATTATGGAGCATCTGCCACTTGTTGGCGGATGTCCCACTCCACCACACTTAAAACAAGTAGTCATATATGCAATGCATGGGCGCATGCACAGACACTCAACATCAAACATGGTGCTCCTCATTCAACACAAAAGTGGTATAATGAAAAGGACCTCCAAAAGCAACATCCTCTCCGCAGTGCTGATGTGCATAAACCCCAGGATGCCTGCAAATCACATCTCACACTTGTAAAAGCACGTACGGCCTAAATAATGACCTAAGGGACAAAACGTACAGAGACTTAAATAATGTTTGTCTAAAGAAAGGATCAGGAAGGGCAAACACAAATCAAGGGGCAGGGTGAGAAATATTCAGAGGAAATACCCAGGGGACAGTACATCCATCACCACCCTAGTGTTGCAGCAGCACCTATAGAACCAGTCTAATGCATTGTATCAAGCTACTCCCCAGTTCCAGTGGTCAACTACCTTTTGATTATCATTTTCCTGACAACCCAGATAACTACCCCGATAACTCCCCAGCCAACAATGCCAGCTACACACCCAACTATGGCAGCTTCAAGCACCATGCTGAGAACAATGCGTCATACCAATTGAAGGGGCCAGCTTTTTTAACCTGCAGCTTACTGGAATTAACTTTTCCATCTCTACACCTCCATTCAGGAGGCCTCACCCTCCACCAGGGCTGTGACCTTGGTCATTTGCTGATCCGGAAGTTCACATCTGAACTCAATCCAATTATCAAATCCAGATTACAATCAACCAAGGCAATTAACACATACTCATGACACAAGATCTGAGCTCATCAGATGTACATGCAAATCAGACCGGAAAGAAAATTGAAACAATTGCACAACTACATCAGGACCTCCTTACAAACCCATGTACACCTGACTGTGCCATTGAGGACCATACACACTTCAAATCTAGTAAAGTAATGTAACACGGCACTCCTGTTGCACTCACTTTGAAGGGATACAAAAGCAGAAGTTTAAAAATTACAGCACCCCAACTAATCACTGCCATGGAGAGTCACTGAAAACACTAATATTATTTCAACTATAGCCATGAACTCCTGAACCACCACCAGCAAATGTGAACGCTAGCTGGTAGCCCAAACATCCCAGAACCAAAGTTCCCTATAGACTGTGTTTGAACACATGTGCAGGCTGCCCATACCCACTGCCCCGGGTCTCTGACACCACGCACAGCCTCAGAATTAGAAAGAAAATTGAAACAATTGCACAACTACATCAGAACCTCCTTACAAACCCATGTACACCTGACTGTGCCATTGAGGACCATACACACTTCAAATCTAGTAAAGTAATGTAACACGGCACTCCTGTTGCACTCACTTTGAAGGGATACAAAAGCAGAAGTTTAAAAATTACAGCACCCCAACTAATCACTGCCATGGAGAGTCACTGAAAACACTAATATTATTTCAACGATAACCATGAACTCTGAACCACCACCAGCAAATGTGAACGCTAGCTGGTAGCCCAAACATCCCAGAACCAAAGTTCCCTATAGACTGTGTTTGAACACATGTGCAGGCTGCCCATACCCACTGCCCCGGGTCTCTGACACCACGCACAGCCTCAGAATTAGAAAGAAAACTGAAACAATTGCACAACTACATCAGGACCTCCTTACAAACCCATGCACACCTGACTGTGCCATTGAGGACCATACACACTTCAAATCTAGTAAAGTAATGTAACACAGCACTCCTGTTGCATTCACTTTGAAGGGATACAAAAGCAGAAGTTTAAAAATTACAGCACCCCAACTAATCACTGCCATGGAGAGTCACTGAAAACACTAATATTATTTCAACTATAGCCATGAACTCTGAACCACCACCAGCAAATGTGAACGCTAGCTGGTAGCCCAAACATCCCAGAACCAAAGTTCCCTATAGACTGTGTTTGAACACATGTGCAGGCTGCCCATACCCACTGCCCTGGGTCTCTGACACCACGCACAGCCTCAGAATTAGAGCTTGAAGCATTATTCTGAAATATGAAGTACTTCCTTTTGGAGCAGCATGCCTATTGTAGTCTGTGACCTTCAGCTTCTGTGAATATCAGTGCTGGAAGTGGAACCAGTTTACTCCAGGAACCCTTAAATTGGAGGTCAAGATGTAGCAGCAGAAAGGGGGGGTAACAAGGGGCAGTCAACTTATACATGTATTTTTTTTTTTATCTCTGCCACAAAGAGGAAAAATGTGATAGTAAATCTGTTCTTGCTTATTTAATTGATCAAACAGAAGTACAATTTAAAATATCTTACAGGGTTAGGGTGCCTGCTGAAGTAATCTCTGTGCGCCCAACAACTTTCAGAAGATAATAACGGTAAGATAACTCTGGTGGTTAATACACTTGCAGGAGAAATCTGTGTTTTGTCTAGTTACAGATTTGATTCGTAAAGTGGCATGAAGGGTTAATGCGCCTGCTCTAAAGCATATTGTGTAACATGCAAATCAAAGGCTTGTATTTTATGTAGCTACCTCAGTGGTTTACTGCTTTTGTCACATAGATCATTTTTTTACTTGCAGTTCATAAGTTACAATTCTTCTAAAATAGCACAGTGAGCTATGAACGAGCATCAAGGAGATACATGCAAACTACAAGGCATCAGTTTCAAGCCTTTTTGTTTTTTTCTCTAACATTTGTAATTCTTATGTTCTTAAAAAGTGTTCATTTGGGTGGTAACTTAGGGTCTGATTTAGATCTTGGTGGACGGCTTATGCCATCCCAACGGTGACGGGTATCTGTCCGCTGCAATATAAATTCCAAAATATCCTATGGGATTTATATTTCAGCGGACAGGATATTTGTCACCGTTGTGACGAAGTAACCCTTCTGCCAAGATGTAAATCAGGCCCAAAGTCTTATTAGTACGGACAGCCCTAACCACTGCATAATGTTTTAAATCCTAATTTTGTCTTCCTCCCGACCAAGCCCTCTTAACATAATGCTTACCAGTATGGACAATATGAGACTCCTACACTTTGTAACCCTCACTGTTTCATGTAAATTTCTGGTACATTGATTTAACACACTTTTATGATGTATTGTCTTTGACATCCATATGGCTTTCATCAGGACCCAGCTGATCCCTTCAATATACGGTGTCTGAGATTGCCAGTATATCAAATTGTAGCACACTGATTAGGAGAGGGGTGTGAAGTGGATGTATGCATGGGTATGTATGAGTAGTAGTATGTCTGATAACTGTAATGTATGCCATTCTATATATTTCTTTTGTCACTATTTTATTAAGCCATATTGATATTGTCATTTATGAGATTACAAAAATTCTTCTATTTTTGTATCAATAAGATTGTTTCGTTGTTTGTCCTTGCATGTGCCCTCAACCAAATTTCATGATTAATTGCCTGAGATCTCTTTTGTAATTTATTGAGGGTCAGCAGCAGTCAGACCTGGATTGAGAGTCAGCAGCAGTCAGTTCAAAACGGGGTATGAGAAGGCGATTTAGTGGGGTAGTATGCAGCATGAATTGGGTGATATATAATAACAAAGGAGTGAAGGGAAGAAAGATTGCCAAAAGGAGAGCTGCACCGTGGAGAGTAATAGAGCGGAAATTACATTTATACTTTAAAAGATGAGCAAAAACTGGACAAGATACTTTTTGAGAGAAAAATAGAGAAAACGTGTGAAAACATCATGTTATAGAAAAATGATGAAAATAAAGAATTTTAGTTACTGCATGGTAAAAACATGCAGAAAAAGAGTAGTTTAAATGATATCATGCATATAAGTAACATAGGTTGTGATTTATTAAAGAAAAGAATCTTGTCTTATTAACGTGTGTTAGAAAACGTGTACATGGTGAAATCTCACGTATTGAGTTTACCTCTAATCAGTTTCAAATTGCATTTACATAATAACAATTGAGATTTATGAAATAGTTTGATTAATCCTGTCATTGATAGTGAATTTTATAAAAATAATTTATATGTGTATAATAATGTGTGCACTGAAATGACAAAAAGAAAATAGTTGTTACACCTTTCTACTAAAAGATGCATTAGTGAAGCTTTCAGAGACAGTACTCTGTACGGTTGCTAATCATAATTTCTTGAAACAAGTTTTTAAAGGTATATTTTAAGATGTATTTACATGTTGGTACTTTTAAAATGCAGTAGGACCCTATTATACTTGAATTAATTTTGACCTTACTAAATATTCTCAAGTGCATCAAAAATTATACTAGAACTTCAACTTCTTCATGATTTCATACAAATGTAAACTTATAATTCTATAGATTCTGTGTTATATTAGCCTAAATTAACACTTGCCAAACTGTACTCATGACATTTTCTGCTTCGCTATGCACGCTGAGTTTGAGAGAATCACGCAATGTAACAGTTGTCTGTATCAAGTTCTTTCCTCTTCTTGAGATTCACATGTATTGTATAAAGATTTTGTTTCATTTATGTTACTACTTTCAGTACAGCTGCCTGGGAAACTGCCCTTTCGAACTTTATGGCAGGCTCTAGCTAAAGGAGCATTGTTTAACGTTTCATATAACAGGATGACTTAAGAACTGCGTAATTGTTCCACCTATTTCCTCTACATTTTGTGTCTTCTTTATGTCACCCGATCTACATCCCGCATGAACTGACCAATGAACCGAGTGGTCTGATCAAATAAGGTGAAACCAGGAGGTGAGGTGTGATCCCCGGAAATGATAAGAATATAATATTGCCTGATGAGAAAGTTTTGGGAGAGTTGATGCATTCTTGGAGAGAGACTCTCGTAGCAGCTGATGGTGGTGGCGGGCAGCTGCTGTTCTGAAATCAGACTAATTACAAACTGACTGAAGAGATTTGCAGAACTTTTGATGCAGACTCAGCTGACTTCCTTTCCTAATTGGCGCTTAGCCTACCTGTGCACCGTGGTCCCTTCCTTCTGGGACCACTAGAACTGGCATTTCATGTCCTTTCCTGAACTTGTGAGCTTTGGGTATTGATCTGTTCTACTAAATGTCTTATTTCTATTTGATGCGCTTATTCTGCTAAAGATTTGATAAACTAAAATATATTAACAACATTTTTGGCCTATTGGTCTCTTCTTCAGGTTTAGCCAACCAACAAGTGTTTCGTCGTACAAGGGCGTACCCCACGACTTCCTCAGGATTGTACAATCAAAGGTGTGTGTCCTGGATGTCTCCTGTGCTTCCGGTTCTACTTCCGACCTGGATCAGATAAGATGATATTCTTGAACGGATCCAAGAACTTCGGACTATATAGCATCCACAATTGTATCCAAATCCAATATGCGGTCTTCTATCGAGAAGTTTTCCTCTAGTAATAGTAATTCTCCCTATACAGATGTGGTTTGTATCATATCGCACTCGAGCGAGTATGCTCCACCAACGGCATCCTGAAACACATGTTGGCTGGCTAAAAATGAAGAAGAGGCCAGTAGGCCGAAAATAAAAGAGAAACATCAAATTACTAATATTGTTCATGCATATACGATTATTGTACTTTCATATATTTGAGTAGCATGCGCTTGAGGCTGGAGTGATGGTTGTGAAATTATGACCAGCTCTGGGCCGAAGTAGGTTAAAAAGGGCTGTGTTAGACCTCTAGCATAAGCATTCCAGGGGAATTTAGCATCAATACATGCAAATTAACCTCATTTTGATACAGGGCCGGCTTTAGCGCTGGTGGTGCCCAGTGCAACAATCACTTTTGGCGTCCCCCACACCCCATGACCGCCTCTGCAGATTCTCTCACTACCACTAGGCAAAAGTGCCACTCATCCCTCCAAAGGTCAGCGCCTAGTGCGGCCGCACCGGTCGCACTGCCCTATAGCCATCCCTGTCTGGATATCTTGAAGTTCTGTCATTGATTCAGACTTTCTATATTTGTGCTCTTTGTTTAGGTTGCGTGTGACACCTCTAGTCAATCCTGGCTTTCTGGTTTGGCTGACGTAGTTTACTTTAGCCTCTGCCTCTTTCAGGAGGTCACTATCAACATCACGCTATTCAAAGTAAATGCTCATAAAGGTATAAACTTCTGTGCTCTGTGATTTCTCTATCTGTAGCGTGCAAGTGCTGCTGGAGTACAATATACACGTAATCCTTGAGGTGCTGATGTGACCATTTTAGTCTGTGATGTGGTTATATTATAGTGGTTGCTTCAAAAGTGACTGCTACATACAACATTGAACCAAAATGCACCAGTTTGTGTTGATTTTGAAAAATATTGCTTGAATAACAAGTTATTGTATGTCTTCTTTGGACAGTCTTTAATACAGTGCACAGAGACCCTCCTTGGCACAGCGAGTCAGAAAAAACACAATCCCCTCAAGCTGCCTTCAAGCAGCACCACATATATTGGAAGCCATCTGAGTGAGCCACACATTCTGAGGGTCACAAGAAGGAACACCAACACACACTGAGAACACCACCACTGCAGGCACTTTGATGAGCAACGACCAGCAGGTGACTGCACCCATGAAAGCCACAAAACTCATATAGGTGTCATCTGGCAAGTTGTCAAGCGTAACTAAAGGTGAAATGCAGCTCCTCATGCAGGCAATGTAATCCAGCCTTAGTCAATCAGGGCAAAGCAGAGAGTCTGTCATATAACAACATTGGAACACCTTCTGAAAGTCATAATGTGCAGAAACGCATCCACATTGTTGCACAACTCCTATTCCCCACCCAAATGACTGTTTGTGTGATGGAGCAGGAAGAAGTGGTTGCTTCCACCTTTATGACAGAGCTATTTGGAGAAATTGCATTAGCTGACATGGGCAAACAAGGTATGCACCTGCACTATGTGCAAGTATGTCATGGTGAATACCCTTGGGACGGAGGGAAAGGGCTAAAGGTTAAAAAAATGGGTTGAGGAGGTTGGCACTATATTCCAAGTTACCAGCTGCAGCATGGCAACACCACTGGCAGCATGGCATAACCCTAATGTAGCGCTGTAGTGTGTAGCTGAGCCTTGCTCTTCTCAGGGTCTTTGCATTGCATCACTTAAGTCTATCATGTCCAATGGGATGGGCGGAAGGATGACTCCAAGAGGGTGCCTGTGGGAATTCCAAGTGATGAGCTTTAAGGTATGGTACAAAACAGATTGCAATGCACAGGAGTGGAGGAAAGACTATGACAAAGCATTGTGATGTTCTCCTGATACAACAGCATAATGGAAGTCAAAAAGAAATGTGCGCCATGAGGCCTGATCTCATGATCTGTTTGCAGACATCCTGGAACTACACAAAAAACTGACCCGGCCCTGCCACATTCAGACACCACAAGACTTCTGGGAGAAAGCAATGTGTTGTTCATTCTTACACCGCCACCATCATAATGGCATTTTCTATGCAAGCCTCACAGAAGGCCACCAGTTAACATAGACTGCGAAGGTGTAATGCATATACCCCTCAATCCAGTTTCTTACTCTTATAGGTAGTAACATCAATGGATTTCCCATTGTTGCTGCTGTAACATGTATCTTTGACCAGGGTCCGTGTAGAAACCAGGTATTGTCCTTTTGCTTATCCCGATGAATTTATTTGTCCGTGCCCCCGATAGTGTGACTTATTTCTTAAAGACTTCATAATCTTTTTTGTAATAATCATTTACAAAATAAATTGTTTTGTTTATTTAAGAAATATTTTGGGATCACAAAAGGAGGTATCTGGACATTAAATACACATTAATGCATTCAATAAATGATTTTGTTGTCCAGTAATAATTCATGTGTTGTTATTGACTAAAAAGGCACATCTATCCCGCTAGAGGTATTCTCCTTCTTTCACCTCCACTAGAATGGCAGCACACACAAAATGGATGAAAAGTTCAGAAGTAATCCAAACTATAAGCAGGCTGAATATGAGGTGCGAGAAGAAACTATTTAATTAGAAAACAAACATGAGGCAAAGTCCAATAGAATTCCAGAATCAAAACTAAAAGTAACATCCACTTGGCTATTGGCCAAAGTAAGCATTTCAGAGGGCATATAGAAATTCATAATATGCTACCAGATAATGAATTCAGGCAGATAATTCAAGGAAAGCTACTAGGCCTGTTCTCAATTCACTGATGCCACATGGTTCAGGGGCAATTTATTTTTACTGGAATTTGAGTTCGGTTCAGATATGGTAAATCATCCCCTTTCACAAAAAACACTCGTAAGTTGTAGGTAACAAAGTTGACAACACCTGTACAAGCTATCCCGTTGATCTTTTACCTGTCAAGCGAAAAGGTCACGTTGGTAAAAATACATTTACTCATGTGTCTTCATCAATATGCCCTTCTTCCTACTTCCCTTTCGGTTCCTGGAGAAACAGAGAAGAAATATTGTTAGATGCCTCCCTGGGGCTCATCTGTGGAGCTGGGGGACCCTACAAATACTTAAGTTTCCTCATCACTTTCTTCATCCAATCCATTGTTTACCACAGTCATGCAGGCGGCTGTGGATCATGTTGCAACTGGGCAGGGCTGATGTCTCCTTCCCTACTGCTGGACCTAACCCTTTCTGCAGGGTCACCCCAGATTTTTGCCTTCCTATGCCTTTTAGTGAACCGTTTTGTTGACTTTTAGGAGTCTGTGCACTTTGCACCTGCTAATCAGTGGTAAAGTGCTTGTGGTCTCTCCATTAAACATGGTAAGATTGGCCTACACCTGATTGGTACAATTAACTTACTTGTAAGTCCCTAGCATATGGTACTACATCTACCCAGGGCCAGTAAATGAAATGCTACTAGTAGGCTGCAGCACTTATTGTGCCACTCACTAAAGTAGCTTTTTAAAACATGTCTCCGGCCTGCGACTACAGTCTGAAGTGCAGTTTTAAACTGACATTTCAAAGTAGCAAAATAAACCTTTTTGCCAGGTCTAAACCTTCTCTTTTAATACTTAAAAGTCACCCCTAAGTTAGGCCCTAAAAGCTCATAGGGCAGGGTGCGTGGTATATAAAAATTAGGACATGTGGGATTAAGTTTTACATGTCCTGGCAGTGAAAAACATCTAGTGGTTCTTCATTGTTGTAAGGCTATCTCTCCTAAAGACTAACACTGGGTTACCTTATTACACATAGTGAGTGCTAACTGCAATTTGAGAGCAGCTAGAGATATACTGGTTGCGCTCAAATTGAAATCCTCTTTAATTGCAAAGTCATATTTTGAGGTACTATTCTGAAAATGCCACTTTTAGAGAGTTGGCATTTTTCTGCCCAATCCAAATGTGCCTTATTGCCTGTGTCCAGAGTCACATGACCGTGAATGTCTCTCCTGTGGTGTTTTCTCTATTGAATACAGACATAGAGACAAAAGAGGCCTAGATGTGTATGGAGAGGGTCTTGCTGGCAAGATGGCTGGTGAGGTGATGTGCCCTGCCCTGATTACACTTCAAGGGACCCTTCCTGCAGTACACACAAAGGAACCTGACTCTAGGTCCGACCTTGCTCTGTCACCCAAGACAGGTTTCGAGCCAAACCCAGGAGAAAGGGAAAAACTGGCCAGAACCAGTTTTTTGGGAGTAGGCCAGGAAATTCCCCACACAAAGGCTGCCACCAGATATAAATGTGGCATTTGTGGAAGAATCAGAAGAAGGACTGTCCTACTGCCTGAAGAAACAAGATTGGTCCTGGTTGCCCAGGCTCCCCAGAACTGCCTACAAGGATCAGTTGACTGACCTCCTCCTTGAACTACAGGAACACAACAAGCTTCCAGACGCATCCCTAGAACTGCCCTGCTGACCAGCACCAACTGGACTTGCCTGAGCCCTGCAGCTGGCCTCTGCTGAACTGAGACCTGATCCCCAAGAGGTGTCCTTGGGTCCTGGCCCCTTGGATGGCATCAGTGGGTACGCCTCCTGAAAAAAAGGTGAAGATACAGCGTTTTGGGCCCCTCTTAAGCATGAAGTGACCTCTTCATTCTGAGAATTTACCGCCTGTGACAACCGCCAGCATGAAGTTTGAACGGGACCTGCTCTTCGCGCCAACAGCGATCATGTGAATGATCACCAATGTGAAACCTACACTATGCGGCAACAGGGACAGCCCGCGATGACTGTCAACACGAAGCTCCAGCGACGACCCGCTCTTCACACTACAAAAGCGACAGTCCATAATGCCCAACCTGCTCCTTGTACTGACAATGACCTCGTCATGGACCCCGTGAATGCGAACAGCAGCTCTTCATGTGGACTTAGAAGGTAAGTTTTCAGTGGGACGAACTTGATCCCTGTGTCTGACCCTGGCTCCATCGCAGTTGGCCTGAACTTGTGACTTTCCACTGGTCCAGCATGACCAGCGAATGGCGCTTTGTGCTTTTTGACACTATTTTCACCTAAAACTTTAAGAACCAATTTCTACGCTTCTACAAATTGCATTTTGTTGTTTTGGTGTACTTTTATTTATTTCGTTTTACTCTATTTTTCTAAATTGGTTAGGGATTGTTTTTGTATGTCTTTTCACATTATTACTGTTTGAGTGCTACATAAATACTTTACGCATTGTCTCTAAGTTAAGCCTGACTGCTTTGTGCTAAGCTACCAGAGGGTTAAGCACAGGTTTATTTAGTGACTTTTGTGGTTAACACTGACAAGTATTGTGTTTATTTTTTGAGTGTGGCTTCTACCCTCTCAACCTATCACCCAATTATTTACACCTTCTACCAGGAAGTTTCTGGAAAATAGAAGGATATTTTTAAAACATCACAGGGGCCTCCAGCAGTCCTGGAGGTCTCCAAGTGTGTGTGTCCCTGTGAACAAACCATGAATGACACTATTGTGGGTATCAGGGCCCCAAGCTCTGTGCTTATGGCCCTCAACAGGATCTGGGAGTAGGTGCATCCCCAGATGAGGTGATATGATGTTTCGTCTGTAGTGCATCCATTTGACCAGTACTTGAAGTGGTTGATCACTTTTGCATGCTTGAAGGCTCTCACTGGCAGACCTCCTTGGATTGCCACCCTGATGATGTCCTTGTTGGTCAGGTATCTGAGCAGGAGGTGACATTCTTCCATGCTTCCAAACGTGATCAGCTGTTGCTGAGGGGAAGTCACCAGTCTGCTCACTGACGTCATTTGCGCGGATCCGTCTTTGGATGGTCTTCAGAGTTCACTGGTCCGGGGTTACTGCTTCCAGTCCAAACTCCTTCATGAACTTCTCCACATCTTGGTAGTATCATGATGTAGCCCAGTTGCATGGGGTGGCGCTCACCCACTCTGCCCATTAAAGGCGCTTCCATCTGGGTAGCAGAAATAAGTGTGCTGTTATAATCCGGTGTGGCTGTTGTCTTCGTTACTCAGGGCTCTCCTCATGCAGTGGCACACTGAGATACCCCTCAGGATTGTGTCAATGTCAGTCATTCCTTTGCATCCCTTCTCATGATTCTTGAATATCACCTCTCTCTTCACTCTGTCCATCATTGAGTTCCAGAAGATGTAGAAGATCATCCGCGTGAAGGCCTTTTCTGTTTGTGGCTGCACTGGCCAGTCTTGGACGATGTACAGTTCTACTGGCAGGGTTTCATTCTGCAGGAACTATGTATTCCCCTTCAGACGTCAGTTTCCTGAGGCTCCAGAGTCTCAGTTTCAGCTTCATCTTTATCTCATATCTTCTCTCCTGCTACATCTCCACTGAACCAGACTCAAAGGATCATTTCGAAATCCTGCACAATGGGGAATAGCAGTAGGTCTCAGGTGGGGGTCCTGTGGCCAAAGACCAGGGTTTCTGACTTGGCTCTGTTGATCTTTGCTCCAGACACTTTCTCAAACTTGAGGCACATCTTCTCCAGTGCCTTCAGTGAGCCCCATTCGCACAGAAACTGAGACGTTTGTGTATAGAGAGCATGTCGCGTCGCTTCTTTTGCTGCTGCCTGACACTCCCTTGATGTTTTGCTTCTGCCTGTTGCGTTTGGTGAGGAGCTCCATCACACAAACAGAGGAGGTGAAGATAGGGAACAGTCAAACTTCATTTCACTCTTTGAGTCACATCCACAGTAATGATGGACATTTCCCTCATGAAGTCACATGCTCAGTAATGGTGGAAATAGCTTCTTAAAGCAGAAAATGAACTTAATTACTTAGCCAGCTTAAATTAATAATTAATTAAGTGATAATTGTTTTCTAGCCACTCAAATTAAAAGCCACACTTGAAATTTAAGCGAGATCCTATCAAGCACAAGGGCCTCTGCACGTAGGTAGATTTCAGCCACATAGAAACAAGGATCCCATAAACAGGGCCACAGGGATTATATGGCAGGGGAGTGCCAAATTATACAGCAAGATTGACTAAATTATGTGGCAACAAAAGGAAAATTACACGACCTAATGAGGCACATTTTGTGATAGTATTACTTCATAACTTTGTTATTTTTTCACGCTAACTCTATCTGGGCAAACGTTTTGCCTCATCAGTACCAGTACCAGTTTAACATCCAATTACAGTAATAAGCAACTGAAAGATGACCAGTCAGCCTTTTCATAGGGCCTTCCACTGCGCTGCAAATAAAGACTGCTGCGATTTTAATATTTTTGGATCCATTTGAGCGAGACACATTTTTTTTTCTTAAAATCTACAGATGCAGCAGATGATGCATGAGGTGGCAAAGGCGGCAAATCCTTAATTATGCCGAAAACGCCTCTGCAGGAGAGATACATAATTCCAGTGGGCAAGCCCATAATAAGCACAGTAATTCCAGTTCAACTGTCACATTATACATTCAATAAGGCCTACTAGGTTTGTATGTCTGTTATAGGCACTCCTGAAACAAAGAGCTGGACTTAGCTCTTCTTGCGAGAGCTGGAGCAGTTACAGGTGGATGGGCAAGTGCCTATCTCCTTTGTTGAGCTAACAAAAACAATGGTTCTGTTGGGTTTACCTAATTATTTCTTCTGAAAACGCCTAGTGTTACCATATTATTCTATAATCATAAACATCAATATCTCAGTTATCCAGACAAAATAAAACACATATCAAATAATAATAATAACACATGCGACACAAATTGCTGTCTATTTCCTCGTTTTATATAAATTAAATCATTCATATATATTTACACATTCGTAAACAAGGCTGTCAACACGAGGTGAGGTTGTTGTAAATAATAAGTGATCAAGTGACATTTGTGCTCAGTGCCAGTGCTCAGTGTGCAACATATACAGAGTGTTTAAAATATGTACATGGGAAAGAATAGGCCAGATTTTTATGGAACAACAATGACTCTACTGTGTATTGAATATTCTTAGTCAAGCAGAGCCTTGATCAGTCTGGACCATGCGAGGTCGTCGACGTTTCAACCCGAACTCAGCTCCATTAGGTAGTCAAGACGGGTCTTCATCAGGACAAAGAACGGGGGGCAAGGGTGACAGCCCAAATATCACCAGAATAATTCCTGGTTATTCATACATCTTTGTAGATCAAGGTAGAGAAATCCAAATTAATTGTACCAAGTGACGTAAATCAAGTAGAAGGTCCGAACGGTAAATCTCGGTATTTTTAAAGATTTCTCAGACGGATGGTTGTGGTTTTACAGGACGCATGCCTGTCTCCGCTAGACAGCACTGAATTTGCCGTTGCTGTCTTCATTAAAAATACCGAGATTTACCGTTCGGACCTTCTACTTGATTTACGTCACTTGGTACAATTAATTTGGATTTCTCTACCTTGATCTACAAAGATCTATGAATAACCAGGAATTATTCTGGTGATATTTGGGCTGTCACCCTTGCCCCCCGTTCTTTGTCCTGATGAAGACCCGTCTTGACTACCTAATGGAGCTGAGTTTGGGTTGAAACGTCGACGACCTCGCATGGTCCAGACTGATCAAGGCTCTGCTTGACTAAGAATATTCAATACACAGTAGAGTCATTGTTGTTCCATAAAAATCTGGCCTATTCTTTCCCATGTACATATTTTAAACACTCTGTATATATTGCGCACTGAGCACTAGCACTGAGCACAAATGTCACTTGATCACTTATTATTTACAACAACCTCACCTCGTGTTGACAGCCTTGTTTACGAATGTGTAAATATATATGAATGATTTAATTTATATAAAACGAGGAAATAGACAGCAATTTGTGTCGCGTGTGTTATTATTATTATTCTTTGATATGTGTTTTATTTTGTCTGGATAACTGAGATATTGATGTTTATGATTATAGAATAATATGGTAACACTAGGCGTTTTCAGAAGAAATAATTAGGTAAACCCAACAGAACCATTGTTTTTGTTAGTTTATCCATACCCAGGTTCTGAGGGACACAGGGTCGCCCCATTATTGTTTAACTTTATCTCCTTTGTTGAAGCATTTGATATTGGCAATACTGTTCTTCACAATCCTTTGTTCAGGTGTTCCTTCCCACAATCCACAGGCTTATTTGCTGGAACCTGCCCTATACAGGGAAAGGACACAAAGTGGACTTCCTGCTTCATTGAGGTGGATGTGATTTCAGAATCAAACATACAACACATGGCTTGTAATGACTGGTGCAAGAGGGTGGGAGTAAGAGGAGACAGCAGTGCAGGGGGACGTGCAGGGCTTCTGAGACAGCTTACTTTCTAAATTACAGACATCCTCATGCCACTGCCTATAATAACAAGAGACTACTTACACATCCGGGTATGAACATACAGGAGTACCACAATCCTCATGCACATAAACATACCTCTCATATTGTGGGTGATGAGGTTGCCCGCTTTTAACACACTATGCACATTACAACAGGAAGAGGACGTAGGCAATCTCTCCCCAATTTAAGGAGTATGTCAAAAGGCCTGACCTTTATTAGAATAAAGTATCTGCCACCAACCATTGGTCGTACTATTCTGGTTAAGTGGATGAGTCTCATCCATGTTAATATGAGTTTCCCTGTGGGTGACTCCTTTAGTCTGGAGTAATAACAAAAACTAATAACATCCACAGCACCTGCCAGGAATTCAACACACAGTTCACCTTTTCAGGGATACATGACGGGTCTGTTCCAAATGGAGATATGAGCATATGGCTACAGCAACTGAGACTTTCAGCACTACAAACTCTTTAATGAAGGACACTGTTCTGGCATGAATGGTATCCGGAAGATTTTCGGGCACAATAGTTGCTAACTGTGGGCACACTTTTTGTCAAAATGTGAAATTGAAAAAATTATGCTAATGAGAAGGTTTGCCTGTAGATCACATTCACCAATTGTTCACAAATCAGTTCGGTGAAAGAATTCCGCAGACTTTTGTGGAATACCACCCACACACAAACCAGTGAAGCAGTGCAAATTGGCATGAAACCACCAAAGTTTTGCACAAGTGAAAACAGTTATTTTTTTGCATTTTTTCCTTCTACATTTCCAGTGTAACTTTATTTCTCATGTAAGACCCAACAACCTTTGATATCAGTCTATAATTTAATTACACAATCAGCATCAATTTGAAGATATGTTTTATTACATAACTGTAGCAAAGATCATGCAGATGTTGCTCTGTTTTTTAGGAGCATATCCTTCAGTAATCAAAACTGTACATTTCCTATGTTTCTACAAGGTGCTAGTAATTAATAATAAGGACAGAGGCATTTTCTCTCTTTACAGATATCAGGCACGACTCTTTGGTTTTGCCATGCCTCAGCATTCCATTACTGACCATAATTAATAATGCAAGACAATCGGCGACGAGCTCAGGAAGGTCCTGAACACCTCCATCACCGTGGCCTCCTTACCTGAGGACTGGAAACACGCTGAAGTGAGGCCCCTCTTGAAAAAACCATCCGCCGACCCAGTCAAACTGAAGAACTACTGTCCCATCTCTTTGCTCCCCTATCCAGTGAAAGTCCTCGAGAAAGCGATCAAGAAGCAACTCATCCAACACTTAGAAGACAACAACCTCCTGGGCCCCTCTTAATCTGGATTTAGAGCTGACCACAGCACAGAAACAGCCCTGATCGTAGCCACCGACATCAGATCCCTCCTGGACCACAGAGAAATGGCAGCCCTCATCCTCCTGGACCTGTTCGCCCCGTTTGACACTATCTCCCATCACGTCCTGATCAACAGACTCCACTACATTGGGATCCAGGGATACGCCCTCAAATGGATCACCTCATTCCTCACCAGTAGAACCCAAAGGATTTGTCTCCCACCGTTCACCTCGGAGCCCAAGAAGAATCATCCCTCAGCCCCATCCTCTTCAATACCTATATGACCCCCCTTGGCCTACAGCATCAGATCGCACAGACTCAACATCATCCCCTATGCCGATGACACCCAGCTCATCCTCTCACTGTCTGAAGACCTCTCCACCACCAAAGCCAACTTCCACAGACGCATGCTGAACATCGCAGACTGGATGAAGGACAACTGTCTCAAACTTAACACGAACAAAACGTAAGTCCTCATCTTTGGGGACAACACCTCGCCATGGGATGACGCATGGTGGCTCGCAGAACTCGACCTACCCACCTCCCCTACAGACCACGCCCACAACCTCGGCAACATCCTGGATAGCAAGCTATCTATGAAGAGACAAGTCAATGCCGTCTCATCAGTCTGCTTCCACACTCTTTGCATGCTATGCAAGATCCTCAGGTGACCCCCAGTCAACACCAGAAGGACCGTCACACAGGCCCTCATCACCAGCAGACTGGACTACGGTAACATGCTCTACATAGAAATCACCGCATGTCTCCTGAAGAGACTCCAGACAATACAAAACTCAGCGGCAAGACTTTCCCTGACCTCCCCAGAAGGACTCACATCACACCCCATCTCAAGAAACTACACTGGCTCCCGATTCAGAAGAAATGGCAAATCAAAAATGCTAACAAACGTCTACAAGGCCTTGCACAACGAAGGACCAGCGTACATCAACAAATGCCTGACCTTCCATCAACCGACCATACACCTTCGATTCACCTCCCTCTCCCTTGCTGATACTCCACAGTTCCGCTGAACCAACATCGAAGAACGTTCCTTCTCGCACCTGGCAGCCAAGGCATGGAACAACCTCACCCTGCACCTCAGGGATGCATCGTCATTCCAGCAATTCAGGAAAGAGCTAAAGACCTGGGTGTTTGAATGATCAAACCACCATGCAACAGCCAACATCTCCAGCACCTTGAGACCCTCACAGGTGAATTGCTGGACTATATAAATATGTGATTGATTTATTGATTAAATAAGCGCAAACTATAAGTGAGGGCAGACTTGTGGCTTAAAGCTTTGGCATTTCGGTCTGACTCACAGACAGGAAGGTGCTGATGAAAATTATATTTGCAATTGCTTTTACACCTATATATGTTTACATTAATCTGCACTTAAAGTTTACCATAATTAACGGAGGCCTCAATTTAAAATCTCTCATGTTAGTTGTCATGTTTCTTGCCTGTCATGTACTTTTCCTCTTTCTGGTTGCAGGAGTCAAGCTGTGCATGCCAAAGCTAATTAAAATGTATTTATTTTTAGATTCCGTGTGAATGTTTATCTATGTATGCTCTATGGAGAGTAAAATAATGAGCATGCACTTGCAAGTTGGAACATCCTGACTGAATTGTATCATCCTGCTACCCAGATATCCAGCTGAAGGTCATGCAGAGACTCCATTGTGTGGTAGTCGTGGAAAAACTGGAACTTTCATTATCGCAACATGTTCGATCCTGATTGGTTCTTTTCATGGGAATCGTAGGGAGTTGTACCTTCCTGTACAAGAGATGAGTTAAACTATGAATTACTAAGTTAGTTAGTTCAGATGCTTTCTCCACTTCCTTTAGAGAAAATGTTTTTTCTTGCTGTCACCCGAACAAGTTAGACTCCCGGGCAAATCCTTTTTAACCTGTATAACTGAAACTTTATTTGATTCATTTGATTCTGCCTTTAGAATCTTCTCATGTGGACATCTTCTACCTGACTCCTCTTCAACTTTCCCAACTTCTCTAGTTTAGCAAATTAGGGAGCTTCTCTTTGTGGAAAATCGTGCCTGCTCTGATTTACTTTATGAAAACTTTAAGGTTTGTCTTTGCAATTTTGAATTGCTTTAAATCATATTGACTAATGCATTTGTGTATTGATTACTGATTTATGACTAATTTGAACCATTTGAGTTTGTAATTTGCTAATCTGTTAATATACCTTCATGGTTTGCAAATCTAACATTCTCATCCAATTTTCTGGGGTCAAATGTGCTTCACGTTATTTAAATGTAATTGATGTGATGTGTTATGCATCAGTCCGGAACTAAAGAACCATCCACATGAGTGCAGCTTGTATTTGAGTTTGCAGTAGAAATGTGCACAGTGCAAATCTGCTGCAACATGATCTGGTAGCAGCGGATGATTTCCACTGAGGCGTGAGGAGTTCAAATTTGCCCCAAAGACAGTTAGATTCTGCCCCGACCCAGACTGTGTTCCAGAGTTTCCATTGTCCAGTTCGGAGTATTGGTGGTGCTCCGGCGTTCCTGAAGCGGTTGCAGTATCCTTGGAGAGTGAGTATAAGTAGGGTTATGCATGATTGATTGTGTGTTGTTGAGGGTGTAGTGTTTGGTGTTTTGATGAGTTAGTGTGTTTCGCGGTGCGGTGTAAAATTGTCTTCAGAAGAATTCTATGTGTTAGTTGAGAACTGAAGTGCCTTTTCGTGTATATTGCTTGTGCTTATGAAAAAAACCATGCAAGATCCTTGGATAGATATTGAGTTATTTTAAGATTTTGGCTTGTCTGGTAAGTTTGAGGTGTTGGACTATGAAATGCTATTAGCCGCATCAAGGTAGGGACTTATTATCTTCTGTTGTGAGGCTGTACTAACTGAGATCAGTGTTCAGGTGATCCGTTGTGCACGGGAGTGGACTGCACTAGTCAGGGTGTTTTCCCATTAGTCGAGAATTCACTTTGTGTGTGTGATAGTACATGGGGCATGTTAGTCCCGTTTTCCTGAAAGTGATTGCTGACTTTGGGTTTTTCTGTACCAGAACAGACAAGAGTTGTTGTTTTGTTTTTTAGTTTAGATAATTTGTTTATACAACGCTGATCGCTGTGAACTCAGCTGCTGTGAGGTACAGTGAGTTGCCTCATAACGTGCAACACTGGTGTTGGACAGATGGTGTGTGTGCCGCGCTGGGACTGGTCGTTACGTCACTAGAACTCCTTCTGTGGTCGGTTCAGTGGTGTCATGTTATGATTGGATGTTGGTGTTATCGAGTATTGGACTGCGATTTGGTGAGAATTGGTCATTATTTTAGTTGAAGTTTACTGAATATGTGTTGCACCTCATGCAGAGTAGAGGTGATATTTTTCAAGAAATTGAGAACTTTGCTCAAAGATGATGTGAGAATACCTGTTTGTGAGGAGGAGGCAACTTTTTGGGCATATCTGCACATTACATGACAAGCAAGGTTGGGTTACACATGTGTATCCGGGTCAAACAATGAGATCACAGCAAATGAAAGGTCATTGCAGTTTCTCCCACATGGTACCTTTAATTTAAGAGTAATTGAGAATTTAAGGAAAGTGTTGTATGAGATGAAACCCCTGCCAAGACCTGCTCAGTATGAGACTTTGAATGCATGGCAGCTTGCCATACATGTAAAAGATAAAGAGAAATATGAGAAACATGTGAAAGAAGGTCCGTAGTTGTATAGAGATGAAGTTGGAAGCAGAGCAGCGGGAATGGAGAGAAAATGTGATTGGGGGCATAGGAATGTACCCTATGATAACAAGAGGGAAAGCAGAAAGCAAGAAATCAGAAGTGGGGTAAGAATGAAAAAAGAGAACTGAAACAAGTGATAGTGACTCCAGTGATAACTATTTTGATGATTTGTTGACTTCCCAGTCACCTTCATACAATATTGTTCCCCAGGCTAGAGGGAACACACAGCCTACAGACATGCTTGCTAGTAGCGATGTGTGGAGCTATATCAGAGGTCTAGTGCGCCCTTTTTCTTGTGCCCTGTAACACCCGTTCGCCACCTAGAGTTCAGAGAGGGGAAGTGCACTGCTAGGGCAGAAAGAACCCCACCGGTCCTCAAAATCTTTCCCTTATTGTTATGGTTCAGTATCTAGTGCTGCAAGCTTTCCCAAGAGGTCTCTTTACATAGGGTGTCCTGCCGATAGTGTAATGAGCGTGAGTGGGTGGCAGTTGTCCGTCAGATCACCCAGGAGTGGTATCACAGGCCGCTGGACTGCCTCATGGGTCTTGCTTACTCTGCCATATTAGGGTCAGGCAAGCGTGATGGTAGCTTCACTCACGTGCAGGCTTACAGGGCAAGAACCTTAGCATCCTAGTCCCCCGGTGGAAACCGCTAGATCTCCTAGTCACTCCAAGCTATCAAGGGAGGACCCCGCGACTCCCGGCCAGTGTCACACAGCTGCCATATTGAAGTCAGGCATACCGCTCATTACACACCTGGTATCTCCTACCGTCAATGCCAATGTTCCAACAGTCCTGTTTCGCTCAGTGGACTGGAGCCGCCTGCTGAGTCTCCCCAGAGCCTCTGCGGTGTCCCCTCGGCCCTCCATAATGCTCCGTCCACTGCACCGGATAAACGCGGGAGACCTGGGCCGTGGCGATTTCCCCCCCGGCTGTAACCCGGTGCCAAATAATCTTCTCGGGCTTGGCAAGTACTTGGTCACCAATGCCCCTCGCACCTGGTCACTCACTCCGCCTCAAGGCGTTGTCATTTCTGTTTCACACCTGGATCCTCCATGAAAGTCTATTGCCGCCATCGTGATTGGCGTAGGCCCGTCCTGAAGAGCTGTTTATATCGTCATTCTGAGTTTTGTTGCACCAATTTGTGGTACTGGGCCTTGGTTTGTTTGTTGATGGTAGCGGAGCCTCCGGAGATTACATCCACTCTGCCATCTTGGCTGGCCACGCCCCGATCTTAGTAATTTTGTGTCTCCGTTCATTCTTGGTTTGCACCCGGAGATTGGCACTCACATTCAGCAGAATGTAATTTATTGGCAGTCAAAGCGCCTTGACGAAATCCTGTGCCATACAAAGTATTGCAGTGACGATTTGGAAACGAGACAGAGGAAAATGAAAGAGAAATTCATGTTAGCACAAACAAATCTAGCACAGAAAGGGTTTCAAAATGGCCTGTATATGGCAAATTCAGGGTACGGTCCTTGTGTTATTGCAGGAATGCAGGGAGTTGGCTATCAAGGCAGTGATCAGATGATGCAGAATGGGAACAGTGTTTCGCAGGGTAGAGGGCAAAGAATGCCTGTTGATCCGTATTCAGGGATGGACATAGCCATGCTGCAAAAGACTACTTCGTGTCATTATTGTTACAAGGTGAGCCACTGGAAGCGAGAATGTAGACTGAATCCCAAACAAATGCAAAATGATGGTCAGATCTCAAACATGATTGTGATGCCAATACAAAATATGAAATTGCAAAGACCCCATAATTGTAATATACCCCAATCCCAAATTATGCAGCAAAATATAGTTAACCTAAGTTTTATTCCAAATCTGAACCCTAAGGTTCAGCAGCAAAACCCTTTTACGAGCCCTGACAGTGTCCAACAGTTTTCGTTTTTCGACCGTTTCAGAGAGCCACGTTCTGATCAATCACAATGATGGTGTTATATGGTTCTTAGGCACATTATCGACATTGCTAAGTTAGCATGAGCTTCGCTGCCATGATGCTGCTTTTGCGCACGCTACTATATGACTTTGTTTTTGCAAGACTTTGTTTGTGCCCTTCACATGAGAACGGGTTGCCTTTCGCGTTCTCTGCCTTTCCTGGAGTTTAGTCTGAACATGATATGCAAGGTCAATAAACAATGCCCCTTGTTATTCTGTTCTGGTCAGTCCCTAGCACCTAGACATAACATGCTACACAGCTGCAGTACTGAAGACTCGTGCTTTGATATTACGTTGTTGCATGTTGTTTTAACACACTTGAAGAAAGCCGTTCCATGGAGAAGAGCTCTGCTGTTCCTATGATGTAAACCTTACATTCAGGCTTTAAGGTATGGGGTCAGCTGTCAAAGCCCAGAGATTGTTCTTTTTTATAAAATAAACTTCTTCTAGTCAAGGGGAGGGTGGTTAGGCCTATAGGCCCCTATTTCCACAGTCTTTATACAATGAATTCTCCTTTTGTTTTCTATGGAATTGTAACAATGCTAACTGTGCTGAGTTTATGCATTTTGCTGCGAGTAGTGGCACGTATACTGTATTGTAGAGCACGATAGTTAAAATAAATATTTGGAACTATTTCAGTGACTCTGCTTATTCTTATTGTGGACAGGTATGAGTGAGTGAGCGAAAGAGTACGTCTTGCTCCAGCGATTCCTGAGAGAGTCGGGAGTGTTGTGTTCTGGGTTGTCTAATCATTTGTAGCTCCGTGATATTTGAAGGAGAACAAATGAGACACTATAGCTAGTCAGTTTGGGATTTTGGGTACTGATGTGGTAGGTTGGTACACTACTATTCACTGAGGTCCTGTTTTCCTGCGCATAGATCTGTGTATGTGCAGAATCCCTGCAACATGGCGCCGCCAACGTTTGGTCTGGTTCTTATCTGCGAGACGCCTGAGTGCTTGTCCACAATCCCCTCACCTCGGTTTCCGGAGACAGTTGTGACGGTGTAACCTCCTATATTGATGTTTTTATAGGTTCTTTCAAGCTTGGAGTTTTAAAAGGTTTCTCTTTATTCTTAACCCATTATTGCGCTGCTTCGCTCTAGGTTGTTATTCTTTATTGTCAGTTATGGCGGTCCCGATTCCGGCCGCTAATAGGGCAGCACTCACGGCTTATTTGACTCAGAATGGAGTCCCTAATGCTGGTGTTGCGCTGATTTTTGTAGTAGAAGCAGATGCGGCTTACCGCTTCAAAGTGTTTTATTCTTGGGTCACCTTTTCGGCGGTGGATGGAACAGATAACTTGTTTCACGAATATATGCCTACGGCCCTTCCTAATGCTTATCAGCCCTATCGGGCTCTTGAGATTCCGCTTACAGCTTGGCAACACCAAATTTGGTTTAATGGAGCCCTTCCTCACCCAATGACGCCGGTCCGTTCAGGTCCTTTATCAATAGATGGGGCCACGTGGCCCGTCTTGGCTGGGTATACCCCTCACCCACGTCGTTTGACAATGGCGACGCTTGCAGAACTGCACGTGTTACATACGTCTTTGATACGCGTGCATAGAGCTGTTATACAGTTCATGTCACGCAAATTTCAGGTGGGACCACCTGGCGTTGCTGCGCAACCTGCAGGACCTGGTGGTGTAACCATCAGTTCCCTTATGGTTAATTCAGTAATGGGCAAGCGTCCACAGAATAAGGATGAATTACCTTATTGGCTTGCTGAAAAATTTGGACAACTAGAGGCTGTCTTTCCAAATACCTCTCCTGTGGATAAACACAGGATATTGACTATTAGTTTGCCTAAAGACTTGCTTCCCGAGTTGGCTGATTGTAACACCTGGGGTAAGGTGTTTGCAGCGGTATATTCGAAGTGTTTCGACACTCCTTCCATGACCGTACTCCCTTCCGTGATTAAGCGTGTTCAAGATGAACACGGAGCCGAAGCGCCTGTAGAGTTGGGAATGAGACTGGTGGGGGTGTTCGACGTGGTTGTAGATATGATCCTTGCAAATGTCATGGGCGATGCGGTAAGCTTTCAAGTGGCAAATCGCTTGGAGGCTGTCCCTGATGTAGACAAACCACGCGAATTACCAAAAATTATTGCAAAGGCTTATAAAACCATAGGCCGCAATAGTTTGGGAGTTAAGCCTTTTACTCAAACGCAAACTCAATCTCAAACTCAACAAAAGGCCCAGACTGATAAAGATGGGCGTCCGTTCTTTCCTAAAAAGAACTGGAAAACTAAAAAACAGGGGCAGCAACAACAGAAGCAAGGTTTGCGTGCTGGTTCACCGACACCTGAGTCTTCTGAGAGTACTTATGACTTGCGCGACCGCGCTAAAATAAAGTCTCCTGATAGATTTCAGGTCCCTGATCCACCTTCTCCTCATTCTTCACAGGACACTTCTGGCTCTCAAGTCGGAGGAGGGTAACGCCAAGATCGTGGCAAGAGTCAACCTGCGCCACAGGGACGTGATCAGCCTCGACAGTTTGAAGGCAAAGGAAAACAAGAGGATCTACCTCGTTTTCGACCACCGTTTCAGAAGAAAAAAGTTGCCGCTCTAACAGCGAGGTATGCCTCAGACGGTGAGAACGCGACTCCTGGATTGGACATGGGCAGTGACTCTGCTCGACAGCGCAACGGAAGTTACGATAGTGCGGGAGGCTCTGCGTCCCTGTCTGGAGGCGACAGCAACTGATACCTTCGTTACAGTAGAAACTGCTGACACGCGGGTTGCCCCCCCGGATAGTCTCTATTACATAATTTTCCAAATTGAAGGTGATATACCTAGTCCAATCAAAGCGGTGTTCTGGGAGAATTTAACGTTCTCATATGACATTCTGTTGGCGGAGGCAGATTGGTCTCCACCCTTTGTGTTGGCAGCTCCTAGGGGAGAAGACGTGATACTTCCGAGTTTTTTGCGTTACGTCCCTGAAGAGCATGCCCAGACTTTGGCTGCAGGGTGGGCTTGTGCCCTGGCCCCGGCAGTGTATCGTAATCAGGTGGGTTGGGATGTTGATTCGCCAGCTCATGAAATACCTTTACGCTCTATGCCTCAGCCACAACCGCAATATCCAATCAGACGTGAAGCCAAAGATTCCGTTTGTGATACACAGTTGGAGTATCAAGGAGTGTTTGAATCATGTACATCACCGATGAATAATCCTCTCTTTATGGTATCAAAACCTGACGGTTCTTATCGGATTGTATTGGATTACCGAGAATTGAACAGTCATTGTCGCACTTTTGCGGTGCAAAACACACACAGTTCAGCGCTGGTGAACAGCCTTGTTCGCAAAAAATACAAAACTACACTTGATATTTCTAATGGTTTCTATAGTCACAATCTCGCCGCTGAGAGCCATGATTTGACAGCATTCACTGCCGTCGGGAATCAGAAAAAATTTACGCGATTGCCTATGGGGTATAACAATAGCCCCGGGGCATTTGCAGCACGTGTCGTGTCACTATTGCACGACATAGATCCAGATGCGTTCTCGTACGTTGATGACATTTATCTGACGGGCGATGAACTTATGCCGCACCTAGTCCGAGTCGACAATATTACTTTGTCCTTTGCCGACTATGGATACAAATTCAATTTTGCAAAGTCACATATCACCCATTTGGCCATGATCTTTTTGGGCTATGAGCTCAATAATGAAGGAAAGGGCTTGGCCCCTCACTTCTTGGAGAAATGTGCACAATTGCGACCCCCTTCTACACTGAAAAAACTTCAGTCTTTGCTGGGATTTTTGAATTTCGGGAGGACATACATTCCCGATTATGCCCCGCGTATCAAACCGCTTTATGCATTGATACAACCGACTTTTTCTTCTGCCAGCTGGCTTCCGGAACATACTTCTATTCTGACTTCTTTGCAAACAGACTTGCTTGCAACTAACTACTTGTTGACACGTGACAACACCACAAACCTAGTAATACGTATAGTTTCTGGGACAGTGGGTTTCACTTACTTGACGTTCAATGAAGGAGACACAGTTCCGATTGCATACAAATAACATTTATACACTGCTGCTGAAATGCGCTTTTCAACTGTTGAAAAAATCTTGACGGCTATACAGATGGCGATTCTAAAAGAACGCTCACTGGCACAAGGAAAACGCATTCTTATGGTCACGCCCTTCCCTGCTTTGGAAGCCGTGACTAAGGCGAGTCTACCTAACTCAAAAGCATTACATCCCCATTGGATACAATGGGCTACTTCTTTGACATCGGTTGATGTCACGTTTATCTTTGATCCTTCTTTACAGACACAGGAGTTTTTACAGTATGAATACGTTCATCCTCCACCCTTTTCTCTGCTTCCTTTACATGAGTACAAATGCATCATTTACACACGATGGCTCGGCTCAACCGGCCACGGGTTCCAAACATGCTTATTCAGCCGATTGCGCAATTGTTGCTGGCTCCATTGTTAATGGAGAGTTTAAGTCTTCCATTGTGCACACTCAAGCACTTGGTGACTGTACGGCACAATTGGCGGAGCTGCGTGCTCTTGTAATAGCTCTCGAGTTTGCTGATCCAAATGTGAATACTCTTATTGTGTGAGATTCTTAATACTGTGTCCAGTCTTTCAATGACAACTTGTTTTTTTGGTCTCGGAATGACTATCAAGATTCCAAAGGCAGCGCAATTAAGCATAAAATGCTTTGGGTTCGAGTGGCAGATCTTAAACAACGTCTGCCCCTCATTCATGTTATACATACTCTTGGCCATCAGCGTGTAGGAGTACATGCTCTTAGTAATTCTTTGGCTGATGAAGCAGCCAGGTCTGCAGTGGCCACGTGCTCCGTAGCAGCAGTTACAAGATCCAAGACTAAAATAGATAATGAGATTTTGGCAGCTGTAGCTGCAACGCGGGAGGGAACAGCTTATCCTCAGGGTTTCCCTTCGAAATACTCTTATCATATAACTCCCGAACAAGTTCCTTATGCTTTGATTCCTTCTGTTGGGGAGCGGATGATGCCCAGCATGGACCGCAGACCTACATTGATCAAAGCCGCACACGAAGGCATAGCATCTGCCGGTGTGTCGGCGACAGTCTCTATTTTACAGCAACGTTACTGGTGGCGTGGTTTATATAAACAGACACGTAATTATGTCCTTTCTTGCGACATTTGTCAGCAAATCAAGCCGTCTACGGTGACCCGCCCACCACAAACACAGCTGTGTATTTCTAATCAACCTTTTGGCTGTATCTATCTTGATCACTGCGGTCTTCTTTTTTCTGATACTTTGTATAAATATATATTTATTGCAGTTGATTCGTGCACTAGATTCCTTTGGGTTTGGCCACAACGCAGTGCTATCGCTCGAAATGTCATCAGGGATTTGCGTGTCTTTGTAGGGATGTTTGCATGTGGCACCTTCCATTCTGACCAAGGTCCAGCGCTCGCCTCTAAGGCATACAAGGAAGCAATGAAGTCAATGGGGGTGCTGGGGCAGTTTTCGTCTCCATACAGGCCTGAGGGCAATTCAGTTGTGGAGCGAATGAACCGTGACTTAAAGCAATCCTTGACAGCTAGAGTCTTAGGTACTGGCAGGAGCTGGCTGGCCCATTTGTATGGGGTTCAACGGGCACTTAGTAACCTCCCTAGACGATCTCTGGGTGGGCAGACCCCGTACGAAATGCTCTATGGCATTAAAATGTTTGTGCCAGACCTTGATGGTCTAGACGTTGTGGCGGCTGCCGCAGCCTTTGATGTAGATAATCATTCTACTGTGTTACAGGATCTACAAAAGACCCGTGACAGCTTTGCAACTGAACATTTACCCTCTTCCACTGATGCAGCACTACTGATTCCAGTTGCCGGCTGGCTTCCAAAAATTGGAGATCTGGTACGAGAAAAGCTGGAGAACAAAAAAGAATTTGGTCCCTCTTATCGTGCACCGGTTCCAGTGCTTGGACTGAAGGGTACTCGTACAGTCATTTTACCTCCTTTACCTGGTTGCAAAGACAACAGATATATTTCAGTGGACAATGTCAAGCTATACCATGTGGCCGTTTCTGAATAGTGTCACACCTGCAGTTTCATGCAACGCAATTTCATTGGATCCACTGACTACATCATCTTCCACCGCTCCTCGTAGGGCTAAGAATATGATGGACACTATCATTGATTTTTCACCTGTCCGACCCCTATCTTCAACAGTGGATGTCGAGTATATATATCATCCAGATGAGTCCATCAGTGAAGTGCCGAACAGTCCTGAAGAACATCAGTCGGACCCGACACTTCCACCTCTGATAAATCAACCTACGAATGGCTGCAATGGAGATCATGCCAGTCTCTCTTCCGGCTCTTCTTCTTCAACATCCCGTTTGGCTGACACACCGACTAAATTAAGTATTTTTTTCTCTTGGTTCAAAAAGACTTACCTGGTCCCTCCTTGGACCTACATTTGGTTGCTGCTTATCCTGATTTTTCTTTTCATGTCAATTGTCTTTGTGACAGTGTTCTTTTTGCTCATCAATGGTCATTATTTGCCAGAACGCTGTGCTGTTAACTTGGTCGATGGAGTTCTTGCCCCTCACACATCATCCCATATCATGAAACGTGATCGGTCTCATGTTAACATTTCAGCATTCCCTATTCTAGATGGCATCGTTTGGGACAAAGTTGCATACGAAGTCCACGGTCCGACCGAGGTGCTTCGCGTACCATACGTGTTTCGCGTCTCTCTAGGAGATGTGGTAACACAGGACATACATTCGGATGATTGGGATGTGCAAGCAGTACATGCACTGTTTTCAGATTTAAAGTATTATGCTGCTTTTGATGCTGAAGATTTGTATTTAAATTCTGCCAATTACGGTGATTTATTCTGTTATCAGCATTATGGGCATAATTTTTTACACAAAACAAATACGTTAAGACCTGTTTTTAATTATACACAATGGAAACATTGTCCTACCCCCGTGGAGGGGAGTTCTAAAACTTTTAGCGATAAATTCACTTATTTTACAGATTATGACATATCTAATCCGGAATCCTATTATTTTAAACTTCGATCATCTACTCAATCTAAATTTATGCTGACCCACACAAACTTGATTTACGCCAACTTGTTTAGAAATAAATTAGCTACGCAGGGTTATGAGCATTGGAAAGATACTATTGATTTAAAATCAATCTGGGGCACAAAGCCTTGGCAGGTTCAGGGAACTGAAGCTTTACATCGTGTCTGCTTGATCCCAGCTCAAATTCTGTTTTTAAATGATACAGTGTCCCAAACAACTTGTTTTGGCCTAGCAACTGTCAAAAATTTAAATACGCCATCCATTCCGTCTTTAGCGGAATATACTAATTGGTGCACACATACAGATTATACCATTGAGGCATTGCAAGCTTTGCTTCCAAATGACACCTTCAATGTCTCTGAAATTGATTCTTCTGGGTGGTTAGTGTGGCAAACTAACACCAATGCATGTCAAATGCGCTTTTATAATGTAACACCTGGTTTCACACATACTAGACCGGACCCACGTTATCCAAGTTCCCATTCGGTTACCACATACTCGGTCGGGAAATTAGGCCAACAATGGTTGGAACATTCTATGCTGACATCAGTGAAGCAACATCTTTCTCTGCTGTCACATGACATTAATTTGGCTGATTTTCTCTTGGGGCCCAGGGCTCCGAGAGCTAAACGATTCATGTATGCTGCTTACAATGAAATTTGGAAACTTTCGCAGATGGAAGCTGCTTTTCGTCTGCGCCAAATTGATCAGGCCAATTTAGAAAAAGTCCTTGCCGTAGTAGATACTAGAATAAACACACTTTCCTCACGCATTTATACGTTGGATAATATTGTTTCATCAGTTATTGATATTGTTCAAAGTGATGAATCTGTGTTATATCATGGTCAAAATCAGTTACGATCTGTTATGCAATTTGCTTGGACATTGCAAACTCTTAAAATGGGAAAAGTGCCTTGGGATTATTTAAATGCCACTGCTTTATTCTTGCCATTTAATCTGACTGATAAACAAAGGTTTATGTCCATGAAAGATGCTACATACACACTATTGCATATTGAACAATTGGAGCCCTTGCGGTTTTCTGTAGCGGAAACAGTCTCTGCTGTTTGGTTAATTCATGGGGTTATTTCTCTCCCTTTTTCGCTATTTCAATTCAAATCATGCATGCAACATTTTCCGGTTGGCTGTTATGAACCGCTGGGTAGTGCTTTTCTACACGAAATGTTGTCCCTGCCTTTCACTTACAGCTGTCAGAGAGAGGGTAAGGAAGTTTTCCTAACAGGGGAGGACTGCGATTCCACAGTGGGACATTCCCTTGTTTGTAAACACGTTAAGTTACACAGCGCTTGTAACGTTTCTGCGCCTAATATGGCCTGTTTTTTAAAAGGGACTCCAGTGCCATCAATAATTCCCGCTTTTTCATTGCTTACAAATGGCAGTTATCTTATTTTTGAACAACCAAGACTGCTGTGGTTTAAAGGCAGGAGTCCCGTATTTAGTAACGGTTTCCCAGCGCGTAACTTGTTGTAGCAATGTGCTTTTCCCGCCCCCGCATGGGAGTCTAGATAGCTCAATTTGGCCTTCTATTCCAACTTTAAAACAGATTTCAACAAGTTGAGCAGGCTCAAGGCACTGTTATTCCAACAAGAGGTGGCCCTCACTTCCGCCCGCGAGACCTTCCAGTTACAGGTGGCTAGGACTTCTGGAGAGATACAGTCCCTTCTGAACACCAACCTCCCACTGCATTTTGGAGAACTAATACACCAAATATTTAATGCGTCTGACACCGCAGGCCTTGCACACTTTTTTAAATGTGTGGGATCTGGCCTTGTGTCTTCTTTTCAGACTATTTTTGGAGTAATACCAGGTTTTATTCATTCTATTTTTTCCAGCGCCTTCGGAGGGTTCCCCTTGATTTTGACGTTAGGCGCTGTAATCCTGCTTCTCCTGCTCCTGTTGTGCAATGGCTGCTCAACTTGTGGTACTGCACAGACCAGGCCAGTTGCAGCTGTACCGTGATCGCATGCAACAGGTTTTCGGATGCTTGCCTTTAGCCACGCTTGGCGTCAGTTATGGATTGACTTTTCGCTTTGCGTACTTCACTTGCGTGCAACCAGTCCTTTATTGTCAGCGATGTCCCTTCTATTGGGCACTGGATATATGCCTCTCCAATACGTCACGTCCCGTCCCGGATTTTGACCAGTTGATGGGTCCCTTAGAGGCCCATGACCAGGCTTGTTCTGGGGATGGCCGTATGGCACGTGCGGCTGCACTTGAAGTTTTGGCGGAATGGGATGTCTGTGCGGCTGCGCAGACCATCCTGCAACGAAGTTTCATCGAATATCACGCAAGTTGTCCACTCATGCTTTTAGAGGCGTCTGATTACGAGGAGCACGTTTGTTCCTTCGACATACTTAATTGGATGGCATCTCTCTTTTTTACCAACGATATGGATGATCTTTTGGAGGGAATTGCATTCCTCAGGTTCATACACCTTGATGGACTTACCACCTCCTTCGTAATAACTTTGTTATCCTGGAGGCAGCTCCCCTTCAATGAGCCCTATTAACAACCTTGAAAAAATATATATATTTTTTTTTTTTTGAAAGTTCGATTTTTTTCCAATTTGGTTTATTCACCCGTTTTTAAACCTGCTTGACTTGTGAACTCTGTTTCCATCCTTTTTCTATGTCCTATGGCCTTACCAGGGGGAGGGTGTTATATGGTTCTTAGGCACATTATCGACATTGCTAAGTTAGCATGAGCTTCGCTGCCATGATGCTGCTTTTGCGCATGCTACTGTATGACTTTGTTTTTTAAGACTTTGTTTATGCCCTTCACATGAGAACGGGTTGCCTTTCGCGTTCTCTGCCTTTCCTGGAGTTTAGTCTGAACACGATATGCAAGGTCGATAAACAATGTCCCTTATTATTCTGTTCTGGTCAGTCCCTAGCACTTAGACATAACATGCTACACAGCTGCAGTACTGAAGACTCGTGCTTTGATATTACGTTGTTGCATGTTGTTTTAACACACTTGGAGAAAGCCGTTCCATGGAGAAGAGCTCTGCTGTTCCTATAATGTAAACCTTACATTCAGGCTTTAAGGTATGGGATCTGCTGTCAAAGCCCAGAGATCGTTCTTTTTATAAAATAAACTTCTTCTAGTCAAGGGGAGGGTGGTTAGGCCTATAGGCCCCTATTTCCACAGTCTTTATACAATGACTTCTCCCTTTGTTTTCTATGGAATTGTAACAATGCTAACTGTGCTGAGTTTATGCATTTTGCTGCTAGTAGTGGCACGTATACTGTATTGTAGAGCACGATAGTTAAAATAAATATTTTGAACTATTTCAGTGACTCTGCTTATTCTTATTGTGGACAGATATGAGTGAGTGAGCGAAAGAGTACGTCTTGCTCCCGCGATTCCTGAGAGAGTCGGGAGTGTTGTGTTCTGGGTTGTCTAATCATTTGTAGCTCCGTGATATTTGAAGGAGAACGAATGAGAGACTATAGCTAGTCGGTTTGGGATTTTGGGTACTGATGTGGTAGGTTGGTACACCCCTATTCACTGAGGTCCTGTTTTCCAGCGCATAGTTCTGTGTATGTGCAGAATCCCTGCAACAATGGTGCCTGAGAGGGGAGGAAGATTGCGTCCTTGGTGCAGTCTTTTAGGTAGACCAGAGAGGACCACATATAGATGGAGAGGTGAATGGCCACCCCGTATCGGTTCTTATTGTTACCAATGCTCCCCCTCTATGGTTAGAACTGTAGAGGTCCCAAACCTACCCATCTTTGGAAAACAAGTCCAAGTTGTAGGTATCTCAAATAGAAGATTGTGAATGAGCTAAAATCCCAGTGAAAATAGGTTCTCTTGAAGTGGATAATCCTTTTGTGATATGTGATTCGAGTCCAGTCAATCTATTGGGCAGGAATTTACTCTGCACAGTTATGTGATCTAATGCACATCGGATGGCATTGAGCTTCAGGCGCATGATGAAGACACAGATTTCAAATTGAGGACAGAAGAGTCAACCGTCGGGTTGTTCCTGACTTTGACAAGAGAAGATTTACCTCCTGACTTAAGACATTCAGTGAAGGGGGAAGTCTGGGATTTTACTGGCAATATTATTGGTCTTATCAATCTTGAACCTATGAGAATAACCAACAAGTGAAATGCACAATATCCCCAGATACCTCAGTCACCTAAGGCAGTGGCTGGAATTACTCCTGTGATGGAATCTATGATAGAGCAAGGCTTATTAAAGAAGAGTCCCTGCAATTTACCTATAATGGGATTGCAGAAACCAAATAAAAAGTGGAGAATAGTGCAAGACCTGTGAAAGGTTAATAATATTGTTATCCCATGTTTTCAAGTGGTACAGGATCTTGCCAAGATACTTTCCAGATACCCTGTGACTCTGAATGTTTCTCGGTCATTGACCTGTGTCAAATGTTCTTTTCTATTACATTACATGAGGATATTCAGTTCCTTTTTGCATTTAGATTCCAAAATAAAGTTCTGACATGGTGCCAAGTTCCACAGGGGTATAAGGAGATCCCCTCAATCTTTAACCAGATACTGAAGAAGAATCTGGAGACCTTGAAGTTGCCATGCAACTCAGCCCTGGTCTAGTATATTGACAAGCTACTTGTGATGTCCACAACGCAAGATGCATGTAAGCGAGACACCAATTACCTGTTGAACCATTTGGCAGAGAACGGTCACAAAGTGTCCGCTACTAAACTTTACTACTGTCAGAGGGAGGTTCTGTATCTGGGACATTGCATTGAGAAGGGAGCTAGAAACGTATTCCATGAGAGAATCTCTACCATTTTGAGAATGAAACCTGCCATGACACACACATAAGTTGTGATGTTCCTGGGAATGGTGGGCTACTGTCGTCAGTGGATTCCTACCTTTTCCCTAGTGGCAAAGCCTCTATAGATGTTCACACACAAAGAGCTGTCTAATCCACTATCTTGGGACAATGAATGCATGAGTGCCTTCCTCAAGCTGAGAGGAAGTCTGTCATGTCCTCACTCTAGGAATGCCTGATTATGAAAAGGATTTTGTTTTATACTCCTATGAACGTGAAGGGTGTGCACTGTCTGTGCAAACACAGACTCACAGAAAATTGAAACATCCTGTCACCTATTTCTCTGCAATTCTTGATGTTGCCAGGCTGCCTAAAGGCCGTACCTGCAGTTGGTGCCAGCATTTAGCAATGTGAAGGTATCATGGGGTACCCACTTACAGTGATGGTTCCCAATTCTGATTAAATCTTGCTACCCACACTTGAACACAACACATGACAAATAGCAGGCTTACTTTTATGAACAGGAGATACTTTCTGTCGAAAGGATAAGAAGATGTACTTATCTTAACCCTGCCACACTGTTGCCTTTGCCTATGTCTGATGAAAATGATGGCAGGGGTGACCATGATTGTCTGGATGTTACAAATGTATGTACCAATGCGGACAGGAGGACAGTTGTTACCATGAGTCACATAGGTAACTCAGGTGGTCCCTTCAGTCGCATGCAGCTGGATTTTGTTGAGATGGCCATGTGCAGTGGGGTCTGCTACATTTTGATGGTAGTGTGCATCTTTTCCCATTGCGTGGAAGCATACTCAACTAGAAGAAATGACAGAGTCACTGTGGCATACCTGTTATTGAGCGAGTTGATTCCTCGGTTCGGCATGCCAGTTTTTCTGAAATCTCTGGATCATGGAACACATTTCAAAAATGCAATCATGCAAATGCTGTGTGTAGCCCTGCAGGAGGATCAGAAGTTCTATTATAGTTAAAGGCCAGGGGCATCTGGCATCATTGAATAAATCAGTGGGAACCTGAAGTCCTGACTTGCCAAAGTGTGTGTCCCCATCCCTCAAACTGCCTGATGCCCTTCCCTTGGTAATGGTGAATTTTCAAAGCACTCCTGAACAGAGGATAGGTCTGTCCCCCCATGAGATTCAATTGGTGAGAGCCATGAATCTTCTCACCATGCCTGCAGTTGTGCTTGTGAATATTACCGATGATATGATTCTTGACTAATGCAAAGGACTGACTGACATGGTGCGTCTTACTCTCCCAGGTTGAGTTGGTGACTCCTCTTCCAAGGCAAGAACAGTGCCATGACCTTAGTCCAAGAGACTGGATTCTAGTGAAGAAGCATGTGGGAAGACATGCTTGGAACCCTGCTGGCGTAGCCCCTTTCAAATCACTCTTGTGACGAACACTGCTGTGAAGTGTTGTTGTCTCCTAAACTGGGTACATGCTTTCCACACCAAGAGAATGAGACAAGCTGGTGAAGAGGTGGTGACAACAGTAACTGACTTGCAGAGTCAAACTCCAGTGCTACTCAAACTCTCAGAGGGGGGAGAACATTGTGCATAAGTGTCTCAAGGTCACCCCAAAGCAAGTGCTGAACCTGTGGCGAATGAGCCAAGAGTATCCACAGTGAACCAAGCCGAAGAAACTGTACGTGATAGCTCTGAGCCAGAAGAGGGAGCAAGTAGTTCAGTAGGCAAGGGGCTAAGAAGAGAACGGTAGCCAAGGAAGGGCAAAAGCCTGAGAGCTGTTGTGGTGGAATAACGCATCACAGAAACAATCACTGAAGAAAAAGAGCCAAGTGACAGTGACCGGCCAGTAGTCAGGAGATCAAAGAGAACACAGGTGCGTAGTCGAAGGTACTTAGTTCCTGAATTGACTTACTTTGCTGAGAGTGAGCCTGACTCGAGAACACATGAAAGTTCAACAGAAAGGATCAACAGAAAGTTTTTGAAAAACCTCCATGAATAGGACTACCACAGTGAAGACTGGTTGATTTTTGATTTTTTGACTGACTTAATTCAGGTGATCTGTCCAGACGACTAAAGACTTTTGCTGAGAATTTGTGAAACTTCTTGGGGGCTGGCTCCAGTAGAAGAGTAGGGTTGTAATTACTATAAGAAGTTGATGTAGGGTTAGGGATAACTTCTGAAGGTAACTGAACTAATTTACTCATCTTTCAAAACATTAAAGTTATGTCATTTTGCACGAGTAGAACTGACAAATGAAATTTAGCTTTTGATTTTAGATTTCTGTGCTCGTTTGATCTGACTCAAGAGAAATCATTGCATCAAATTCAACTAACAAGTGTAGCGTGATTTTAATCGTAGTTGCTATTGCTATAGTCATTGATGATTAGTCTACTAGTGGGCTTAATCTCTTCTGTTGAGCATGCTTCTACTGAAACTAAACCTGAGTTAACTTATATAGAAGAACAGTGCAGATTCAGCATGAAGAGTTTACATAGGGATGGTTCTGAAGGCAACTTTACAGACGATGTTTTATTTAATCTGTTACATGAGTACTCTTGTGTAATGCACGCATTTTTTAAAATTTGTATTTTTATTTTATTTATTGATTTTCCAATACAAAAAGAAAAAGGCAGTTATTATTACAGTGGCATACCAGCATTAAATATACAGTGCAATTATAGGGAATTTGTACATCATTTTCGCACGTTCCTGTGAGAGAGCACATTAATACGATCGAAATCAAACAGGTATAATAAATACACATCACTCTACCTTGGCTCTACTGCTGACCATATCAATCTTTCCATAGGAAATCGACCTATGTCAATGTCATCAGGGTAATCTGCAATACTTATCATACTGAAAGGCCACAAAAAACAATAGAGGGAGTAAAGAGCTAGTGTCCTTAACGGGCACTGGAGGTGGATACGTCCTCCCCTGGAAATCTATACAAAACACAAGGATCCACCTGTAGATGGGTTTTTTCAATGGAAATTCTCTCATTGACAAAGGTGTGTCTCCTACATTGGTTGGAAGCACACAGTGTTTGCTTAAATACCCCTCACACACCAAAAGGGCCCTTGGTGTCATGCTTCATCATGGGGGTCTTCCCGTCCCACTGCGGTACGGGGCATGCTACGACCTGCGACTACGCGGGAGCACTGATCTTCAGTACTATGTGTGGTGTAGGAGTTGTGAGAGGAAGGGTCAAGGGTGAGTGAGAAAAGTGAGATTAAAAAGAACCTGGCCCCTGTGGACTAAGAAACTTTAATATTCCCTGGAGCTGGTCCTGTTAAAAGCAGTGGGTCGGAGATGTCCTGCGTGTAATGTGCGGATACTCCTGATCAAGTCAACATGTTTCGAAGCTCTGGGGCTTCTTCATCAGGACTATAACTGATCCCTTCAGTACTCACTATGTTACCGGCTCCGTGGGTAGGCGTTGAATTGAGCGAGACAGTGTTGACAAAACTAATTCAGTTGCGACACCCTTCCCACCCGTTCTCAAGGCTCATGGAGCATTGTCTCCTAAATAACTAAATTAACAATTAGAATACCAAATGGGTATTGTATACAGTGCATGATTACTTGCATTTTCACTCATTTGTACATATCACTAGTTTCACTTTATCGATATCTTTCTCGGTAACATAGTGAGTACTGAAGGGATCAGTTATAGTCCTGATGAAAAAGCCCCCGAGCTTCGAAACATGTTGACTTGATCAGGAGTATCCGCACATTACACGCAGGACATCTCTGACCCACTGCTTTTAACAGGACCAGCTCCAGGGAATATTAAAGTTTCTTAGTCCACAGGGGCCAGGTTCTTTTTAATCTCACTTTTCTCACTCACCCTTGACCCTTCCTCTCACAACTCCTACACCACACATAGTACCCGAAGATCAGTGCTCCCGCGTAGTCGCAGGTCGTAGCACGCCCCGTCCCGCAGCGGGACGGGAAGACCCCCATGATGAAGCATGACACCAAGGGCCCTTTTGGTGTGTGAGGGGTATTTAAGCACACACTGTGTGCTTCCAACTAATGTAGGAGACACACCTTTGTCAATGAGAAAATTTCCATTGAAAAAACCCATCTACAGGTGGATCCTTGTGTTTTGTATACATACTGAAAGGCCACCAGCCCAGTCTGCACCTTCAAGGTATATCTGCATTGTCAGCCTCTTGCTGCTAGGTAGCTCTTATATAGTCCCCAGAAGCTTTTGGGATGGTTCCGGGGGGGGGGGAGGGGCAGCAATTCGCTGTATAACTCTGATTGTGTATTACAGTAAACCATGTCTTTGGACCATTCAGCAATAGTAGGCGTAGGCCCTCGGGCCCATCTCATTGCCACCCTGCATTTTGCTAGCATGAGGCCCATGTCAATCAATCGCCGCACGTCTGTACCCAGTGGTTTCGTCCATCCCAGCAGTGCCACCAGGGGGTCACATGCCAGCGGCAATCCCGCTATATCACTCAGTGTGCGCAATACTGATTCCCAGAATCTAGCGACCCATGGACAAGACAAAGCGACATGCATAAACCCAGCAGGACTCAATTTGCAGCGCTCGCATTCTGCGGAATCACGCAACCCATACCGGCATAGCCTCTCAGGAGTGTAATATATAACCCTGGGCGGGTAACTCCGCTCCGCCAGCGGAGTTTGTGGAGATTTGCCTACTCCGCTGTGAACGCAGAGGTAGGCAAAACTCCGCCTCCGTGGCGGAGCGGAGTTAGCCGCTCCCTCCCCCCCCAAATGATTTGAAAATGAAAAAAGAAGGCACTTACCTGCTTGTCTGCCGCCTTCCATGCCTGGCCGCTCTCCTCCCTGCTCCTCGCGTCCTTCTTCAATGAGAAAAAACCACTACGTTGTAAGTCTTATGCGTGTTCATGTCATGAATGTCTATCCTGTGCCTGTGCCTCAACAGTTCCCCAATGACGATAAGCCCTGCATAAACAATGTACTAATAGCATATACACTCTGCCTCTGTGAAAATAAAAATAAATCCCCCATTGACACCTCCCCCACCCACGCTATGCAAACCCCAACAGAGCATAGTCGGAATTCCCTTCCCTTCCCCTCAATTTAAAGAACTTCTTTGGCAAACCGCCAAACAGTGGGTGACACGCAGAGGTGGATGTTACCTGCTTACCGCTTAAATCGACTCTTTCCAAAAAACAAAATCAAACTGTAGCCATCTGCACATCATTTAACCCCATCGCCAGGCGTGCTGTGTGCTGGGCACATACACAAATTGAGGCAGTTACAATGTCACTTCCTCAGGCGCCCCCCCAGCAGGATCAGAGCAAACCTATGGCTGATAATGCCTATGCTAATGTTCAATGTCTGACTCAATTCACACTGCACTGAGTTCACTCAAGTCTATGGTACGTGCTCCATCAGAAGTGGGGAGCGAGCATCCACATGTCCAATCAGGTGCACATCTATCTGCAGAGCGTGTTCGGCATGGATGTATGATGATACAACGCGATCATTTAGATCGCGGTACATTACATCGCTGTTTTTACAACGCAAGTCGTTACAACGACTTGCGCTGGAGGGCGCTGGACTTAGGAATAGTGTGATTTACTATTCCAACTCCAGTCTACGTACAGTAGGGAAGGTGTTGGAATAGTAAATGACACTATTCCTTAGTCTAGAGCGCCCTCCAGTGCAAGTCGTTGTACCGACTTGCGTTTTAAAAACAGCGATGTAAATGTATTGCGGTGTTTTGACCGCGTTGTAAAGGTCGTTTTCCGTTCGGCATACCTGTACATACGTATTGCGAGTCGTTAAGTATCACTTCATTCTTGCTCCTCCAGATCACCGCCTGCTGCTCCCGCCAGCTCCTTAGTGCCTCCCGCCCGGCCTCCAGCCTTATCGTATTCCTTAAGTACCTTCTACAAAGTCTTTGGAATAGTGAAGATTTTTGACTTCCCTTCAAAATTGACCCACAGTCTAGCTGGGTACAGCATTGTATACTCCAAATTGTTTTCACAGAGACGCCGCTTCAGGGGAGCAAACTGATGCCTCGCCTCCTGCACTCTGATGGTAAAATCTGGAAAGAGCGAGATCAACGAGCCCTCGAATCGCAGTTCACGCTTCTCCCTGGCCTGTTTCAGCGCGGCATTCCCATCTCTATAGTTCAATAATTTGGCATATCTTTCCGACATACGGTCCATGCGGTAGGCCAGCGAGTTGATCTTGCCGTCGATGGTGGACAGGCTTTTTTACTTAGCTGCCAAGATCTGGCGTATATCCCCCTTCGCTTCCCCCAGATCATTGCTTTGCTCTTCAGTAGATCTCTCCGTACTTGCCTACTTCTGTCGGGACTTTCGCTGCTCAAACTGTAGCTTAGGCTGCGTCCTGTCTAACTTGCCCATCTTCCGCGGGGGAGCTCCTATTCCGGCGCTGCCGCCAATAGCTTCTTGAATCTCTGTAGCTCAATTCACAAGGAGGGGCACCAAGGAGACCTCCTCCCCACAATGCTCAGGTCGCTGAGGCAGTGAGATCTTCCCAGTGACCCACTGCCACTACAAGGCGCCACCGTCGTCCGGGCAGGCAGGCACAGGTACTGGGTAAGGAAGGGCACCACCCTCAGAGGTACAGTGTCTGCAGCCCCCCCAGCGGTATTTCACATAAAGGATTGGGGAGTGCTTTCGCTGTAGTTTCTGGGGTCCGCACAGTAACTGCCAGGGTATCCGTTTGGGAGCAGTCGTCGGCCAGCGTTCGCTCTACGTCTTGCAAGCAACTCCAGAATGACTCTGGATCCCCGCGTCTTACACCGCTCAGGAGAATGGGCTAATACCCCCCAGTCTGTCCTTCAGTTTCTCGGCCAGTAGTATTAGTGAGTCCGCACCTCTGCCTCCTGTTCCCTTAATTTAGCGCAAGCCTGCCACCGGGCACTTGCACATTGGGGGGGAAATTTTTAAGTGCTGCCAGGGTTAGAGCCTGCATTCAGCCGTCTGCTCGGTGCAAGCCGTCAACAATGTTCCATACCAGCTCAGTTAGCTCGCTCCCACCAGGCAATCGATCTCCGTCTCGGGGGGCCAATCAAACTCTATGTCCGACAGACCAGGCCTCACCTCCTCATGTGGTACGCAAGTCTCCTCGGAGTCCCCACCGCAGTCAAACAGCACTCGCCAGCCAAATTGCATGTCGTGCAGGAAGATCAAACGTGCGAGTTCTCGATCAAGGCCAGCGGGATCTTACTATACTAGGGGTGTAGCCATCCAGATCGCGGCCTCAGCAGATTCAAATGCGCCACAGGCCCTGTCCCCTCCAGGCTTCCGTAGGCCGCGCTCGCCCTTCGTCCACCAGCTTCATTTTGGGGCGCAACAAATGCACCCTCGGGTTGAGTGCAGCAAGCGCAACACAAAGCTGCGGTCGGCGGTTTTGTAAACGCACCGGCAATGGCGGATTATTAACGGATCTTCAGATGGCGTACGGAGCTAGCTCAGGCAGCAGCCATCTTGAGCCCAGGCAAGCTCCGCCTCCGTTATGCACGCATTTGATTGCTACATATGCACCTATGTACCTGCATCCAGAACAGGGGGAGTTACATATCATCTCTACAAAAAGATATGGAAGAAGCACTCTGTCCAAATCTGTAAAAAAAAAGTCTTTTTTCAAAACCATAGCATGATATTTGAAAGACACACAGATAAATCCAACGCAAGAGTCCTCATTACTTAATACAATCCAGCTAATGTAAAAGTCCAATTTGTTGGTCAAGATACCATGGTCAGATGCATAATACAATATTTGAAAGACACATAAAGTAATCCAGTGCAAGAATCCTGATTAGTAAATACAATCCAGCTTGTGTAGAGATCCAATTTGTTGGTCAAGATAAAGCTCCTTCTTTCAAACACACGACAAGAAACAGGAATCGTGGCCAGATTGTGAAACAACGCGTTTCGTCCCTTATATATTGGGACTTCTTCATGGCATGGAAAGTTATTGCAACATATGTTATTGATAGTCCATAAAGCTTCTTCAACTGAATTGTCACAGCATGAGTCCATCATATCTATCTTTCTAAATACATTTCTAAATACATTTCTACATATCTTTCTAAATACATTTCTAAATACATTTTTAAATAAACTTATTTATTCATTAGCAACGAACGTTGTATAAGTAGAAACATTTTTAGACATTAGATGAAAACGTATGCAACTATTCATTATGAAAAAACAAGTCCATGGAAAGGTCAGGAAATAAACATTTTATACGACTTTCTGTTAGTCATATCAGCTTGTCAGGCAATGTTGCTTCAGCCATTTGAGGCCTCGTACGAGTAAATATGGTTGCCTACTACAATTTTTGCATTTAAACGCATTTTATTTTTCATTAAAGTCTGCACGTTAATTTTGTACATTAATATGAACTGTATTCTTTTTTTCTTGATTTTATGAAATGCCTCCCTATGGGTTACTAGCCTAATCCTTCTTAATAGTTCTTTCCACCAAAGGATGATCTATCTTTTAAGAGGATCTGGAATAAATATTTGGCCACATTTACTTAATGTATTACCCCACACCTAGTTCATTGTTAAATTTAGTACCACCACATTTTGTGTCTTTAAATTTTCCTTTCCTCTGTATCTTTTTGTTGTTTTGAATACACAGTTGTTTATATTTTGTTTAAAAGACTTTTTATAACTTGTGGAATTTTTATTTTGCTTCTTAACCTTTACAGTATTTTATTATGCGTCAAGATTACTTTAATAAAGACTTCATTTTGGAAGAAGACTCTCACGACCCCTATTCATTTAGAGGACGTATAAAACCTTATGATGATTTGGCTTACATTTTCTTATTCTTGTTAAGTGTAAACAAGGCATGGGTACTTCATAGCTCTATAAACACTATACACAAGTCACAAAATATAAAACTGCATGTCTTTACAGCTCAAATAACAGTAAAATATATAATAATTCAAAACATTACAGTTCAAATAAGAATAGTAATAAGGGCTCATTAAAGAAAGAAAAACAGAAGATAATTACATTTACATTTTTAAGAAAAGTAAGGAACCACATGGTCTTCATCTGGATTCTAAGATGGAAATATACAGAATTGCTTCTTAGAAGTACATTATTCAAGTTAGGCACTTGTTCTCAAACGTATTTGTGCACTTAAACTGAAGTGAGATCGTAAACTCACATTCTGGATTCACAAAACATGAATTTACACTAAAAAAATGAATCAGCTGAAATATAATACATGAAAGCATGCAGTCCCTGTATAAAACATGTCTCTAATTTCCTCATCACAGTTAAGTTATGCCATCTTTAGTGCACTGTAATAAGAAAATGATGTAGTTGCTCAACTGTAATAAGTTATTACAGTTGAATTGTGATGTCATAATGCCTGCTGCCGGAGCCAAGATGAAAGACAGGCCACTGAGCCTAATTACAGCTGCATTATAAATAACAAATATTAGAACTGATTTTTCTTTCTATGGTCTGTTTTTCTAAAATGAACTGTGATCAGCAGAAAGGTGTGATTTATGGCAGCATGTTTACTTTTTGCACATAGTTCATTACTGGAAAGAAATAATCTCATTTTACAGCTTTATCAAATCTTATTTACATTGAAATGGTTATAATATGTTTTGCTCCAAATTACTTACTGAGTTTTGGTGTGTTTAATTTTGCTCTACAGATTCTGCTTTTAGTCTTTGTCTGCAACCATGCTATTTCTTGCATAAGAAGGAGCAAGGTCCCAGGTTTTTAGAGGTTTTCAGGATAAGTGATGGTGTGACTGTGTATTACAAGGAATAAAACAGCCTCTGTCATACTGTAGAAGAAAAAACCTTTCTAGGGGTTCACTGATGCACCTGGTCCTTAAACCAACAAAGAAGAGATTGGCACGGAAGCTGGAATATCAAAATAACAACTTTATTAACCTCACATGAGGGAAACTGTGTCAATACAGTACCCTCAGGCCACTGTAGGAGACAGTCTATGGAGTACAAACACTCTGGGTCTTTTATGCCCAGTTTATAGCTGAGTTAGCATGTAGACTCAAAAAGAGGCGGTACAAGTGTGCACATGAATAGCTAGTTACATATAAGGATACATAAGAATTGCTTAGTCAACAGAGTGGGAGGGCTTACAATATTGCTGATATTAGTTAAAATAGCCTGACAGTTACTCTAAGAGCAGGTGCATTCTAGCAGCTAGACCTTTCTAAGCATGTGCAGTGCTCTGGCTCAGTACTGAAGGAGTTAATTATAGTTCCTGACTCAAGTGAAATACAAGAGCAGGCAACAGTGAAGAGGGAGAAAGCACATGGCAAGCACATGGCTAACTAAAATGGCTGCCAAAAACAAAATGGCTTCAGCTGATGCTAACAACCATTTCAACTAGTTTTCCACAGATGGCCGCTTTAGCATTAACTGAAGACATCCGCTATGAATTAATAGAAGCATGGAAGTTATCATGCACATTTATCCTCATAAATCCATCAATATCCTGATCTATTGCTAGATGGGCATTTACATTTTTAACATTGTTTAACTGGTGAGATACAAGTAAAAATACATGGGGAACAGAGTATTGGGTCATAATGAACACACAGATAGCAGGAGAAAATAATGGCTATTATTACAAACAGAACTATCAATTTTTCCAACCCTAAGCAAAAAGTAAATCCCAAAACCATCCAGTCCAATTCTATGTTTCAGGGCTCCTATCTATTTCAGTGACCATCTATTTCAGCTTCAGAATAGCCAACAACACATATCTAATATAATATCTTAAATAAAAAAAAATGTAATAGACTTTTCCAGTGTTCTTTTTATGAGGGCTAGAGTACCAATTGATATGCTCAGGAGGAGGGCTGAGTAGTATTTATCAACTGTTCAAAAAAACGTTTCTCTTGCAGAATTAACATTCCTAATGCAAATATAAAAGCAAATACAAGGATCATTACAAAAACAATTTTCGCTTCAGGGGACCAGGAAGACCAAACGGGGCCATGGGAATTAGGACGAGGAGCCGCAAAGGGCTGCTCCTCCTCAAAAATGGGACGACCAAAGGGATACATTGCTAAAAAGTACTTAAAGAATAGAAGCCGCTGTACAACCAGCTAGAGGGGAGTCTTCTCCCTGTGTCCGTCTGAGCCTCACAGGCAGGCTCCTATTAAAGTTCTTTTCCAACGGTGGAGCTGCACAACTTGCAACTCAAGAAAACAATCAGGGCCCAGTTTTAAGGGAAAAAGTTTCTTCTTTCAGGATAGGGCAATCACCCTCCGGGGCAAATGCCCTCAACGATCCTGTCCAGTGTCTCAGGCAGTGCACCAGTATTCTTCACTTTAATCTAACAGGCACCAAAGGCACAGCACCTGTACCCTGAACTCAAGTCCTTCCCTAACTCCTGTGTTGCTCCGCTGGCGCACTGCTCTTTTGTCGGGGCCAAAGATTGTGCCCAGTATGCCCAGGCACCTCCTGATCAACAAACAAAGGTGCAGACTTGCATTCACTTGGGGACCAGGACTCAGAGGCCTGATGCTGGGATATGTGAAGCAACCCTTGTTTCAAAGGGGGTCACCTCAAGCAAAAGCCTCCTTGCCATCCTTGTCGGTCTGTGACTCTCTCAGCTGGGCATCAAAAACTGGATCCACACAAAAAATTCTCTATCCTGATTTGTGGCCCCGTCTTTCGTCCAAGACAGTAGCAGGGATACTTCACTGAGGTCCTAGTTGCCAGCAATGCCTGTGCTGGTTCCCTTCACCTTGGCTTCAAGCTGGACTTGCGCTGACTCTCCAAGCTGAATCTGATGTCCGGGCCCCTCTGGCAATGGTTGTAGGGCAGCAGATATCTATTGATGTACAGAACAAAAAATCTTTAGACAAGGCATACAAATAATCTATCAACAGAGAGGATAGTCCATTTCCAAATACCTTCTCCTTTTTAGCTTGGGGTGCCCCATACATTAGCAAGGCACCCAAGAACCACTTCATCTATCTGAGAGTAAAAACACCCCTGGACCTATTAGCGAGTACAAAAGGAACTTTTTGGTGAACTGACAAGAGTAAAATGTTACACTATTTGAAGCAGCCAAGGAAGTCTATGTTTATTTACTAAATTCTGAGGGAAAAAGAAAAACAATACGGACATACTCTAAATCCTTACATTTGTGTATTCCTATTTTATTCATCTGAAGAACCTCAAGAAAGGGAATTTTTAGAACAAGCATTCTTTTGTGCTTCTTGTCTTAACAAGCTTGTGTTTCATAAGTTATAACCTTTCACTACTTGTACAGGGCTGCAGACACTTCTAAAATTATTTTTCTTTCATAAAAACACCTACATTTTACGCTTAGGACCATGCGCTCATGTTATAGGCGCAGCGGAAAATCTAAAACTGCTAATTTAACAGGGATCCTGTCAGCTCAATTACACAGACTAATAAGAGACTAATAATGCCTTTGCAAAACTGTATGTAACATAAAAATAACAAACAATAATGGTGTTATCACCTGAGAATTTTAGAACAAAAACTACCCACATATAGTTCCCCTTTAAAGGTCAAATAAGGGAACATCAATCTAGACTACTCATCCTTTCATAATTTCATCAGACTAGGATAGGCAGCAACATGGCGTATTTTTTTATTCTTTTTATTAATCTTAACAATTTTAAAACAGTATTACTAAATAGTCAATTAAACGTCTCATGGCCGTTCCTAGACAACTTAGACAGGCTCAAGAGAGAGTGAGAAAAAGAGAGAGAGAGAGCATATAAATCAAGAAAAATGACAATATATTACTTAATTGTAGTTACCCTTAATTTGCCCAGGAGCTAATCTCTCTAATCTCTTCCCTCATTCGACAGCAGGTAACCTGAAACAGGTGACCTTCTGTCAACACTATCTACCCCTATTTTTGGCAGCTGGGCACAAACAAACTTGTAGGAGGTAAATAGCACATTGAGCTAGCTAGAAAACATTAATAACCAACTACCAATTCCTTTAGCAATTGTACTAGTGTAACATGAGGTCGCATGAATGCAAACTGAATTTCATAGCCTTTTAATCTGGCCCTTGCTCCAGGAAGGCTTAATCAAGGCCATAACTTTAGTGAAACAACTAAGTAAATTCTTCTATTTCTTAAATGTGGTTAAATTACTAATGGCGATATCCCTAATATTATTAACAAGAATTGAGAATTCATTTTCACCCTAATTTCCTAGGCACATTATAGCCTTAGACATCATTAGAGCAAAATTTACATTTACCTGTAGTGTTTTACCCTACAATGTTAGAATCAGGATATTTAATTAATACAAAAAAATCAGTTTATTAAACTACTCTGTAACATTACAAGCCTTCATAGTGTAATGTAGAGATCACATACTGTCACAGTGGCTCCCTGCGTTGAAATTTTTACATGCAGTAAGGCTGGTCAGTTCTAAATACAGAACTTGGCCTCTTGACCCTTAAACCTGCTGTCCCCTGTCAGTAAGGCTATTCCTTGCGGTCTTTCCAATTCAAAGGAACTCTGGAGAAGCACAGCTGAAAAGCAGTCCTGTTCCGTGCCTGTGAGCTAATAATTTTAAAGGTAAGATGCACTTGTTGCTGTCTTATTTTAAACTAATTTTTATTCGTATGCAGTGTGTGATGTGCTTTCTAGCAGTTTAGAGGCCAGCTACTTGTTCTGCAGTCGCATGTGTGTACTGCTGAAACCTGAGATCAGTTTGAAAACAGTCCTGGGTGCCAGGACTGCTTTTTAAAAGTAAATTGTGCCCAAAATCGACTTTGGTGGTAGGGGCACTTAAAAATGAATAACCTACAATGTTTTAGCATATTAGGGACCCCCAGGGTCTCCCGTAGATATCCCAGAGGTGGGAGGTCAGAAATGTATAAGGTACACCCTTATAAAATAAGTTTTTATATGCCTGGGTAAAGTGAAATTTCACATTTCACTCCCCACATTGTGGTAAAGTGCTGCTCAAATTCAACTTTGATACTAGGAACTTATATATTTGTCACAGTAGGATTATTAGACATTGAAAAATGCAAAAACGTTTTTAGTGCAATTATTTTTAATAAAAAACTTATTTTTCATATAATCAATTTTTTTTTAATAATGATCACTAACCCTTTTGATGTTTCCACATATGAAAAGCAAGCCTCATTCCTTTCCTTTTGCCTTTAAATGCATGTATTTATAACACTAAGCACATAAGTTGTACTGAAACATAAAATAGTTTGTGTCACTTTTTAAAGGGCAGCAATTATTTACCATCAGAACCATAGATATGCTTATTGAGAAAAGCAACAAGAAAAGAAAATCCCTGTTTTAATCCTTTTCTATTTTATCCAAAATAATGAAGCTGTATTTGTAACTTTTAAAATCAGTAGTCTTTAATGCACGTGTTGGATCTGTAGCTTGTGGCCGGCATAGCCATGTGTTGTTTACTCAGCTGTGTTTTTACGACCAGCAAGCCTCAATTTCCACGCCTTTTTCTGGAGAAAAACCCTTTGCTGTATTGTAATGTCCTGAAAAAGTTTGATCTCCGTCTGTTTTGACAGACAGCTTCCTTCGGTACAGACAGCTTTGAACAGCTGTTTTAAAAGCTCTTTTTCTAGTGCTGGAAATTTGAGCACGGTGCAGTCTATTTAAAACACAGGCATTCCAAGCCGGCACAAATCTATCGTCTTGTAATGTAAAAAAAGAGCCGCTTTTATTTCAGCAGCAACCAATTTACTCAGATGATGTGAATGCCTTTTAATATTAATACCTTAAGGATAATGCTGTAACATTTGGTATTAAGTCCTAGTTTGAAAGCACACAAATTCGTTTTTTTTTTCTTTCTATGAGGCCTATTTTTTCCCTATTGAGTGTTAATTTTAATTTCTCTTGTGGCAATATTCACACATCTATACTTGGTTACTGTTTTACTTCTAATGGTAGCGTGCTGCTATTTAGCATATGTTACATAATTCATTCCTTGAATTCTAAAATGTAATTCTTTCAATGACATTTGCATAACAGAATGACGACAAAAAAAACAAATTGAGCTCATTCCAGACATTTTCAAGAAGGGGCCCACACACTCAGAGCACACAACACTGCTTGCTAAGGCAAGCCATTCTCACACAAAAAACATAGTCACTAGTTACTGAAACAAGTACTCTCAAACATCACCACCGGTGTCAATCCACAACCACATGGACACTCAAAAAAAAAACAATTAACCCACAAATTAACACTTAGGACAAAAGCAAGAGACAGCTCACAGACTGTACTCAAAGCAAACCATTTGTAAATACCAATTGTAATTCATATTTACAAACGAAAGGACTCTAAAAAAAAAGGTACAGAGATTACACCAAGACAAATAGACAGCCAAAAGACTGCCATGTTCAAAAAAGACAGGCTCGCGCCTCAGGCCTTTTCCAATAATACACCAAATTACCAGTTGGGCTGGCAGATTAGGAACCTTCTATATATATATATTTTTGTTCCATAGTGTACTAGTCATCATGGAAGAAATACCATTTTTAATATACCTAAACCCATTTAGGTATCCCTCTTAGGGAGTCAGCTGAGTACTTCCTAAATCCATATTGGTACCTCCAAGACAGCAACACTTTCTACAAAGTGTGCTAGGAGCAGGCATGCCAAGAATATTATAGCATATATAATATTATACTCCAAGTGACACTTAACACAATTTGTGCCGTTCAAGTTTTCAAAGTTAGAGAAAAATCTCATTACCTGCCTTCATTTGCTGCAGCAAACAAACAAACAAACCAAAATCTTGGCCAAGCTAATCCAAACAAAAGTGTTGCTACAGCAACCTTACCAAACCAAAGTCTCCAACCTCCACCTGCCAAGTTCTGAGTGACCTAACGGTCATTTTAAAATACTCACACCAAAGAAGATCTCAGTCGGGAGCGGCCAACACCTGGAGGGTCAAATCGGGAAAACTGGAAAATACGTTGGTCTGCAAAGACAAAGGGTCTCCTCATGCAGGGTACCTCCTCAGTAGATTCCTGTCTTCCGTCAAGACCACTCCCTTGGATAGCCGCTTCTCCGATGAGGTCCACGTCGGGCGCCAATTTGTAGAAGAAAAAACCTTTCTAGGGGTTCACTGATGCACCTGGTCCTTAAACCAACAAAGAAGAGATTGGCACGGAAGCTGGAATATCAAAATAACAACTTTATTAACCTCACATGAGGGAAACTGTGTCAATACAGTACCCGCAGGCCACTGTAGGAGACAGTCTATGGAGTACAAACACTCTGGGTCTTTTATGCCCAGTTTATAGCTGAGTTAGCATGTAGACTCAAAAAGAGGTGGTACAAGTGTGCACATGAATAGCTAGTTACATATAAGGATACATAAGAATTGCTTAGTCAACAGAGTGGGAGGGCTTACAATATTGCTGATATTAGTTAAAATAGCCTGACAGTTACTCTAAGAGCAGGTGCATTCTAGCAGCTAGACCTTTCTGAGCATGTGCAGTGCTCTGGCTCAGTACTGAAGGAGTTAATTATAGTTCCTGATTCAAGTGAAATACAAGAGCAGGCAACAGTGAAGAGGGAGAAAGCACATGGCGAGCACATGGCTAACTAAAATGGCTGCCAAAAACAAAATGGCTTCAGCTGATGCTAACAACCATTTCAGCTAGTTTTCCACAATACGTTCAAAGTATATTGCATAAAAAAGAACTTGCCCTTTGGACTCGTTCTTCTGTATGAGCACAGAACTCCTAGGTGACTTGCAATATCCTTATAATGTACGGCTGAGGGGACTTTATCTAATATAGTACACCATTATGGTGTAATATTTGATTTAATCAAATCTGCTCTAGGAAGTCTGTAATGACCATCTCTGGGGATACCTGCTTAGGAAGGGGACCACTAAGAAACGTGTGAGTTTGTACAAATTCGCAGACTCTTGGTGGGGGCATTCCAACCCTGGGTGCAGTCATTAGTAAATCTGAGAGGTGAACAGAGAGCTGACAGCCCAAAATTGATGAGGTGTAGAAAAAGGGATTTCTTCAGTAGGGAATTTCGTTTTCTGTGAAAGGAAGAAATGTAGTTTCACATTTGTGCATGCACAGATATAACCTACATTTACACATGCAACCTTGCTTTTTCATGAGAGTAACTTGTAGTTCACAACAAATTTGAGAACTGCTCCTCTGTATCTGCTGCTTCTGTAAGAGTACTCCCGAAATTGTATGTTAATCCCAGAAAAGTCAGAAATGTACTCCAAATAAAGACATAATCCGACAGGAGTAAGTTGGTGACTTGGTTTTAGAAGCAGGCAGAATGTACCCAGAGGAGGATTGAAGTAAAGTATGCATCTAATTAAATGTGAGGGCATGGACATCAATTGGTAGTAACCAAGCGTAGCAGCTGCCACCTCTGACTTGCCCAGGCACTTGTTTGCTACTCCTTCTGCCAAGGGTCATAAAGAAATTAGCACAAAAAGAAGGAAAACAAGTTCAGCCTGTCCTGTTTAAATACTGTAGTTTACTCTTCTTGGCATTCCCTTAGCCTTTTAGCACCAAACAGGAGACTTCTGATGGACTAATTCTGGGACAAGGGGGTCATCTCTGTGATGCCATTCACGGTCAAAGGGTGTGTGATGTCACTTCCACAAGCCCTGGCATTTTCGGGAATCCATGTGCCGGTATCTCTTACTGAGTTATTACATTTGCAAGAGCAGTAACCGAGAGTGGAGAGTTGTATTGATTCATGTGCCAGCAAAGCTATTATGAACCACAACCTGCCACACTGCCCTAAAGGATGCAAGAGTAACTTTTGGAAGGCGAGCCAAGACAATTCGCAAAATTGATCCGAAAAACCACAAGAACCTTAGGGCCAGATGCATGAAGAAACCGTTTTGCAATTTCCTAATTGCGAATCCTTTCGATTCGCAATTTGGAAATCTTAAAACTGCATGCATGAAAGTGTGTTGAACACTTTTTGCGATTCCTAGGGGATCGCAAATGACCTACCTCATGAATATTAATGAGGTAGGTCACAATTTGCGACCCCCTAGGAATCGCAAAAATCACAGGGATGGTGGCCTGCTGGGGTCAGCAGACCACCATGTCTGTGATTGCTTTTAAATAAAGCAATTTTATTTTTGAAATGCAGCCTGTTTTCCTTAAAGAAAAACGGGATGCGTTTTGAAAACAAAAATGAAAAGATTTCTTTTCATTTTTGAAGAGTAGGCAGTGGTCCGTTGGACCACTGCCCGCTCTTAAAAAACGCTGTAACAAACATTCACAAAGGGGAAAGGGTCCCTTGGGGACCCCTTCACATTTGCGAATGGGCTACCACCTACTTAAAGTAGGTGGTAAAATGTGAATGTTTTGCGACCGCATTTCGGTCACAAAACATTCCTACATACCGATGCGATTCGGTATTAGGAAGGGACGCCCTAAACACGCCCCTTCCTAATAGCGAATCGCAAACCCATTTTGCGATTCGGTAACGCAAAATAGGGTTTGCTGCATCTGAAAATCATTTTTTGCGTTCGCAAACGGGGCGATTCTGCGAATCGGTCCGTTTGCGAAGACAAATATGCTTGATGCATGTGCCCCTTAACCACAGAATGGAAATCAGTAGGTGTAATATGAGATTTATTTTTTGCCACGAATAGCAGGAAATCCGCTTATTTCACAATTCTCTTTTTAAAATGTATTTATGAGATTAGCTGGTAGAGAATTTAAGAGAAGTAACAATACTGCAAATATTTTAACAAATCACTGATCAAGATTGCGACAACAATTGGCATTGAAAATCATGCGGTATAAAATCTTGCCTAAAATTAGCTATTTCTTAACACTAGCAAAATAGAAAATACAAAGGGTAAGACACTTCACGTTGTAAATGTGGGCTGGGGAGGCAAGCAATAGAGTACTACAATGGAATTTGAGTATTAAAATAGGTTAAATGTACACCATCAAACACTGCCCAAATAGCGTTATTATAATTAAAACTATGGGGCATATTATCAAGACAGCGTTAAAATTATCGCCGCTTAGCGGCAGAAAACTGCCGCTAAAGCGGCGATAATGGGCTTGATGATATGCCCTTGAGAATTTCAATAGAAGCCCATGTTGACACCAGAACATGGGCTTCTATTGAATTCTCAAGGGCATATTATCAAGCCCATTATCGCCGCTTTAGCAGCAGTTTTCTGCCGCTAAAGCGGCGATAATTTTAACGCCGTTTCTGATAATATGCCCCTATGTTTTCTTTCAAACAGTATTCCTAAAATGTTGGCTCTGCCACAACTGAAGGCTGGTGAAAGCCTAAAGATTTTAAGGACATAGGTCCTCATTATGAGCCGAATCTTAATTCCGGGTGGGAATGCCGGGCCTAGTATTACCAGTATTGAGGTTATTGATAACACCGGGCCCAGTGGATTACGAGTTTTCCTGGCCTAGTGGATTACGAGTTTTCAGCCAGAACGGGAATTCTGGCCAACGTGTAAGGAGGGCCTGGAAGGGATAGTATTATCACATCTGCAGACAATGTATATAGTCAAGATTGATTAAGCAGTCCACAGGTTTGATTAGCTAAAATCATGAATTCTGTCTTACATCTATTGTTGTTTAACAAGCATTGACAAAAAATGAACGTTTTGCTTTTGAATACAAAAAAGATGCCTCACTGGCACACCCCACAGATCAAGCATTGGATACAGCACTGCAAGTTTTTCCACCGCAAACAACAGATACAGCATAGTTAGGACCAGTGGCAGAAAAGAAATGTCAACAAGGTAAGCATCATGTTGGGATGGATGGGAGTGAGGTAGAGTAAGGGGAAAGTTCAGGGTTGGGGGGGCACCTCAGTGTTGGGGGGGCACCTGTGGGACAAGCACAGCTGATTTGGGTGGGAAGGAACTGGCTTTCAAGAATCACAAGCTTGGCCGCGTGCCAATTGTGCCATGGATTTCTTAATCACTTGCCTCATAATGGCAAACTTCAGACAGTGGTAAATCAATGTAAGTATTTCTTTGTAAATTTCTTATTGAATCTTTATCCCATTTGGGTCCTATTCTTAAGATGTATCCTATGGAATGTGATGATATAGAGGTCCAAGAGGAGCCTGCTCTATGTTAAAATGAAATTCCTGGTCTTAGTACGGTCTACTGTAAAGTGCTTCATAATTATCGGATTGTCAGGCTAACAAAGCTTAATGTGTACAAATGGCTCATCTGCAGCCTCTTTGGTACATGATAGTCCTTGTAGAATGACACATTACTTAGCAAAGGCTTTCCAGGACCCTGGATGCTGGAGTGTTAAGGCCAAGACAGTCTGAAAATATTCCAAGGTTATTCAAAGCATCAGGTGGGTTCACAAATGACTTCAGGAAAGCTCACTAGACATCATGATCTGGATAGAAAAGAATAAGGTCCGTAATAGGACAATTCAATCAACATGAATTCCAGCAGCAGAAAGCTTCATTCTAATTGGATGCAAGCTCAGCTGCCATGTCTACTTCCCAACCTGCGTTCCACTGCTCCATGTATCCTCCCTCCCTTACTTATCTTTTACTCTTCTCCTCCCGTTCTGTGCCCCTCCTCAGATCTTCTGCATGTCCCATCCTCACAATGCTCTGTTTGCAGTACAGATGTGTTCCACCTCCGTACAGCAACCAATACATATGGACTTGAGGGAAATGTTCCCGGAAAAGCTTGTAGATTAGTGGATCACCTGTAAAATGTGGTCTGCTGTTCTAGTGGTATGCACTCTAGTAGGGATTTTGTGTATGTGCAAATACAAGCCACCAGCCTGATGCCATCCATCTTCACCAAAGCAAAGCTATTGGCATGTGAACACACTGGATCATCTGTTGCACACAACAAGCGTCCTATAACTGTCTGGATAAGTCTGCCAACAACAGATGCCAACCGCAGAGTGTGAAAGTAGAGCCCATATAAAGAGGCAGGTATGGGAGAGGAAAGCAGACTGGGAAGGAGACATTGAAAGATAGGAAGGGGGAGGAAGGGACACTGGTCTGGGAGGAACTCCAGGTATGGCAGAAAGTTGCAATGGGATTCAGGGTAGGCAAGGACAAAGAGTAGAGAGGGACGTGGAGCAGGGAAGGACATAGAGCATTGTAGAGAGGCACGGGCGAGAGAAGAAGACAGTGGTGTGTGCAGAGGGACATGGGTGGGTGGCTCAATACAGTGAGGATTACTGTGTTTTCCCCTGTGACTCTGCATTATGCATGGGATGATTTGGATGCACAAACCAAACAGAATTGCCATGCTGTCATGGCAGGTGTCTGCTGCACTGTGGGAGGCATACTAAGAAGCGGTTTTACTTCTCTGGAGGCAGCATAATGGGCCTGTCTATCTCCTCTCCTTATATTTATATATGTAGATGTAAATAGACAAGCTAAATTAAACAGATCATTATTTTCTTTGACACCTTGTTTGATAGTACTGTTAAAATTGTCACATCTTATGCTGACTTGATGTGTGGTATGCCACCAACGCTAAAGCAAAGACCAGAATAGTGCACACAAAAGCAGAGTCAAATCAATTAAACGCAAAGCAACAAGTTTCAACAAGAAATGGGTCAATCAAAAACAGAAGGATGTACTTTATACTCTTTTATGTGGTTAAACATATTCTGACATATTTAGTGCCAAACACATAAAACATTCCACCCTTCGATGTTTAATTGATTCCATGAATTTTGCAACTATGATTCCAGCAACAGCTTTCAAATTTAAAAGTAATGTTTTATGAGTTTTAATAAGGAAACAATTAACAGTCAGCAGATGACTAACTTTTTTGAAAGTAAATCAAAACCAGGAAAATACTTTTTGGACAAAATATTCTTTTTAGTCATTGCAATCCCAGCGCTTTGCCCTCCATCGTGACATGCATATTGTTCGTGAATAGAAGTTACTAGTATCCAACTTCATTATTCTTGGAGACTCTCTTATTCTTGGTGACTCTCTAAAGTCTTACCTTGGAATATAGCACGTTACAACACGTGCATTCACAACGCGGTAGTTTACAACACCGCCGTTACAACGACCGTGTTGTTACCACGCGTGTCATTACATCGCAAGTCGTAACAACGACTTGCTGTAGGGGGCGCACTGGACTTAGGAATAGTATTAACTACTATTCCTACTCCAGTTTGTACAACAGCAGGGAAGGTGTTGGATTTAAAATCCAACACATTCCCTGGTGTTGCATGCCCCCTACAGCAAGTCGTTGTTATGACTTGCGCTGTAATGGCACGCGTGGTAACAACTTGGTCATTGTAACGACCGCGTTGTAAACTACTGTGTTGTGTTTACAGCGTTGTAAACGCTGTTTCCTCTCTGGCACGCCTAGTAAAATGGAAAATGACCAATTAAATATATTGCTATAAGTTATAACTCCATCAGCGAGTGGCTCATCACCACAAGTGAACAATTAAGACATTGCTTTCCCCATGCAAATAACAAAAGAAGCCAAAATAAGGTAAAGTGACTTTATTTTGGTTGGTCTCCACTGCTAAAAAATGAATTACTTTAATTAAGCTTCCAAGACTTTTAAAACAAGATTCCTAGTTTGATGAGGATTTCGTCCAATTTATTTAAGCTTAAAGATGATTTAGTACAATGGTTAGAGTTTTTTTTACATAAAACAGTTCAAAATAATGAAACCCTAGACCTGTTTGCTTCCCGTTACTAAACCAAGCAAAACACTGAAGAGGATTTTAGAGCCTTTTTCCTTCCAATTTTCTCTTGAAAGAGAAGTATTTATCAAAAAAGCAAAGCAATACATTTTTAATAATGCTTAATTTCACTGCTTGAAAGCTTTACAAGGCTATAAAAAATATATGTGATTATTACTCTTTTCTGCGGTACTCATTTTAAAATCTTCAGAAAGACATAAGGCTGATCTGACCCTGTAAGACTCAAACTTGCAGTTTTCAAGTTTTTAACACGTTTAAAGAAGTTGAGCTATCTTGCTGGGGTTTCATGTTAAAGCATGGGTGCTGAGGTAGAACAAAACGCTGTTACCCTCAAAACAACGTACTGCACATTGAATCTAGCCAAGAAACTAACAACGCATATCAGGGGCCAGAACGCCGCCATATTGTAGATGAAGAAATGCAAAAAGGAAAGAAGACCAAAAGCAGGCCTTCTGCATCTGCGCACCCACAATCAAGAGCAACAGGCCAATGAGCATTAGAGCGATTTTGACCCTCCTGCAATTCCGAAAGAAATGAAAGAACACAGGGCATATGTACAACAAAATGTCGGAGCGTGGTGGTGCGCCAATTTGGCAGCGCTGTGCACTGACATTTTCAATGCACAGGGATGAGCCATATTTACTACAATATGGTGCACCCCTGTGTTTTCACTAGCGTTGGCACTAAAATTAGCTGCCTAGTGCCAATGCAGGCACCATTGCACCATAGTGCAAGGTTGCCTGCGTTGCAGGGAATGATTGTTTATTTGCAGGAAGGTGTCCCTTCCTGCACATAAACAGTCCATAATGGCTATTTGTTACTTCTATGTGTGATGTATTCTGCAGCACACATAGAAGTAGGAAATTGTCATTATTTAATAATTGTTTATGTGCAGGAAGGGACACCTTCCTGCACATAAACAATCATTAATGGCTTTTTGCTCTTTCTATGTGTGTTGCAGAATGCCCTATTACTTACCGGTAATCTTCATTACTTCTGGTCGGTTGTCCTGTTACCCCCAAGTCCCTCCTGTCCTCGTCTCATTCATAAACAAAGTGAGAATACCCAAGCAACAACCGGCATTCATCAACAACAAACCACCAGGACACAAGGCAGACAGCAACACCCAGTGATTTATTGACACAAAAAAACAAGAAGTCAGGAGCACACAGCCTGCAGTACCCCCAAACCAAAATTAGCATCATCCCCCAGCAAATTCTGGATCCGATAATGCCTCAAAAAAGTATTAGAGGATGCCCAAGTAGCCGCCCTACATATCTCTGACAGGGAAACCCCCCAAACCTCAGCCCAGGAGGCCGCCATCCCCCGGTTAGTACACCTTTGCACACACGTTGGAGGAGGGATACCCAAAAGGGAGTAGGCCAACATAATGACCTCCTTCAGCCAGTGCCCAATGGAAGAAGAAGAAGCCTCCCCCCGACGAGAAGAAACCCCAAAAGACACAAACAGGGAGTCCAACTTCCTAAAAGGACGTGTGTGATCCAGATAGATACGCAAAACCTGGTAGACATCAAGCAAAGACCAAGGAAGGTCATCGCCAGACACCGGATCAGCGCACAAAGCAGGTAACACCATCCTCTGGGAATGATGGAACTGAGAAGGCACCTTGGGAACAAAAGAGGAATCCAACCGGAGGACCACCGAGTCCTCTGAAAAATACAAAAAGGGCTCCCGTGCCATCAGAGCCCCCAACTCCCCAAGGCGCCTGGCCGAAATAATGGCCACCAAAAAAAACACCTTCAAAGTCACAAATTTGATGTCCACCTCAGCCAAATGTTCAAAGGGAGAAGCCACCAGAGCCCGTAACACCAGAGGAAGGTCCCAAAAAGGAAACGACGGCCGCACCACAGGACGGGCCAAAAAAACAAACTCCTCAACAACCTAGAAACCAGGTCATCCACATCCGACAAATTCCCCCAAGGGGAACGGAACGCCTTAATCGCGGCCCATTGAGCCCATAAAGTGGAAACAGACAACCTCTTCCAAACCCCTCCCAGAGATATTGCAGCACCTCAGGCAGAGAGCAATCCGGGGGGACAACTCCAGAGCCCGACACCAGTGCTGAAAATTCCCCCAATGCCGTCAATATGACCTGAGAGTAGAAGGCTTACAAGACTGTTGCAGAGCCAAGGTTAAATGTTCCGGGAAACCCCGACGCCGCCACCCCTGCCTCTCAACCTCCAAAGCGACAGCCGCAACCGCGGGAGAGACTACATCGGAGACGACTGCAGGGGAGACTGAAAGCAAGGGAGCAAGCAGGGACCCTGCACTGCCAACAGCCGCAGAGTGGGGAACCAAGGCCGACGAGGCCAAAACGGAACCACTACCACCACCTCCTGGGATTCCAGCCCCAGGTGAGCCAAAAACTGGGGGATCAGCGCAAGGGGCAGGAAGGCATACGGCAGGCGTGATGGCCAAGGAATGGTCAGAGCATCCACCCCCCACACCCCCTCCTGACGGACACAGGAGCAGAACCGAGGTAGCTGAGCATTGTGCCGGGAAGCAACTAGGTCGAGAAAGGGAAGACCACACCTCCTGCACACAAGCCGAAAGGCCTCCGGAGTCAGAGACAACTCCTGGGAGGCGGGGAAAGAACGACTGAGGGCATCCGTCAACACGTTGTTCACCCCCCGGATATGTACAGCCGTCAGAGACAACAGATGCCCCTCCGACCCAACAAAACAAGGGAATCACCACCGCATTCACAGACATGGACCTGGACCCCCCTTGATGATTCAGGTAGGCCACTGACACCATGTTGTCGGAACGCACTACCACATTGCGCGCCAACAACTGACTGCGGAATCCCATGACAGCCGAGGACGCCACCGGCAACTTTCGCCAATTCGAAGAATGCCTCCCTTCCGGAAGGGACCAATGACCCTGAATCAAGTCGGACTCCAACGTCGCCCCCACCCGAAAGCACTGGCATCCATTGTCAGGACCGCCGGAGGAGAGGGTTACAACGGCAAAGATTGGCCGAAACCGTCCACCAGGGTAGTGAGGATGCAAGGAGACACCGGAACCAGACGGGCCAAATTGCGAGACAAAGGATTCCAACGTGCCAACAGATGCATCCACAGAGGCTGGAGATGAAACTGCGCCCAAGGCACCGTGAACACTGTTTCTGCCATGAGACCCAGAAGACTCAACCAGACACGAACCGGGAAGGAGAACCCCTTCAAGAACTCTAGAGCAAGGGAACCCAAGGTCACTGCCCGAGAGACAGGCAGGAACACCCTGTTCAGATCGGTGCGAAAGCGGGCCCCGATGAACATCAAGTCCTGCGAGGGCTCCAGTTGACACTTGGGAAGGTTCAGCAGAAACCCATGAGCCCTCAACGCAGAACACACCAACTCCCGATCTACCAACAACTGATGCCGAGATGGAGCATGGATCAGCCAATTGTCCAGGTATGGGTAGACGAAGATACCCTGAAGATGAAAAGATGCCACCAACGGCGCCACCACCTTCGTGAACACCCTCATGACGGACCTCAGCCCAAAAGGCAGGACCCTAAACTGAAAATTATGGCCCTGAAGACAAAACCTCATGAACCTGCGAGAGCTGGGGTGAACCAGGACATGATAGTAGGCGTCCTGCAGATCTAGGGTGCACAAGAAATGGCCCGGGAGAACCAACGGAATCACCCTCTGAAGAGTCTCCATTTTGAAGGGCAGAGGAACCACAAACTTTTTCAGGGCGTTTAAGTCCAACAGCAGACGGAACACCCCTGTTACTCTGGGCACCAGAAAAATCAGGGAGTAAAACCCCCTCCCCATCTCCAGAGGTAGTACCTCCTGAATTGCCCCCTTCGCCAAGAGGGACTCGATCCCCAGGAAACGTTCGGCCCTCTTGGTCCAACAAGATGAACCCCTGAATCCAAAAACTTGATGCGATATCCCAGTCGAACAATGTCCAGCACCCACACATCGGAACAAGCCAAAAGATAGAGCTGAAGCCGACCTCCGACCAACAATCCTGAGTTGGCTTCCATATAGTCAGGAACGAGGTTTCGGCGGGGGAGACTTCGCTTTCCTGTCCCGACCCCTGCCGGAAAAAAACATCCCATGACCTCTAGAAAACTGCCTCTGAGAGGACGGATGAAAGAAGGATTTAGGTTTAGAAGAAACAACCTCAGCAGAGGACTGCTCAAAAGAAGAGGAGTGCTTTCTCTCCTTAAAAAGCTTGTGCAATTTGCCCTCCAACTCCTCCCCAAACATCATAGTCCCCTGAAAAGGCAAGCGCAGGGCAGAAGCCTTTTGAGCGGAATCAGTCTTCCAGTCCTTCAAAACCAGATTGCGGCGAGCCGCCACACCAGCCCCCCACAGAAAGGGCTGAGGCCCGCACCACGTTAAAGGACACATCAGAAAGGAATTCAACCTGCTGCTCGATATGCTCCAATAGCCCAGAACAATCAGACATATCAGCCAGGGACTGATACAGAGCCTTGACATCCGCAATCAGGGACTGAGCAACATAAGTACCATAAATGCCAGCTCGCAGGGCCAAATGGGAACCTGAGTAAACTTTTCGAAGGGAAGCATCCACCTACTTATCCACAAGATCCCTAATAACCGCATCCTCAGCCAACAAAGTCCAACCCACTAGACTAGCCACAAACGAATCAATCGGCATGGAGTCCGGCAAGTCTTTTGACATGTCCTGAAGAGGATACAGTTTGGCCATGAACCTGGGAATCATAATACGACCAGGGTCCTTCCACTCCGTACAGGCACATCCACTGCCACTGAGCTCTGAAATTGGCGCAGCAATGAAGCACCAGACGTGTTGGGAGCTTCCTTGCCAGGAAAACCCATGTTGAATTTGACATGTTTCAGCAAGTCCGGCAACATGTCCTTATCAATGTATTTACCCTAATGCTCCTCACCTCCCATCGAATCCTCCTCAGAATTCTGAAGAATGAGAGGGTTGCACAGGAACAGAGCCTCTAGGGTGAGCCCCCCATCTCCAGTTATGTCTCCTTAATCAGCCTCTTAATTCTAGCGTCACTCCCCTCCCTACAGCGTTTGGACCGTGCCGGAGAAGGAGAAGAGGAAGAATCAGAAGACGAAGAGGAGGAGCGCTTCACATGTTTGTGCTTCCTGAAATGTTTGCCCATTCCTGCAAACACAAAGCTTGACCAGGAGCCCAATTAGAAACATCCAGGAACCGGGGCACACCAGCCAGTCACTGCACCAAAGTCTCACAGCACCCGGAATCAATCAGTGTCCCAAACCAAACCCAATCCTGATAAACTCCAGAGAACATGTTAGAACAGGTGCCTGCCAGTCAGCCTACAGTCCCCGGTATGCACAGGAGGAATCCTCATCCAGGTACTACCCAGGTTCACCTCTGCACAACTTCAGAGCGCCGATGATATCAGGAGCAATCCAGATGAATCAAGGCCACAACCATAGGCACAAAAAGAACAAAACCGCTATGCGGGACTCACCCAGTGCAGCAGCAATTAAGGACTCCAAACTCCCCGCAGCCAACCGGGCTCGACATGCCTGACTTCCTGGACTGTTCAGATGCCGGAAGTCAGGCAACGCAATCCCGGAAGGCGGAAGCAACACCCATCCAGGCCACCGCCTGGAAAGACAGAGGAAATGAAGAAACACCACGCCTCCCAACGTGCCCAAAAACCCAGGAGGCGCGGCCCGGATACCCAGAGAAACAGAGAAAGCCACTGCCCAGGAGGAATCCAGCATGTCTCCCTCCAAGCCCGGCAGGGTGGGAGACACGAACACCAGCAACGTCTCCACCGCTCCGTAGCAGAGACGTGAGTATATCAGAAGCCTACCAGCTCCTGACTCATCCCATTCTGTCGGAAGACAGAAAAAAAGAACAGAGGGAATGTTGGGAGAGGTACGTTTATGTACTCCTGGTGGGAGAGGGTGGGGTAGGGCCAGCATTCCTTCGTTCTATTTTTCTGTTGGTGAGATAGAATTATCTCACTTTGTTTATGAATGGGACGAGGACAGGAGGGACCTGGGGGTAACGCAGCACACATAGAAAAATTACACCTTCTTGTAAATCAGGGGCAGCGTCAAAAGCAATGGGTGTTGAGGTGGACCACCCACAGCAACACCCATTGCACACCCCTTTCACACAGATACCTGCGTGAAAGGTTAGCATATTTACCAAGCGGCGTTAAGCTACAAAAGGTGTCTTAACGCCACTTTGTAAATATGGTGCAGGGCATACCGCCACCGGAGGGGCTTGTACATATGACCTCACATCTCTACTAAGCGCACTACCACCATACGCAGTAGGAATATTACTAGCCCCATTGAGCACGATCTTGATTCCTATGCCAGCACTCTTACCCACTGTTCAGAACGCCCCAGCTATGTCTGCAATATATACATATTACTATATGCATATATGCTGAACTCAGGTTATTTAACAAGAACATGTGTAACACTGACTTTATATAGATGGATTTCATAAAATATAGATGGATTACATAAAAAATAAACATCAATGGCGAGCACAAAAGAATGATGGAGAAATGTATGTGGTATATTTAATGATATAAGGTTGCATCATAACAGATGAAATTATCAGACTGTTCTAGTTATGACTAGTTCCTCCACTTGAATTGGGTAGCCATAATACATAGAGGGCAGAATCATGAAGTGGGCATTATTCACAGAATCAGGAATGTGTCAGATCCCCACGTCTTAGTTTAACACTGGCTCTTCTGACAAATTGAAGTAGGAATTTGGGAAGTGTATTCCCGGAACAAGGCTAATTGTGGTCACTTCCCATGATTTGCCCTTGACTGGTAAGACTTTAGAAAACTATCCAACGTTTCTTTCTGTCATGATACCCAAGCTAAAAACATACAATTCAAGACTCCTGCTAACCCACAGCATCAGAGTCCCTGACCGCTTAACACAGGATGTAACATGTAAAAGAAACAGGAAACTGGGGAAACAGGGAAAAATAAAGGGAAGGTTAGGGAGAAGAGACAGCGAAGTGGTTAAGCCTCAAAGGTACATATAAAACAGGTTGCACAGAAATAATAAGGTGACACATTAAAAAACATAATACATTGGTACTCTTGGCACTTAACATTTCCAGGCCAGGAGAGCACATCCAGGTAAAAATACCTGCTATTATCAAGTGTCTTCTAAAAGATAAATACGAGCAAAGAGAACTCCAAAGAGACAAAGAAGGTGCTAGCGAAGGTAGGCCATGTGCAAATTGTACTACACCAAATAGAAAACCTCCAGCACGCCCCTATGCCAGGCATCACCCTCCAGTTCTTGTAGCTATTTATGTTGTTTCTACTATGCATGACCCGGAAGAGCTATTTTTGACATTTTTATTTAGGTTGTTTTTATATAGCGTGTTCTAGAACCAGAGAGGCAGGAGACAAATTAGGATACAAAGTGCAAATAATAGAAACAGGAGGCAAGAAGCATGAAATAAGCCGAAATTACAATGTAGCAAAGACAATTTATATAAGGCGGGACACACAGAAGGGAAGATCAATGCTAATAACATCAACAAGTGCATGAGTAGAAAGCCAGTGTAAACCCACTAATTTAAGGGTCTTATATAACGTCAATGTAGTGCAAGCAGGCGCTTCTTAAGGTGAGACGGAACAGACTCCATGGTAGGGTAAAAATCGATGTGTGTTTAAGTCGAAGTTGAAGAGTATTAAAGTGTTACTGGTGCAAGGTTAGAAGGTGGTCCTTTAGTTCATATTTGAGTTCTCTCAGATTGGTAGCAAGTCAGACGTTGGCTAGTAGGATGCTCTAGATCATAGTTAGTCCCAGAGAAGGCGAGTTTCCCAAGGATTTTTGACTAAGCTTCGATATTTCAGGAAGAAGAATGGTTTTGGTTCTATATGCTCCATTCCTTTCAGAAATGGCACTTTATACATGACATAAGGTGTCTTGCTCGTGCTATAATCTTCCTAGGCTAGGCATTTTAAGTCGTCTATGACTGGTGCAATATGGTTAGATAACCAATCAATCAGGTTTCTTGCAAAGCACGACTACTCACCCGTTAGGGTCTCAAGGCGCTGTGTCTCAAGGAGCTGTGATTTTCTGGTGTCGGGCAGCAGGGTGTGAATGTCTTTAAGGGTCGAAGTCCATTGAGTGAGGCATTATCCTTAATTAATATTTAACATCACTGTTGTTTGAACAACAGCTGTCAAGTCAGCTCTGGAAAGTCAATTTCCGATGTTTCTCATGGTTCGCAGTTGGTGATGGCACCATTAGCTATGGCTTTAATAGATACATTTAGCCAACTTTGGAGTCTAGGATGATGCATAGAGATAAGGTTACTGTAACTATGCTGGGAGCGATGCCTATGTTGTTTAAAGTGTCTGTCCATTCTAGTGGAAGCTGGTGATTGGGCTTATAAAAAAGGATCAACAAGATCAGAAAAAACTGGGATCCCGTGATAGTCCTGCAGGATCACTGTTTAAAAAAACCAAACATTATATATATATATATATATTTTTTTTCTGCTCGTTTCCACCTTAGCCGGTGCACTCACAGGCGGGTGCTCTCATCGCGGAGGTGTGCCCGCGTTATTAATAGTAGCTCCGTAGTCCCTTTAGGCAATATTTCCAAAGGAGAGGCACTCACAGGGGTGAGTTCTTAGTTTTTCTTTTTCTTTTTGAACTCGTGCAAAACCAAACGCGTTTCGGCTGTCACCTTCCTCAGTGTCATCGGGCGTGCCGGAAATGGCCATTACTTATCATGTGTAAATTCATCAACATGAAAAGAGGACATGAAGATCTACTTGTTGTTTACATTGCGGCGCCATCTAAGCATGATGTTATATACAATCGATGCAACCTTTTCAGCGATTACAATTTCAATATGTGTGTTGTTACACCCACGGTCTATTGTATCAAAGAAATACAAGCGAATATATAAGTAAATACAGGTACAGTTCATGTATGATCATGAACGAGCATAATTCATATTATATTCTGAGTTGCTCAGTCAATACCGAGCTCAGTATACCGCCCTCAATGGGCCCTGTATACATCAATAATGATACAATGTAAAACGATAACACACATTGGTGCCCAAAAATTGGGTCCACTGTATACTGGTGTCCAATGTTATGTTGCCCTGTATGGGCTTGTATTGCCTACATCACCTGGACTAGTGCAATTGAGTTATTTACATCTTGGCGCTGAAAAAAGTAGATTTCTTATGTGTCCTATGCAACCATAAGAGGGAAAGGAGGAAAATGAGAATAAAAAAATCATTAATTAGAAGATAAAAGGCAAAATCAGAGAAGAAGAAAAGAAGAGAAAGGAACGGAAACAATGGGAGGGGGGGGAAACAGGAATCTGCTAATGTAGTCCTTCCTTACACGATCAGGAGAGATACATAACTGATTATTCCCCCAAGTGAACTGACAGTTCCTCACTGCTATTCATGCCTTGTGGGGCCTTAGTTTGTAGATCAATTATATAGCGTGATTCAAGCATCCTGAGTCTTCAAATTCTGTCCCCTCCCCTTGGATTGACAGGGACATGGTCAACGCAGAAAAGGTCAAAAGGTCCCTATTACTACAGTGTTCCTTGCTAAAATGTCTAGCCACTGGATATGTGGCATCACCGTTTGTAATAGCCTTCATGATTTCCAAAATGCGTACCTTTGTGGGGTGTTTTGTACTGCCAATGCACTTCAATCCACATGGGCATGTCAGGCAATAGACAGTGTACGGTGTTATGCAGGTCATAAATTTATTAAAATGCCTGGGCCTTTCCAGTCCTGGCACTGTAAAAGAAAGAATCTTCTTACTATTACAACAGGCCTTACACTTCCCACATGGAAAGCAGCCATGTAGTGTTTTGAGAGTAGTTCCTGTGACCTCTTTCTCATGGTGACTATGGACCAAATTGTTGTTCAAGGACCTGGCATTCCTAAAGGTTAACAGAGGGCTGGGTGGTATGTCCTGACCTATGATTGGATCCATTTTTAAGGTATGCCAGTTCTTGCGCATAATGCTCCTTAAGTCATTGGCATTCTCTGAAAAGGTGGTAATCATCCTAAATTTGCCAGTGTCTTTGGTGTCTTTTGGTATGTCTTTTAATAAGTCTGGCCTGGGTATAGAATTTACCTTTTTCAAGGCTTGTTTCAAAACTTGGTTATTATAGCCTTGGGCACTAAATCTAACCATACTCTCCTTGGCAGCTATTTGAAAGTCAGTCTTTCGTATTATTTCTTCTTAGTCTCAGAGGTCACTGTAAGGGATACTGCTAATGAGCTTGTGTGGATTTCTGCTTGAGGCATGGAGTGTCGAATTTCCTGCTGGTGCACAGCCTCTCTTCAGAAACATAGACTTTTAATTCCAAGACGTTCACCGACGTAGAACTCACTTCACCAGTGAACTTCAAATTTACTTCATTGGAGTTCAATAAATCGATGTGTGTCCTAGCTGACTCAGAGGACCCCCTCCAAATCAAGAAGAGGTCATCGATGTATCTATGCCATGCTATCACCTTGACTGGCCAGTTAGCATTCGTAACTGCCCAGGCCACCTGCTCCTCCCACCAGCCCACGAAGACATTCGCATAGCTGGGGGCGAAGCAGGTGCCCATGGCCGTTCCTGAGATCTGTCTATAATAGTGATCTTGAAAAAGGAAAATGTTATTATTAAGACAGAACTCTATGAGTTCAACTAGTATGGCATTATGCTCCAAAAATTTCAGGAGGCGGTTTTTTAGAAAGAATTGTACAGCCTTAAGACTGTCCTTGTGTGCAATGCATGTATATAGACTAGAAATGTCCAAAACCAACATTTGAAAACCGACTTCCCATTTGACCTCTTTGATGTGCTGTAAGAAGTCCTTTGTATCTCTTGTATATGAGGTGAAATTTACCACTGATTGAGATAGAAAATGGTCTATATAGATGGATAAATGTTCCGTTAGACTCCCTTGTGAAGAAACAATGGGTCGTCCCAGAGGATGTTTGTTATCCTTATGGATCTTCGGTAGGTGATAGAAGGTGGGTGTGATTGGATTCAAACCCCGAAGATATAAATATTCATCAGTCTCCAACATGTTGTTCTCATACCATTTTCGTATCAGCTGGTGGTACGCCACTATGCTCTTATTGTAGATTTTTGAGTTGATTTTTTGATAGCAATTCCCATCTGATAATTGTCGTTGTGCCTCCGTGTTGTAGTGTTCACGTGTCTGTAGCACGATGTTCCCACCTTTGCCTGACGGTTTATATACTACAGATTTGTCTCTGCAAAGTCTATCCAAGGCTTGTTGTTGTTCTTTAGAAAAGTTTTTTCTAATTGGCCCTGTTGCATTCTTTCGTTGTCTTAAGCGTAGAAGAGCTTCGGCGAATATGGCAATGGCATCCCGGGCATTTGGGGTAAAAATTGTGACACAGGCTTAAAGGAACTATTGCCACTGCTTTGTTCTGCGGCTGCCAATTCGATTTGCTGTGCCATATTCATGGGTATATCTGATGTTTGTTTGTCATCCTATCGTAACTTTTCTAGAATTTCTATAGTCTCTAGATCTTTCCCTGTTAAAATGTCAGTTGCCATTGGTCTATTACCCCATTTTTTAGGTCTATTCATTGGCGGTTTCAGTTTGAAGTACTTATGAAGTTTCAATTTCCGTGTGAATTTGAACAGGTCAATCCTGGTTTGTGTATACAGTTTTTTCTGAGGGCAGAAGGACAAGTCAAGTTTCAATACTGACTCCTCCGTCTTCAATAATGTTTTGGGGGTCAGGTTCACGATTGTAAGGTTTTGATTGGTTATTTCCTTCTGTTTGTTTTCTTGCTCCTCGTAACCGGTGGAGACCTGTTGCCTCTTGCGCTCCCAGTCCTGCGCCTTGTTTTGCTGCTACTCGTTGGTCCAGTGGTTTCCCCTTGCCTCCTCTTTGCCATGATTGGCTTATTAGGCGGAACTCCTCATGAAAAGGGGTCTTATTCACTGATAGGGGGCAGGGTATCCCTACCCTGCCCCCTTATGTTTAAAAAAAAAAATCAAAAGCAGGACAGGGGACTAAAGGCAACATGTACAAAGGTTTTTAGCGGTCGCAAATGGAGAATCAGGCCGTTTGCGACCGCTAAATAGCCTTTTGACATGTACTAATTCTATTTTGCGAGTCTGTAGCCTATTACCGACTTGCAAAATATGGTTTATGAGTCGGTATTAGGAAGGGCGGCCCTTACTAATACGAAGTTGCATGGGAATGTATGAATGTTTTGCGACCGGAATGCGGTCGCAAAACGTTTGCAGTTTACTGCCTACTTCAAGTAGGTGGTAAGCTAGTTGCTAACGGGAAGGGGTTCTTTTAACCCGTCCTATGCCATGGACGTAACGGTTACGTCCATGACTGCTGTGCTGGTGTGCCATGGACGTAACCGTTACGTCCATGGGACACCAACGCAGAATCCCTCTGCTGTTTTCAGCAGAGGGATTTCCTTTTTTTTTTGGCCTTGGGAGGTGGGGAATAGCTTTCCCAACCTCCCAAGGCATTTTTTTCGCATATGTAATGGCGATCGCTCGCGTGGCGCGCTGATGTCACTACATATTAAACTGAAATGAGCCGATCGGTTCGTTTCAGTTTCAGTGCTTCGGTGCTCGTGGAGCTATCTCAGCCCACCAAGCACCGAATCACACGGGAGAGGTACCATTGGAATGGGGAGAATCTCCCATTTCCAATGGTACCCCTCCCTGGTGGATCCCTGCTTGGGGATCACGCTAGGAGGGCGATCCCCAAGCAGGGAACTACCCACTAGGCACCAGGGAGGGGGAGCAGCCCCTTGGGCAAGGGGTTTTGCTCCCCCATAGTAAATTGGGCAAAGGCAGTCTTTCTGCCCCCCGGGATGCAGATGGGGCTGTAGCCCCCAATCTGGGCAGAAAGCACACTAGACACCAGGGATTCATTTTTTTCTTTAATGCTTAGGGGTGGGGGCTGCCCTAAATGGGCACAATAATGCCCCCACCCCTCCCAAAATCTAGCAACAGTCTTTCTGCCTCCCGAGGGGGGCAGAAATCCCACTAGGCACCAGGGATTTTTTTTTTTTAGATAACAAGGGTGGGGGCTGCCCACAATTGGCATACCAATGCCCCCACCCCAACACAAAAGGCACAGTCTTTCTGCACCCCTAGGAGGCAGATAGGGTTATTACCCCAATCTGCCCACTAGACACCAGGGATTATTTATTTTTTTGATACTTAGAGGAGGGGGCTGCCCTAAATGACACTATAATGCCCCCACCCCTCCCAAACATGTGCCAGTCTTTCTGCCCCCCCAGGAGTGCAGATGGGGCAATAGCCCCTAATCTGTCCCCCAGGGGGGCAGAAAGCCCACTACTCTCCAGGGATGGTTGTTTTTTTTTTTAAAAGAGGGGTGGGGGCTGCCCACAATGGGCATGCCAATGCCGCCACCCCAACACAAAAGGGATAGTTTTTCTGCCCCCCACCGCCCCCCGGGAGGCAGATGGGGGTTATCACCCCCGATCTGCCCCCCAGGGATGGCAGAAAACCCACTAGACACCAGGGATTCTTTTTTTGTGAAAATGTAAGAGTAGGGGCTGCCCTAAATGGGCATTATTATGTTCCCACCCCTCCCAAAAATTATCATAGTCTTTCTGCCCCCCCAGTGGGCAGATGGGGGCAACAGCACCAGAGATATGTTTATGGGCATGTCAGGTTGCTCCCCTTTTTTTGTGAAAACATTTTGGCTGCTTCTGCCCCCCCCCCATGGACAGATTAGTGATATTTGTAGGCACACCTGCTCCCAAGGGGGGCGGAAAACCATTAGACACTAGCGAAAGTTTCTGTGTGTGAGAGAACTGGAGTTCATCTGACAGTCTGTGTTTACTGGTGATTGCCTGCCTGTGTGTGAACCTGTATTTTGCTGGCAGTGTGTGTGGACTTGTGCTTAGCTGGCGGTGTGCGTGGACTTTCTCTAGGGTGACGGTCTGCGTGGATGGCGCTTGGCTGGTGGTATGCATGGATGGCACTTGACTGATGGTATGCATGGATGGTGCTTGGCTGGTGGTGTGGCTTGGGTGGATCCTCCAGCGTTTTATTACGCAGAATCCCCTGCAAACCTCAAATTTAGCTAACAATTCACACTTTCCTCACATTTCGGTGTGGAAAATTAGTCGGATCTCTGTGCCAGCACATATTTCCCACCACCCAGCATTTCCCTCAGTCTCCTGAAAAAAATTATACCTCACTTGTGTAGGTGCCCAAAGCAGAGAACCTAAAAACTTATAAAATGAAAAACTGAAGGGGAACCAAAGTGGGTCCAGAAGAGCAGTTTTTGTTTCATATGATTTTAGGCTGACACTGCTTTGGGCACCCACAAGAGTGAGGTATCGTTTTTATCAAGAGACTGAGGGGAACGCTGAGTGGTGGGAAATTTGGGTCGGCCTAGTGATCCCACAACTTTACCACACAGAAATGTGAGGAAAATTTGATTTTTTTTAGCAAAATTTGAGCTTTGTAGGAGATTCTGGGTAAGAGAACATTGGGAGATCCCTGTAAGCTTCACCTCCCTGGACTCCCCGGGTGTCTAGTTTTCAGAAATGTCTGGGTTTGGTAGGTTTCCATTGATGGCCATCGAACCCGGGACCAAAACGTGGATGACTCCCTTGCAAAACCAGGTTGTCTTGTGATAAATAATTTTGATGTCTTCGCAATAAGCTTTGGACCATTTACTGTTGCAGGCATTAGGGCTACCCACACAAGTGAGGTATCCTGTTTGTTGGCAGACTTGGGGAAATGCTGGGTGGGTGGAAGTTTGTGGCTCCCCGCAGATTCCAGAACTTTCCATTACAGAAATGTGAGGAAAATGTGTTTTTTTGGACAAAGTTTGAGGTTTGCAAGGGATTCTGGGTAAAAATACCTGGTGAGAGGCACACAAGTCCCCCCATCCTGGATTCCCCTGGGTATCTAGTTTTTAAAAAAGTACAGGTTTGCTAGGTTTCCCTAGGTGCCGGCTGAGCTAGGGACCAAAATCCACAGCTAAGCACATTGCAAAAAAGAGTCAGTTTTCACTGGAAAAATGTGATGTGTCCAAGTTGTGATTTGGGACGTTTCCTGTCGCGGGCACTAGGCCTACCCACACAAGTGAGGTACCATTTTTATCGGCAGACTTGGAGGAATTCTGTGTGGGTGAAAGTTTGTGGCTCCCCGCAGATTCAAGAACTTTCCATCACAGAAATGTGAGGAAAATGTGTTTTTTTGACAAAGTTTGAGGTTTGCAAGGGATTCCGGGTAACAGAACCTGGTTTGAGCCACTTAAGTCACCCCACCCTGGATTCCTCTGGGTGTCTAGTTTTCAAAAATGTACAGGTTTGCTAGGTTTTTCTAGGTGCCGGCTGAGCTAGGGCTCCCACACAAGTGAGGTACCATTTTTATCGGCAGACTTGGAGGAATTCTGGGTGGGTGAAAGTTTGTGGCTCCACGCAGATTCAAGAACTTTCCATCACAGAAATGTGAGGAAAATGTGTTTTTTTGACAAAGTTTGAGGTGCGCAAGGGATTCCGGGTAACAGAACCTGGTTAGAGCCACACAAGTCACCCCACCCTGGATTCCTCTGGGTGTCTAGTTTTTAAAAAAAAGTACAGGTTTGCTAGGTTTTTCTAGGTGCCGGCTGAGCTAGGGCTCAAAATCCACAGCTAGGTACATTGCAAAAAAAAGGGTCTGTTTTCACTGGAAAATGTGATGTACCCACATTGTGTTTTGGGCCGTTTCCTGTCGTGGGCACTAGGCCTACCCATACAAGTGAGGTACCATTTTTATCGCCAGACTTGGAGGAATGCTGGGTATGTGGATGTGTGTGGGCTCCCTGAAGATTCTAGAACTCTACTTCACAGAAATGTGAAGAAAATGTGTGTTTTTTAAAAAAAAAAAAAGCATGAGGGTTGTAAGGGATTCTGGGTAACAGAACCTGGTGAGATCCACACAAGTCACCCCACCCTGGATTCCGCTAGGTGTCTAGTTTTCAAAAATGTACAGGTTTGCTAGGTTTCCCTAAGTGCCGGGTGATCTAGGGCCCAAATTCCACGGCTAAGCACATTGCAAAAAAGTGTCAGTTTTCACTAGAAAAATGTGATGTGTCCACGTTGCGTTTTGGGATGTTTCCTGTCGCAGACACTAGGCCTACCCACACAAGTGAGGTGCCATTTTAATTGGCAGACTTGGGGGACTGCTGGGTGGGTGGAAGTTTGTGGCTCCCTACAGATTCCAAAACTTTCCAGCACAGAAATGTGAGGAAAATGTGTTTTTTTGACAAAGCTTGAGGTTTGCAAGGGATTCTGGGTAACAGAACCTGGTGAGAGCCACACAAGTCACCCCATCCTGGATTTCCGTTGGTATCTAGTTTTTAAAAATGTACAGGTATGCTAGGTTTCTCTAGGTGCTGGCTGAGCTAGGGCCCAAAATCCACAGCTATGCACATTGCAAAAACAGGGTCTGTTTTCACTGGAAACATGTGGTGTCCACATTGCATTTTGGGCTGTTTTGTGTCGCGGGCACTAAGCTTACCCAAACAAGTGAGGTACCATTTTTATCAGGATGCTTGGGGGAGTGCTGGGTGTGTGGAAGTTTGTGGCTCCCTCCAGATTCCAGAACTTTCCATCACAGAGATGTGAGGAAAATGTGTTTTTTTTACAAAGTTTGAGGTTTGCAAGGGATTCAGGGTAACAGAACCTGGTGAGAGCCACACTAGTCACCCCATCCTGGATTCCCCTGGGTATCTAGTTTTAAAAAATGTACAGGTTTGCTAGGTTTCTCTAGGTGCCGGATGAGCTAGGGCCCAAAATCCACAGCTATGCACATTGCAAAAAAAGGGTCAGTTTTCACTGGAAAAATGTGATGGGTCCCGTTGCGTTTTGGGATGTTTCCTGTCGCAGACACTAGGCCTACCCATACAAGTGAGGTACCATTTTAATTGGCAGACATGGGGGAATGCTGGGTGGGTGGAAGTTTGTGGCTCCCTACAGATTCCAGAACTTTCCATCACAGAAATGTGAGGAAAATGTGTTTTTTTGACTAAGTTTGAGGTTTGCAAGGGATTCCGGGTAACAGAACCTGGTTACAGCCACACAAGTCACCCCACCCTGGATTCCTCTGGGTGTCTAGTTTTTAAAAATGTACAGGTTTGCTAGGTTTTTCTAGGTGCCGGATGAGCTAGGGCCCAAAATCCACAGCTATGCACATTGCAAAAAAAGGGTCAGTTTTCACTGGAAAAATGTGATGTGTCCCGTTGCGTTTTGGGATGTTTCCTGTCGCAGACACTAGGCCTACCCACACAAGTGAGGTGCCATTTTAATTGGCAGACTTGGGGGACTGCTGGGTGGGTGGAAGTTTGTGGCTCCCTACAGATTCCAAAACTTTCCAGCACAGAAATGTGAGGAAAATGTGTTTTTTTGACAAAGCTTGAGGTTTGCAAGGGATTCTGGGTAACAGAACCAGGTGAGAGCCACACAAGTCACCCCATCCTGGATTTCCGTTGGTATCTAGTTTTTAAAAATGTACAGGTATGCTAGGTTTCTCTAGGTGCTGGCTGAGCTAGGGCCCAAAATCCACAGCTATGCACATTGCAAAAACAGGGTCTGTTTTCACTGGAAAAATGTGGTGTCCACATTGCATTTTGGGCTGTTTTGTGTCGCGGGCACTAAGCTTACCCAAACAAGTGAGGTACCATTTTTATCAGGATGCTTGGGGGAGTGCTGGGTGTGTGGAAGTTTGTGGCTCCCTCCAGATTCCAGAACTTTCCATCACAGAGATGTGAGGAAAATGTGTTTTTTTTTACAAAGTTTGAGGTTTGCAAGGGATTCAGGGTAACAGAACCTGGTGAGAGCCACACTAGTCACCCCATCCTGGATTCCTCTGGGTATCTAGTTTTAAAAAATGTACAGGTTTGCTAGGTTTCTCTAGGTGCCGGATGAGCTAGGGCCCAAAATCCACAGCTATGCACATTGCAAAAAAAGGGTCAGTTTTCACTGGAAAAATGTGATGTGTCCCGTTGCGTTTTGGGATGTTTCCTATCGCAGACACTAGGCCTACCCATACAAGTGAGGTACCATTTTAATTGGCAGACATGGGGGAATGCTGGGTGGGTGGAAGTTTGTGGCTCCCTACAGATTCCAGAACTTTCCATCACAGAAATGTGAGGAAAATGTGTTTTTTTGACTAAGTTTGAGGTTTGCAAGGGATTCCGGGTAACAGAACCTGGTTACAGCCACACAAGTCACCCCACCCTGGATTCCTCTGGGTGTCTAGTTTTCAAAAATGTACAGGTGTGCTAGGTTTTTCTAGGTGCCGGCTGAGCTAGGGCTCAAAATCCACAGCTAGGCACATTGCAAAAAAAGGGTCTGTTTTCACTGGAAAATGTGATGTACCCACGTTGTGTTTTGGGCCGTTTCCTGTCGTGGGCACTAGGCCTACCCATACAAGTGAGGTACCATTTTTATCGCCAGACTTGGAGGAATGCTGGGTGGGTGGATGTTTGTGGCTCCCTACAGATTCCCGAACTTTCCATCACAGAAATGTGAGGAAAATGTGGGTTTTGTTTTTTAAAAAAAGCATGAGGGTTGTAAGGGATTCTGGGTAACAGAACCAGGTGAGATCCACACAAGTCACCCCACCCTGGATTCTGCTAGGTGTCTAGTTTTCAAAAATCTACAGGTTTGCTAGGTTTCCCTAGGTGCCGGGTGATCTAAGGCCCAAATTCCACGGCTAAGCACATTGCAAAAAAGTGTCAGTTTTCACTAGAAAAATGTGATGTGTCCACATTGCGTTTTGGGATGTTTCCTGTCGCAGACACTAGGCCTACCCACACAAGTGAGGTGCCCTTTTAATTGGCAGACTTGGGGGACTGCTGGGTGGGTGGAAGTTTGTGGCTCCCTACAGATTCCAGAACTTTCCATCACAGAAATGTGAGGAAAATTTGTTTTTTTTTTATAAAGCTTGAGGTTTGCAAGGCATTCTGGGTAACAGAACCTGGTGAAAGCCACACAAGTCACCCCATCCTGGATTTCCGTTGGTATCTAGTTTTAAAAATGTACAGGTTTGCTAGGTTTCTCTAGGTGCTGGCTGAGCTAGGGCCCAAAATCCACAGCTATGAACATTGCAAAAACAGGGTCCGTTTTCACTGAAAAAATGTGGTGTCCACATTGCATTTTGGGCTGTTTTGTGTAGTGGGCACTAAGCCTACCCACACAAGTGAGGTACCATTTTTATCAGGAGACTTGGGGGAGTGCTGGGTGGGTGGAAGTGTGTGGCTCTCTACAGATTCCAGAACTTTCCATTACAGAAATATGAGGAAAATGTGGTTATTTTTACAAAGTTTGAGGTTTGCAAGGAAATCAGGGTAACAGAACCTGGTGAGAGCCACACAAGTCACCCCATCCTAGATTCCTCTGGGTGTCTACTTTTAAAAAATGTACAGGTTTGCCAGGTTTCTCTAGGTGCCGGCTGAGCTAGGGCCCAAAATCCACAGCTATGCACATTGTAAAAAAAGGGTCATTTTTCACTGGAAAAATGTGATGTGTCCGTGTTGCGTTTTGGGCTGTTTCCTGTTGCGGGCACTAAGCCTACCCACACAAGTGAGGTACCATTTTTGTCAGGAGTCTTGCGGAAACACAGAATACTAGGACAAATGTTATTACTATTTGTCTTTCTATGCATTTCTGCCTTCCAAATGCAAGACAGTGTGTAAAAATGAAGTCAATTTGAACAATACTCTCTAATTCACATGCTAATATGGGTACCCACAAATTCAGAGATGCACAAATAACCACTGCTTCTAAACTCCATATCTTGTTCCAATTTCAGAAATACATAGGTTTCCTTGGTAGCTATTTTTCACTCTTTATATTTTGCCAAATGAATTACAGTATACCCGGTACACAATAAAAAAACATTGCAAGGTGCAACTCAGTTATTGGCTCTGGGTACCTCGGGTTCTTGGTGAACCTACAAGCCTGATATAACCTCGCAACCAAAAGAGTCCCGCGGACGTAATGGTATAATGCTTTCAAAAATCTACCATAGTTAGAAGTTACAAGTGAAAATGTAGGCACAAATGGCTATTTTTTTCAAATAAATTTCAATATTCTTTTATTTCAACTGTTACTCTATAGGAAAACCTTGAAGGGTCTACACAAATGACCCCTTGCTGAATTCAGAATTTCGGTTACTTTTCAGAAATGTATAGCTTTCCGGGATCCATTATTGGTTTCACACCCATTTCTACCACTAACTGGAAGGAGGTTGAAAGCACAAAAAATAGGAAAAATAGGCTATGCGCCAGTAAAATGCCAAAACTGTGTTGAAAATGTTGGTTTTCTGACAAAAGTCTGCCTATTCATGAAAGCTGGGAAGATGGTTATTTTAGCACCACAAACCCTCCATTGAATCCATTTGTAGGGAAGAAACCAGACGCTTTCTTCTGCAGCACTTTTATCCCATTTTCCCCCCAAAAAAATCAAGTTTAGCTGTATTTAGCCTAATTTCTCAGTCCCCTCCAAGGGAATCCACAAACCCCTGGTACCTTTAGAATCCTCAGGATGTTGGAAGAAAAGGGCACAAATTTGTTGTGGATACCTTATGTGGATAAAAAGTAAAGGGGGCCTAACCGTGAACTACCCCAAATAGTCAAAAAAGGGCATGGCACGGGGGGGAGGCCTGGCAGTGAAGGGGTTAACCTCTTCGATGCTTATGACGAGCTGGACTCGTCATGGCACACAGTGGTCGTGGTGCTCATGACGAGTCCAGCTCGGCCATAGACCACCCACGGGGAAGCGCTGGCGCTCCCCGTGGGAATCCGATCGTTAGTTTTTTGGGGGAGGCAGGGGAAGGGCTTCCCTGCCTCCCCCGCCCTCCCCATCAATGACGTCAGCGCGAGGCGCGCTGACGTCATTGAGGGTTTCTTTCGACGCGATGGAAGCCATTTGCTTCCAGCGCGTCGGGGAAATCAGGTGAGTTTTGGCTCGGGGAGGGGGGGTTTGAAAGAAAAGAGGCATCGAGGGAAAGGAAAACCCTTTCCTTTCCCTCGATGCCTCTTTTGTGCATTTCTGCTGCACGATCATGCGATCGTGCAGCAGGAATGCCCACTAGACACCAGGGAATTTCTTTTTTTTTTTTTTTAAATGTGTAAATACTGTTTCGGGGAGCGGCCCCTTGGGCAAGGGTCGCTCCCCATTTGGGGGCCACATGTATTTGGTGCTCTGCCTCCCTGGGGTGCAGTTTTTAAATAAATCGGGAGAATCGGGCATACACCACCCCCGTGTGAAACAAAGAGGCATCGAGGGAAAGGAAAGGGTTTTCCTTTCCCTCGATGCTCTTGTGCATTCCTGCTGCACGATCATGCGATCGTGCAGCAGGAATGCCCACTAGACACCAGGGAATTTCTTTTTTTGGGGCTAAAACGTATAAATACTGTTTTGGGAGCGGCCCCTTGGGCAAGGGTCACTCCCTTTTGGGGGCCATATGTTTTTGGTGCTCTGCCCCCTGGGCAGTTTTTATTTAAGAAATGGGGCCTTGAATCGGGCAAGTGTTGTGCACTGGCCTGGCAGGTTGCTGGCAGTGCATACACCCCCCTCGTGTGTGGCAGCCCGGGCTGAAACAGCTTCCGGGCACACACACATGTGCATGATATAGAGGTATACTGCAATAAGTGGCACTCAGAACACAATGAAGAGCGAACTAGAGGGGGCTGAGAGTGAAAGTATAGTGTCTTTGGAAGAGAAGAGATTTGAGGTCAGCTTTGAAGATCCGGGTAGAGGAGGTGGCACGGAGCAATGGGGGAAGCGATTCTCACTGGATTGCGCCATCGATCTTTCCCTTTTGAAGAGGGGGCGGGGTGCGCAAGCAGAAGCTTTTCCGCATTGCGAGCCACCGGACAATTTAAATTTATTCACCAGGTAACGAGGGAGGACGTGTGTAAGGCTTTGTGTGTGATGCAGGCAGTTTTGTAAATAGATCTTGCCTCGATCGGAAGCCATCGAAGAGAGGACAGGATAGGAGTGACGTGGTCGCTTCGTTTAGACCCTGAAATGAAGCGAGCTGCTGAATGGAGGATGGATTTGAGAGGGGAGAGGTGGGATTTGGGTAGGCCCGTCAGAAGAGAATTGCAATAATCCAGTCTTGAGAGAACCAGAGATTGTACCAAGGTTTTTAAGTCTTTCTCCGGGAAGAACCAACGGATCCCCATAGAAGGCGCAACTGGTAACGTGCGTTCTTAGCAATAGAGTTGATGTGGGAGATTAGGTTGAGTCTTTTGTCAAGAATGACACCTAGGGATTTAGCGCTGTCGACAATGATGGGTTTGTTGTTGAGTAGGTTCAGCTGATCCATCCAAGATTGAACAGGAGGAGGTGAGAGAGAGGTAGAGAGGAGGAGGAATTCAGTTTTGGCGGGATTCAGAATGAGTTGGTGAGCTAACATCCAGTTGTGAATACAGTTGAGAGTAGAGTTGAGTAGTGAGAGATCGTGTGCGGAAGATAAAGGTATCTTCCCACTAGTCCACCAGGCATTTATTTGTGGAGAGTGACCCTTGGGTGGCAGAATAGCAGTATGTTTTAGGCCCATCTGCCCCCAAGGAGGGCAGAAGCCACTAGACACAGGGTTTTTTTAATTTTTGTGTTGGGGAGTGGCCAAAAGGGCAAGGGTTGCTCCCTTTTACGGGGTGAATATTTTATTTATACTCTTTGGCCCACCTACCCCTTAGCTTGGCTGGTGGATTGTGTGTGGACTGGTGCATTATTTGCATGTGTGATTGTAATGGTTTTTTTCTCCTTTTTATTCTAGTGTAAAGCTTTTGATTCCTGTTTTGCGGTTTCGGCAGTGGTTGTTCTGCAGTTTTGCGTAATTGCATTTATTTGGTAAGAAAAATATTTTTGTTGTGTGTACTCCAAATGAGTATTATTGTCATGCATGAATGAATTTTTTTGTAAGTGGTGTCATAATGGCAGCATATTTGTTAGTGTTCAGAGCATGAAATTCTTTGCGATGTTTTGCATTGTCTTATGTGTAATTTTTTTCTTCTTCTTTTTAGTGGGATATTGTTGATCCTTACTGTGTCTGTGCAGAGTAGGTGGTGGTGAGTCTAGCTGCTTCTGTCACGTGAGTGGTATAGTGTTGGAGTATATAGGTCTTTGTGATAAAGCTACATTTTGTTTATTTCTTTTTTTACAAAGGGTTTGTTGTTGTTGACTTGTTTGACAAGTAACCTTTATTAGTAAGCATTATGGCTAGCCGTAGAATTACTGCTCAGCAGGTGGTTGGTTTGCTTCTTGAATCTTCCTCTGAGCAGGATTATGAGACTGACAGTGCGTCTGAGGGAGAGGAGGAGGGGAAGATTCAGGCAGTGAGTTTTCTCTCACATGGAATCATCGGATGATGAAGGTACTCTCAGTGCAGATGAAGTGCCTGATTTAGAGGAGGATACTACTGTGCCGATGGTGCAAGAGGCATCTGGATTGCAGCCTGGGGCTGCTAGGCTTCCTACTGAAAGTGCTGGACTCTGGGTTGATCCAAACATGGTGCAGCCGGTGTTGCCTGCCTTTAGTGGTTATGCAGGGTGTAGAGTGGATTGTGAACATTATTTGCCTATACAGTATTTTCAGTTGTTTATGGATGATGTATTTTTGGGTGAGATTGTTGAGCAGACTAATTTGTATGCTGAACAGTTTTGAGGGACAACAGTGCCAGACTTAGGCCCCATTCTAGAGCTACCCGGTGGAGTCCCACAAATCTGGAAGAGATGAAGAAGTTTTTGGGTTTGACTTTTTTGATGGGTTTGATAAGGAAGCCGTCCATGGGTTCATATTGGTCTACCAGTCCCTTGATGGCAACGGCCATATTTCCTGCAGTTATGACTCGTGATCGGTATTTACTTTTGCTTCGGATGCTGCATTTTGTTGATAATGGTTTGGCGTTGCCACGAGATCACCCTGAATGTGACCGTCTTTTTAAGATTCGGCCTGTTCTTGATCACTTTGTAGATCGATTTTCAGAGATCTATACTCCAGGGAAAGAAATATCTATTGATGAGTCTTTGGTCCTGTTCAAGGGCCGTTTGGTTTTAGGCAGTACATTCCTAGCAAGAGGGCACGCTATGGAATTAAGCTGTATATGTTGTCTGAGAGTAGGACAGGATATGTTTTTAATTTGCGTGTGTACACTGGTAGGGATTCCACTATTGACCCCCTGGTTGTCCGTCCACTTTTGGAGTTTCAGAGAAAATTGTGTGGGATCTTGCTAGAGGACTGTTTAACAGAGGCCACCATTTGTACCTTGATAACTTCTACACTGCTGTGCAATTGTTTAAGGAATTGTTCAAAGTGGACACTTTTGCTTGTGGCACAATCCGCTCTAACCGTAAAGGTTATCCAAAAGAGCTTGTTTGCAAAAACTTCAGAGGGGACAGTGCAGTGCCTTGCGTAGTGAGGAACTGCTAGCTGTGAAATTTGTGGACAGGAGGGATGTGTACATGCTGACTACCATCCATGATGAGAGTACTTCACCTGTGGCTGTTTGGGGTCAGATTGCTGAAGTGCGCAAACCTGTGTGCATTTTAGACTACAATAAGCACATGGGTGGTGTTGATAGAGTAGATCAGAGGTTGGAACCTTACACTGCTATTCGTAAGTCTTACATTTGGTATAAGAAGTTGGCCATCCATCTCTTCAATTTAGCAACTTTCAATGCTTTTGTTGTGTTCAAGGAGTGTTCTCCTGCGTCAAAGTTGACTTTTGTTCAGTTTCAGCAGTCTGTCATAGGCAGCCTTGTTGTTGTGGAACAGGCAAGTGTTCCTAGAGTTGGAGTGGTGGAGGATGTGGCTCGATTGAAAGATCGCCACTTTCCTGATCACATTCCTCCTACACCCTCAAAAGACTTTCCCACTAGGAGATGTAGAGTCTGTTGGCGAAGAGGTACGCGGAAGGAGACTCGTATGTACTGCCCTGAGTGTCCTTCTAACCCTGGGCTGTGTGTGCCTGCTTGTTATAGAGCGTACCACAAGCAAAAGAATTATTGGGAGCAACCATGAGTAGTAAAGTGAACTGCCTGGTCTGTAATGTTTAAGAATTGTTGTTCTGTTTCAAGGTTGGCATTAGTGCAATGTATTTAGTTTCTGATTTTGTGTTAGTAGATTTGTATCTATTTGCAATTTGTTTGTGTTTTCTTTTTGTATAAAAAATCCTAAATGTGATGGTGGTGTGTGTAGGCTGGTGCTTGGCTGGCGGTGTGCGTGAGTGGCGCTTGGCTGGCGGTGGGCGTGGAGTGGCTCTTGGCTGGCGGTGTGCGTGGAGTGGTGCTTGGCTGGCGGTGTGCGTGGAGTGGCTCTTGGCTGGCGGTGTGCGTGGAGTGGCGCTTGGCTGGCGGTGTGCGTGGAGTGGCGCTAGGCTGGCGGTGTGCGTGGAGTGGCGCTAGGCTGGCGGTGTGCGTGGAGTGGCGCTAGGCTGGCGGTGTGCGTGGAGTGGCGCTTGGCTGGCGGTGTGCGTGGAGTGGCGCTGGGCTGGCGGTGTGCGTGGAGTGACGCTTGGCTGGCGGTGTGCGTGGAGTGGCGCTTGGCTGGCGGTGTGCGTGGACTGGCGCTCGGCTGGCAGTGTGTAAGTAGTGACTTGCTGCTGGTCACTACACACACTGCTAGCTGAGCGACACTCCACGCAATCCATCAGCTTGTGTGGTTGCTGTGTTAGGAATGTGGGCGTGTGAAAGTGATGGGCCCTTGAATGGCGCTGTCTGCTGGTGTGAGTGTTGTAATGTGATGGGCCCGCGGCTGGTGGTGTGAATGGTTTTGTATTTGTCACACGTATGAAAGGTGTATGAATGGCCTGTAAAGAGGTTGGTGCCTTGTCGTGGCTTTACAGCTCACGAGCTGTGAGTCAATGGTTCAGTTTCTCGTCCTTTCAATTATTAACAGTGCATTTCATTTTTGTGAAATCACTTGTTAATACAATTGTATATACTGAACCATCACTCACCCTCGTGCCAAATCCAACCAGTATGTGTGTGTGTGCTTGAGTATTAGATGGCTGTGCAGTAATATTTTTTTTGTCTTTCTCAAGCAGGGTGTACCTTGTCCCTTTTTGTGAATGTTGTAATGTGTTTGTTTCGTGCCTGGTGGTGTGAATGGTCTTGTGTGTATCACGTATGAAAGGTGTGTGAATGGCCTGTAAAGCGGTTGGGGCCTTGACGTGGCTTTACAGTTCACGAGCTGCGAGTCACTGGTTCCGTTTTTTGTCCTTTTAATTATTGACAGTGCATTTCATTTTTGTGAAATCTCTTGTTAATAAAATTGTATATACTGAACCATCACTTGCCCTCGTGCCAAATCCAACCAGTATGTGTGTGTGCTTGAGGAATAGATGGCTGTGCAGTAATCTTTGTCTTTTTAGTCTGTCTGCCAAGGTGTACATTCCGTCTAAGAATAACCTGCCAACTGTAGATATTGTCGTAAACGAAACACCCATGGGAGTACATGGTGATATCTCTCTTGCGGATCCCAACAAGTTATGGTACCCACAATGTCCTGCAAACCTCAAAATGTCTGTCACATTTTCCTTGCAATATTGTGCCAAAATGTTCACGCTGCAGAAATAAACAACACATTATCTCAAAATGACCTGGTTTTGCAAGGGGTCACCTGGGTTTTGGCCCGGGCTTGGCGGCCACATAGGAAACCTACCAAACCCACACATTTCTGAAAAGTAGACACCCGGGGCTTCCAGGGAGGTATGGCTTGCGTGGATCCCCAACGTTTCCTTACCCAGAATCCCCTGCAAACCTCAATTTTAGCTGAAAAATCACTTTTTCACATTTTTGTGTGGGAAAGTGTGGCATCACTGGCCTCACACAAATTTCTACCACCCATCGTTCACCCAGGTCTCCCCGATAAAATGGTGCCTCACTTGTGTGGGAGGCCCAGTACTCAGCAACAGGCAAGGGCCCACAGCGTATTGAGGCGACCTCAAAATGGCCTTTCACAAAACGACCTGGTTTTGCAAGGGGTCACCTGGGTTTTGGTCCTGTGCTCGGCGGCCATCTAGGAAACCTACCAAACCCACACATTTCTGAAAAGTAGACCCTGGGGCTTCCAGGAGGTATGGCTTGCGTGGATCCCCAACGTTTCCTTACCCAGAATCCCCTGCAAACCTCAATTTTAGCTGAAAAAATCACTTTATTCACACATTTTTGTGTGGGAAAGTGTGGCATCACTGGCCTCACACAAATTTCCTACCACCCAGCGTTCCTCAGGTCTCCCGATAAAATGGTGCCTCACTTGTGTGGGAGGCCCAAGTACTCGCGACAGGCAAGGGCTCACAACGTAGTGAGGCGACTTCAAATTGCCTATCTCAAAACCACCTGGTTTGCAGGGAATCACCTGGGTTTTGGCCCGTGCTCGGCGGCCATCTAGGAAACCTACCAAACCCACACATTTCTGAAAAGTAGACACCGGGGCTTCCAGGAGGTATGGCTTGCGTGGATCCCCAACGTATCCTTACCAGAATCCCTGCAAACCTCAATTTTAGCTGAAAAATCACTTTTTCACACATTTTGTGTGGAATGTGTGGCATCACTGGCCTCACACAATTTCCTACCACCCAGCGTTCCTCCAGGTCTCCCGATAAAAATGGTGCCTCACTTGTGTGGGAGGCCCAGTACTCCGCGACAGGCAAGGGACCAAAACATTTTTGATAGGCAATGTTGATGTTGCCTCAAAGCGCTTTGTGTCCTTGCATGTCGCGGGTACTTGGGCCTCCCACACAAGTGAGGCACCATTTTTATCGGGAGACCTGGGGGAACGCTGGGTGGTAGGAAATTTGTGTGAGGCCAGTGATGCCACACTTTCCCACACAAAAATGTGTGAAAAAGTGATTTTTTCAGCTAAAATTGAGGTTTGCAGGGGATTCTGGGTAAGGATACGTTGGGGGATCCACGCAAGCCATACCTCCCTGGAAGCCCCCGGGTGTCTACTTTTCAGAAATGTGTGGGTTTGGTAGGTTTCCTAGATGGCCACCGAGCACGGGGCCAAAAACCCAGGTGACCCCTTGCAAAACCAGGTGGTTTTGAGATAGGCAATTTTGATGTCGCCTCACTACGTTTTGGGCCCTTGCCTGTCGTGGGTACTTGGGCCTCCCACACAAGTGAGGCACCATTTTTATCGGGAGACCTGGGGGAACGCTGGGTGGTAGGAAATTTGTGTGAGGCCAGTGATGCCACACTTTCCCACACAAAAATGTGTGAAAAAAGTGATTTTTCAGCTAAAATTGAGGTTTGCAGGGGATTCTGGGTAAGAGAACATTGGGGGATCCATGCAAGCCATACCTCCCTGGAAGCCCCGGGTGTCTACTTTTCAGAAATGTGTGGGTTTGGTAGGTTTCCCTAGATGGACGCCTGAGCACGGGGCCAAAACCCAGGTGACTTCTTGCAAAACCAGGTGGTTTTGAGATAGGCAATTTTGATGTCGCCTCACTACGTTTTGGGCCCTGCCTGTCGCGGGTACTTGGGCCTCCCACACAAGTGAGGCACCATTTTTATCGGGAGACCTGGGGGAACGCTGGGTGGTAGGAAATTTGTGTGCAGCCAGTGATGCCACACTTTCCCACACAAAAATGTGTGAAAAAGTGATTTTTTTCAGCTAAAATTGAGGTTTGCAGGGGATTCTGGGTAAGAAACGTTGGGAGATCCACGCAAGCCATACCTCCCTGGAAGCCCCTGGGTGTCTACTTTTCAGAAATGTGTGGGTTTGGTAGGTTTCCTAGATGGCCGCCGAGCTACGGGCCAAAAACCCAGGTGATCACCCTTGCAAAACCAGGTGATTTTGAGATAGGCAATTTTGATGTCGCCTCACTACGTTTTGGGCCCTTGCCTGTCGCGGGTACTTGGGCCTCCCACACAAGTGAGGCACCATTTTTATCGGGAGACCTGGGGGAACGCTGGGTGGTAGGAAATTTGTGTGAGGCCAGTGATGCCACACTTTCCCTCACAAAAATGTGTGAAAAAAGTGATTTTTCAGCTAAAATTGAGGTTTGCAGGGGATTCTGGGTAAGGAAACGTTGGGGGATCCACGCAAGCCATACCTCCCTGGAAGCCCCCGGGTGTCTACTTTTCAGAAATGTGTGGGTTTGGTAGGTTTCCCTAGATGGCCGCTGAGCACGGGGCCAAAAACCCAGGTGACACCCTTGCAAAACCAGGTGGTTTTGAGATAGGCAATTTTGATGTCGCCTCACTACGTTTTGGGCCCTTGCCTGTCGCAGGTACTTGGGCCTCCCACACAAGTGAGGCACCATTTTTATCGGGAGACCTGGGGGAACGCTGGGTGGTAGGAAATTTGTGTGAGGCCAGTGATGCCACACTTTCCCACACAAAAATGTGTGAAAAAGTGATTTTTCAGCTAAAATTGAGGTTTGCAAGGGATTCTGGGTAAGAGAAACGTTGGGGGATCCACGTCAAGCCATACCATCCCTGGAAGCCCCTGGGTGTCTACTTTTCAGAAATGTGTGGGTTTGGTAGGTTTCCCTAGGTGCCGGCAGAGCTAGGGTTCACAAACTACAGCTAGGCACTTTGCCAAAAAAGGGTCATTTTTCACTGCGAAATTGAGGTGTGACCACGTTGCGTTTTGCGCCGTTTCCTGTCGCAGGCACTAGGCCGACCCACACAAGTGAGGTACCATTTTTCTCGTAAGACTTTGGGGAACGCGGGTTGGGTGGAAATTTGTGGATCCACGCAGATTCCAGAACTTTCCACCACAGAAATGTGGGGAAAATGTGGGTTTTTTGACAATTTTTATGTTTGCAAGGGATTCTGGGTAACAGAACCTGGTGGGAGGCAGTCAAGTCACCCCATCCTGGATTCCCCTGGGTGTCTAGTTTTCAAAAATGTATAGGTTTGCTAGGTTTCCCTAGGTGCCGGCAGAGCTAGGGTTCAAAAACTACAGCTAGGCACTTTGCCAAAAAGGGTCATTTTTCACTGCGAAATTGAGGTGTGACCACGTTGCGTTTTGCGCCGTTTCCTGTCGCAGGCACTAGGCCGACCCACACAAGTGAGGTACCATTTTTCTCATAAGACTTTGGGGAACGCGGGGTGGGTGGAAATTTGTGGATCCACGCAGATTCCAGAACTTTCCACCACAGAAATGTGGGGAAAATGTGGTTTTTTTGACAATGTTTTATGTTTGCAAGGGATTCTGGGTAACAGAACCTGGTGGGAGGCAGTCAAGTCACCCCATCCTGGATTCCCCTGGGTGTCTAGTTTTCAAAAATGTATAGGTTTGCTAGGTTTCCCTAGGTGCCGGCAGAGCTAGGGTTCAAAAACTACAGCTAGGCACTTTGGCAAAAAAGGGTCATTTTTCACTGCGAAATTGAGGTGTGACCACGTTGCGTTTTGCGCCGTTTCCTGTCGCAGGCACTAGGCCGACCCACACAAGTGAGGTACCATTTTTCTCGTAAGACTTTGGGGAACGCGGGGTGGGTGGAAATTTGTGGATCCACGCAGATTCCAGAACTTTCCACCACAGAAATGTGGGGAAAATGTGGTTTTTTTGACAATTTTTATGTTTGCAAGGGATTCTGGGTAACAGAACCTGGTGGGAGGCAGTCAAGTCACCCCATCCTGGATTCCCCTGGGTGTCTAGTTTTCAAAAATGTATAGGTTTGCTAGGTTTCCCTAGGTGCCGGCAGAGCTAGGGTTCAAAAACTACAGCTAGGCACTTTGCCAAAAAGGGTCATTTTTCACTGCGAAATTGAGGTGTGACCACGTTGCGTTTTGCGCCGTTTCCTGTCGCAGGCACTAGGCCGACCCACACAAGTGAGGTACCATTTTCTCGTAAGACTTTGGGGAACGCGGGGTGGGTGGAAATTTGTGTATCCACGCAGATTCCAGAACTTTCCACCACAGAAATGTGGGGAAAATGTGTTTTTTTGACAATTTGTTATGTTTGCAAGGGATTCTGGGTAACAGAACCTGGTGGGAGGCAGTCAAGTCACCCCATCCTGGATTCCCCTGGGTGTCTAGTTTTCAAAAATGTATAGGTTTGCTAGGTTTCCCTAGGTGCCGGCAGAGCTAGGGTTCAAAAACTACAGCTAGGCACTTTGCCAAAAAAGGGTCATTTTTCACTGCGAAATTGAGGTGTGACCACGTTGCGTTTTGCGCCGTTTCCTGTCGCAGGCACTAGGCCGACCCACACAAGTGAGGTACCATTTTTCTCGTAAGACTTTGGGGAACACGGGGTGGGTGGAAATTTGTGGATCCACGCAGATTCCAGAACTTTCCACCACAGAAATGTGGGGAAAATGTGGTTGTTTTGACAATTTGTTAGGTTTGCAAGGGATTCTGGGTAACAGAACCTGGTGGGAGGCAGTCAAGTCACCCCATCCTGGATTCCCCTGGGTGTCTAGTTTTCAAAAATGTATAGGTTTGCTAGGTTTCCCTAGGTGCCGGCAGAGCTAGGGTTCAAAAACTACAGCTAGGCACTTTGCCAAAAAAGGGTCAATTTTCACTGCGAAATTGAGGTGTGACCACGTTGCGTTTTGTGCCGTTTCCTGACGCAGGCACTATGCCGACCCACACAAGTGAGGTACCATTTTTCTCGTAAGACTTTGGGGAAGTCGGGGTGGGTGGAAATGTGTGGATCCACGCAGATTCCAGAACTTTCCACCACAGAAATGTGGGGAAATTGTGGTTTTTTTGACAATTTTTTAGGTTTGCAAGGGATTCTGGGTAACAGAACCTGGTGGGAGGCAGTCAAGTCACCCCATCCTGGATTCCCCTAGGTGTCTAGTTTTCAAAAATGTATAGGTTTGCTAGGTTTCCCGAGGTGCCGGCAGAGGTAGGGTTAAAAAACTACAGCTAGGCACTTTGCCAAAAAAGGGTCATTTTTCACTGCGAAATTGAGGTGTGACCACGTTGCGTTTTGCGCCGTTTCCTGTCGCAGGCACTAGGCCGACCCACACAAAGTGAGGTACCATTTTTCTCGTAAGACTTTGGGGAACGGGGGTGGGCGGAAATTTGTGGATCCACGCAGATTCCAGAACTTTCCACCACAGAAATGTGGGGAAAATGTGGTTTTTTTGACAATTATTTAGGTTTGCAAGGGATTCTGGGTAACAGAACCTGGTGGGAGGCAGTCAGGTCACCCCATCCTGGATTCCCCTGGGTGTCTAGTTTTCAAATATGTATAGGTTTGCTAGGTTTCCCTAGGTGCCGGCAGAGCTAGGGTTCAAAAACTACACCTAGGCACTTTGCAAAAAAAGGGTAATTTTTCATTGTGAAAATGTGGTACGTCCACGTTGCATTTTGAGCCATTTCCTGTTGTGGGCACAAGGGCTACCCACACAAGTGAGGTACCATTTTTATCGGGAGACTTAGGGTAACACAGAATTGTAGAGCAACTGTTATTACCTATTGACTTTCGATGCATTTCTGCCTTCCAAATGAAAGACAATGTGTAAAAAATAAGTCATTTTGAAAAATGACCTATAATTCTCATGCTAGTATGGGTACTCCCAATTTCAGAAATGTGCAAATATCTACTGTTTCTAAAATCTACATTTTGTTCCCATTTCAGAAATACATAGGTGTCTTTCATAACAATTTTTGCATGTATACATTTTCCCAAAATAATTGCTATATACCCGGTTCATAATAAAAAACCATTGCAAGATGCTGCTCAGTTATTGGCTCTGGGTTCGTCGGGTTCTTGGTGAACCTACAAGTCCTATATATCCTCACAACCAGAAAGGTCCAGCGGATATAACGGTATATTGCTTTCAAATAGCTGTCATAATTAGAAGAAGTTACAGGTGAAAACGTTGACACAAATGGCTGTTTTTTTCAACTAATTTTCAATTTTTCCTTCATTTAACTGTTAGTTTCTATAAGGAAAACTTTAAGGATCTACACAAATGACCCCTTGCTGAATTCAGAATTTTGTCTACTTTTCAGAAATGTATGGCTTTTCAGGATCCATTATTGGTTTCATACCCATTTCTACCATTAACTGGAAGGAGTTTGAAAGCACAAAAAATAGCAAAAATAGGCTATGTCCCAGAAAAATGCCAAAACTGTGTAAAAAAAGTTGGTTTTCTGACAAAAGTCTGCTTGTCCCTGAAAGCTGGGAAGATGGTGATTTCAGCACCACAACCCCTTTTTTGATGCCATTTGCAGGGAAAAAACAAGACGCTTTCATCTGTAGCCCTTTTTTCGCATTTTTCCCCCAAAAAACAAAATTTTGCTGTATTTTGGCTAATTTCTGGGTCCCCTCCAGGGGAATCCACAAACCCTGGGTACCTTTACAATCCCCATGATGTTAGAAAAAAAGGACGCAAATTTGGCGTGGATACCTTATGTGGTCAAAATGTTACAGGGGCCTAAGCCCGCACTACCCCAAATAGCCCAAAAAAGGCTTCGCACAGGGGGGGAAAAGGCCTAGCAGCGAAGGGGTTAAAGAAAATTGACTGCATTTAAAAAAAAAAAACGTTGCTTTATTTAAAAGCAAACACAGACATGGTGGGCTGCTGTCCCCAGCAGGCCACCATCCCTGTGTTTTTAGCGATTCCCAATGTGTTGCAAATTGCGACATACCTCATGAGTATTATTGGGAATCGCTAAATGTGTCTGACACACATTAGTACATCACATTGTGTGACTTTCTAATTGCAAGTCGCAATTAGTAACTCGCAAAATGAAGTGGTCGTACATGTGGCCCTAAGTCCCCAAGTCCTGTAATGGCTGCCTGCAACATTTTTCTTCAGGCAATCAATCACAGCTCTTGCTTTTGCAGGAGCTTGTCTCCCATGGGAGCAAATTGACTCAAGGAAAAAAAAAGCCCCTTGGGCCAATCAGAACGCTCTATTTTTTAAAATTGGGTTTGAGGGACTCTCGTGAGAGTCCCTCGAACCCAATCTTCCAGACATACAAATATTTTTGTACTCTAATTTCTCAAAAGCCACTGAACAGATTTACACCAAATCACACAGACACGCTTTCTGGTCCAAGATCTAACTTCCTGCCACATTTGGTGTAATTCCATTCAGTAGTTTTTGCAGTAGTGCTGCCTAAAAAAGTCCATGGAAAATGTATAGGAAAATGTGGTTTTGGCCCCAGGCTTAACGGATCACCTTGTCAAATGGTGTCAAAGTTATAACCAAACCAAAAAATGCTCTTGCTCTGAAAACACAGACCTAACTATAACTAGCCAGCGGCGAACGCCACTGGGTAGTGATATATAAATATATATTGTATGCAAGGGCTTTAGAAGTCATGTAAAATCTGTACTCATTTTCCCCCCAAAAAATTTGTGATGAAGCTTTTACCTGCAGGAATTGCTTGTTTCCTATTGACCCATAGATGGCTGTTTATTCCAAGATACTACTAGGAGATCCACTACAACCTGCAGACCTTCTTGACTCCATAGGTGGCGAGGTAGGGTGTGGAGTCCATTGACTCTGTTTTCTCCATTCCATGTTGAAATATTCTGTTGAGAAGATAGTCGGTCAGTGATGAATTAATTTAAGTCCTCTTTTCCTACTGGAATGGCAGTGAACAATGTGTTTCCTAGTGATATTATTTGAATTTATTGGAAAATCATTGGTAAGCCATTCAAGAGAGGATAATTGTGTCCGAAATCCTATTCCAGTGGTGTTATCTTTATATATAATTGCAAAATCCTCACCTTTTCACAGGATCTGTCCTTCCGTAAGATATTATAGCCTTTAGGTAATATGGTGTCAGTTGGGACAGAGAGGTTAGGAGTGATGGATCAGCAGTTTATCCATACACAGTTAAAGTAGTTGTTTTATTTCAAGAATCCAGCTTAACTTTATTTTACATGCCTTTAATTACCAAGATCGTTTTTTGATAGCATCTAGTGCATTTTGACCTTTGAATTGTGTGTTTGGGCTAAACAGGGTAATTTTGGCTTATATGTAGTGTGACAAAGTTCTCTTGTGATTTGGGGGTCTCCATGTCAAATAAGCAATGAGTTATATGGTTTAAATGGGTTTTGTTTAACTTTTCTCAATGTTATGTCCTGTATAATATATTAGACTGGGGTAGTGTAGTAGAGATTTTGCTAGCAGCAGTTTCAAACCTTAAAAGTCTTGGCAAATTAGGCAAATCTGCCATCAGTGGAATTACCACAAGCAGAATTATTGCCCCCATGTTGCTGTATGGTGGCATAGATTTTCATGGTGGTAATACTGATGGCATTAATCTCATCTATGTCCCTCAAACTGCATTTACTTAAAATCAGCAGATTTTATATTACTATTGCACTTGGTATCAGCACTGGTTAGTCAAGGATCTCAAACATACAAAGACTTATTTTATATATGCAAGTACACATACAGTCACCGTAGGGAAACGGTTTGAAAGTGGGTTGACCACATTAGATTCACACAGGGAAATCAGTAGCCCTATCAGGCTGCAAAAAAAAATGTATCCCGACTATTTCCAATAACTGCCATCATTCAGAGCACATGCTGTGGAGGTGTCAAGATGCACCCCTGCCCTGTGCAATGCCTGCATGTCTTCAAGAACAAAATATGATGGAGCGGTGCACAAACTATGGGTGCCGCCTGGACCGAAGTCTTGTGTTTTAAAGGGAAAAGCAATGCTAAACCCCTGAGTAACGGCGAGAACGACTACATGTCCCATGTAGCCACAGGACACGCACAAGACATGCAAATGATTGCAACCATTTTCAATGCCTAGAGCATAAATTGACGTTCCTTGTGGTCCATAATGTCTTTGCTATTCAACCCTGATGCACAGTTGCTGCAGTCCAGGACTCATGGTTTAGAAGTTTGGAATCCTCATAATCTGTCATTCTGAGAAGTCAACAAACGACATCTTTGGTATGAGAGACGTTTTCTTGCACTACATTTGCAATGGATATAGACTTGCACATGGTTATTTTCCAAGGATTCATCCATTAGGATTACAAACTCTGTTTTGCACTTTTTTTTATTTCCTCAAGTAATTATTTATTAGGATTAAGAACTCAATATTCATTGCACTGTTTCTACAAGAGAAGTCAGTGGAAGCACGTTTGTACAAACTTCTTGTTTGTAGAACAAGCATGGTATTAAGGTGTTGATTAGAACACATATATGATTGCTGGGTGGGTGAACTACTCGGTAATAATGAATGGTTTTCATATTAATGTTATTAATCTGTCACATTGAATGTAATCTAAACCATGGAAAGTTTCACATAACATTGAAGGTAGCTTTGTTTAGCAAATGACATATATTAATTCAGAGTGTTGTTTGCAGTTTTTATGTCAAGTGTCATTGCATTTCAGTTGTGGGAAAATATAGATTTGTATTACAGAGTAGAGTTGGAAATACAGAGGGTGTCAACAGAGTTTTGGGGCAATCCATCAAGCGGGGGCTAAGAAAAAGTGCATTTCCCATGTTAATTCCCATAGAAGTTTTGAACACGACTGCAGCCCAAACCGCTGGACGTATTACACCGAATTTGGCAAAAGGTATATTTGGTTCCACAGATCACACTTTCAGTTATTTGGTATAAATCCGCTCAGTAGTTGTTGAGTAATTAAAGGAAATCCAAATTTGAATATCTGTGGCCAAGAATAATTTGTGGCGAATGTGCCAACATGAATGGCGTGATTGGTTGGCCGCAACCTGAGCAGAAAGTTGCAGCTGCCATTTTACTTCATTGGAACAGACCCCGAGGCTCAAACGAAATGACAGTAAGTGGCATAAGGGTTCAGGTTGGATGTGCCCTGACCCCATGAGAGGAATATAAGGGCCTTTTGAGGAACCCCTGATGTGTATAATATGTCAAAAAACAGTTTTTTCCATGTGCTATATTCGCGTATTCACTGCGACCGAAAGCGCGGCCCCCGTGTAACGTTGTGATGAATTTGAAAATGTCAACGATAACATTTTAAAATATACATTCACAGACTCACTGAGACACTAATGCATTCACTCATACACCAAACTCACAGTCCCACTTAGAGACTCACGCACCCACTCATAGTCCCACTCAGAGACCCATGCACCCACTCATAGTCCCACTCAGAGACCCATGTATCCACTCACATGCACAGTTTTCTCAAGGATTACCCAGACGGCGAGGAAGAGGAGGAGGGCAGCCCGGGGACGCCGCAGTACAGGTAAGTGGTTTTAATTTACTTTTAAGTAATCGAATTACTTGTTAATATAGGGGGGGTGGAGGCGGGTGGCGGAGCGGAGTTCCACGGAGTTTGTTCGCAACTCCGTGGACCTCCGCGTAGCCCCGCTATGCCCACTACGTCCAGGGTTACTATACAGCCACTCACATGCCCACTCTCAAAGGTTTGAGGTTACTGATAGGAAATAAAATTTTAAAAACCTCAGAAATTCACTGAAAAAAACCAAAGGTTACATGAATGTTCTATTTAGGAAATACCATTAAAAAAACCTTAGAAATTCAGTAAAAAAGCCAAAGGTTACAGGGATGTTATAGTTAGGAAATCAAATTTTAAAAACCTCAGAAATTCATTGAAAAAAACAAATGTTACAGGGATGTTATAGTTAGGCTTAGATTTCACTCGTACAAAACCATAGAAATTCAGCAGTTATAGTTACCTGAGCTAGCTATAACTTACACCCCCGCAATGCACTGCTTATGACCTCGCATATTACATCACTCATGACATGGTCAGTGACATCACTGATGATATCTCAAATTACGTCACTGATGACACCATCCACAGACCCACTCTCACCGCCATACAACCTCTAATGCACCTACTCACACACCACACAACCATTCACAGACCCATAAAACTACTGACACACACCCACTCACTCATACAGCCACTAACACAACCACTCACTCACCCATGAGGCCGCTCACATACCAACTCTAGACCCATACAGCCACTCACACACCCACTCACAGACCCACATAGCCACTCACACACCCACAATACATTTCTAAGGTTTTCTAAAATTCTATTTCCTAACGATAATGTTCCTGTAACCTTTGTTTTTTTCAGTGAATGAATATATATTACTCCACAGTGACCGCTCCTCTTAAACGGTCAAACCACACTCACTCCGTGAAGCAGTAAGGAATGCCGGGGAGTCCGCTTTCTTAAATCATTAAGTTTTTATTGCATATTGTTATCTTGCAACACCCAACACAGGACGCCTACGTGTTTCGGCTTACACCTTCAACCGGGCAACCCCATTCCCACAAACACAGTGATATTTTAAAAAAATGTCCTCCCATCACATGACCTACAGTCACTTCCTGTTTTCAGCATCTAATCCACTCACCACATAAATGCTAGGTCACCATTTTGCCGCCATATTGGGTTACATTGTGTCACATTTCTCAATGTTACAAATCTAGTTTATCATTTCTGATGTAAAAACGTTTGTATAAATATACTTCTATATGTCACAACACTTCTCCTTATACACTGTGCAACACAGAACCAATATCCTAGATGTAACTAATCATCGTAGTTACCATAACAGGAATCTAATCACTCACATTTTCATGTTACAGCTGATTTCCAAATATGCTTCCAAAGAATACCATAAAGTGCACTATGCAAAATATCAAAATATACCTGTATACTTCCCTCCACGGTGTAATAAACAATTTATCAGCATTGTACCACAGGTAATTACATAGTTGGCTTATTAATAGATAATGTTCTCACACCGCTATCTGAAATGTAGATGCTGATTTGCACATAGCAATCCTCCTCCATGATACATATGAAAAAGGAGACATGTTACTGGACTTCACAGGTACAAATGTTTGTACCTCAACAATGCTCGCAAAATCATATAAAGTGCAGATGCTTATTTGTAAACATTCTGACTCTTTTGATGTATATGATGTAAATGAAAAACTTCACTAATGAACTTCTCAAGTTCCAATATCTATACATTCACAGAGTTCACAAGAGCATCTAAAGTGCAACTGCTTGTTTATAAACATTCACATTTCATTTAATATATATCAAAGCCTCCATATTTTCTCATAAATAATGTATCCTATATTCTATACTATAACGTAGGTATGCTAAATAAAACTCTATATTTAGTTTTAATGTGCAAATGCAAGATGTACAATTCCTGTTTCCCCTTGACGGGGTACCGGTGTTAATATGAGTAGGTATATACAAAGCCAAGATGTTATGACCCCCATTGCGGCATATCATTTACTTAAAATAGACACATATTTTTTTCATCCCTATGAGATTGGTATAGCAAAGTGCTGCTGCAAACCATATGTGCAAAATGTCTGTGCAAAAATCCCATACAAACAATTCAGTGCAAAAATATCTATACATCAATTTCATACATTAGGGATACAACAACATCCTATTGGATTTTTCATTAGAAGTACAGTCAAATCCACTAAAGTCCAGAACAAGTTCAAATCGATTCTTCCATACAGGCTCACACAGCAGTAATCAATAATGTGATGCCTCAAAGATGAACATACAATTCTGAATCAAGATTATGGCCCTATGGCTTCTCAGTGCCTAAAAGGACAATCATCCTTGATTCAAAACGACGTAGGTCAAGTTCTCTATTCCCTCTACGTGGGTGAATGTTCACATGTTTTATACCATAGTATTGTAAGGATGCCAAATTGCCCTGATGCACTTCCCAAAAATGCTTAGCCATTGGGTAAGCTCTATCCAGCTGCTTTATGGCCCTGATATGCTGTAAAATCCTGAGTTTTACTTTATTGACCGTGCTACCTAGATACCGCATAACACAACCACATTCCAGTGAAGGAAGATGCCCGATTAGGGTCACTCGGGTCATTCACGACCACCTCTCAGCCTTCCATACAAATGAAGAGTTGGTCAGACAGTAGAGAATACAAACCAATAACAATTTATTCAAAGTACACTCAGAGCAAAGCCCTGTCTGCCCAGTCACTAGGAGTGCTGCAGAGGGACTGACATCAACAAGCATAACGATACATTATGTACATTTCGAAACCAATGAAAGCACGCCCACCATGGGATTTTCCAGAGAGATGCAGCTGGACAGTAAATTACTTAAGGAGTAAGTTTCGATTCTAAGGCCGGGCACACCTTATCTACTTGTCAAGGTCACTCTGCCTGTGCCCGCCACTAGACAAGTGGGAGAAGGCTTACATCTAAAAGGAAAGGTATGCGCTAATAAGAACAGTGCATTCATTAGTGTAGCAAAACTCAACTCCGAAGAAACATAAGTTAGAGAAGGCTGTTTCTCAGAAGTGGCAAAGGATTGGTTTTGATCATAATCCAAAATGGCGCCTGTACACAAAATGGTGCCACGAATGCTAACTTACGTAAAATAATGCGAAAGCATGATTTTTTATTCCAACACCAGTACATAGACCACACACTCAGTTTCACATGTCTGGTGGCTTAGTGGACTAATACATCCACTGCAGGGGCCTGTGTTCAACCTCATGGTCACAGGTTCAAATCCCGGCAGGTCCACTCAACCTTTCATCCATCTGAGGTCGATAAAATGAGTACCATTGAGTTGGGTAGCTATAAACATCTGTTATTCAGCGCCTTGAGACCCATGGGTGATAAGTGCGCTTTACAAATACGCGTGTTATGTTATGTTTGTTATGTGATCTTTTCCTTAATTCAGCAAACTCTTCCCTCATAGATTGCATAAGAAGTGTGACTGGATCCAAACTTACAGGCTTTACAAATGGCACATTTCTTAAAGCCAAAACTCCTATTAGTGAGCCAGTCCGGTTCCTGATAGAACATAGACCTAGTTAACATATCGCCCAGTGATGGAGCCTTGCGGTATGTTATACTCGGATACTGACCCACCATCCCCTTAAGGTGTTCATCATGTTGCAATATGTGCCAATTCCGTTTAACAAGGGAACAGATAGTGCTATGTTCCATATTATACCCCATAAAGAACTGAATCACATGGTCTTGTTTACTCATGTTCACTGCTGTGGTGTCTATCTGCATGTTCCTGAACATAACTGCTCCCTGTCTTTGGTCAAAACTCTTTGTTTCACCTCACTGAGAACTTGTTCTGGATATCCTCGCTCCATAAATCTTTGAATCATGGACCTGGCTTCAGTCTCAAACAGTTCATTTGTTGAACAGATCCTGTGTGCTCTCAAGAGCTGGCGATGTGGTATGCTCCATTTCAAAGAGCGCGGATGCCCACTGTTACTATACAATATTGAGTTGCCAGCTGTCTTTTTACGAAATATCGTGGTTCGTATCAACCCATCTCTTGTTTGTAGCTTCACATCTAGAAATTCTATTTCACATGGGCTCAACTTCACTGTCAGTTGTATATTAAATGGATTCTTATTCAAAGATGTTACATATTCACTCAGTGACGTCTCATTACCATCCCATAGGATGAAAACATCGTCTATAAAGCGCACCCACATCACAATTTTCTTAGTGTGGTGCTCATTACAGTCAGCCCACACTACTTCTTTCTCCCACCAACCGATATAAATGTTGGGATATGTGCGGGCAAAGGCTGCCCCAATCGCCGTACCTTGTTTTTGTAGATACACCTTCTTAATAAAGAGAAAGACATTGTGCGTGAGACAAAACGAGAGCATCTTGAGGAGCATCATAGTATGTTGTGCGAGGCTTTTAGGTCTCAACCTTAGGAAATAATAGCAAGCCTCAATGCCATACTCATGGGAGATAGACGTATAGAGAGAGCAGACATCCATAGTCACCATAAGATAACTGCTCCGCCAGGGAATGTCATTAATCTTCCGCAAGAAATCCTTTGTATCTTGTATATAAGATGGCAAACTTGTGACATAATTGCATAAAAACAAGTCTAAAAACCTGGAGCTATTTTCTAGTAGTGACCCAATCATACTCACAATGGGTCTCCCAGGAGGGTTATGCAAGCTCTTATTTATTTTTGGGAGGCAATAGATGACAGGTGTCCTAGGCTAATCTACTTTTAGGTATTGATATTCCTCCATGGACATTAAGCCAACATCAGTCCAACTCTTCAACATGACATGATATTCCTTGTGATGGTCTCCATTGGGATTATTTTTTAATTCCTCATAGTGTTCCTTGACCCTTAGTTGTCTGGTCATCTGTCTGATATATTGGTCTGTACTCATCACCAATATGTTCCCTCCTTTATCTGAGGATTTCAGAATGATGGACTTATTATTCCTTAATGCATTCAATTCCCGCCAGTCTTGTGCTGTAAAGTTGTTATATTGTTTGCGGCATGCTGAAGCCCTCATTTTGTTAATATCATCTGTTAAGAGTTCCTAAAATTCATCCACCAAATTGCCTGTTGGTAACTGCGGCACGAACCTACTTGCCGATCTCAGGCCACTCTTGATTGTATGATTTGTCGGGAATCCTATTCGTTCTAATTGTGGAATGTCTATTTCATTTGCTGTCTGTGTTGAACCACTCATGCCTCCTGCTGTGTCCAGATTATCAATATTCATTATCTCTGAAATGTCACCAATAGTGAATTGGGCAGTTGCCTGGTTCATGTTCATAACATTATTCGTGGTTCTCGTGCCTCTCATTGCAAAGTGTTTATACAATTTCAGTTTTCTCGTGAATTTGTAGGCCTCTATTCCTAGGCTAACAAAGTCAGGGCTTACTGATGGGCAGAAACTTAGGCCAAGATTCAAAATCTTCAATTGTCCCAGCGTGAGGGGTACACCTGAGATGTTAATAACTTCTTCTCCCATTGTGTCACACAAGTAAGTTAATCCTCGAGTTCCGTTGTCTGTTTGCCCCTTCCTTTGCCCCTCCTTGTTTTGCATTGCCTTGCCCTCAGCCTCGATTTTGCCCATGGCCTCTCTGGGGCGTCACCATCTTCAGCAGTCGCATTTCCTCGTGAAAATCCAATTTCTTCCTTGGCCCTTCATCAGCAGAGGATCCTAGTTCAGAGCTCGCATTCATGTCACTGACATCCGCTGCAGCACGACCTCTCATATTGAGCTTCTCTTTTGTTCTAAACGGTTCATATTTTTTTAGCAAACGTGTAGATCCTGCCAAACTGGTAATCCAGGCTGTCCCTATTAAATGTGTGAGCCTTGCGGAGTCGAATTTCTTCTTCATGCTTTTCAATACGCTCTTCCATCCTTTTTAGTAGTTTACATATCTTCTCTTGTACTTTCATTGATTCAGGATCCTTCAGGAGGGAATCTATGACCAAAGTCTGTTCTTCCATTCGATGCCTTGCATGTGTTATAAGTGTCTCCATAAGCCTGAAGGAGCAACCCTCTGTAATGGATCTCCATTCCTCAAATAAATCTGCATCCATATCCTCAAATGTCCGCATCACAAATATATGTAGACCACGTGGTATCCTTTTACACTCAATATATCTAGTCAGTGACGTCATCTCCCACCATTTTTTAGATTCCGCGATGCGAGCTTTCTCCAACTCTCTAATCACAGCATGCGGTGTTCTTGCTGCTGTTGATTTTATTGCTGTGTGCCTGCTGGGGTTGAGGCACCACTGAAAACATCCAAAGCTGCCTTTTCCCACTTCCCTTTCCATTCTACCATTTCCGTTTTCGCCAGTATAATATATATCTCCATGCCACTGGAATCAAGCTATCCTGGCTGAAGAGGGGTGAAACCCCGAAACCGGTCCTAGGATGCTTGTTTCCAGTCCAGGGAGAACCTGGCTTGGCAGTTCGGGCTGGACTGTTCCCATGAGGCACAGGGTCAAGACTGATTTGCATATGGCTGGGTTCAAACTGGAATGGCATGGTGAGCAAAAAAACGATGGATTTAGGCCCAGATCGCTGTACTGGGGTGAATGTATGACATTGTTCTGCATTCTGTCCATCAACTGTTGTTTTTGTTTTTGTTTTTGTTGTTTTTAATATATATAATAACAGAAGTTAGATGCCCAAGTCTATTTTAGAGCCATACTAAAAGTCTTCTCTTTCTCAAGAAACGAAACACAGCAGCAAACGTTACTGCATTATGTGAAAGGGAAAGAGCAGAACAGCACCGTATACACTAAAATATGGCACTGAGGCTCTCTCTTCTAGCTCTGGAACACTTTTGGATGCCTTGTGCTAACGCACACACCATTGTACTACAGTGCAAGGGTGTTTGTGTGATGTCAAGCATAGGTTTTGTCTTGGAAGGGCACCCTGTAGCCCAAAACACTACGTTTAGACATCATTTAACACTTTCCCTACTTTGTGTACAGTACAGCACATATACAAAGTTGGAAAGGTTTTGAAAAAATAAACTTTCTGAATCTTTACACCTACCTCGATGAGATGTTAATGTTTGGCACAAAGTCCTGCCTACCTTTTTTAGAAGCTAGGGCTTTGTGTCAGAATCCATGGATGGTTGCATGGGAACACCCATGGAACACCCCCTTGAAGCATAGTAGCATAAAGTGTTGCTTTGCATCATTTTAAGACTCCCCCAGGATATTACGCAATGGATTCGGAAATTTTGCGGCACAAAAATGGAAATTTGGGGTGCACTATTGCATTTTTTGCGGCATTTTTGCTGCCCCTTATTTTCGGGACATTTAATATTTATGTCCTAACAAAAAGGGGATCTGCAGGAAAAAGCTGTGATGTATGCTCTCCTAATCACAACAGTATGCTGCCTGTCACACATACTCTAATTCCATCCTCCAAGTCTTCAAGACAAAGCAGTATCGGGCAGTACCTGGCCATTTAAAGCACTGAATACCCATCTAGTTGCTCAATTGCACAGCGTGAAACTATAAAAATAGGGATCAATCCCAGGTTCCTGCATAACCAAATTGTGTGATCTTAAAAAAAATAATTTCTTTCACTGAGTCTCCTTTTTGATCATTATCACATAGGAGAGAGCCTTGAAATATGTGAGCACAGACTGCGTACTGTACAAAAATGTATCATTGTTGTACAGCGCACATCCTGAGCTAGCGTAATGATAGGTGCTCCCAAATGTGTTAATTACCTCATTAGCACATATGAGAGCACCTAGAAGTATGTGAACTTGTAAATGGCAGACAGACATCAGACATTCAAGGGTGTGAGGACATTGATTTAGTTCCACAGTGGATAATTACTACATCAAGCATCTATTGGTTTAAACATGAGCAGAGATGAGGAGGTGCAACAAAACATGACTGATATACAGCTTCGTATTGATCTTGCTGGAGTACTAAATCAGGATCGTGGCTATAAACCTCCACAATCACACTGCACACTGTGCTGGCTGGGGCTTCCGCCTTCGGAGCCCACCCTTCAGTACTAAGATGATTATAATGCACTGCATTTACTATTAACCCTGCTTGTGCGATCTTATTCTGTGCTCTCTGGGTTTATTGCGCTTTAAATGTGTTGTTTCTAGCTGCCTAGTTGTGGCCAATGTGTGTACACATCAGGCCAGGGCTAGTGTTTACTTTTGGAGAGGGTGAAATAGTTAGCATTTGTCTCTGCTGCATGAGATAGAGACAGCTGCGACTTTCTTTACTCACTGCAATTCTTTATGTTAAATATTATTTTATTTTAGTAGCCTTGGCACAGGCATTGTAAACAGGTACTCTCCGTATACAGTCTATGGTGTTTGCACTCGTTGCTTTTATTGCTTTGTGCCATCCTATGCAATCCGTAAGCTTTGATCTGGCCAGGAGCTCACTGACATCCTGTGGACCTGCTTTAACCACTGTGCAATGACAGTGGGATTGGAGCCGATCCTAGTTTTTGTTAGGTCGAGCCTAGGCAGGGCTCATGCGCTGTCTGCAAGACGTGCTGTATTCAGTTTATGGGCTTTACGCACGCCCATCTATTGCTCTTTGTTCTTTGTTGTGCTTGTCTTGAATGCTTCCTTTTTATTGGTGCATTTTTCTAAATGTCCCTCCTTTATGTGCTTAGTTTCTCCCCTGGCTATTTCACAGTGTGAACATTTTTGTTGGGCATCGCCTTCTGGTTGGCCATCGCAATGTGTTCACGGTTCCTCCTGGTCATCCATGAACCTTTTCTTGTTTTTATTGCAGCTCTTTGTCTCTTCGCTTCCCCGCTAGACACGTTTTAAACGTCCCTCATTCATTTATGTTTTTGCTCCCCCGCCACGCATGTTTCAAAAGTCCCTCGTTTATTTATGTTTTCACTTGGGTTCAAGAAAGCACAATATCTAGATTCACGCCGCCATCGGGATCACTTAACGTACTTAAGGACTTTCGATACAGTGATTCATACAAACGCTGTCGAACGTTCGGGGAAAGCCACATGAGCACTTTTTTGAGGTAAGAATATCTACGAGCGTCTACATAGTATTGATTGATACTGCACACTAAGGGTTACACCCATGTTTATTTTACTTTTATGTAAGAGAGGTGTCTACGAGTTTTCTGATTAACACGGCATACTCAGGACTTCATCCACATTCATTAACCAACCATAGCACTTTATGGGTATGCTGTCACACAAGCCCTCAAGCTCAGTATTTTTAACGATGGAGTTTAAGGGCATTCACGTTCTATCTATTACCACATCATGCTAAGGGCTTTATCTCAGAGTCAAATAAAAGTCAGGCATTGAAATCAAATGTGGGAGCTTAAGAGATATAGTTGCAACCCGGAATTACCACAGAATGAATGATACGTCAACTACCAGTTATCAAGGCAAAGAATTTAAGTCACATGCAGACGTTAATGTCACACTCTCAGACACGCCATTGACCTCTGAAGAGTGGCAACCATGCCAACCAGTATGATGACGTATAGCATGTGTGGGGCCAAGGGCCCATTAATAAGTGGAGCACTTTTGCATATGCACGCACCCTCAGTCCACAGGCTTTGATTGCAGCGGCACAGCACAAGAGACAAGGAAACATGCAGTGCCTACTAAACAGGGCCTTACTCTCACAGGGACCACATGCGCTATTGCTAATTCTACCCCAGAAGGCCTTAATGGATTCCGCTTCATCGAGCGCAGCTATGCATTAAATCCAACAGATTACACCCGTTTCAATGCATCAAAACACTGTGAAGTAAATTAAGGCGGCTGTCACAGGTATTATATTACAGGTGGCAAAAGTTTCGTTCAAAGCATTATTTGGCCCAAGTTCATCAAAAAAATCTGGTGTTTGGCTTTACATTTGTAACACACAGACACTTCCGGTCCGGGCACCATGCGCAGCGAGTAATCTGCATTTTTAATGTGTTGCCTGTGGTGTGATCACTTTTTTTATTTTAATGTGACTTCTTACAGAGGAATCTGCTGTGTTCTGAACTAGTGTTATTATTTTATTTTTCACATTTTAATCACTGACTACGCGTTGCCATAAACACATTTGTCCGGTTACCGAACAGCTCCATGGTGGCAGTTTTCTTCCTCTTCTCGCTTTCCTCATCCTTCCTCTGCTGCATCCACATCACACCTGGAATAGGTGAGACTCCGTTATCCATGCCGTTTGTTGTTGCTTGTGTTCCGTAAGGAGTGTGGGCCCGATTCACAGAACTAACTTAAGCCAAAATCCTAAACTTACTACCATTTTGGTATTCATCGAAGGCACTTACTCATTTTGGTATTCACAGAAGGCACTTACTCATTTTGGTATTCACAGAAGTCACTTACTCATCAATGAGTAAGTGCCTTCTGTGAATACCAAAATGAGTAAGTGTCACTTACTCATTTTGGTATTCACAGAAGTCACTTACTCATCAATGAGTAAGTGCCTTCTGTGAATACCAAAATGAGTAAGTGCCTTCTGTGAATACCAAAATGAGTAAGTGCCTTCTGTGAATACCAAAATGGTAGTAAGTTTAGGATTTTGTCTTAAGTTAGTTCTGTGAATCGGGCCCTGTGTCTTTTTTGGGGAGGCTGTGACAGTATCCAGTGCCCTCCTTTAACTAGAGATCCGCAGTCAGATCCAGAATGCATCACATGTAAATGTTTTGGAGAGCAAAATGCCCTGGATTCCAACAGAGCATGAGAGATGGATTTAGCAGAGGTAAAGATGGAAGCATGTAGCCGTCTAGGCGCTATATTAGGAGTGGAAATGTGTAGACTGGGTGGGAGATTGAGTCTTTTCTGCTGTTACTTTAAAAGAACACTTTGCCAAAGGATGATTTTTTGTTATAGAGGTGAAATGTGCACACATTGACAGCCCCAGGGCATCTCTTCAGACATTGGAAGCCCTTAGAATATAACTGCATTAATCGTAGTATTTCTGAGAAGAACCGGTTGGTAGTTGTGCTTCCTGTACCAAACACCCCCATTCCCCTGGTGTGTTTTTATCATATCCCTAGTTCCCCTGTATGATCTGGAAGAGTCGGGGTCCCTTCATCACATTCTGCAGGGGTCAAATCATTTTGCTTTACATTACTGGAGGTATACAATGATATATGCATGAAGTAAGACTTTCTTAATTTTTCCTTTTTTCCTCCACGGCGTGTTGTCACTTAGCGCCCCAAGGAGGATTTTGGACTTGTGCATGCTATACTAAGACATGGAGTTACATAACATCATATTGTCCCTTCTACTCAATAATGTATTCTTCGTTTTTTGTTTTGACAGTAGGGTGCTTAGTGGGGCAACTTTTAAGCACCTTCATATGGGATACCAGGTTCGAGTATAGACCCTTTGTCATGAGAACCTTCCAACAATGGGGGAGGGGTCATGTTGGGTCACGAGTAGGGACCTCCCAGGGTATTCCTAAAAAAACATTGAGAAGGCATAAGTGTAAATCACGTTTTTTTCTATAATGTGTGACAGCTAAGGTCTATGCGTTATTTTGACATCTGCACGTAACATTGAAAAGTTTTGCGTACAGATTTATGAAACTGATTAATTAAAAAAACAATAATAGAGATATTTTGGCTGCTAGGCATGGTCCATGTTGAACAGTGAGGAGTATGCAGAAGAGCAGAGTGTCGTCAGGGTTTGATTAATGCCCTTTTATTAACAAAATGCTCACTTTCCCAGAAAGTCTTTACTCTGGAGCAGCATGACAGTGGTTGGGCAGGCTCGAGGAACTGCATGAAAAACTCCTGCCAAGCTGTGCTCTGAGCGTTGTGTAAATTTCCTGTAACAAACCCACTCACATTTAAGCGCATGGGTAGGAAACTTTGTTTATTTGTGGTCAGCAACATAGCGTCTACTCTGCCAATATGTTGCTTCAGAGCGCTGAGCAGAAGTTGAAATCTGTTTAAGTTCTTAGCTGCCTAAGCAGAAAGCACAGCTGTAGCCAAGCCAAGTCTGATATACTAGACAACTAAAGATGAAAATACACAAAACATGTCCTGAAGTTATAGAGTTTGGATATCTAAATCTACCACCAGATTGTATGATAATTCTTAAAGAAGCAAGGAAACCTACCACTAGGGCATGTTATGCAGCAAAGTGGAAAATGTTTGTTATTTATTGTAATAACAATAAAATAGATCCGTTAGATGCATCTATACAAAATATTATTTGTTATCATATTACTGATAGTTACATTATTCTATGTTTTAACATGTATATAAGTGACTGCATAAATAAGTAAATCTCTTTATCATAACTATTTATCTACAATTGCTTCACTATTGATCTACGTAAAAATATATATAAAAATAAATAAAACTAATTTAAAGTACAACACTTGAAAGCCAGAGTTTATTTAATGCATCTTTAACCTACATATACTACCTTCCCTTATGCATCTATATACCTTACATGTACTTATGGATCTATATCTTTATTTCTTTTGGATCTATATATTTATTACTTTTACTTACTTATTACTTTTCTTCTAATTCAGCATATCCAATGCACTACCCTATTTTTCACCCTATACCGCTCTCAATATATCCTCTAGCTCAACTCTCTGACTCATCTCAAACCTCTTTCTACTACTCTTTCCAATGCACTAGCCTATTTCTCACCCTATACCTCTATCAATATATCCATTACTTCCACTCCCTCATTCATCCCAAACCCCATACCACTACTATGATCCCAAAAATAACCCTTTCGAGACTCTTTCCTACTCCACCCCTCCTTGAATCATCTCATACCTCTTTTTACTATTCCGATCCCCCAAAACAAGCCTTTCTAAACCCTCCCTCTTACTCTTACTCTTCCCCCTCCACCTCCCTTTTACTCATCCCCCTCCACCTCCCTTTTACTCATCCCAGGCCTCCTCCTACTACTATGAGCTCCAAAACAAACAAAGCAATTCTAAATCCTTCCCTTCTATCCCTCCACTATCCTTTTCAACCCAAAACAGACGAACATGTCCACCACTCAAATTAATTTCATATTTCACTATACTAATTCACCTCTAATTTTTTATGGGTTCTGGAGTAGCGTGCTACTCGCCGAAAAAAGCACTTCAACCCCCCATCAGGGGTAGCAAGCACTATATAAATGAAAACCTTTTTCCCTTCTCTATCCCTTTTCTATCCTTCCCAATCCAAATAACTGACTAACAGATCCACCACTCAAATTACTTTCATATTTTCACTATACTAATTCACCACTAATCCTTTATGGGTTCCAAAGTAGTGTGCTACTCGTCGAAAAAGCGCTTCGACGCCTCGTCGGGGTAGTAAGCGCTATATAAATGCAATTACTATACTATACTATGTCTCTGTTAACTGGCAGAGCTTTACCGTCCGTCTACAAGCATCCAGCTCACCATGACGCATTCGAAACGAATGAATCACAACCTCATCACGTGATAACTTCTAAAGCTAAGAGCACAGCTTTCCTAAAATGCACACATTATTCTGCGCATTCATTGATCATAGAAACTGTGATATAATCAAGTTAACATCTTCTCTACAACTCTGAATTAACTGCCCTGCTCTGGGAAGTCGCAACCTTACCTCAAGATCAGTGGAGCCAGTCAAGGTGTATTATACATTCCCTTTTTAGGTCTCGCCTGAGCCAGCGCATGCGCTGCTCTGCGAGACATTTAGTAGGTGACTTTTCAGAGTGCTACCCACAGGCTTTTGCTGGCCTCCAGCTTGCGTTCACGATCGCGTGCACGTGCACAGCTGCCTTGTCTTTAATCAGGCTCCTCTGCTCGCACTCCCCCCTCCCTTCTCCCCCTCCCTCCGCCCGATCAGGCGCCATCTGGCTTTCCTCTCGCTTGCTGTCTGAACGCTCCTCCGCCCCTCCGATGCCGCGTCGCGTTAATTGGAAACATATGCTGCTTTCACTTTCGCCGCGGCGGGCGCTCGCGCGCGCACCACTTTTGAAGCCGGGCTTGTCTTGTTATAGTTAGTCGCGCGCACACCACTCGGTCTCTCCATTCACCCCTCCCCCCTCTCACTTCTCTTCCCACTTTCGTCTCGCTCCCGATGTCTCCCTCCTTGTTTCTCCATTTCACCCAGTGCAAAGGTCAGTGTGTGCTTCAGACCTCACACCGCCAGCTTTGTCATGCAGATGTCAGAAGCTTCACCGCCCTTCCCCCCCCACCTTCGCTGTGTATTAAGGGCTCCCTTCACAGCTCTCCGTTCACGAAAGTGGCGAGGCTGTTCGACAAGACCACCAAAGACCAAGCCACCCACCCTCTCCGCAGTATATATGACGATCACTCAATATGCCAGCTCCTGCGCATCCACAAGCAAAGAGTGCGTCACAGAATGCGTGGTCGGTTGTGCTTAAATCACCACACAGCAACTCGTGCACACACCGCATTGCAAAGATCATTTCGAAACAAATGATACCAAAACCAGTTTCCGTCTTCTTCTCTCTTGCTTCCCTCCCTCTTCCACCCTATCCCATTGCCAGGGCTCCCGCCCAGCGCCTGTTCCTAGCAGTCTTTCTTGTCTCCTCTCTCTCGCTGTATGTCCCCTCTCCCTCTTCTTGCCTCCTCTCTCTCTGTATGTTCCCTCTCCCTCTCAGTCTTTCTTCTTGCCTCCTCTGTATGTTCCCTCTCCCTCTTTGTTGCCCCCTCTCTCTGTATGTTCCCTCTCTCTCTTTTTTGCCTCCTCTCTCCGTCTTTCTCTGTATGTTCCCTCTCCCTCTCAGACTTTCTTGTTGCCTCCTCTCACTGTCTCTCTGTTTCCCTCTCCCTCTGTCTTTCTTCTTGCCTCCTCTCTCTCTCTCTATGTTCCCTCTCCCTCTGTCTTTCTTCTTCCCTCCTCTCTCTCTCTCTGTTTGTCCCCTCTCCCTCTTCTTGCCTCCTCTCTCTCTATATGTTCCCTCTCAGTCTTTCTTCTTGCCTCCTCTCTCTCTCTCTTTCTTGCCCCCCTCTCTCTGTTTGTTCCCTCTCTCTCCTCTGCTGGCTCCGCGGTCGCCCCTTCTCGCCCTGCTCCCACCCCTCACTGTTCCCACTCATCCCACGTTCTCTTGCCATCTCAGCTCCTCCACCCCTCTCTCGTCGCTTGCCCACTCTTTTTCCTGCTCTCTCTTCCATCCCTCTCTTCCCTTTCTATGTCTCCCTTCCTTACATCTCCCTCGGCGTCCCTCCTTTCTCTCGCCAGTTGATGCATCTCTTGTGTTTAAATTGCCAGTGGCAGCTGGATACTGCGCTCCGTTCAGCTGGCGCTGGGCTTGATTAATTCCCCCCCACCCCCCAACCCAAACAGTAATACATAAATACCTGGCAAAGCCTCAGCCGGCTCATTACAATGGAGTCACATAACAGCATTAACACCGCTGTACATGCCTCCGTTAATAAAAGCCTGGCAAGGCCTTCATCATTGCAGTAATCAGTCAACTATAAAATAGCCTTTGCAGAGCTAAAAACAAAATGCATTCCTCTCATAACTGCACATATCGAATAGGTCTCGCCTTTGATTAAGTTAAAGCCATTTGCTTTGCTATAAATACCATTAGCAAAGCAAATGGCTTTAACTTAATCAAAGGCGAGACCTATTGCATTTTCAATGCTTGTGTACTTTTGTGCTCACTCTAAATTACAGACAGTGCTGCTGCCTTCTCAGAGGTCTTATGTTGAAAGCCAGGAGTATTTTTTTAGAAAATGATGCTTCTCACAAAGTACACTCCTGCTGAGATGGAATTACCCATTGTTTTGTACCGTCAGTGGCACTGGCACCAAACAAATACCACCCGCATATATTAGCTGGCAGGTTTGGCAGAGTCAGCTCTGTTCCGTTTGGCACTCGTAATGGGAGCCATCCCTATTGGGTCCTCGTTTTCCCGTTCTCTCTCCGCGTTAGGAGGCTGTTGGCACAAAGATAACGTTTGTCTGCTGAAATAGGGTTTCAGATGAAATCTGTGTGACAGGTAGGTTATTACTGCATAGGTTGCCATGTGACTGTACGAATTTTTGGCAAATAAAAGGGGATTCTATTCTGGTTATGAAGCGCCATAAATGTTTAAAATGCAACTGCAAGAAAGAAACCTCTGAACAACTGAACACAAATTTTTCTGAAAAACTGCAATCCATTGTGAGCATAACCAAAAAGAAATGCTGCTCATTATGTTGGCTTGCTCTTGTTATTAGCTGTGCTGAGTGGCACTGCATCTTTTATTGATGCTTTCCATACATTTACTATGCGCACCAAACGTCCAATGAAAACATACGAACTGGAATGAACAGATGAGAGTTTTAGTGGCTTTTCAGAATAGTCTGTTTATTTTTCTGATCCCAGAAGCCAGGACACACCTATTGCATACCAAAGACGACAAATCCATTTTTAAAAATGCTCAGGTGAGTGAGAGTACACAAGAGATGACAGCACGTACAGAAGTATACAACTCCTCTAATGCTGCAGGTCTGATTGCAGAAGAATTTGCTGGCCCTTTAACCGTAGACTTGTGGCTTAAGATGCACAAAACACTCCAGTATCATTCACTCCAGCTCTGCAGGCTGCCTATCAGTTCTCTTATGCACATCACCGGTGTATGTGCATCACCCAAACAAGTAGACACACTGAAAATCAACATATGTGTTGTTGCTATCCTTCTGAATCCATATAACTGACTAACCTACTCACCACTCAAATTACTTTCATATTTCACTAAACTAATTCAACACTAATCCTTTTTGGTTTCCGGAGTAGCGTGCTACTCGCCGAAAAAACGCTTCGACGCCTCGTCAGGGATAGTAAGCGCTATATAAATGCAATTACAATACAATACAATATTTAACCAAAAGACCAGCTCAATTCAAGGAAAAACAAGCATTGGCATAGCCAATAGGTCTCGCCTTTGGGACCTTATAAGTGTTTAGCCATGCAACAGTTGATGTTGTTGCACCAAGGATATTGTGCTGCATAACTACTTATAAGGTCCCAAAAGCGAGACCTATTGGCTATGCCAATGCTTGTTATTAAATAGCACAGAAGCCCATCCTTGGGTCCTAGTGGCTGTTACCAGTGGCACGTGAAATAACAGTACATATGGCAGCACCCAGGATAATGTGCTACATGGCTAAATACTTATAAGGTCCCAAAAGCGAGACCTATTAGCTATGCCAATGCTTGTTTAGGAGATGAAGGGAAAATGCAACAGAGGTGCAGGCACAACAGTGTACTTGTAGCCTCGGTCTTCTTCAGTCCCCTCAAATATTCAATTCCTTGTTCTTTAATTAATAAATTGAATTACTTGTAATTTATTGTGATAATTGTTTTCTTAGATGACCCAAAGACTGCTTCACGAAATACTGTTTTGAAGCGCTGACTTTTGTATCGCCTCAGCCTATTATAGGCGTGTTGTCTACATTTGGTTAATTAAAAAAAAGGAGAATAAAGTTGGTTTGCCATGCCCCTTCACTCTTAGTTAAAGTGGGACCAGGTGAGGGCTAATTTTAGAATTCAGAACTGCTATGTTCTCAATTGAATTGAGTTTACTAATCAGACATCCCAGCAGTCTTCCAGCAGTGCCCGATGTCTCCCATCAGTTTGTCAGACCCCCAGGTGCTCGAGTCAGTGGCGTAGCAAGGGGGTGGGGACCGAGACAGGAGTTTTGGGAGCGGCGGCCTCCCCCCATCCCCCACTCTTACCTGCGGCCATCGAGGGAATCTGCCAGCAGCCCCCCCCCCGCTCCCCCCCCTTGCTCTTACATGCAGGGCGCCACGACAAAGGCTTAGCTACGCCAATGGCTCGAGCACTTAGCAGCAGAGACAAACAGTGTTGTGGGAGGGACTGCAAACCTAATCTGCTGCTGCACTACTGAGCGGGAACAAACACTTTTGTGTTTTTTCGTGGTACCTGGGCATTTATTTGCGGCCATCGCGCTCCTTGCCTAATTTTACAGTAAAATCATGATTCGTGAAATCGCAAAAAGCTGGGGGGGGTCTGATTAGGGCTACTTTTCAACACAAATTAGGAGTTTGTGTCAGTTTTGTGATGCAAACGTAGCACAAACTGTTAGTAACTTTGCCCTGCAATGTCTCTGTTTCTCTCTTATTCCCCTTTTCCCGGGTCTGCTTCCAACTTACATGTTGTTAATGTAAGGTTGGCTCAGAGTACAGAGAAGTCACATCGCTCCCACTGGATCTGGATTGCAAGGTTAGAGCATCTTGACATCAAGTTACTCCCAAGGATGTTGAAAGGAAGGCCACTTTGGGTGCTTCTAAGCTAGGCCAGATCTAACTGTTCCTGTAAACACCTTAGAAGTGGAGAAACCAGCAAGTGAAAATTGTTTACAGTTGTGGAAAATCAGACCAGAAAGACATAAAGTTGGATAATGACACAGCTGCCCAAGGATAACTGGACTTTGTTCCTTTGTGTCCTTTGAGCTTTCTCACGATATCTCTGTAATTCTTTTGCAGTGTTATTTTTTAAAAGGCCAAGTTGCTGAACATTGATAACAACCATGGATTGTGTCAAGAGCACCACATCTAAGGAAGACATGGGAACATATCCATATTGCATATTCCTATAGGTAGAAATGACCTGAATAGAGCATCTGAACAAAGATGCTGTATCATAATCGGGGCCACTGGAATTATGTGATTCTGCAGCCACTGCATTTTCTGCATAATTATGGATTTACCACATCTGCCACATAATCCATCATGTGCTGCATAATCTGCAGATTTTACCCAAAAATTTGTTTCTAGTTCAAACAGATCCAAAGTTACTAAAAATGCGGTGACACACTTCCCACTCACTAGAAGGCCCTTCGCAAAAGTTGACTGGTCCTCTCTCACTTTTCTCTTTCAGTATTCAGGTGTTAAACAAGTGCTAAAAAGGTGAAATCTTTCCCCAGGGTTACCATATGAAAAAATGACAAAATAATGAGATAATACGGACACAAAATGTGCCGCATTTAGCCACATAATTTGCCATTTCTTGCCGCATAATTTAGCCAAACCTGCTGCCTAATTTGGTCCTTTCCTGCCGCATGATTCCAGTGGCACGGTGTATAATGAAAAACGCGGTAGCCTTAGTTTTATGTTTTTTATGTACAAGCAAAGTAGCCTAGAGATAAGCACATAATTTCGGTCACCACTCTCAAATTCTACTTCACGAGAAGGGATTTATGGTGTGCCTTTAAAATGCAAAGCACAGCGAGCAGGTGAAATCTAGATGTTTACATACGAAAGAGGAACCCCGGCCTGTGCGCAGTTTTACTTTAGCCAGAGGAGGTGCACAAAATGGATTCTTGTAGATCCCAGCTGGACTCAGCCCGAGCAAGCTCCTGCCTGTACTCATCATGTTACCGAACACGTACTGAACACACACGATTGACGTTTAGTGCGTGATCAAACTATTGCAGTTAAGAGCTAATTCCTGGCTCGACAACTCTGTTTTATAGGAAAACGTAAAACACAGTCCAGATGTACATGTAGGGATGATGAGGAATAAATGCCTGCACGTGTGATATTTCTTTCCAGAATCCATCACGCCAGCGCAAGAAACCGCAACAGGTTGGTGCTCTCAAAAGCGCTTTATTGTTACCATTCCTGCTTGCTTGTTTCCTCACATTTGCTGTAACAGTCCAGTAGCAATATTTGGCTGTGTGTCAGCAATGCTTTGCACATGTGTATGAAGAGACTGTCTTTCAAAAAGAAAAGTATGTGCCTTAAACACACTAGTTAAACATCAGGGTTCAAACAGTGCCAGTTCTCCAGATGGTGATGTGTAACCAGTGTGCTGGGGTAACATCTGCAGGAGTCTGCTGCAGTGACGTGCTCATTCGAGGCTCGCGTACCCACCCTGGACCACTGATGGAGCCCTCATTCTTAAAAAGTGCATTTTTGTTCCTGCCTGAGAGATGCAGATAGTAATGTCAAGGTGAGACAGTGTACGAAAACTCACACCTGGTGGAGGGCGGAGCCTAAATGGTGCTCGATGTGGCACCTCTGTCTTCAGACGGACGATTAAGAATCGTTTATGTTCTGGAGCAGCTGCAGATGGGGTGACTTAAATCTCCATTTCTCAAGCAGACTCCTGCTTCTGAACACGTTACTCACTATACCACCCACTGGTGGAACAGAGTGTGAACTTGTTGGCCTCGGGTTCGATCAGTTATTTAAAAATAACCAGGCCCCAGCCAATCATACTGACTGTGTCCCAAGATACCGGAACCCAATCTGTGCGCATGGCCATAGCCTGGAAAACGAGTGAAGACTATCTTATTTTCTCCATTGCACCTAACGCTGGGTGCCTCACTTCATAGACACTCACTCATTCCTTTTGTTCGAGCTCTGTGTCCCAGTAGTGAGTGATTGGAAGTCAAAGAGACTTCAGATGGAAACTCTCACCTTGCCCCCCAGCTTCAGCACCTCAACAAAGACATAATAGAGTGTCACTTAATAAGTTACCAAGAGATAAAGTAAGATTTTAAAGTGTTTTTGACTTGAGGCAAGCTTATATTATATACAAGATCAATGGTCTGTGTGTTTTTTGTACGTATGTCAAGTATGTCCAGAGGTGCAACTAGAGCCACATTTCGGGGGGGGGGCTACTAAAAATTTCGGGGGAGGGGGGCTAATTGTTCCAGCGATAGTCAGAGTGGAGATGCAGGGGCTCTAAGAAGGGGTGACAAAACAACAAAGCCTCGTTAGCAAGTAAATGGTCTTTAAAAGACCTGTGAAGTACTCAGGTGCCGCTGTGTGTGTGCCCGGGAAGCTGTCTCAGCCTGGGCTGACACACACGACGGGGTGGGGGGGGGGGCTGAAGCCCTTTCAGCCCAATGGGTGTTGCGCGCCTGAGTATGTCCCAATGCCTGTTTAATTACATATTAACCATTTATATAGCACACAATGCAAAACGTTGTTCAACTCTTTTTGATAAGTAATTATTAGTACCCAACCAAACCTATTTTATCAAGCTTAAAATAAGGAAAGATTGAGTTAAAACCTTCAAAAGGAAGGTTTTGCAGTTTACAGGCATGATTTAATTGGGTGCATCACTCACTGAGTTTTTTTTATCTGATTCTGTTTTTTAGTTCAAAATATTTTATTAGGTTTTTTGTAGACAAGACAAACAAAAAATGATACAGTGTTGGTATATATAATGAAATAGTGTGAACATTAAAAATATTATCATAACAACATCAATATACCAAGAGTTTACCATTGTCATAAAAAACAATAACATTATGAGTTGAAAAACGAAACAAACGAGGCTACTCCTCAAAACATTAGTTATACAATACTGTTAATAGAAGCAAATAGTGTTTCTAAATATTTTATAAATAAGTATTAATATAATGCTCAATTGGTTTCCATTACTGCTGCAATGACGATGTATTTTTTAATGGTCCCTTGAAGGATAATTGGGCACCAGATCTGATAAAAGTGACATATGACCACCATGCTTGGATTGATATTGCTTCAGATGATTTCCAATTAGAAGTAATGGATTTAATAGTAATAGAAATAAGGAGATTAAAAAGCTTAGACTGGGACTCTAATAAGGTGGATGATAGGACGTAAGATTTACCAATAAGAATGCTGTACGTGAGAGCCTCAAAAATAGGAAGAATTTTAACAATGATATCGCAAACATTCTTCAGGAATAGAGTTATTACATTACATTCAAAAAGCATATGCTTGAAAGTACCATCATAACATTTGCAGTTCCAACAAAAGTGGGGAGTCTATAAGTTTAGCTTTAAATAACTTATAAGGAGTCCATAGATAATTGAACAAAATAAAGGCGTTGGTTTGAGATAGTGATACAGGAAACCATCCTGAAATCTTGATGGTCCATATTTGTCTCCACTCTTTTAACGAGAAATTCAAAGAAAGTTCTGCATTCCAAAAAGTGGATAAAAAGGTAAGGTTAGTAGCATTTGCACAATTAAGTTGTTTAAAACATTTGGAGACAGTATGTTGAGAGGCAGAAAAAGCTTTAATACAACTTTCAGAATCCGGGGTTTTAATTTGGGGTAGCACATTTGCAAAGGTGTTAAGCAGTGTATTACAAAGAATTTCATATTTAAGAGCTTCGGTATTGGGTAAAGTGAATCTGGCTTGTAATTCAGAGAAAGATAATATAGCATCTTTTTCATAAATATCTTGAAGGAAGAAAATGCCAGCCGATATCCATAGTTTCCAGAATGCAATTGTACGGTTACATTTTAATGTAGGATTGTCCCAAAGGGAAATCAAAGTAGAATCTGAAATACGTGATGAAAAGGATGCATCAAAATCAGTAATAATCAATTTAGTGGAAGCAATGATGGGGGGGGGTTTTAAAAAATGTATTTGAAGTAGACATAGACAAAAGGGATGGGAGAGGAAATGGTGACACTAAGTTGCGCTCAATCATTAACCATTTAGGGGACTAGCTAGGGTCCGAGCAGGTGAACCAAAGTGAAGCATGTTTTAAAATAAATGCTTTATGGTATTTGAAAAAATCGGGTATACCAAATCTGCCATTCAGTTTAGACAGTTTAAGTTTAGTATAAGCAATACGAGGGGGTTTGTGATTCCATATAAATTTTGAAATAAGCTTATCAATTTTTTTGTAGCTTGAGAGAGGCAATTGTACAGGGATCATAGACAAGGTATAGAAAATAATTGGGGCTAATACCATTTTAATGGTTTCAAGTTTCCCCCACCATGATAAATGTAGTGTGGACCATTAACGAATTTTTACTGTAATTTTTGTAAATAAAAAGTCACAGTTGAGAGTAACGGAGTGTTTTAAGGGAAGTGAGAATAATATACCTAAACATTTGATTTTCTCTTTTTGCCAGATAATTTCAGTATTATCCAATACTGAAGGTGTGCAGTGAACGTTCAGGGGAAAAAATTCTGTTTTATGAGTATTCAAGGTATAACCAGAAAAAGTAGAATATTTACGTATAACATCTAACACTGCGGCTAGAGATGTGGCTGGGTTACTAATATACAATAGGACATCATCTGTATAGGCAGATGTTTTAAGGTTAACATCAGCTAACACAATTCCTTCAATATCAACAGAATCTCGAATGTGGGAAAGAAAAGGTTCAATTGCTAATAAAAAAAGAAGAGGTGACAATGGACAGCCTTGTCGGGTCCCTCTATAAAGAGAAAAGGGACTTGAAAATTGACCATTAATAAAAAGTCGGGCAGAAAGGGAGCCATATAGAGTCGAAATCATTTTTATAAAATTATTACCAAAATTAAAAGAAGAGAGTGTTCGAAAAAGAAATTGCCAGTGAACTTTATCGAACACTTTCTCTGCGTCCAAAGCTAGGAGGCCAGCAGGAGAGGTAAGGGTAGAGGCCTTATCAATAAAGTGAAAGAGAGGCTTGTGTTATTAACAGAGAAACGTTTTGACATAAAAACAGATTGATCTATATGAATAAGGGACGACAAAACTCGAGCTAATCTGGTAGCTAGGATTTTTGCAAAAAGTTTACAATCCTGGTTTATCAGAGAAATAGACGGATAATTTGAGACTTTGGTTTGGTCTTTATCCGGTTTAGGTAAAACTATAATTAACGCTTCTGTAAAAGAGCCATCTAGTAAACCAGATTGAGTAAATGTAGTGAATAAATGATGTAGATGAGGAATGAGAATGTCAGCAAAAGCTTTATAAAATTCTGCAGGAATGCCATCAGGGCCAGGAGATTGTTGAGGTTTAAGCGACTGAATAGCAAATAAAAGTTCATCTGTCATGATAGGGTTATCTAATTTAATTTTATCAGGCTGGGAGAGTTGTGGTAGATTGGCAACAGTTAAAAAATTCTCAATAATTTGAGAATCTAGAAGATTTGTGCTACTATATAATGAAGAGTAAAATTTAAGAAATTCCCCAATAATGTCTGGGGTAGATACAGCAATGGTGCCATTGTGTCTGTGTATAGCGTGAATTTGATTTTTATCTTTCTTGATACAGAGATAATTAGCTAAATGTTTTCCTGACTTGTTAGCATTAAAAGCCAATGTAGCTTTCTGGTTAGCAATCTGAATACCGGCTCTTTTACTCAACATTGAATTATATTCGTATCTAAATTTTTGCAGCGTGGTTTTAAAATCAAGATTTTGAGAAGAGATAAACAATCGTTCAAATTTTGCAATCTGTTTTTCTAGGTGTAACAACTTGGTGCTAAACGTCTTATTCTCATGTGCCATTATAGAAATAACAATTCCTCTTAAATAAGCTTTGAAAGCATCCCATCTTATAATAGGGGAGGTAGCATCAACAGAGTTATGTAAAAAGTATTCATGGATAGCTTCTAAAATTGTATCTTTATGAATGTCTGGAAGAGCGACATTGACATTCATGCGCCAAATGAGAGACAGGATTATTACCAGTTTGTAAGTGAAGCGAAAATATTGATTGGTCCAAACTTCAATACTACCAACAGCGGGTCAAGTTATAGATTTCACTAAGTCTCTAGACACCAACAAATAATCTAAGTGTGAGTGAGAGTTGTGGGGATTGGAGAAAAATGTGAATTTGTTCTGGGTGGGGAAATGCAGCCTCCAGATGTCGACCAATTTAGTGTTTTTAAATAACGTTCTGAGGGAATGAAACGCTTTGGGAGGTGTATATTTGGCTGAGGATAGTCTATCTAGAAGAGGGTCACTAATCAAATTAAAGTCGCCCCCCAAAATTAAGGGAACTTTCCCAAGTTGAAGAATTTCAGAAGTAATATGAGACCAAAAATTAGGGCCATCCGCTGTTGGTCCATAAATATTAATTAGGTGGAAAATCGTATCTCTAATTTTAACTATGACTAAAAGAAATCTACCTTTAGAATCAGATTGTTTGTCTAAAACTTGTAGCTGAAGATTTTTGGAAAAAAGAATAGCAACGCCATTCTTTTTACCTTGCGCAGGGGAAGAGATAATCTGACCAACCCACTTCCTTTGCATGTATGTTAAAATGGTGTCATCAATGTGAGTTTCTTGCAATAAATAAATATCAGCTTTTTGCCTATGTAAATAATCTAAAATCTTTAATCTTTTAACTGGATGTCGTAGACCTTTGACATTCAATGAAACAACTTTAACTGTAGGAGAACTATTCATAGTTTATGAGGTGAAAGAAGAAGGAAAATAGAGAGAGAGTGAAGGAAATATAATCTATGATAGGAATATAATAAGAGACCAAAGAAGTAACCAAGGGACATAGAGGAGAAAAAAAATAAAGAAACAAATGTATATACAAAGTAGTAAAGAACATACAAAAACATTAAAGAGACACACACGTGCATCTAGGAAGAGAGAAGAGAGGAGGGTGGTACACCCGTGCTAAAAGGACTATCATAATAATAACAGGAATATCACTGACTTAACATAAAAAATACCTACAAATTACCATGCAGGTAATAAAACATAAAATAGTAACACTATCTAAATAACTTCAAGGTGGAGAGTCATGTGTATCCATTGAGAGAGGAGAATGATTATCCAAAAAAGCTCGGATGTCTTCCGGTCGATGAAAGGCTTTGGAGATGTCGTCTTTCCAAATATGCATGGTGGATGCATCAAAGAGTCCATATTTGAAGCCAGAGTTTCTCAGTCGTGGTCTCAAAGCTGCAAAATCTCGACGAAGCGCCACCGTCTCCTTGGCAAAGTCTTGATGAATGGAAATCTTCGAGCCATGAACTAGAAGAGAAGGAATTTCACGAGCTGCCTTCCTGATAAGGACATGATGATGATGGCGTAGAACCTTGAAGATGACTTGTCTGGGTTTAGTTTGGCCTGGTTTATGGTGAGATGGAATACAATGTGCTTTATCTACCTCAAATTTTTCTGAGAACTTCAAATTCAATAAATTAGGTAACACATTTTCTAGATATCGCCTGCAATCATTCCCTTCAATATCTTCAGGCAAATTAAAGAAACGTAGGTTATATTGCCTATTTCTGTTTTCTAATTCAAGTAATCTATTACTAATGCAGGGGATTTTTGGAACCATTGGTAATAGCTTATCAGTTTTGGTTATAACATCATGCAGCTTGATCCCGTTACCTGCAACCTTCATTGAGAGAGTGGCCATGTCTTTCCGTATATTTTTAATTTCCATGGCAATACTGTCAGTATTTGATTGAACCGCCTTTAATTCCTCCAAAATAGTAATGAGGGAGGGTTCCGATGAATCTATAATTTTTGACTTCACAGGTGGAGGAGAACCTGTTTGCTTATGCTTATTTGCTGCAGACTTACTTTCCATTCTCAAGAAAATGAATAAACACAGGCAAAAGTTGTCATTATTACAATAAAAATAAAGTTGAATATGCCAAACCAGTGCAGCAGCTAAAACCAGCAGAGGGAGGAAACCAAGTCCAAAGCCGCGCCCTCTCCTAGTGCCGAACTCCGCCTCCCTGACAGGAACTTTGGAGCCCAGCCGAGGGAAGTCTCGGTGGAGGAGAGCCAGAAGCCCGAGGAGGTCCAGAAGTCGCCAAAATCGCCGGAAAAAACTGGAGAAACACTGTTGTATTGGCAGGTAAGCGTTTCTTACAGCAGGAAATGAGTTAATCCTGCATTATCGGCTTAAAATACCTTGTCGTAAGGACGGGTGAGCTAGAGCTGTATTATCGAGCTGCCATCTTGATTCGCGCGCTCGCGCGTCTCTCTTTTGATCTGATTCTAACTTGTGACCTGAGGGTTAAACGCATATCTGCACCAAAACCATTAACCCACTGAGCGATCTTAAATAGAAATCTGGGACTTGCAATTTACAAGCAATTTTCAGCATTTTTTGGCTGTTTGTGGACTTGTTGGATGGTCTCCTAGGCAGGCTTTTACTATTGATTTCCCTGATATTAAAACAAATGTTTCCTGCAGAAAGCTCAAATACATGCAGTCTTCCATACCTCGCAAAACACTTTTGTAGCGGGGCCACTTTTATAGTCATCTAATTCACTAGTGGGGGCCACTTTTATTTTGGTGCCCAGGTCTATAAATAAATAATTAAGAAAACTTAGCTGCTGGTCGCATCGCCAGCCGTCGCCTCGCCTCGTCGCAGGAAGCACCTAGGCTCCCTAAGCCAATCACAAAGCTGCAATGCAGCATTGTGATTGGTTCCCCTAAGTTCTCCTAAGCCAATCACAATGCTGCAATGCAGCGTTGTGATTGGTCTGAGCACCGTGGTTCGGCTGTGTAATGCAGCCTGGTGGGGAACATGCAAAGTGGGCATGAATGTTTGGCCGGCCCAAGACGGCCGGTCAAACATTCATGCGCACTTTGAGTGTGCTCACCACTCCTCCCCTGGCCCCTGCTCTGGCCAGTCCCGCCCCTCCCCGCATCTAGGAACAGAAAAAAAAGGGTAATAACGTTTCGTTATTATCATTTTATTTTTCCTCTGCACTGCTCTTAAAGCAGTGGGGCGACACTCTCCCCCTTAGCGGAGGAGCCGCCCCTGTTTATTATCACTATAGGTTGTATCATAAAAAGGCACAGAAAAGGCCATGCCAATAGCGCTGGAAGGCCCTTCTTGGTAGCTACTCGCTCTAGAATAGAATATGGTTTATAAGTAGCACATATAACTTACGGATGTCAGTTTTCCATGTTTTAAGGAGATGAGCTCCTCAGGGGCGATAAATCAGGCTTTTAAGAAAAAAGTGCAGCAGGCAGCATAGGACCACGCTTTTTGTATAGGTCACTTGCTTCATCAAGTTCAGCGCCCAGCAGGAAACCTAAACCGAATTCCCTCAGTCTGCCGAAGGTAACATGGGGACTGAGGAGGATACAGCTAAGAAGGTGTCGGAAACAGATTGGGCATGGTGGCCTCAGACTACGTGACCAATCAGTGCCACTGGAATGATGTGGAGACAGCTGATTGGATGCCCAAGAGTGGGCATGTTGGAAAATGTAGTACTCTGAGTACCCACCCCTTAGTTCTAGTACTACGGTGTCTGCTGTACATGGGGGTGCCCGTGGAGTTCAAAACTGAGACTTTATTATATTTTAAAGAAACCAAAAACTGAGGCTCAAAAACCAGTCATGTCAATGGGGATAGTATTGAAGATCATAGTGACCATACAGGTCATTTAAAAGAGTCAAAAATTTGTGTTATAAAAGGGGTAAAAATTAAAATATTTTGTTGTATTTTTTAACAGAAGACATGAGATTATAGTCATTTGACTATTAACGCCTGTGATGAAGCCTTGTTAAGGCAGAAAAAGAGTGTATGCCAATAAATGGCTAGGTAGGTTCCCAAGTTAGTTATTTCTGAGGCTTTTTTTAAGACGGTAAGGAGCACAGGATTCTAGTTAGGGATATAGATAATGATAAACTAACAGCCATTATTTGTGAAAGTGCCTGAATAAGGGGCCTACAACCAAAGTGGTGGCCATAGTGCTTGTGGGATTTTGGCATCAGAACACAGCTCAGGGAAAAATAATTACAAGAGGTATCTGATTTGCCATATAAAACAGGTTACTGTTGCACTTGGTCCATCAAACAACTACACAAGGTGCAAAACAAAAGTATATTAGTGGAATTATCCCTTGTGTTATTGACTCAACCAAAGGCAAAGACTTATGTAAAGGTCCACTTATTCATTATGAAATTCTGTTTAATTGGGCCCATGGGATATCCTTATTCAGCCCCTTCTTGTCATTCCCCAATCTATGCATCCAACGTTGTTCGTGTCGTAAAAGGGGTATAGTCATATCGGGGTGAATTGCTTGTAGACGTTTGATTATGTACCATTCCGTTGTATCTGTAGAATGACTCTTTTCTAAAAAGTGACTTGTGAGTTTAGTATTATCTTTCTTGCACCGATTGTACTGCAATGTTCGTTTGTCCTAGATCTTATCTTCTGTATTGTCATCCCAATATATAGTAGATTTCAGAAATATGCAGTGTCCACAAGAAAAATGGCCATACTCCACAAAGTGGACATCGTAGGATTCTTGTTTAGTTTCTTAGGGCTTGTGTGAACCAACATGTCATGTAGACTCTGACCTCTGTGGAAAGAAAACAAAGGTTTGTCAATCCTTACATGTCCTGAGTTCAATATTTTCCATTGTTTATTGACTATTTTTTAAGGTCAAAGGAGCTTGGACAAAATGTTATAACACAGATCAGCTACTTGCTATCTTGTGTTACTTGGGGAGCATGCAGCTCCTCCCTGTTGTTTGTTTGCTGGTCTTTTCTTGGCTTTTCTGATAATTCGATCATATGTGCACAGATCCGTGCAATTCTGTCTAGGTTGAAATAATTGGCCTATTGGAAGGTTCTCCCTAGGAGAATGGGTGTGGAAACTATGTTATGTTATGTTATGTTAATTGATTTTGTAATGCCTCTGTCTTTAAAGTGCCATTGTGTGGGTAAATCCTCAGGTCAAGAAAGGCCAGATCGGGTTGATCAATCATTGTAGTAAACTTCAGGTGAGGGTCAAGGGCATTCAGCCATTCAGAAAAAGTTCTTACTTCATCTTTAGAGCCTTTCCATATCAGGAGGATGTCATTGATGTACCTCTTCCATATGATGACATGTTCTTTAAAAGGATTGTCTTTATCGTAAATAAATTTGGTCTCAAATGAATGTACATACAGGTATGCCAGACTGGGCAAAAACGTACTGCCTCTAGAAGTCCCATTGGTCTGTAGCAAGAATTCTCCTTCATATTCAAAGAGTAAGAGCTAGGTGTGCAAAGTCAAGTATAAATTCTGGAAGGGTAATGAAGTCCCATGGAATTCCATTGAAGAGTCTTTCAATAACTTGATAGGGTAGATTGCTGGGGATTTTGGTGTATAGTTACCTAACATCACAGCTTACCAGGAGTTCCTGGTCAGGATTGAATTCAATATTGTTGAGAAGATTAAGTACACCCCTTGTATCTTCCAAATAAGATGGCATTTGTTGAACTAACTGTCTCAGGAAGAAGTCACAGAATTTTGAAAGTGGTTCAAATACTGAATTAATGCCAGAAACAATTGGGTGTTCCAGCGGGGGACGTTTTCTCTAATGCACCTTTGGGAGTATATAAAAGTACAGAACGTGTTTTTTTTTTTCTTAACTCGGAACACAGCTTCCTCCTTGGTAATCCAGTGTGGCCCATTGTTCACCAGGAAAGATATTTCTTCCATGATATCTGGTGTAGGGTCCTTTTCAGACATTTGTAATTATGTTTGTCATTAAGATGTGATAGACATTTCATGTGGACATCTCCTTATGGAGGATAACCACGGCTCCACCTTTGTCGGCTGCTTTGATAACAATAAAGGGATCTGTTGACAAATGTCAGAGGGATTCTCTTTCCTCCCTACTGATATTTTGAAATTGTTTTTTTAAGTGTCTAGTTCCAGATTTGCTGCCTATGGAGTGCGAGATACCTTTAAGAACTTGTTAAGAGCAAGCGAGCTCCTGCTTTGCGGAGAGAGCTTACTTGTCAAAAGTAAATGCATTCTGGTTGCTATGTTTCCCTTTATGCTGATTGATGAGTCTCGTTGGGCATCTGATGAATGAGGACAGGCTGCGTGCGGGCTTCTTATTTATTACCTTGTACTTCACTAAATAAATGCTGTACTTATCGTTGCTTGGCTCCCGAAGTCTCTATGTAACATTTGGCTACGAGGATCGGTCCCTGAACCATTGCCACTCAACAGTTCTTGCAATGGTTTATGGTCTGTGTATAGATCAGAATGGAAACCCCAAATTAAAGTCTCGAACCTTTCCACCGCTCAACAGCATGCTCAATAGCATGCCAATGCCTCTCACTCAATGGTGCTGTAATTGGCTTCCGCACTACTGAGCGAGTGAGAGGCAAAGGCAATGGTGTTTTCTTAGTCCTGACATAACTGTGAAAACACAGCCCGCAATCCAACCTGACTGGCATCAACAGTTATGATACACTTTCTGCCTGCTACAAATGGAGTTAAAGCTAGGGCTGAAATAATGAGATTCTTCCCTTTCTGAAAAATGTCTTGTAAATCATCAGACCAGATATACTTCACTCCTTTCTTGAGTAAATTCCTTGCGGGTTGCACAATAAAAGCATAACCTTACACAAACCTTGAATAGTATTCGCTTAGCCCGAGAAAGGAGCAATGTGTATCTTTGTCATTGGGTGAATGTGCATCTTCAATAGGTTTAATCAATGAACATTTTGGAGAAACACCATTGGGAGTGATAGAATATTCTAAGTAGCCAATATTTTCTGCAAAAAATTAGCATCTATCTCTGCAAAGAGTGATACCAAACTTTTTAAATTTAGTGAGAACTGTTTCAAGAGTGTGATTATGTTCAGGTAAAGATTTTGCAAAAATCTGCACATCATCTTGAAAGGCTTGTGCCCCACTCACACCCTCCAATATGTTATTCATGAGACGCTGAAAACACTAGCTGCTGAAGTCAATCAAAAAAGGGAGTCTGCAAAACCTAAAAGGAGTTACAATGGTGGTTAACTCTTGAGGCCTTTCATCTAATGGGATCTGGTGGTAAGCTGATTTGAGATCCCAAAATTTGAAACACTTACAGTCTCAAATATTGGCAGGTAAGTCTTAAACCTTGGGCAGCGGATGGCAATCAACTACAATGTTCCTGTTGAGACTGAGCAGATCAGCGCACAAGCGAATCTCACAATCCTTTTTGCACACAATTACTATGGGACTTACCTATTCAGAGGAGTCAGTGGGCTTGATAATGCTGTCTCTGACTAACTTCTAATAGCTTGTAAAATGCAGCTTTAACAGTTATGGGGACAATTCTGGCCTTTTGTGAAACAGGTATAGCATGTCTCTTCAATCTAGTTGTGCACACATATTTCTGAATTAGCCCAATCTTACAGGAAAATTTCTGGATATCTTTTAACAATATCTTCAGTGGGATTAAAATCATCAGTAGTGAATAAAGATACTTTTGCTACCCTGACTGGTGGATCAGCACCAGGCACAAGCATAAGATCAAATTTTGCAACGTCCTGCCAGCCAACTATATTTCTACCCTTGACTGCAACATAGATTTTAGTTGACATTGACCTGCCAAGATAAGACCCAGTGTCTATGAAGAACCCAACCATATTGATATCCAGATCACCATAAACTTTAGGATGTATGTCCGGTGTGCTCAGGATAACACTAGACCCCCCACTGTTGGTAAAATAAAGTATCAGATATGATATTGATAGGTTCACCTGAGTCACACATCATGTTAAGAGTTATTTTGGAACCCAGGGTTACCTGACATAAAGGTTCCTTAATATTGTTAGTAGACACTGAGGGGCCGATTCCGATTCCGGCCAGAAATCTCTCCGACCGAGCCGGACCCGGAGAGATTTCCGACCGAGTCGGACCCGTGCAGTCCGACCGAACGAGTACGATGCATTCGCATGCTATCGGACTCGAGTCGGTCGGACTCCCATTGAAGTCAATGGGAGCCTGTCGTACAACGCGTACGCGGGCTCCCATTGACTCAATGGGTGCGATGCGGACAAGTGCACCCCCTACAGCGTGTACGCGGCAAAGCGATTCGCGCCATACACGCACAGGTAGGGGGGACCCATGGGTCCCCCCTGTGTGCGACTCGCACGGCTACGCGTACAGGGGGTCCGACATGGACCCCCAAAGTACGGCTCCGACAGCTCTTTCGAGCCGGAGTGCGCGGCTCGGTCGGACTCGCTCGCGGCGCGCATCGTACTTACCCGGCCGGGGAACGTCTCCATTGCGCGGTGCGAGTCGAGTCCGAGCGAGTCGGTCGGTGCGGTTGGACCCGGGAACGAGTCGGTCGGAGCGGTCGGGATGCCCGGACGAGTCGGTCGGCGAATACGCATCGTACTCGCTCGCCCGGACGCGCGTACGGTTCGGTCGGGAAATAGGGCTCCGAATCGGATCCGGTTAAGCCGAATCCGATTCGGAGCCCTACCGGCCGAGATCGGAATCGGCCCCTGAGTCATTCTCCAGATTCAGGACCATATCTGAGAGATCCACAGGACAGTCCCCTTCATTTAAGTCAACACTGTGTACTTTAACTTGGTGTTTACCAGATCAGCAAACGCTGTCAAAGTGACCTAATTTCTTGCACTTATTGCATTGTTTACGTACTGCTGGACATTCCATATAAAATTGTTTAATGGAATTTAGATCACCACCTGAAACAAAAAGTTTTAGTATTATGTTGAACATTCTTAAATACTTCACCCTAAATTTGTACAGCATCAGCATGTTCAGAATACCTCACAGCATTAAAAATTGGAGAAGATGTCTGAGTGGATTCCTGAGCCTTTATGTGACTGGAGATTACTGAACGTTCAATGCTTTTGGTCAGATCAACAATCTCTGTAACTGAGTAGCGTTTCTTGTATCTTTGGAAATGGTTCAGTGAAAGAATCATCACAGTAGGTCAGATTGTTATCAAAGTTGCAAGAATTTAATTTTACGGTGAAATACATACCCGGTATGAAAAACATAAGAGCGGACTGTCTCTTCAAGGTTACCAATCGAAGGTGTAGAATCCAATACACTTCAAGATAAAGAGAATGTGATTGCTTTTGTGGAGGATATACTGCGGAACGAAGGGGTTATCAAACATAAACAGTGGTTAGTAGCTCCCAAACAGGATGACACGTTACAGTCTGTTTTCAAATTTATGAAAGAAGGTTGGACCCAAGGAAGGAAATGTTGAGGCCTCTTTGAGACCTTTTGCACAGATTTCAGAGGACCTATCAGTTGCTGAAGGGGTCCCAGTGTGTAATGATGTGTGTGTGTGCCTCCTGTGACTTTCAGAGATGATATTATTAAGGAGCTAAACAAGGGCCATTTAGGGGTCAGTAGCACATGAAAATATATAAAACAATTTTACTGGTGGACTGCATTGGAAGCTCAGGTTTCTAAGTTTATTGATAATTTCACCACCTGCTTGGTATCTGAAAAGCACTGGAAGGTACACAAGTTTCCTATTCATATGGCCCCTCGACCAGAGGAAGCTTGTCAAAAGCCGACACTTGATTTTGCGGGTCCATTTGAGTTATTGCCTATTGACAAAAGACATATGATGGTTTTAATTGATTCTTTTTCAAAATGGGTGCATTTTGGCTTTACCTCTATTCCCAACACTGACGCTATAATCACATTTTTAAAAATAATTTTTGATGTAGAAGAAGCATCCAAAGAAATTGTTACAGGCAACGGCACCCACTTCATATCACTGCACATGAAAGTTTTCACATTACTCATCTCAGAGCTGTGCTTTACTCACTTTCTGCCAATGGTTTGGTTGAACGCATGAATAAGTTCTTAAAAGAGGGTGAGCAAACAGCCTTGGCCATGGGTCTTGAGGTCAAAACTTTTCTCAGGGAGAAAGTTTGGTCATATCTATTAACTCCACACAGTACTAAAGATATGTCCCCATTTATGATGTTACGCAAAAGATTTCCAAGGACTTCAGGTTGACCTGACTCAGTGAAAGAGGTAAGCAAAAAGGGGACACCTGACTCGCACACTATTGCATCCAGAATTGAAGCAATGCAAAGCCAGGTTAAAGAATATTTTGACAAAAACACCATGACACAGAATTAACATTGAAAGCAGGGGATTGGGTTTTGATCAGAAATCACAGTAAGGTCAAGAAGGGTTCATCGAAATTTTCAAAATCGGTTTGTGTTGAAAGAGTGTATAAAGGCTTAGTACTTATAAATGACATGAACGGTATAGTAAGAGAGATCTGGTCAAGATTACCCAGGCGCAGGCAGCCGAAATTCAAGCTGTGCGAGGTTATGATGGCAACAAGTCCTCTCTTGAAAGCACTTGGTAGGAAACAACTCAACAGCATTCAACTGACAGTCAAGGGTCATCTCATATTGATAATGCAAATGATTTGTTACTTGCACAAAGGCAACCTGGTACAGACATTGTTTCTGAACAATCTAATTATTGCATTACGTCCCGTACCACCAGAGCTTTAAGCACTACTACTATTCCTTTTAAATTTAAGGATTACTATGTGTCTTACAAAAAATGTTACCATACGAATTATTTAGCTTTGTTTTTTCAAACAGGGGAAGGTGTTGTACCATAGGACATTGCAGTAATGTATGGAGTGCACTGTACCTTTAAGAACTTGTAATGAGCAAGGGCGCTCCTGCTTTGCCGAGCGAGCTCACTTGTCAAAAGTAAAAAAGTAAATGCATTCCAGTTGCTATGTTTCCTTTTCATTTTCTGCTTAATGGCCCACGCTGCTATCCTGCATTGATTGATGAGTCTCGTTGGGCGTCTGATGCATGAGGGCAGCCTGCGTGTGGGCTCCTTATTTATTACCTTGCACTTCATAAAAGAAATGCTGTACTTATCCCTCCTTGGCTCCCGAAGTCTCTATGTAACACTATTGCAACATGATTACAAATGGAGCAGATCCATAACTTGAAAGAGATACTGAAAATACACAGACCAAGCAAGACACTACCTTTATTTTTCCTTCCTCACCCATATTTTTCATTGGTTACCTAAGATTGGGAATACGGTATCAGGGTGTAATATCCTGTTTTATCCTGTCTATGCCTTCTCTTCCCCTCTGCTCTCCCTGTATGTCTCTTGCCCTGTAATCCTTGCATTCTTTTCCTGTCGCATTCCCTTCTATAATCTGTTTTTCTTTGGATGTAACGACATTCCAAGCTTGGGCTTTGAGCTGCGCAGTTCCCCCTGCTGTGGGTCCTGCTACATTGTATCTTTATACTAATTCAAATAAATACTACGGATTGGACACTTCTGCGGCTGTCGCCTTTTTGCTTCGCTACATTTTTGGTACCAGGACTGGGGCAGAATTGTTTTTTCCCAGCGACCGCTATTTTGATTTTAATCACTTTGCGGTACTCTACGAAGCTCCCAAGCAATTAGGACACTGTTGGATACTCTCGACAGGACCCACAAGCCTTCAGGTGCGTGCCTTTTCTTATAAACTTTCCGTAAGGCCTCCGCCCTTTTCAAGGCCCCAACTGCCTATGGCACGCGAGCACCTGTCTGCATGCGACTCCTCTCCTTGCTGCTCGTGCCTCCTCGCGCTGTTCATGCGCGTGATCTTCTTATGACGCTTTGCTGGTTGCTGGAGCAACCACTTGCTTCCTTCGCTATCCACGCTTCGTGGTCTCCACAGCAACGCTCATTCTTCTCTGGATTCCTTGGCGGCCCTGCACATTGCCACAGCAACGCTCCCAACTGTGACATTTCTACATGCTGGCAGAGCTTTCTCTTGCTCGATCTTGGCTGTGGGAGCTCCACTCCAGCTGCACCACCTGCTGTTTCACACCTGTTACTTTATTTACAGCGACGCTTGGCGTATTTTGGTTGTGGGAGCCCTGCTCCAACCACATCATGTATTTACCCTCTCAGCAACCTGTTTGTTACATTGTTTTACCTACTATCAGCAACTCTTTCAATAATTCGGCTGTAGGATCTTCATTCGAGCTGCACCAGCCTCTTCACAAAGCACTCTAAAAACATTTGCATTTTCCTGGCTGTGGGAGCCCTGCTGCAGCCCTTGTGTTACTTTTAATATTTCTTTATCAGGTTTTTATACAACATCATTGCTGTGGGATCTTGCCTCCATTTATTATAAGCCAATTCTCTATTGCAGGAATTTTCTTCAACCAATTGGCATTGCTAATCATTGTTTCTTTTCTTGCTTCTTAATCATTTTCTTCGTTGTTCTTAATCTTTTTCTTTCAGGTTCTTGTTTTTGTGTTCTTCTCTCCAATATGTCTTCTTCGGACAATGCTCTACATCCTCCACCATTTCTACAAAAGCCAGGTAAACCTGAAATTCTCTGGAAACACTGGATTCATATTTTTCAAAATTACCTTATGGGTATTGATAGCTTAGATTACACTCCAGGAAGGAAAAATGCACTTTTGTACAACCATCTAGGCATTGCTGCAGAAAAGATTTTTGATAATTTACCTCCTATTCCACAGCCTCCTGGTGATGGTGTTTGGAACGTTTACCTCAAAGCCAAAGAAAGACTTAAAAACCAATTCTCAGAAGAACCTAATGTTCTCTTAGAAAGACACCGTTTCTTTAAACGTAAACAAGCCAGTGATGAGTCTGTTGAAGAGTATGTGGCTGCTTTGCGTGTGTTAGCTTCTACGTATGATTTTCAAAATTCTGTGGATATTTGCATTAGGGATCAATTTGTTTTCAACTGCTTTTCTAAAAAAATGCAAGAAAGACTCCTTACTTGTAGGAATCCTTCTCTTTCAGAGGCCATTGACATTGGTAAGAGCAACGAATGCTCCATTATTTCTTCTCAAGCCATGTCAGGACAAGAAGGACATTCGCCAGTGTCTTATGTCTCTGACAATATTGAAGCTGCTACCATTTCCGCCATTAAGACAAACAGGGAAAGGAGCAAGCGCCTCATTTGTTATCGTTGTGGTTCTAAAACCCACATTGGCAACAATCCCTCTTGTCCTGCCTTAGGCAAGAAATGCTCAAAATGTAAAAAATTAGGGCACTTTCAAGCAGTTTGTAGATCCCAGCGTACTGGTGAGAATGTTAGAATCCACAATTTGGATTTGCAATTTCCCTCTGTTCCCTCTAGTGATGCCAATGTTTCTGAATGTACCAATACGTTTTCTAATGTTCTCCTCACCATTGATGAACCTTTTGATTCTATAGAAAGAGAACGTCTCCTCTGCCAAGCTTTTATTTGATTGGCAAGTCTCTAGAAATTATGGCTGATTCAGGAGCCCCCATTACTGTGTTAGTCGATAGCACTTTCTTTGCTTTATGGTCCCAGTCCATCACTCTACAGAGTCCGGCTATTTCTCCCAAAGCCTTTGTTGAGAAAGATATTGATCTTCTGGGTTTCTTTGTTGCTTCTTTGCAAATTTTGGGCAGAACCACTAATACCAAGATTTACGTCGCCATTAAAGGTAGGGATTTGGTTGGTTGGAAAGACTTAGCCAAACTAGGCATTATTTTGAAACCCAGCCATAAGTTTCCCATTGTTTTAGGAGATTCTCCCCTACTTTCGATCAACAACACTCCTCTCAAGGAAGGTGACCTTCTCTCCACTCTCAAAACAGCTTCTCCTCTGTTTTTAGTAATAGTATTGGTACTATTAAAGGTTTTGAACATACCATTAAATTGAAAGCAAATGCATTACCTGTTGCGCACAAGGTTAGATCTGTTCCCATCAATGTAAGGCCTGACCTTAAAAAAACTTTTAGAGACCTTAACTAATGATAGCATTATTGCAGAAACTGACTCCTCTGAATGGGTTTCTCTCATTGTTCTTGCTAAGAAGAGGAGTGGTGATCTTCGTCTTTGTGTTGATTTGAGGTCTTTGAACCGCAATATAATTGTTGATTGCCATCCTCTTCCTCACATTCAGGAAATGCTTGCTAATATTGGCCACTCGAAATTTTTCTCCACCATTGACTTACATTCTGCGTACCATCAGATAGCCTTAAGTACTGAATCCCAAGAACTCACTACTTTTGTGACACCATTCGGAGCTTATAAGTACTTAAGGTTACCCTTTGGTTTGGCTTCTGCAGCCTCAGTATTTCAAAAAGTGATGAACATTCTGTTTAAGGACATTCCCCACGTTCAGGCTTTTTAGGACAATATTGTTGTGTTCACTGAAACCAAAGATGTACATTTAGAAACCTTGCACAAAGTTTTCTCAATTCTCAATGCCAGAGGTGTTACCATTCAACCGGAAAAATGTAAGGGGCAGATTTACAAGAAAGTGACGCATCTGTAGAGATGCGTCACTTTCCCTGCGCCACTCTGAGAAACTCTTGCGCCACCATGGATGCGCCGTATTTACAATACGGCGCACCATGGCGCAAGGATTGACAGATGCGTCAGAAATTCTGACGCATCTGTTGGGGCAAAAGTCACGCATTGCTGGAGTCATGTCGCAAGCATGACGCAACTCCAGCAATGCATTTTGAGGCCTATTCCCACAACACTCCGTCACTCCTTACGCCTGCTTCAAGCAGGCGTAAGGTTTTGACGCAGTGGCGTCCTAAAAGTGACGCAGTGAAATCTTGTAGATTTCACTGCGTCACTTCTACGAGGCTTTTTTGCGTGGGAACGCCCACCCTGCATACATTATACCTGACGCAGGTATAATGTGACGCAGGGCTTTACAACGTGACGCATCTCCCTAGATGCATCACGTTGTAAATGGGCTGCATTTTTACGCCGCCGCTGCATCACAAAAAGTGACGCAACGGTGGCGCAAAAATGATGCAAGGGGCTTGTAAATCTGCCCCTAAGTTTTTAATTGAACAAATTGATTACTTAGGGCATACTATTACCCCTGAAGGCATTAAACCCAAGTTTTGTAATGTAGAAGCTATTGTACAAGCTCCTCCTCCACCTGATAAGGATGCCTTGAGATCCTTTTTGGGTCTCTGCGAATATTATGCCCGATTTGTTCCTGATTACGCCTCCTATGTTCAACCTCTGAGAACCCTTCTCAAGAAAGGTACTAATTTTGTTTGGACTGATGAAATTAACACTGCTTTCACTGTTATCAAGAAACTAGTGGTCAATGCTCCCGCTTTGAGTCCTTTTGTTCCTGGTCATTAATGTAATATGACTGTGGATGCCAGTTTAAAAGGTCTTGGAGCAGTTTTTGGCCAACAAGTTAATAACAAAGAACTTACCGTACTTTTGCTTCCAAGAGTTTGTCCACTGCCGAAACCAAATATAGTACCATTGAGAGGGAAGCGTTAGCTTGCGTCTGGGCTGTTCATAAATTCAAAACCTATCTCTGGGGCAGTCATTTTGTTATTTTCACAGATCACAAACCTCTTGTCTACTTATTACAAGGTGATGGGTTAGGCAAAGCTTCTGCTCGTCTTGTACGTTTGTTATCCAAACTACAAGAGTATAATTTAACCATCAAGTATATACAAGGTGGTACAAATTTCAGAGCGGACTGCCTCTCCCATTTACCTTTACCTTCTACAGATGACATTGATGACGAATTTGAGTGTGTTGTGGCGACCATTGATGCCTCTTCCTTTTCAAATGGTGTTATTTCTGAAAAGGAATGGATTGACGCCTCCTCTCGTGATGTTATTCTCAAAAAAGTTTGTGAATTCGTCATTAAAGGTTAGCCTCCTCTTCGCAATTTACCTCTTCAATTGAAACCTTTTGCTCAAGTTGCCTCTGAGTTGTCCCTTGAGAATGACCTCTGCATCAGAAATGGTTGTTTTGTTCCTCCTTCAACGTTAAGAGATAAGCTCATTCATATTGCACATGAAGGTCACTTAGGTATCACTGCCACATGCAAGAAACTTAGGGAAACGTATTGGTGGCCTTCCATGAATTCACGGGTTTCCTCATTCATTGACTTGTGTCCTCAATGTATTGTTTCTGACAAGCATTGGAGAACCACGCAAAATCCTCTTCGTCCAGTTCCTTTACCTGAAAATCCTTGGTCGAAGGTTCCTTTGGATTTTGCCGGTCCTTTCAATCTCTTACCTGCCTCTTCAAAGTTTTTATTAGTGCTTATTGATTATTATTCCAAATGGATTTACTTTTCATTTGTTGAATCTGCTACCACTCAGTCTGTTTTACACTTTTTTAGAAATGTCTTTTCTCTGGAAGGTCCTCCCAAAGACCTAGTCACTGACAATGGCACTCATTTTGTCTCTGCTTCTATGAAAAAGTTCCTAATTGATTGTGACATTAAACACATTCAAGTTGCTTTGTATAGTCCTTCAGCTAACGGACTGGTTGAAAGAGCTAACCCCTTCTTAAAAGAAGGTATTCAAACTGCTCTTTCTTCTGGTTTGGATTTCAATTTATATCTCAAAGGTAAGATTATTGCTTACCACAACTCTCCCCATTCTACTACTGGTTTCACTCCCTTTGAATTGTTGAGAGGTAGGAGATGCAGATCTAAACTCCTGCCATCTTGGCTTGAACAGCAATCCGTTCTTACTGGTAATACCACTAACTCTAATTCACTTTTACGCAACACTGTGTCATCAGCACAACTTAAACAGAAACAATACTATGACAATGTTAAACATGTTCATGATAAGGACTTTTCTGTGGGATCTTGGGTTCTTATCAGGAAACCCTCTGGAGTTAAGTAAGGAGAATCCTCATTTAATCCTCCTTGTAAAATTGAGAAAGTTGGTCAAAGGGCTTGTTTGTTGCAGGGAAGGGGTGGTGGAACAAAGGCAGACTTGTACCCATTTCTGACTTACAAGCTGACATCTATAAGAAAACTGCTGTACCATGTTATGAAGATGATTCTAATCTTTTTGAACCTCAAGGAGGTTCTCATGTCCCTGTGACTCATTCCAATGATTATTCTTATGTTAATGATTCTAATGTTTCTCTTTCCTGTGATGATTCTTTCTCATCTGCACCACATGTAATGCCTGTCAAAAGGATTTCTAGATTGCCAGAGCGTTACAATGATTTTGTTATGACTAAATTTATTTGTGGGAAGGGAGATGTAATATCCTGTTTTATCCTGTCTTTGCCTTCTCTTCTCTTCCCCTCTGCTCTCCTTCTCTGTCTCTTGCCCTTTAATCCCTGCATTATTTTCCTGTTGCATGCCCTTCTAGAATCTGTTTTTCTTTGGATGTAATGACATTCCATGCTTGGGCTTTGAGCTGCGCAGTTCCCCCTGCTGTGGGTCCTGCTACATTGTATCTTTATCCTAATTCAAATAAATACTACGGATTGGATACTTCTGCGGCTGTCGCCTTTTTGTTTCGCTACACAGGGTTAGTGGGAAGGTGAAGTAGCAGATCCACATTGCTGTCCTGAGACACCAGCGTTGAAGAGCAAGGTTAATGTTGTAACCTAATTGACTGACAACCGACGGCAGAGGTTCACAGCTGAAGCCATTGCACCAGTTGATGGTAATACGGCTCCCGCATAAACAGTAGTTGGGAACTGAAGATTGCCTCACTCCACTTTTTAAAGTGCCAGTACATAAGGGAAGAAGGAATGACCTCCACGTCACTCAAACACAAAGAGGCTGCTCACTGCACCACAAGTGAGCATGCACTTCTTCAGATTTCACTGAACAGTGTTGCTTTAAGAGAATTTAGTAGCTTTGTCTGATGGTATAGCGATTCAGATTATGTATAATCTATTTGTGTAGTGTTAAGTAGCAGCATAATAAAATACTTAAAAAATAAAATGATTGACTGGACGATCCATTATTTAGAGTTATTTTGTGCACTCTTTGAGTTTTGAGTCTCCAACCTCACACCACTTCGTAAGTAACCCTTAGACTGGATGTACTTGGTTCTCAGTTTTCAGGACACCAGTAAATCAGGCCAAGGACATCATGGGTAAACAAACGTAATCACTTCGACCACTCTATGGTTCCTCAACTGGTTCTGGCATTCCACATTCTGAGGTTTGGAACTCAGAATGATGCAGTAATATCATATCTGGTAAATACTATATTCCACGTTAGAAGTATTTACCGGGTGCGGAATTACTACCCAAAATACTGCCTAATACTGAACTACAACCCGAAATGTCCCACTTACAGCCTGATTACAAATACCAATATAATTCAGATTTAGCATAAACAGCAGTTTAAACCCGAATCAGGTTTGCAATTTGTGTGGTATTACCTCACCTTTTCTATGTGCAAATTTCACAGACTCAGCAGCTTGGAATTGGGGAAAATGTGTGTAGTTACTCTTTTATCCCTGCGAAACTAAGAAAGGGGAGGTAGTAATGCACTTGGTAAATACCACAGCCAGTGATATCAGTAGTTATGGGGATAGTATTACCGCTATAATAATGAGTATCACGTTATGAGGCCCTTACTATTCATACGGTATGCTATGTAAATATTCTTTGTCATACAATTTTTATATGCTAGATCTAAGAAAACAGAAACTCATTTTACTGTGGCACAATTTAGTGAAAATAGTATGTTACTTTATATTTAATTCAACAATATTAATATGTTATGTTTTATGAAGTGATGAATGTCAATTACAATGGACACCGAAAATGTTGTATAGTCTAAAGTCTGGTGCTGCTCATTGCTCCCCAAGTAGCATGCACATCTATGGCTTATGGAGGGGGGTACACATTTTTTCTTTTCACTCACTCAAGGAAGCAGTCAGGAGGCTCCACCTGTATTTGGTTCAGTTGTGGGTTCATGCCTATCTGACAATGTAACTGAGCTCATGAGTGTGCTGTGCAGAACCATTATATTTACCGGGAGCTGGATTCCTGTCCAGCTTATTCCTACATTTAGTTCTTATGTTTTTCATTTTGAGCATGAACATAGAACTAATTACACAAACAATATGCTCTCTGTGTAGGAGCTAAAGTACCAAGGCAGGTTTGTGAATCATGGCAAGTAAGTAAGGAGGCAACAGTATTTGGGTGGCTCCAGTGCTTTAAATGTGCCAGTGCTCACAGGTACTGAGTACAGGTGCTTCTACATTTTTCTCCTCTTGAGTATTGGAGCTTCTCCTAGGCCATGCAGAGTACCGGTACTCAAAAGGGCTGAAGCGTCGGCTCAGGTAGATGCAGCAGCTCAGGTATTGCTCCGTTGCTGCCAATGATAGTGTTGCGTCCGAGTGAAGTGTGTATGTGCGACACTTTTAAAAGACAAAACATTACGGGGGCGTGGTTTGACACTCAAGGAAGATGGTGGCTTCCCTGTAGCCCGCAGCGGAGCGGCACAGGTTGACGACTTTTTTTCACAGACCCTGGGACTTACCGGCAAGCCATAACACAGGTCAGGCATGATGAGGCACTCTGCGTTCATCTCGTGAGGTCCGCAGCCCGATACAAGCAAGAAGCGGTGTTGTTTTCGCCTCCGATATTCTCCCTCAGAAGTGGCCGCCATTTTGGGATGTGGCCGCTTCATATCAGAGCGCTTGGGTTTTTTTTTTTCCTTTTAAAAGGAAGATGCCTGGAAGCAGTTATTCTCTTAAAGGTACACTCTCCTCATTATTCTAAAGGAGCTTTTCTTGCTTTTTCTGATGCTCTAAGCATCCTGTCAGGCTTGTGGTATCTGGAAGTTTATATGCTAAATTTCTGCCACATTCAACTTTGTTTTCTTTTTTCTTTCCAACATTGAAACAACTAAATCGTTTTTATATAGGTGATATTTTGAGGGTTTTTGCATTGCCTATGGGAAGAGTAAGGAGGCTTAGCTCCTCAACCCTATCCCCAACGCACAGACTTATTAGAAATTCCACAGTTTTCATGAAGTTTGCTGCAATGGAATCTTCCTTAGCTCCTCAGACAAAAAATGCCACGTCTACAACTGCGGAAACTGTGGCTTCTATACAGGCGAACTCTGGAAAAGCGTCTACAAAGCATCTGAAGAAAGACCTGCCCTCTCCTGCAAAATCCCCGCCTCCTGCTTCTTTGGACCTCTTACTCGAAGAAATTCGTGCCCTACGTCCCTTTATGGAGGAAACAAATACAAAATTACAACTTCTTACTGAGAGGTGGTCTCAAATGAATGAATGTTTGCAGTCAGTGGAACAGAATATTTCCTCTTATGGTATAATTGGTATAATTGATAGCAAAGTAAGCTCTCTTCAATCTCAAGTCTCTTCTCTGCAGAAGCAAGTTCAGGATTTGGAAAATAGAAATAGGAGAAATAACCTGCGCATATATGGCCTACCGGTGAACACGGAGGGTTCAGACGCCCTCATTTTCTTCAAAAACTTTCTTCCTAAAGTGCTAAATTTACCTGAAGGTACCTCTCTGAACATTCAACGTTTGCACAGATTGGGTCATCAACAAGTTAATGCTTCTGGTTCAAAATGTCCAAGAGGTGTAATTCTATACTTCTTGGAATATACGGATCTTCTTAAAAAAGTTATCTCTGCATCTAAAACAACAAATCGTATTTCTTGGTCAGGTCATTCTTTATTCTTCTCTCAAGAGTATGCCAAGAGTACGGCGGACAGCCATTGAGAATTTCTAAGTATGAGGCCAGATCTTCGCTCTCTTGGTGCTCGCTACGGTCTCTTTCATCCCTGTCTCTTCAAGGTTACCTGTAGAAATAAGACGACCACCTATGAAGATCCAGTTAAATTGAAAAGCTTCATTAACTCTTGCAAAATAGAAAATATGGACACTTCTGGCGCTTCAATTTCTCATTCTGGTTAAAATTTTAAGTGCATGTTGTTATTCAGAAATATCTGATTGTGTTTCATATATTGCTGTGTAATTGCTCATTCATGCAATTTCTTTTTTGACATGTCCATTCTAATGTTGTTGTTAACTTTTAGCAAGTAACCCGTTTTCTCTCGCTTCTCCTTTTAGGTGTCTTATTGTATGTGCTTGTCGTTGTCTCGCATCTTGTAAAGTGCAGTCGCCCGTGTACCCCTTTTGCTGGATCTGGATGCACCATCTTTCCATGTGGTTTCACCCCCGTCTTTTTGGGAATTTTGTAGGTATTTGTTATTCCTTTTACGTTTTTCTTTTTATTCTTTTCCTTTTTATCCTCTCAAGCTTTCCCCCTACTCCTTTTTCTTGTTACTTTTCTCTCCTAAACACCTTTGCTTGTTTTCTTTCACTTTTCTAGTACCTTCTTCATTCATGGTGTTCTTTGTTGTACTTTTGTTATTACAAGTGATTTTGTGGTTTGCATTATATCACTTTTATAACACGTCTGGTTCAATTTATTTCTTCTTCATAATGAATAGTTGATGTCATTGAAAATTGTTTCATGGAATGTGTGAGGCTTAAATTCTCCGATCAAAAGACAGTGTGTTCTAACACATTTATCTAAACTAAGAGCTGACATAGCATTGATAGAAGAATCGCATCTTACAGAAAGTGAATCCTTAAAATTGAATAGGGATTGGGTAGGGGCAGTCTTCTTCTCCCCAGGAGATGGTAAAAGAAATGGTGTTGTCACTTTATGTCATAAATCTCTGTGTTAAACTTGTTTCTCAGCAAGCTGATAATGTGGGTCGTTGGTTTTTTACTGAACTGCTGATTGGGAAGGTTCCACTCTCCTTATTCAATATTTATGTCCCAACTGCTGCAAACTCCCTTTTTTGGTCTAATCTTACAAAGAAACTTTTGCAATGTCCCCAGGACAATGTCATTTTAGCAGGGGATTGTAACCAAATCGTAGATCCCTTTATTGATCGCAATTCCCTGACTTCCCTCATACCAAATTAAGCTCATAAATCATTTTTACAATCCACTCAGCAGCGAAAATTAGTGGAGACTATGTAATCCCACTCTAAGAGAATACACCTATGTTTCCCCGGCACACCAGACCCAATCACGCATTGACTACGTTTTTGTATCTCATAATGTTTCTTAGTCCCTACAATCTGCGGAATTTTCTATATTAATATCGGACCACGCTCCCATCTCTATTTTATTAGACATACTTAATAAACTGAATGTCTCCAAGCGATGGCGTTTTAATAACTCGTTACTCCTGGACCCTACATTCACCTCCTCTTTTACCTCCTATTTTAAAGAGTACTTTCTCTTTAACGAAACAGAAAACTTACCCTTTCATATAAAATGGGTTGATTTTAAAGCTGCCGCCATGATTTTATCATTAACTATGTTTCTAAGAAACGACGCACTGCCCGTAAGCACACCACTAATCTTTTTGCAACAATAAAGAGATTGGAACATTGCTATTATGATACCAAATCGAAAGAATGTCTGTCAGAGCTCATAGCAACTAAACTTAAGTTTAATAAGGAGTCTACTGATAATGCATCATTATATTTGTTAAAATCCAGCGCAAAATTTAAGGTGGGCAGAATAAAGCTGGCAAACTGCTAGCAAATTATCTCAAGGTCAAACAAAACAAGCTCAACATTGAATTAATTATAGACGATCAACAAACACCTAGATATAAAGATTCTGAAATCCCACAAGAATTCCATCGTTTTTATGAATCTTTATATACACCTAAGTCCTCATCTTCAGATGATGAGATTTCAAAATATCTCTCTTCAATTGAAAAATCTTTTGATACACAACTAAACTTAGACTCATTAGAGCTTGATATTTCATTGAACGGATTACGCACTGCACTACATGCACTCAAAAAAGATAAGGCCCCGGGACCAGACGGATTTACTGTCGAATTTTTTATACATTTCTCTCATTTGCTTCTCCCTAAGTTATATGACCTTACAAACTCCTTTTCACATGCTGGTGCATCTGCTGGATCCTTTTTGAAAGCTTTAATGTGCCTCATACCCAAGGAAGGTAAAGACCCTCATTTTTGTAGAAACTACAGACCCATATCTTTAGTAAACATTGACTATAAAATGTTTTCCAAGGCCTTGGCCTTGAGGCTGGAATCCTATCTTCCTGACTTACTCGGTAAAGAACAATCTGGTTTTGTTAAGGGACACTTCATTACAGATAACACTCATTTATTTTTTGACATATTATCCAAAACTTCTCATAAATCTGACTCTATTGCTGCAATCGCATTAGATGCGGAGACAGCGTTTGATAGGGTATATTGGCCTTTTATTTTTCGAACACTTCAATGATTTGGTTTTGGTCCAAAATTATACATTTAATTTCTTTTCTCTACTCAAATCCCAGAGCCGCAATTTTTTCCAATGGCCTTACTTCCTCATACTTTAATTTGGAAAGAGGTGTCTGGCAAGGCTGTCCCCTATCTACTTTTCTTTTTAATCTAGCTTTAGAACCCTTCTTATCTAAAATATGCCAAAACTCAGGCATACATGGCTATATATCCGATAATATACACATTAAATTGGCAGCTTATGCAGATGATATTCTATTATTTCTCTCAAAACCACACTCCTCCCTTCCTGCATTCCTGCAAGAAGTGACTGCTTACTCCTGTGTTTCCGGGTATAAGTTAAACAATGATAAATGCGAGATAGTGCCCTTAACCAAATTTACATTTAAAGATGATTTTAACATTTCCAATTTTAAATGGAACCCTCAGCATATAAAATATCTAGGTATGTCCTTCACTTCGTCAATTAATTCATCAATCTCCATTAATATTGAAACATGTTCACTAAAACTATCCACCTTAATAGATTAATGGCACCCCCTTTATCTTTCCGGGTGGGGACGCTTAGATACTATCAAGATGATGTTATCCCCCATAATACTTTATACTATTTCTAACATACCAATAGCTATATCTAAAAAAAAATGTAAGAAAATCAATTCCTTATCATCTTCCTTTCTCTGGAGTAATAAAAGTTTTCGCATGTCATTATCAAAACTCATACGTCCGAAACTAGAAGGAGGAGTATATTTTCCTGACTTCCCTAATTATCACAAAGCATTCCTACTGTGTCAATCCTCTAGGTGGATTTTGGGACCCCTGCCGGACTCTCCACTTTGGGTCCTGCTTGAACAATCCTACCATAACCCTTTCTCCTTCCAAGAATACCTGTCATTCACTCAGAAACCCCAACAATTATCGACTCCCATTGTTAAACACACAAGTAAATTATTAGACACAATTATATCAGGTCAGCCTAATGATACTGAAGCATTTCTGAAATCCACTATATGGCATAACAAACTCATACTAATCAAGGGTAAGCCCTTTTATTGGAAAGCATGGAGACAAAAAGGCTTAATATGGGTAAATCAATTATTTGATAATAATAAGGTTATACCTTTTTCTCATGCTCTCTCTTTGTTTAGTTTCCCCTTCTCCCTTCAGAACAATGACCTATTATTACAAAATGCTTTATGTCTTGCTTTTGCCCAATTTAACTCAACTCCTCTCTCTTCTCCCACAATTGCTAATCAAACTCGTACCTTCCTCAGCACATGCCCTAAAGCTCCCACCATATACGCTTACTTACGAAAGTCCACTGTTACTAGAGATAAAACCAAGGTAGAATTAGCCTGGGAACAAGATTTAGATACGGAATGGTCCATTCATATATGGAATAAAATATGGACCAAAATCAGAAGAACTTCTAGAGCAGCGAATACAACACAGACACTTTTTTTAAAATATATAATAGGCTCCTTCTCTCTCCCACAACTTTGCATAAGATGAATGCTGACATATCTGATGCTTGCTGGTCCTGCTCTCTAATACATGCCGATTTAAAACATTTTCATTTTACTTGCCCTTTTGTTCATGATTTTTGGAAACGTGTCTGGGACCAGATCACCCTTATATTTGGCTCTACAGTACCCTTCTGTATTACTAATATTTTTTTAGGCGCTTTATCAGATGACTGGAATAATTGCTGATTAAATGTACAAATTCTGGATCTGCTTATAACAGTAGCATTTCAACAAATTACTAAATACTGGAAAGACTCGCCCAAACTATCCTTCCAGGCTTGGTGGTATGCAGTTTGCCATAACCATAGACTAGATACAGCTTATATATACCCTATTTCTCTAGTTACGAAATGCCTGCACTTATGGTCCCCAGTTACAAAGTTTATTGATCTTCATGCTAGACTTTCCTATACATGCACTCCCACGGAACAAGAAGTTTCAAAGCCCCCTTGACATTCCATATTTTATACTTATGACTATTTGAACGTGTTTAATAGAAATATAATGTTGAAATCTTAGATATGTTACCAGACCATGTATATATCCTTATATACCTTCTCGTCTTTTTCTTTTTTTTCTTCTCTCTCTCTTCCTTGAAGCTATAACCACAACTTCATGTATGAACTCATGTTATATTGTTTAATTATAGTTTAATGCTTTTTCCTTTTTGAATAATCTTAAACTTAAAAAAAAGACAAAACATTACATCTCCTGATGTATAATTTCCGAACCACTTAGCAGAAACTCATTTACATTAGCTCTAGGAGGTTGTGTCAGCATGCAGCCAAATTGCCCAAGTGTACTAAATCGCACATAAAACTGAAAGGAAAAGAAATTGTGCTAGCCATTTAAGCTAGAAGTTTTACACTTTAAATGCCCATTTCCCAGCATGGGACAAATCCTGGTGAAGCGGATTTGGCTTTCCATCCTTCCCATGTTGGTAAATACAGTGACATTTGGGTAACAGTCCCTGTTATTTAGAGGGAATGAAGTGTGATATGAAGAGCTGAATATAAAAATGTTAACTTGCGTAGACAGCAGCAATAAATATCTGTTCCATTAGAAAAAGTCAAAATGAATAGTGTATCTGAAAAAAACTGATACAGAATGTCTCTAAATGACCTTTATGTGCTCCGTTTACTATGCATTTTAACACTCACAACACATTATGAATGTTTATTAATACATTAGCATTGTATGTTACTTTCCTGCAGCATCTGCTATAGTGCAGAGACCTCAGTAGGCATGGGCTGGTGGGGTAATGCACAACACAGTAAACTACCAGCTATGCTGGCAGTAGTTATTATCTTGATAAGACTGCATAGTAGCAAAATTAATTTAGTATGATTGAAGTCAACTACTTGCATACCTTATACACCAAGTGCTTAGAGCAAGTAATATTTATTACGCATGCAGAATGTTATAATATCTGCTGTGTTTTACACTTCTTGGTTACCCCGTGACGTAGGTTAACTGATTATCTGCAGAGTAGTCAGTGGCACCAGAGGATAGTATTAAGACATTGAAATCTGAAGTGGATCATGAGGATGAAATAACCAGTTCTCTGGTTGGCATTACAGGCAAACTACTACTAAATAAATACCTCCTGTTATATGCAAGGACAAAAGGAATACTCTAAAGATGGTGGAAATGTCTGCGTATCATAATGCACAGTTGCACATTGAGAAAATCTTGATTCCATTAAATGAGTGCCACTTGCCCCGCCCCTAGCCCTGCTTAGAAACTCCTTCCCTAGTGCACAGTTCAATTTGGCGAGCACCAGCACTTATTTTTTCCAATTTAAAGCACTGGGTGGCTCTTCTTGTGCTCTTTCCAGATTCTTGAAATGTATCTGGACACACACATGAGCCCTAACACGGTCACTGCAGACTCACACAGGCAGACAAAGTATGCCTGACTCACATCTACACTCACACTTCACAACGCTATATGGAGGTCACCAACAACTGTAGAAGGGATTAACCTACCTACTAGCCCTTTGGTCTACCACTCCCAATAAATACTGGAGACCAACGCACCAACATAACCTAAACAGACATAGACTGGGGACCAAGGCAGCAACATAACCTAAACAGAGCAACAGGATCAATTTACACTCTTGATGACATCCCACCACCATCCTGTTTTGGGACAGATCAGGAATTGACGGATATTGTTCTCAGGCTAGAGACCAATTAAACGGATGAATTGACTGTTCTACCTGGTGGGTCCAACTGCTATCAGGAATATCTGGTGAAATCGTCTAGCCTATTCTCTGCTTGACCAAAGATTCAGTATCCTCTGTAGTGGACTGGACATGGTATCCGTGTACCACTCAAACATTTCCAATGGCAGCTGGAGCTTAACATCCTAACCATTCCTTCTCTGAGTTGAGTGGTGGGGCCAGGCTGTAGACTGAGAGTCTTGGCCTACAGTTGTCCGTTGCAGACCTTGTGCACCCCTTTCCAGCTCTAGATTGCCCAAACTTCCTGTCTGCGTATAGGAGCACAGACAGAGTCCTCCTCTGGGTGGCACACGTTGGGGGGGGTTGAAGTGAGACTTCTAAATCCTAATCACCATTTGTCGAACAACTAAAGACAGGATACCTCAATTTGGCATCTCAATCTTCCATCAAATCAGAATCCTCTTAATCTGCATACTTTTAAACTGACATGCCCAGACAGCATTCTAGTTCTCTATTCCTGTCCCCAGAGTAAATCTTTTTTCTTCTTACCCCAGTTAGCAGCACCCCACCACTGTAGGGTAATCAACCTTCCACAATACAGTGTGTGACTTGGCAACATACATAATGCATTCTAATCACACAGACTTTCACAAATGCACACCTCAATATGGAGAGGGCTGTACCTATGCAGGGCTGATTCACAGAAGCATACATTAGTACAAGAAGTGGCACTGCAGGAATACTATTTTACTTTATCTTATATGCCTTTGTGAATCAGCTCCGAAACATCCAATGCCCTGTCAGTAAAGTGCAAAGAGAACACAGTCCTTTCTATTTGTACTAGTTGTCTAAGAATTGTTCCTGAATATTTCATTTATTCTCATTTTAGGTGCTTTACTGGGCAGTTCACAAAGACATTTAAGAGTATGTAAAGGGTACTACGGGTATACTACTTTACATACTCCAAAATGCTTTTGTTATTAGGCCCCATAAAGACATTTTTATGGAGTGATGGGATCTTCCAGATGAATAAAGAAAAGGGCATGACAACAACTTAGTAAAGATGAAAGTTTTTTCATAATTACTTAATCAATTAATTTGCTAATGCAAAAGCAGGTGTACATGTGTTTAGGTACAGTATACTAGATGTGGATGTAAGAAAGGGTCTTAATATAGTTTGGAGAAATGCTAATGTTAAATTTAGTCGTAACAATTATGTTTACGACCATACATGCTTTTGTTTATTTTTAAATGTAAGTTGTGATACGATGAGGCCCCCTTTTTTTACCTAGTTAGTTGCTTATTTTCATGCTTGATATAAGATGTAGCTGGCACAACTTGATAAGTAGGTGCATGGTGGCTAGCAAGGTGCATGGTATCCCGTTGTCTTTCTGAGGCTGTCTTCCCTTCCCTCCTGCTCCAAACTGGGCAAAATAGACTCTTCTTATAGGCGTGAGCCAGGTGCACATTGGTTAATGCATATGGGGGTTAGTTTCACACCTTAAACAGTGCGCAGGCAGTCCTCTCCTTCAGGAGTGCACTTATGCATAGATCTGGTTACAGCTGTGCATATCCATAAGTCAGGCCACAAATGAGGGATGTACTGCCCATATCAGTAATAGGCAGAGCTGCACAAAACAAAAATGGAAAATGGTCTTCTTGCACCAATGTGTTTATGTGCTCCATTGCTCGATGTCACTGATGCCTCACCAATGAATTAGCTGCTGTCCTCATTGGTATGGGCCGGTAAACACAGCAGGGTTAAACTGGCAATGTTAACAAGCATTTGCAATGCAATAGGTCTCGCATTCACGTGAGCTATTGGCATTGTAAATGACAATGCCTTTTATTTATGTTTTTGGGTGTTAAAACATAAATAAAAGGCATTGTCATTTACAATACTAATAGCTTATACTCTTGCAAATGCGAGACCTATTGCATTGCAATAAAGGGCCTTCTCGACCGCTTGTTAGATTGTAAATATCAGAGGAAGAGGCTGGCCTGCGACGTCTTCAAAGTAGTGATAAATAGTACAGTGAAGAAGATGTGTAAGTGGTGTAAATTACACTGACACAAAGTGTGAAGTGAGAGTTACATATGATCCGAGCTATAAACACTAACAAAGCGCTCCAACACCTTTTGCTCTGTGATTACACTGTATCGGCTCAGGAGGAAGAGCGGGAGGGGGGGCTATTTCTTGCCCTCTCCGTGATTTGAGTGTGCAGTGTGGCATTGCGTAATGTCATTGCTATCTTTGGCCTGATATAAAACACTCCAGTTGTAGTAGGGCCCTGGCTTCACCTCCTGCTGTAGGGCAGGCTGTGCATTATGGCAGGCATGGAGGGAGGGAGGGATGGTCTCGGCTGCAGCTCCAGCCTCGTACAGTGCCCCTGCTATTACTAGTGAGAGAGAGGCGCTGAGGTGGTGGTGGTATTGGTATTGGTGGTGCTGGTATTGGTGGTGGTGGTGGCATTGGTGGTGGTGGTATTGGTGGTGGTGGTGGTATTGGTGGTGGTGGTGGTGGTACTGGTATTGGTGGTGGTGGTACTGGTATTGGTGGTGGTGGTATTGGTGGTGGCGGTATTGGTGGTGGTGGTGGTATTGGTGGTTGTGGTACTGGTATTGGTGGTGGTATTGGTGGTGGTGGTATTGGTGGTGGTATTGTTGGTAGTGGTTGTATTGGTGGTGGTGGTGGTATTGGTGGTGGGGTATTGGTGGTGGTATTGGTGGTGGTGGTGGTATTGGTGGTGGTATTGGTGGTGGTGGTGGTATTGGTGGTGGTAGTATTGAGGTGGTATTGGTGGTGGTGGTGGTATTGGTGGTGGTATTGGTATTGGTGGTGGTGCTATTGGTGGTGGCAGTATTGGTGGTGGTGGTATTGGTGGTGGTGGTACTGGTATTGGTGGTGGTATTGGTATTGGTGGTGGTGGTGGTATTGGTGGTGGTATTGTTGGTGGTGGTGGTATTGGTGTTGGTGGTATTGGTGGTGGTGGTATATTGGTGGTGGTGGTATTGGTGGTGATATTGGTGGTGGTATTGGCATTGGTACTGGTGGTATTGGTGGTGGTGGTATTGGTATTGGTGGTATTGGTGGTGGTGGTATTGGTGGTTGGGGTGGTATTGGTGGTGGTGGTGGTATTGGTGGTGGTGGTATTGGTGGTGGTATTGGTGGTTGGGGTGGTATTGGTGGTGGTATTGGTGGTGGTGGTATTGGTGGTGGTGGTGGTACTGGTGGTGGTGGCATTGGTGGTGGTGGTATTGGTATTGGTGGTGGTGGTATTGGTGGTGGTGGTACTGGTATTGGTGGTGGCATTGGTATTGGTGGTGGTGGTATTGGTGGTGGTATTGTTGGTGGTGGTTGTATTGGTGGTGGTATTGGTGGTGGTGGTGGTATTGGTGGTGGTGGTATTGGTGGTGGTATTGGCAGTGATGGTGGTGGTGGTATTGGTGGTGGTGGTGGCATTGGTGGTGGTGGTATTGGTGGTGGTGGTATTGGTGGTGGTGGTATTGATGGTGGTGTTATTAGTGGTGGTGGTATTAGTGGTGGTGGTGGTATTGGTGGTGGTATTGGTGGTATTGGTGGTATTGGCATTGGTGGTGGTGGCATTGGTGATGGTATTGGTATTGGCAGTGGTATTGGTATTGGTGGTGGTGGTATTGGATTGGTGGTGGTGGTATTGGTGGTGGTGGTGGTTTTGGTGGTGGTGGTATTGGTGGTGGTGGTATTGGTGGTGGTATTGGTGGTGTTGGTATTGGTGGTGGTGGTATTGGTGGTGGTGGTAGTGGTGGTGGTGGTATCAGTTGTAGTGGTGGTAGTGGTGGTGGTGGTATTGGTGGTATTGGTGGTGGTGGTATTGGTGGTGGTATTGGTGGTGGTAGAGGTGGTGATGTTGATGGTGGTGGTGGTATTGGTGGTGGTGGTGGTGGCGGTGGTATTGGAGGTGGTGGTATTGGTGGTGGTGGTATTGGTGGTGGTGGTGGTGGTATTGGTGGTGGTGGTATTGGTGGTGGTGGTATTGGTGGTAGTATTGGTGGTGGTGGTGGTATTGGTGGTGGTGGTGGTGGTATTGGTGGTGGTGGTGGTATTGGTGGTAGTATTGGTGGTGGTGGTGGTGGTGGTATTGGTGGTGGTATTGGTGGTATTGGTGGTAGTGCTGGTATTGGTGGTGGTGCTGGTATTGGTGGTGGTGCTGGTATTAATGGTGGTATTGGTGGTGTTGGTGATGGTGGTGTTGGTGGTGGTATTGGTGGTGGTATTGGTGGTGGTGGTGGTATTGGTGTTGGTGCTGGTATTGGTGGTGGTTGTGGTATTAATGGTGGTATTGGTGGTGGTGGTGGTATTGGTGCTGGTATTGGTGGAGGTGGTGGCATTAATGGTGGTATTGGTGGTGGTAGTGGTTGTATTGGTGGTGGTGGTGGTATTGGTGGTGGTGGTGTTATTGGTGGTGGTGGTATTGGTGGTGGTGGTATTAGTGGTGGTATTGGAAGTATTGGTGGTGGTATTGGTGGTATTGGTATTGGTGGTGGTGGTATTGGTATTGGCGGTGGTATTGGTGGTGGTGGTATTGGTACTGGTGGTATTGGTGGTGGTGGCATTGGTGGTGGTGGCATTGGTGGTGGTGGTGGTATTGGTGGTGGTAGCATTGGTGGTGGTGGCATTGGTGGTGGTATTGGTGGTGGTGGAGGTGGTGGTATTGATGGTGGTGGTTGTATTGGTGGTGGTGTTGGTGGTATTGGTGGTGGTGGTGGTGGTATTGGTGGTGTTGATGGTGGTGGTATTGGTGGTAGTGGTATTGATGGTGGTGGTATTGGTGGTGGTGGTATTGGCGGTGGTGGTGGTATTGGTGGTGGTATTGGCAGTGGTGGTAGTATTGGTGGTGGTAGTATTGGTGGAGGTGGTGGTAATGGTGGTGGTGGTATTGGTGGTATTCCTAATAAAATAGGCGTTTGAAAACAACCTGTCAGGTGGCTTTAGTACAGATGACATGTAACACAGATGTGCTGTTGTCAGCTTCAGCCCATTAGCACAGGATTATGTGCTACCTCGAATTCACATGACTTAATTTGCTAATCATTTCTAAATCCATTTTAGTTGGGGGGTTGAAAAGACACGAGATAATGCGGGGTTAAAGTGATTGAAAGCGGGCGCCCGTGTTACGGGGGCGGCTGTGCTGCTTAAAAACCACAAGTGGTTTCAGCTGAAGCAGCGCATGTCCGGCCTGCAGTAAGAGAAACTCAATAAAGTAAATAGTGCTTACAGACTAAATAACAGGTCCCGAGTAACAACCGAAGTAAAGGGGCCAGTCGCCATGGGAGGGTACAAATGAAGACAAGGCCGTACTATGGAGGGACTAACAAGCCTATTAACGAATCCGAAGGCAGCATTTACGAAAGACAATGGGCCCGAATCACAAAAGTAATCTGAGACAAAATCCTAACTTTACGACTTTCGGGATTCACAAAAGGCATTTAGGAGTAGTAAAGTTAGGATTTTGTCTTAAGTTTTGGTCTTAAGACAAAATCCTAACTTAAGTTAAACTTAAGTTAGGATTTTGTCTTACGTTTGTCTTACGTTTTTGTCTTAAGACAAAATCCTAACTTAAGTTAAACTTAACTGACATTCCTGCTGCTCCCCTACCCCAGACAAGTTGTGAAAATCTCCCAATGGTAAAGTCAGAATTCCACACTAGCCGCACTTCCTGAAATTATTGATACCCGTGGTATTGGTAATTTCTGCAGTGGGAATAGCTCACAGGCATTCTCCTCCAAATTAGAATGGGGCCCATAGACCATCAGTAGTCCCTAAAAAAATCTTCTACTCTAACATCTAAACTTTAAATTCATATTGAATCTTTAATCCAATTTTATGCCAGCTGAAGCTTTAATTTGACACCATCAACCAATGTCTAATTTTACATTCTTATTAATTTTTCAATTTAATTTGTCTGGAGATTACTTTCTCCTCCTTGTAACTGTTTTTAGTTTGTTATCCTGTGTATTACATCCACACATTTTTCTGCAGTGTTTACATACCAATCACGCTAACAAACATTTTGTGAATCTTTGATTTACTTTAATTTGCAAGCACAAAGTTGAGTCCATATGCTATGCGAGTTACAGTGTAGCACATTGATGGTCAGATTCACAAAGAAAACTTTAAAAATATGTTTTGAGATTTACTTTCCAATTTGAATGTATCTTTACCTTAGTTTTATTTACATACTTTACCGTTAGTATATCTAGAAATCTGTGCCTGTCCCAGGTTTTCAAGCTTGCTCTTGTTAAAGTTATGTGACTTTTTCATGTGTTACTATTTTCCTAATGCAAAGCTGTAAGCATAGTACAATTCTGCATTGAAGAAAGGGAGATTAGTTGTGCAGTTGAACAGTTTTTTTCTTTTTCCATGAAGAAATTATTTTCCCCTTCATACCACCCACCCAAGGTTTGGGAGTGTTCTAGTCCCATTCCCACCCTGGAAAGGGATTTAATCCAGCCTGTAGCTATGTGTATTGATGTCACATATAGAATGTAGTCAGGCATAGGAGAATGTTATGTTTGAAGTAAGACCCGTGTTGTAGAATGCTCAGTTATTCATATATAATTATATATATATATATATATTCACTGAAAAAACCATAGGTTTCAGATATGTTATAGTTACAAATTAGCATTTAAAAACCTTTGAAATTCACTGAAAAAACCATAGGTTTTAGGGACAGTTATAGTTAGTTGGACATTTCACTCGTACAAAACCCGTGAAATTCCCCGTTATAGTTAGTTCAGCTAACTATAACTCGCGCCCGCAATGCACTGCTGATGACGTCACATATTACATCACTCATGACATGGTCAGTGACATCACTGATGACATCACTGATGACATCTCAAATGACATCACTGATGACATCATCCAGTGACTGTGTGTTTCTGTAAAGTTTAAATATTTTTAATATATATAGGAAAAGACGTATTGAAGAATGAGTGGGTGTGTAAGTGTCTGTATGGATGATTTAGTAGGTGCGTGACTGACTCTATAAGTGAGTGATTTAACGTATCTTACTGAATGCATGGGTTAGTGACTAAACTGGGTGAATGTCTGTATCCGTCTGTCTGTTGCTGTGTAAGTGGCTGCATGGGTTTGTGAATAGCTACATGAGTGTCTATATGAGTTATTGATTGGTTGTCTGAGTATCTGTATGGGTGCCTGAGTGTTTGTGTGGGTGGGGTGTGTGCGACTCTGTGCATAGATGTGTGAGTGGGTGATTCACTGGGTGGATGGTTTCAAGAGTGCATCTGTGATAGACTGTATGGGTGGGTAAGTGTGTGTAAGAGTGTGTTAGTGAGTGAATGTATGTCCCAGTGGTACATGTGTGAGTAACTACATATGTGAAAGGCAGTATATATGTGTGTTGGAGTATATAAATAGCTATAAGCGAGAGTGAGTGATTGTGATAGTGGCTGTATGGATGAGTGTGTGCTTGTATCAGTGATTGTATAAGAGCGTAACAATGTGCTAGTATTTGTATGATTAAGTGAGCTGGTGTGTGTATAACTGTATAGGTGAGTAAATGGCAGTGTGTTTAATTATTTGCATGACTGACTAGGTGTGTGAGTACCTCTATGGATGAGTGGCGGTGTTTGAGTGTCTATATAGGAGTAAGAGTGCATATGATAGTCCTGTACTGAGTGACCATAAGTATGAGTGACTGTACGGGTGAGTGAGTGGATGTGTGTGTGTAGACCTAAGAATCAGTGAGTGGGTATGTAGTTATTGGTGTTGGAGTGTCTATAGTTTTGCGAATGGCAGTCTGTAATTTAGATTGGGTGTATCAAAGGTTATATTAGGGTGTGAGGAGCTGCATCAGATTATCACGTGGATGATGTTATCAGTGATGTCATTTGAGATGTCATCAGTGATGTCATCAGTGATGTCACTGACCATGTCATGAGTGATGTAATATGTGACGTCAACAGCAGTGCATTATGGGGCGCGAGTTATAGTTAGCTGAACTAACTATAACGGGGAATTTCACGGGTTTTGTACGCAGTGAAATGTCCAACTAACTATAACTGTCCCTAAAACCTATGGTTTTTCAGTGAATTTCAAAGGTTTTTTAAATGCTAATTTGTAACTATAACATATCTGAAACCTATGGTTTTTTCAGTGAATTTCAAAGGTTTTTAAATGCTAATTTGTAACTATAACTGTCCCTAAAACCTATGGTTTTTTCAGTGAATTTCAAAGGTTTTTTAAATGCTAATTTCTAACTATAACGTGTCTGAAACCTATGGTTTTTTCAGTGAATTTCAAAGGTTTTTTAAATGCTAATTTGTAACTATAACGTGCCTGAAACCTACGGTTTTTTCAGTGAATTTCAAAGGTTTTTTAAATGACATTTTTTAAATGTATTAATTTTTATATTAATTTTTTTCATACTGATTTATTACATTTTTAGAAACAATTTCTTTTACATATTTTATTTTTTAAATTACATTGTAATTACATTATACATTACATTACAAAAATACTTTCTCAGAATGAATTACTTTAGTTTAAATACTTAGCACATAGGCAATAGACTTTTAAGTACAGTAGTTACAGTTGTTGCAATGGGCAACACATTTTCAAACACAATGCAACATTCAGCTCAATGTGAATTTCTAGTTAAATGCAATTAGTTACTTTATGGATTACTTTTCTAACCACAGGACTGGATCCTAGATTCAGTCCTGGGACATCTCCTGTAAACAGTTGAGTAAAAGCGTTTTGGTTACAGTCGTGATTTTTAAGGAATATTATTGTATTTTAAAAGTTGACACTTAGAAACTTTTCCTCATAGAATCACCAATGTTATCCTATGGAAGGAAATTCACTTAGCAGGTAAAAACTGTTATCGTTACTTTTTCTTACTCAGTGTTGGATCCTGGATCCAGCACTGGTGCATCTCCTGTAAACAGTTGAAAAATGCGTTTAAGTCATACAGGCGATTTTTAAGGAATATTTGTAGTTTGTGAAAATCGACACTTTGAAACTTTTCTGCTGAAAACCAGACAATGGATTCCTATGGAAGAAAAGATAAGTTACTGGTAAGTACGGTTAAAATTACTTTTCAGGGTCAGTGCTGGGCTAAAAGATGCAGCACTGGGTTCTCTCCTGATAACAGGTGAGTAAATCGGAATTCGTATTTCGGCTGATTTTAGAAGAATAATTTAAAGTTCCAAAACTCCACACAGAAGAATTTCCAAGTGAAACCAGTCAATGTTAGCCTATGGAAGGAAATTCAAGTTACTGGTAAGTACGGTTAAAATTACTTTTCAGGACCAGTACTGGGCTGAAAGATGCAGCACTGAGGTCTCTCCTGATAACAAGTGAGTAAATCAGAATTCGGATTTCGGCTGATTTTAGAGGAATATTTGTATGTTTCAAAAATCAACACTTAGAAACTTTTTCAGCAAAAAGCAGGCAATGATATCCTATGGAAGGAAATTCAAGTTACTGGTAAGTACGGTTAAAATTACTTTTCAGGATTAGTACTGGGCTGAAAGATGCAGCACTGAGGTCTCTCCTGATAACAGGTGAGTAAATCGGAATTCGTATTTCGGCTGATTTTAGAGGAATATTTTAAAGTTCCAAAACTCCACACTTAGAAGAATTTCCAAGTGAAACCAGTCAATGTTAGCCTATGGAAGGAAATTCAAGTTACTGGTAAGTACGGTTAAAATTACTTTTCAGGACCAGTACTGGACTGAAAGATACAGCACTGAGGTCTCTCCTTATAACAGGTGAGTAAATCGGAATTCGTATTTCGGATGATTTTAGAAGAATATTTGCACAATGGTGAAGGGAGGGAGCGGGGCCTGAGGTGACATCTGTGCAAACGCGCCCCGTTGCGCGTTTTAAGTTGGGGGATTAAGTCCCCTTGAATCCTGAGGGTCTCTAGGGCCAACTAGCCCACCAGGAACCTCCAATATGCGCCAGGGGCTGCGTTGCAGAGACGTGTAGAGAGGCCACACCCTTTACACCTCTCTGCAACGCAGCTCTGTGGTGCTTTCTGGATGTACCTGTTGGGCTAGTTGGCCCCAGGGACCCTCAGGATTGAAGGGATTTAATCCCCACTTAAAACGCGCCACGGGCGCGTTTGCACAGATGTCACCTGAAGCCCCGCCCCCTCCCTTCACCACTGTGCAAACGCGCCCCTGGCGCGTTTTAAGTCGGGGAATTAACTCCCCTTGAATCCTGAGGGTCCCTGGGGGCCAACTAGCCCAACAGGTATATCCAAAAGCGCCACAGAGCTGCGTTGCAGAGAGGTGTAAAAGGGCGTGGCCTCTGTACACCTCTCTGCAACGCAGCTCCCTGGCGCATACTGGAGGTTCCTGGTGGGCTAGTTGGCCCCAGAGACTCCCAGTATTCAAGGGGAATCGTTCCCCTCTGCAAACGCGCCAGGGGCGCGTTTGCAGAGTGGTGAAGGAAGGGGCGGGGCCTGCAGGCCCGATCGTGTTTTTTAATTTTTTTAAATTTTTTGTCCCCTGAAGGGGGCTGTGTGGCCCCCTTCCTTTTTCCTGTTTTTGGGCCCTGGGGACCCCATCCCCCAGGGCCTTACCCCTTTTTAATTAAATAAAAAAAAAAACGGGAAGGGGGCCGCGTGGCCCCCTTCCCTGGGCCTGTATTGGCCCCGGGGACCCCATCCCCGGGGCATGGTCTCGATTTTTTTTTTTCTTTGGAGGGGGCTGCGTGGCCCCCTCCTCAGGCCATTTAAGGCCCCGGGGACCCCATCCCCGGGCCGGCCTTTCCGTTTTTTTTTAATTTATTCTTTATTTTTGGGGGAGGGGGCCGCGTGGCCCCATCCCGGGCCACTACTTGCCCCGGGGACCCCATCCCCCGGGCTGGCCCTCTCCGTTGGGGACTGTGGGGGTCCCCAATCCCCCACAGTCCCGCCGGCTCCCCGCGTCCCTTGGGAGCCGCCATTCCTTTTCCACATGGGGAGCTGCTAAGATGCAGCTCCCATGTGGAAAGCAATGTGCTTTGGATATTGGAAGAGAGAGCAGGTTTCCCTGTTCTCTCTTCCAATATCCAAAGCAGTTTGCTATGGCAGGACGGGAGCCGCGAGGCTCCCGTCCTGCCATAGCAAACTACAGTGTCCCGGGGTAGGCACCCGGGACACTGCAGGAGCCGGCCCTGGGGGTGGCGGTCCCCAGGGCCATCAAGAACTCCAGGAGGGGGCCGCGCGGCCCCCTCCCTTAAATTGCACAGCCCCGGGAGGTGGTGGTCCCCGGGGCTCTGGAGGTCCGTAATGGACCCCCACATTTATTTTATAAGTGCCCCGGGAGGTGGTGGTCCTCGGGCGTGTGGGGGCTGGAGCCCCCACACCTTATTCAAATTAAAAAAGAAGTCCCGGGGGTGGCGGTCCCGGGGCTGCGGGAGGGCAGAAGAGCTCTCCCGCACTATTTTTGCAATAAAGCCCCGGGGGTGGCGATCCCGGGGCTTGGGGGCCCTTTGAGGCCCCCACACATAAAATTAACCCTCCACCATGCCCCCGGGACTTGGGCCACCCGGGGCAAAATACAATCGAGCGCGGAGACCGCGCTCGATTTCTCGGCAGGATTCGCGCACCCTGAGCGCATCCTGCCGATTTAAAAAATTTTTTTTTTTGCCCAGGGGGTCCTTGTGGGACCCCTGAGCAAACCTAGGGGGTCAGGGTGTTTCTACCCTGCCCCCTTTGTGCGCTTTGCGCACTTAGTTTCTGTCCCTCGGTTCTACCGAGGGACAAAATGGCTGCCAACATTTCCTGAATCGGAATGTTGACAGCCAGCTGACAGCCAATTAACATGCAGCTCGTGATCGGGAGGGTACGCGGACCCTACTCGGCCATAGATATCACTATCTTTTTACTTTTGATTTTCTCAGCAACTACTGAACGGATTTACACCATTTAACAAAAGGGTTCTTTTTGAACCAAGAACTACCTCTTTGCCAAATTTGGTGTAATTCCGTTCAGCAGTTCGGGCTGTAGCCGTGTCTAAAGTTTCCTATGGAAAATTGCATGGGGAAAACGCGCTTTGGGACCCCCCTTTTTCTCGGCCCCCGCTTGACGAATCCCCGAGACTTTCAGGGTAGGAGCGGACCGGAGCGCCCCACAAAGTTTAAAATTTTGCGAAGATACGTCAACCGGCAAGAGAGTTATTTCAAATAGAATGTCGCGGATTTCCTATGGATAATAGGTTGTAACTATAACTATCTACTGGCGACCGCCAGTAGATAATATATATATATATATATATATATATATATATATATATATATATATATATATATATATATATATATATATATATATATATATATATTCACTGAAAAACCATTGGTTTCAGGCACGTTATAGTTAGAAATTAGCATTTAAAAACCTTAGAAATTCACTGAAAAACCATAGGTTTTAGGGAAAGTTATAGTTAGTTGGACATTGCACTCGTACAAAACCTGTGAAATTCCCCCGTTATCTAACTATAACTCGCGCCCCCGCAATGCACTGCTGATGACGTCACATATTACATCACTCATGACATGATCAGTGACATCACTGATGACATCTCAAATGACATCACTGATGACATCATCCATGTGATAATTTCATGCATCTTCTCACACCCTAACATAACTTTAGATACACCCACTCTAAATTACAGACTGCCATTCTCAAAACCATAGACACACCAACACCAATAACTACATACCCACTCACTGATTCTTAGGTCTACACACACATCCACTCACTCACCCGTACAGTCACTCATACTTATGGTCACTCAGTACAGGACTATCATATGCACTCATACACCTATATAGACAGTCACACACCGCCACTCATCCATAGAGGTACTCACACACCTAGTCAGTCATAGAAATAATTATTCAAACTACCCTTTACTCACCTATACAGTTATACACACACCAGCTCACTTAGTCATACAAATACTAGCACATTCTTACGTTCTTATACAATCACTGATAGAAGCAAACACTCATCCATGCAGCCACTCTCACAATCACACACTCTCACTTATAGACATTTATATACTCTAACACACATATATACTGCCTTTTATATATGTAGTTACTTACACATGTACAAATAAGATATACATTCACTCACTAACACACCCATACACACACTCACCCACCCATACAGTCCATCACAGATGCACACTTCAAACTATGCTCCCAGTGAATCACCCACTCACACATCTATGCACAGTCACACACACCCCACCCACACAAACACTCAGTCACCCATACAGATACTCAGACAACCAATCAATAACTCATATAGACACTTATGTAGTTATTCACAAACCCATGCAGTCACTTACACACCAACAGACAGACGGATACAGAGATTCACACAGTTTAGTCACTAACCCATGCATTCACTAACATATGTTTAACCACTCACTTATAGAGTCAGTCACGCACCTAGTAAAACATCCATTCAGACACTTATACACCCACTCATTCTTCAATATGCATTTACCTATATATATTAAACATATTTAAACTTTAGAGAAACACACAGTCACTGGATGATGTCATCTGTGATGTCATCAGTGATGTCATTTGAGATGTCATCAGTGATGTCACTGACCATGTCATGGTTTTTTCAGTGAATTTCTAAGGTTTTTTAAATGCTAATTTCTAACTATAACGTGCCTGAAACCTATGGTTTTTTCAGTGATATATATATGTATATATATATATATATATATATGTATATATATATATATATATTCACTGAAAAAACCATAGGTTTTAGGGACAGTTATAGTTAGTTGGACATTGCACTCGTACAAAACCCATGAAATTCCCCCGTTATAGTTAGTTCAGCTAACTATAACTCGCGCCCCCGCAATGCACTGCTGATGACGTCACATATTACATCACTCATGACATGGTCAGTGACATCACTGATGACATCACTGATGACATCTCAAATGGCATCACTGATGACATCATCCAGTGACTGTGTGTTTCTGTAAAGTTTAAATATTTTTAATAAATATAGGGAAAGGCGTATTGAAGAATGAGTGGGTGTATAAGTGTCTGAATGGATGATTTAGTAGGTGCGTGACTGACTCTATAAGTGAGTGATTTAACGTATCTTACTGAATGCATGGGTTAGTGACTAAACTGGGTGAATGTCTGTATCCGTCTGTCTGTTGCTGTGTAAGTGGCTGCATGTGTTTGTGAATAGCTACATGAGTGTCTATATGAGTTATTGAATGGTTGTCTGAGTATCTGTATGGGTGCCTGAGTGTTTGTGTGGGAGGGGTGTGTGCGACTCTGTGCATAGATGTGTGAGTGGGTAATTCACTGGGTGGATGGTTTCAAGAGTGCATCTGTGATAGACTGTATGGGTGGGTAAGTGTGTGTAAGAGTGTGTTAGTGAGTGAATGTATGTCCCAGTGGTACATGTGTGAGTAACTACATATGTAAAAGGCAGTATATATGTGTGTTGGAGTATATAAATAGCTATAAGCGAGAGTGAGTGATTGTGATAGTGGCTGTATGGATGAGTCTGTGCTTGTATCAGTGATTGTATAGGAGCGTAACAATGTGCTAGTATTTGTATGATTAAGTGAGCTGGTGTGTGTATAACTGTATAGGTGAGTAAATGGCAGTGTGTTTAATTATTTGCATGACTGACTAGGAGTGTGAGTACCTCTATGGATGAGTGGCGGTGTTTGAGTGTCTATATAGGAGTAAGAGTGCATATGATAGTCCTGTACTGAGTGACCATAAGTATGAGTGACTGTACGGGTGAGTGAGTGGATGTGTGTGTGTAGACCTAAGAAACAGTGAGTGGGTATGTAGTTATTGGTGTTGGAGTGTCTATGGTTTTGCGAATGGCAGTCTGTAATTTAGATTGGGTGTATCAAAGGTTATATTAGGGTGTGAGGAGCTGCATCAGATTATCACGTGGATGATGTCATCAGTGATGTCATTTGAGATGTCATCAGTGATGTCATCAGTGATGTCACTGACCATGTCATGAGTGTTGTAATATGTGACGTCATCAGCAGTGCATTGCGGGCGCGAGTTATAGTTAGCTGAACTAACTATAACGGGGAATTTCACGGGTTTTGTACGAGTGCAATGTCCAACTAACTATAACTGTCCCTAAAACCTATGGTTTTTTCAGTGAATTTCAAAGGTTTTTTAAATGCTAATTTCTAACTATAACATATCTGAAACCTATGGTTTTTTCAGTGAATTTCAAAGGTTTTTTAAATGCTAATTCCTAACTATAACATGTCTGAAACCTACGGTTTTTTCAGTGAATTTCAAAGGTTTTGTAAATGACAATTTTTAAATGTATTAATTGTTATATTAATTTTTTTCATACTGATTTATTACATTTTTAGATTTTTTTTTTTACATATTTTATTTTTTAAATTACATTGTAATTACATTATACATTACATTACAAAAATACTTTCTCAGAATGAATTACTTTAGTTTAAATACTTTGCACATAGGCAATAGACTTTTAAGTACAGTAGTTACAGTTGTTGCAATGGGCAACACATTTTCAAACACAATGCAACATTCAGCTCAATGTGAATTTCTAGTTAAATGCAATTAGTTACTTTATGGATTACTTTTCTAACCACAGGACTGGATCCTAGATTCAGTCCTGGTACATCTCCTGTAAACAGTTGAGTAAAAGCGTTTTGGTTACAGTCGTGATTTTTAAGGAATATTATTGTATTTTAAAAGTTGACACTTAGAAACTTTTTCTCATAGAATCACCAATGTTATCCTATGGAAGGAAATTCACTTAGCAGGTAAAAACTGTTATCATTACTTTTTCTTACTCAGTGTTGGATCCTGGATCCAGCACTGGTGCATCTCCTGTAAACAGTTGAAAGAATGCGTTTAAGTCATACAGGCGATTTTTAAGGAATATTTGTAGTTTGTGAAAATCGACACTTTGAAACTTTTCTGCTGAAAACCAGACAATGGATTCCTATGGAAGAAAATATAAGTTACTGGTAAGTACGGTTAAAATTACTTTTCAGGACCAGTACTGGGCTGAAAGATACAGCACTGAGGTCTCTCCTTATAACAGGTGAGTAAATCGGAATTCGTATTTCGGCTGATTTTAGAGGAATATTTGTATGTTTCAAAAATCGACACTTAGAAACTTTTTCAGCAAAAAGCAGGCAATGATATCCTATGGAAGGAAATTCAAGTTACTGGTAAGTACGATTAAAATTACTTTTGAGGATCAGTACTGGGCTGAAAGATGCAGCACTGAGGTGTCTCCTGATAACAGGTGAGTAAATCGGAATTCGTATTTCGGCTGATTTTAGAGGAATATTATAAAGTTCCAAAACTCCACACTTAGAAGAATTTCCAAGTGAAACCAGTCAATGTTAGCCTATGGAAGGAAATTCAAGTTACTGGTAAGTACGGTTAAAATTACTTTTCAGGACCAGTACTGGGCTGAAAGATGCAGCACTGAGGTCTCTCCTGATAACAGGTGAGTAAATCGAAATTCGTATTTCGGCTGATTTCAGAGGAATATTTGTATGTTTCAAAAATCAACACTTAGAAACTTTTTCAGCAAAAAGCAGGCAATGATATCCTATGGAAGGAAATTCAAGTTACTGGTAAGTACGGTTAAAATTACTTTTGAGGATCAGTACTGGGCTGAAAGATGCAGCACTGAGGTCTCTCCTGATAACAGGTGAGTAAAAAGGAATTCGTATTTCGGCTGATTTTAGAGGAATATTTTAAAGTTCCAAAACTCCACACTTAGAAGAATTTCCAAGTGAAACCAGTCAATGTTAGCCTATGGAAGGAAATTCAAGTTACTGGTAAGTACGGTTAAAATTACTTTTCAGGACCAGTACTGGGCTGAAAGATACAGCACTGAGGTCTCTCCTGATAACAGGTGAGTAAATCGGAATTCGTAGTTCGGCAGATTTTAGAGGAATATTTGCACAATGGTGAAGGGAGGGGCGGGGCCTGAGGTGACATCTGTGCAAACGCGCCCCGTGGCGCGTTTTAAGTTGGGGGATTAAGTCCCCTTGAATCATGAGGGTCCCTACGGGCCAACTAGCCCACCAGGAACCTCCAGTATGCGTCAGAGGCTGCGTTGCAGAGATGTGTAGAGAGGCCACACCCCTTTTACACCTCTCTGCAACGCAGCTCTGTGGCGCTTTCTGGATGTACCTGTTGGGCTAGTTGGCCCCAGGGACCCTCAGGATTGAAGGGGATTTAATTCCCCATCTTAAAACGCGCCACGGGGCCTGTTTGCACACATGTCACCTGAAGCCCCGCCCCTCCCTTCACCACTGTGCAAACGCGCCCCGTGGCGCGTTTTAAGTCGGGGATTAACTCCCTTGAATCCTGAGGGTCCCTGGGGTGCAACTAGCCCACCAGCTACCTCCATTAAGCGCCACAGAGCTGCGTTGCAGAGAGGTGTAAAAGGGGCGTGGCCTCTGTACACCTCTCTGCAAGGCAGCCCCTGGCGCATACTGGAGGTTCCTGGTGGGCTAGTTGGCCCCAGGGACCCCCAGTATTGAAGGGGAATTACTTCCCATCTGCAAACGCGCCAGGGGCGCGTTTGCAGAGTGGTGAAGGAAGGGGCGGGGCCTGCGGGCCCGATCGTTTTGTTTTTTTTTTCCTCTGAAGGGGGCTGTGTGGCCCCCTTCCTTTTTCCTATCTTTAGGCCCTGGGGACCCCATCCCCTGGGCCTTACCCCTTTTTTTAATTAAAATTTAAAAAAAAACGGGAAGGGGGCCGCGTGGCCCCCCTTCCCTGGGCCTGTATTGGCCCCGGGGACCCCATCCCCCGGGGAATGGCCTCGATTTTTTTATATTTTTATTTGGAGGGGGGCTGCGTGGCCCCCCTCCTCAGGCCATTTAAGGCCCCGGGGACCCCATCCCCCGGGGCCGGCCTTGACCTTATTTTTTATTTTATTTTATTTTTTTTAAACTTTGGGGAGGGGGGCTGCGTGGCCCCCCTCCCAGGCCACTTATGGCCCCGGGGACCCCATCCCCCAGGGCCTGGCCTCACGTTGGAGACTGTGGGGGGGTCCCCAATCCCCCCACAGTCCCAGCCGGCTCCCTGCCTCCTGCGGAAGCCGGCATTGCTTTTCCACATGGGGAGCAGCTAACATGCTGCTCCCCATGTGGAAAGCTATTGGTTTGCATTTTGAAAGAGAGAGCAGGTTTCCTGCTCTCTCTTTCAAAATGCAAACCAAGTTTGCTATGACAGGACGGGAGCCGCGAGGCTCCCGTCCTGTCATAGCAAACAGCAGTGTCCCGGGGGTAGGCACCCCGGGACACTGCAGGAGCCGGCCCTGGGGGTGGCGGTCCCCAGGGCCATCACTGGCTCCAGGAGGGGGCCACGCGGCCCCCTCCCATCCAGTGCACAGCCCCGGGGAGGTGGTGGTCCTCGGGGCTTGGGGTCCGTTACGGACCCCCATATTTAAATGTTTAGTGCCCCGGGCGGTGGCGGTCCCGGGCGTGTGGGGGGCTGGAGCCCCCACACAGGTTTTTATTTAAAAAAGAAGCCCCGGGGAGGTTAATGTTAATGTTAATGTTAATGTTAAAAAGATTTATAAAGCGCACGTACACCAGGAGGCTTCATGGCGCTGTAGGAGGCTCCAAATGCTATCCGGTAGAACATCAGTCATAGGCCTGTTCAAAAAGCCAAGTTTTGAGAAGCTTCCTGAACTGCAGGAGGTTAGTGCAAGACCGTATTTCCAGCGGGAAAGAGTTCCACAGTTTAGGGGCAAGGATCGCAAATCTACGGCCACCTTGACGCACCCGCTTGAATGTCGGGGTGTCAAGAAGTGAGAGGTGGGCAGAACGTAGGTTACGTATGGGGGAATGTCTAAAAATCAAGCAGTTGATGAAAGCAGGGCTATTGCCATGCAAAGATTTAAAAATAAGGCATCCAGTTTTAAAGGCACAGCGCTGGGCGATAGGGAGCCAGTGCAGTTTCTTCAGCAGGGGAGTTGCTGATTGCCATTTAGGTTGTTGAAGAATCAGTCGGGCTGCATGGTTTTGAACCATCTGAAGCCGTTTGAGTAGATAGAGAGGCATGCCCAAGTACACGGAGTTAGCGTAGTCAAGATGCGACAGGACAGTGGCTATTATAACCATAGTCAAGGCTTCCTGAGTGAGAAGGCGGTGTATCTTCCTGATCTTCCGCATTTGAAAGAAACACTTGGAAATGACCGCTCCAACCTGGGTTTTTAATGAGAGGTCATTGTTCAGAGAAACTCCAAGCGTTTTGGCCGAAAGGGACGGGGAAGGAGAAGGTCCTAGCTCTGGGGGCCAGTAATGGGGGCCCCAGTACTTATGACTGTCCCCAGTAAGAACAAGCTCTGTCTTACCAGGGTTCAGTTTAAGGTGATTAAGGTCCATCCATAGTTGGATGTGCCGCATTGTAGCCTGAACGTCCATGACCGAGTTTTGAGAATTATCGATCTTAAAAAGTAGTTGAAGGTCATCTGCATAGTTAAAAACAGTCACATTCATATCTTTAAGGGACTGGATCAGTGGGGCAATGTAAAGATTAAATAGATGGGGAGAAAGGGCCGAGCCCTGTGGGACGCCACAAGTAATTTTACGTAGGGGAGCTGAAAAATGGCCTTGGCAGACGGCCTGGGAACGATCTTCCAAAAAGGAGGCGAGCCAGAGAGCCGCCGTACCTAGAATGCCAGCATTTTTGACACGGTCGAGCAGGATAGTGTGGTCGACCGTGTCAAAGGCGGCAGATAGGTCCAGCAATACCAGTGCCTGAGGGGAACATCTGTCTGCGTTGTCCCGGAGAGTGTCCAGGACAGCGAGGATGACCGATGGTGGTGGTCCCCGGGGCTGCGGGAGGGCTCAGAGCCCTCCCGCACCATTTGTAAAAGAAAGCCCGGGGGTGGCGGTCCTCGGGGCTTGGGGGCACTTTGAGGCCCCCATACATAAATTGAACACCCCCACCATGCCCCCGGGACTTGGGCCACCCGGGGGCAAATGCAATCGAAGCGCGGGAGACCGCGCTTCGATTTTTCTCGGCAGGATCCGCGCACCCTGAGCGCATCCTGCCGATTTAAAAAAAAAATGCTTTTTTCTGCCCAGGGGGTCCTTACGGGATCCCCTGAGCAGACCTAGGGGGTCAGGGTGTTTCTACCCTGCCCCCTTTGTGCGCTTTGCGCACTTGTTTCTGTCCCTCGGTTCTACCGAGGGACAAAATGGCTGCCAACATTTCCTGAATCGGAATGTTGACAGCCAGCTGACAGCCAATTAACATGCAGCTCATGATCGGGACGGTGCGCGCAGGGTGCGCTCAGGGTGCGCGAATCCGACGCGGCCATAGATATATATGTACTTTTACTTTTGATTTTCTCAGCAACTACTGAACGGATTTACACCATTTAACAAAAAGGGTTCTTTCTGAACCAAAAACTACCTCTTTGCCAAATTTGGTGTAATTCCGTTCAGCAGTTCGGGCTGTAGCCGTGTCTAAAGTTTCCTATGGAAAATTGCATGGGGAAAATGCGTTTTGGGACCCCCCTTTTTCTCGGCCCCCGCTTGACGAATCCCCCGAGACTTTCAGGGTAGGAGCGGACCGGAGCGCCCCACAAAGTTTGAAAATTTTGCGAAGATACGTCAACCGGCAAGAGAGTTATTTCAAATAGAATGTCGCGGATTTCCTATGGATAATAGGTTGTAACTATAACTATCTACTGGCGACCGCCAGTAGATAATATATATATATATATATATATATATATATATATATATATATATATATATATACATATATGTATAATGCCACCCTGTGATGTTCAATGGTGAGCAGGAATAAATCTTCTTGCTGATGGGTACAGCTTGGTTGTGAGCTTTTCAGATACACCTTGCTGTGTCACAATTTAGTGATGAGCAAGAACAACAACTAAATTGAAAGCGTTCTAGAAGATAGCTGTTGAAAAGTTGGAAAAGGCCCGCTATATTTGCAAAAAAAAATGAAAACTTACACCCCAGGACCCTGCCTAAGATCTTGTGACAAAGCCTTATTATATGTACTTCGCATTCGTCTGATGCGTAGTGGAGGAAAGGCTTTTTCTTATCTTGCTCCCCACTACTGGAACCAGCTGCCACTTTATGTTCGTACATGTTCGTACTACTGCAAATTCAGGAAACTTCTCAAATTCAACCTATTCTAACTTTATCTCTTCTGTTCTGATCCCTACTTCTGCACAGCGCCGAGATGCCCCTGGGTGAGTTGAGCGCTATAGTAAATATTTTTAACATAACATAACAGTTGACTACAGAAAGATAAATGCAGAGAGAATCTTAAGCACTCAAGGGAAAATAAAAGAGGTGATAAGTGCTGACAGAATTTTGTTATATTTGGTATATTTACTTCAACTAAATAAATGAACCCACATAACATGAAACAAAATCATTCTTAGAGGATAAACAGTGGTTTAACTGAGATCGTATTAGAGACTAATCATTAACGTCCAAAATTGATGTTTATATTTTCTATAAAAGTAAAACATGCTTGATAAATCATTAATTACTGTAACCCTGTTCATGGCTAAACCAACCATTGCAAATCAAGAAATAAGAGACTTTTGTGCCTGCCATGTTTGAATCAGGCAGACGTAACATGTGGTCTGTGCAAAGCTTAGCAGCCATGTCTAAGTCAGACATCATTCATAAACTTTAATGGGAACCACCATTTTGAAATCATGGGAATACATGTGGTGTGAAGTTGTGTAGAGGAATTATGTGGCATGGTATGCAGTGGAATTATGTGGATAGTAATTATATGGGGGCCGATTCCGATCTCGGTCGGAGGCGCACCCAATACTATTCGGTCGGGAAAAAAGCCATGCGAAAGCCAGTTTCCCGACCGATCCGTACAGCACACCAAACGAGCAAGTACGATGCGCACAACAGCAAAAATTCCGGCCGAGCCGTACTCACCCAAACCAGGTCCTGTTCTCCGACCGAGGCGAATCCGGAAACGCCGAATCGAGTCGCACGGAAGGGAAAATGCAGCCCCGTCCGGCCGAACAAGTACGATGCGCTTTCCGTACGCGCCGAACCCGTCGCTACGCACGGCACGTCAAAGCATCCGGGAGAGGCGCACATAAGCTCCGAATCGCGCCACAACACGATCCACGGCTACGAGACGAACACGGCACCGACGAGGACGACGCGGAGCGACGAGGACGAGCGAAGCGACGAGGACGAAGCCAAGCGACGAGGACGACGCGAAGCAACGAGAAGGACGAACGACACGAACCAACCATGAATCCCTTCGTCCCGATCATACCAATATTCTACATCTACTACCGGAACAGGCACGGACGCGTACGGCGCAGAAGGTAAGTCAGACACCAACCACAAAACACATACAACACGTACACGACACATCACACACATACACTGGGAATCTGAATATACTTACACCAGCAACAGCAGCACCATAGGGGCGGGATGCCCATCACCAATGCCACATATGCACACAGGGGCCTGAATGCGCGCCACCACCCCAACCCAGGGGGGCTGGATGCCTACCACTACTACCACCCTTAGCCAGGGGGCAGGATGCCCACCACTACTACCACCCTTAGCCAGGGGGCAGGAAGCCTACCACTACTACCACCCTCACCCACGGGGGGCAGGATGCCTACCACTACTACCACCCTTAGCCAGGGGGGCAGGATGCCCACCACTACTACCACCCTCACCCAGGGGGGGCAGGATGCCCACCACTACTACCACCCTCACCCACGGGGGCAGGATGCCTACCACTACTACCACCCTTAGCCAGGGGGGCAGGATGCCCACCACTACTACCACCCTCACCCAGGGGGGCAGGATGCCCACCACTACTACCACCCTCACCCACGGGGGCAGGATGCCTACCACTACTACCACCCTTAGCCAGGGGGCAGGATGCCCACCACTACTACCACCCTCACCCAGGGGGGCAGGATGCCCACCACTACTACCACCCTCACCCAGGGGGGCAGGATGCCCACCACTACTACCACCCTCACCCAGGGGGGCAGGATGCCTACCACTACTACCACCCTTAGCCAGGGGGGCAGGATGCCTACCACTACTACCACCCTTAGCCAGGGGGCAGGATGCCCACCACTACTACCACCCTCACCCAGGGGGGCAGGATGCCCACCACTACTACCACCCTTAGCCAGGAGGGGCAGGATGCCCACCACTACTACCACCCTTAGCCAGGGTGGCAGGATGCCTACCACTACTACCACCCTTAGCCAGGGGGCAGGATGCCCACCACTACTACCACCCTCACCCAGGGGGGCAGGATGCCCACCACTACTACCACCCTTAGCCAGGGGGCAGGATGACCACCACTACTACCACCCTTAGCCAGGGTGGCAGGATGCCTACCACTACTACCACCCTTAGCCAGGGGGCAGGATGCCCACCACTACTACCACCCTCACCCAGGGGGGCAGGATGCCCACCACTACTACCACCCTTAGCCAGGGGGCAGGATGCCCACCACTACTACCACCCTTAGCCAGGGGGCAGGATGCCCACCACTACTACCACCCTCACCCAGGGGGCAGGATGCCCACCACTACTACCACCCTTAGCCAGGGGGGCAGGATGCCCACCACTACTACCACCCTTAGCCAGGGGGGCAGGATGCCTACCACTACTACCACCCTTAGCCAGGGGGCAGGATGCCTACCACTACTACCACCCTTAGCCAGGGGGCAGGAAGCCTACCACTACTACCACCCTTAGCCAGGGGGCTGGATGCCTACCACTACTACCACCCCCACTCATAGGATGGACAATGCATGACACAACAAGCACACCACAACCTAGGGAATGCAAGATTAAGACATCCCCCCACCACCATGACAAGCGTGTGAGCAGGCTGTGTCAAATGCCTACAACACCGAACATGACTTTGAACATACAATGTGACCCCCTAGCACATGTGCCACACATATATGTGTGTGGCACCCACAATGCAAGCAGCCCATGACCATTGTGGCAATGGGGCCTAAACCCCCATCATCACAGTGACCACAAGGTAAGTGTGGGGTCCATAGCTGAAGCACATTTTGACCATTGTGGCAATGGGGTCTAAACCCCCATCATCACAGTGACCAAAAGGCAAGTGTGGGGTCCATAGCTGAAGCACATTTTGACCATTGTGGCAATGGGGACTAAACCCCCATCATCACAGTGACCAAAAGGCAAGTGTGGGGTCCATAGCTGAAGCACATTTTGACCATTGTGGCAATGGGGTCTACACCCTCATCATCACAGTGACCAAAAGGTAATTGTTGACAAAGAAAGAGCTGCAACTGCCAAACTGCATGGATCATTCCTGGTCACAGAACCAAAAACTCATCTGTGGCAAAGTAGTGTATGTGTCCCATTGCAACATAAATTGGGGGAGCCAAATACTGCAGTGCAAATGAAACATTCCTTTGGCCATGTGCAGACAAACAACACCCATGGGGGCTGAGACCGTCAACAGTCATCAATGACACAATGACAGAAGTGACCATCAGAATGCAGAACCACATATTTGCACCAATGGGCACACAAATGCAGATACCCTGTGGAGACAGCAGATGTGAGGTGAACAGATACCATACCATGGCAGCAATGGGACACACAAACCATGATCACTGTGCTGACCGATGACCTAGGAGTCCCAGGGACAGCAGGGGAAACACACCAAACAACATACAGCCAATGGCACACCCAAGATATGCCAATGCAGTGGTGCAGATGCACAAACACAAACAGGCAGACCAACACTGTCATCATACACAGCAGGTGAGGGGTGGGGGTGCCAGTGTCCCCAGGCAACAACACAACACATGAGGAGAGCTGAATACCAATCATACAGATGTGCATACACTGCCACACTAAGGTAACTCATGGATCCAAATCCCCTATGTGGGCAAGCAGGCATTGACAGGTGAGAGGGAGCACAAAACACACATGTCACACAGGCACGTAGGAACAACAACTGACACAGCAAGTCACAGACACACCACAGCACCACCCCCAGGGCCCCCACAATGTGGTGACCCTGGGCTGAATAAAAATACCACTGTGATGACAAAGCTAAATGTCGTTCACACTGTGAACCACAGTCAGGTGTCCTGAGCAACAAACTACCATCACACCTACACAAGCACAAATCAATCAGCATGGCCAGTAAGCCAAGGCCAACATGGAGGCAGGGGACTAGCCGGGCAACAACTCTCATCTGCACACACTCAACACCACACCCCTCGACCTCCAACAATGTGCAGCAGTGAAGTACACATGCACTGGTGACATTGCACATGCACCCATGACTATTCCAGGGTGGTGGGTGGGAACCAAGGTGTAGAAACACATCACACATGGACACTCAACAAGACTCCTGAATGTCTGACACACTGCACACTACGCTGTACATGGACATGACGGCAATACCACACCGACCAATGGGATCCCAGCCACAGTCACACACCAATGAAGAAGCCAAGGTCACCCACAAAGAACACACATAGACAACAACCAACATTGCAGCCCGGACCCTAAGGAGTGCCAGCAGTCACACACACAACGTGTCACAATCACTGAAAGATAACACAAACTGGAAATCACATGACAGGGGCAAACAACAAGTGCCAAAGGGAAACCTGACTGTGACCCATCTGCGTCTGCACACAAACTCTGCCCTGACAGCAAACACACCTATGGGTGACACCCTGATGACCAGTAATGTGCCATGCACCCACATCACAGAGAACACAGGGAGAAGACTTTGGGGGAACATAGCTCAAGTCAGCAAGCATCACAAACAGGTACAACACTAGGGATCACAGCATGCGCAGATGAATGGAAGTGAACACACAGACATGCACATACAACACACACCTTGGGCGCAGGCAATGTCACACGTGTACACACTGCCATGAGGGGACTCCACTCCTGTGTGAGGAAAGCTGTGCCATATGTTGCCTCAGTAGGGCCCCATCATGTCAGCTGAGCACTTGGTCACACAATCAACAATTAGCACCAAATGAGGGCTCCCATCACATCAGCCTGGTCATGGATGTGCCAACGGAATCATCAGCACAGATCCAACACACTTGTATAGCAATGTTGCACTGACTACACGGATGAGTCCCTCCCCATTGATGCCCAAACCTGCATGTCCACTGGAGATGGCAACACGGTCAGGGAAGTAGACAAATGCAACGATGGCAGGCACAACAGATGTGCAGGGGTGGAAGCCACAGATATGAAATTGCCAATGTAAGTAGGAAACCCATTGCCAAATACTGAACACATGACACCCTCAGATGCTGCTATTGATGACATGGATACACCACATGATAGGACACATTCCCCCTGGACCACATGGGTTCCTGCACAGTAACACTTCATAATCATGAGACCAGATATCACCATCACTGCAGCAAGGGCATGGTTAGCTGCACCAACAACATGTACATCTGAAGCATGAGCACTAGAGAAAAGAAAGTTGCTTTATTCAGCATATGTGTTGTTTGATAACGACGTCCAGAAGAAATTAGAGCAAAGGCCAATGGCCAGTCCATTGTCAAAGTTCAAACAGGGTGACACTGGCAGATGTCACCCTACGCATGCCTGCACAATACCAGGGACAATCCACTAGGAGGGGCAACCGGGGGGCAGGCCAGGCACCGCAGGGACAGGATCAGGGCTCACCAGGGGGAGTCAGGGAAGGGGTGGTGGGTGCTGGAGAGCCACTGACAACTGCAGTGGAGGTGTCTGACATGGTGTGTGCCGGCACAACTGGGGGCATGACACAGATGTCGTGGGTGCCGGCACAACTGCAGTGGACCCTGCAGATGGGGTGGACAGGTCCGCCACTGCAGTGCCCAAGTCAGACAGGGCGGTAGTGGACTCCACTGCAGTGCCTACCTCCAGGGGAGGAGAATGGGGAACAGGCAAGGTGGGTTGGACAGAGGGGGAGGACACCCTCACCACATCAGTGGCACAGACAAGCGCAGCGGGGGTGTGGTGCTGGGAGAGCAAGTGGCAGGGGAGAAGGCCGGAGCATCTTGGGGATGGTATATCTGTGGGTGGGGGAACCTGGGGCAGGGTGTGGTGGGGGCACCTGTGCAGTGGGGGCCTGAGGGATGGAGGACGGAGACCTTGTGCCTGAGCTGCAGGGCGGTGGTGGGGTCTTGCTCTTAGCACTCCGGGGGGACTTGCGGGTGGGGGCCTCAGTCCGTCTGCGCCTGGGGGAGGGTGTCCGGGGGCGAGGGGCACTCTGCTCCGTGTGGGTGGGCTTCCTCTTCCCCCGGGATGCTGGAGCAGCTTCATCGGTGGGGAAGAGGCCGAGGTCACAGAGGAAGAGCTGCTGTGACTTTGGGGTTGCAGGTGAGGCAAGGGAGGGTGCTTTGGAGGGAGAGGGAACTGAGGACTGCGCAGTGCATGTGGATGCGTGTGTGTGTTCCAGGGCCCCATCCCCTGTGAGTCTGGCTTCAGTCCCCTGAATGTGCGTGCGTGTGCGTTTTGTCATTGGCGTGTGTGTCAGTGTGCTGGATGTGTGTGTGCTGGTGTGTGCCTGTGCCAGTGTGTGTGTGCCTGGGATGGGTAAGGTGCTGGGGAGTGTGGATGGAGCAGAGGCAGGAGGGGTGAGGGACCGTTTGAGGAGGGACACTGCTGCTGTCAGGGAGGAGTCCATGGACCTATTGCCCCTCTGTAGGTCAGACATGCCCGATGAGATGCCCTCCATGAATGACACCAGCTGAGTCAACAGCGCGGTGTGCGCATGGAGGACACTCAGCATGGCTGTCTGCCCTACATGGAGCTGGCGAAGGAGGTACACAGACTCCTCACTCAGGGCAGCAGGGGACACAGGGGCAGGGGGTGCGGTGCCTGGCCCAAAGGAGACACGCTCCCGGACATGGGAGCCTCCACGGACCTGGGGAATGGGAGCCGATGGGAGGGCGGTGGTGGTGCTGGTGGTGGCGGGGACAGCAACACTAGCTGGGGTGTGGTGGCTGCTGACACCCGCCTCCACAAGGGAGTCATCCTCCGAGTTGCTCTGGTCCTCAGCTGAGGTGGATGCTGCTGAGGACTCCTCGGTGTGGCTCCCCTCGCCCTCCGTGCCACTGGGTCCCTCCGACCACTCCTCGGCTGCTGACCCAGTCTGGCTCTCCGGCTCCTCCTGGTCCGTGGAGCTGTCCCCTTCCGTGGCCGTGGATGTATCTGCAAACAATGGGGAAACAGACAGACATCAGTCACCTGCACATAACGCACACACCACTGTGAGCACAGCACATCACAGAGCAAGCCCTGGCATCATTAGTTGTACATTGCTAAAAGTGCACTAATTGAACAGGAGAAGTCAATTGTCAGTCTGATGCCAAGCATGGCACTCACATCCCACATGGCCTTGCACCCATCTGTCTGGTGTCTGTTGGATTGCAACACCCCAGTGTTGACACATGCACCAAGTACACAGTAGTTGGACAGTGCAGAGGACACGGTGTGGACACATCACAGCTCTTGCCACTGAGTCAGTACAGGTTTACGGATGTAAGGGATGCCCAGAGTCAAATAGGAAATGCATGTGATGCATACCAGCGACAGACACCATGATGCACCCATGTCCTGATAGCCAGCGCCACTATGGTGTGCATGTAGCACATGTCACTCCCCTGCAGGATCACCAATCAGTAGACACATGCCATGGCGGAGGCATGACTGCAAAGTCATACATCACTGTCTCAGTGATGTATGACTTTGCAGCCAGACAACAACACTCTGCACTGTGTCACAATAGTAGGTCATGGGGAATGCAAGTCCTGGAGCTGCACAAGTGCACATGTACATCCCCCCACAACACATCCTCTTAACCCTCATCTGTCCAGGTCATACCTATTGGACATATGGGAGACCTGTGACACTACCCTCTGAACCTGAGCCCCTCACACTCTGCTGTGCATGGGGAACAGCTGCCTGAACTTCACATTTACATGCCCCATTCTGCATGGGCAGCTGATCAGACACCTATGTGTCACACAAGTATCGTCTCCTATGGTCACATCTCCAGTGGCATGCTGAGCCCCTACCAAGAAACTCCACAGCAGTCCTGGCGACTAATCCACAGCACACTGACACAGAGGCAGACACCTGAGGGGTCAAATCACTGTGCACAATGTGTCCGCTGATACACGGGAGTGGGAGTACAGAGTGTATTGTATGGCCTGGAGTAGGCATGACTGTCCAGCCCCACATGAATGAGGGATGAGCCCTGGACTGTAGGCAGCTGGCTAAGTATGTGTGACACACGTCATATACATACTCCTGGGGCCCAAACATTGTTCCCACCCGCAGCATGGGTGTGTGCCAGGTACCCCAGCCACATGTGGTGGATCAGCTCAGCAATTGGACCACAGATCAAAGTAACACGCTGAATACATGTCAGAATACAGGCATTGTGTAAGCAATGGACCCACCCATGATGCCCACCACAGAGTCAGGGAAACAGATGCTGTCTCCCACCTTGAGTCAAGCAAACTGCAAGGACACAGTCCTAAGTGACAGAATTCCCTGCATGTAAGGGCCACACCTGGGTATCAGATGAGGAGTGGGCAGTGCACAATAGAGGGACATGGCTCCTGGACAACATGACTGCTGTACTGTGGCAGTTCAACCTGGCCCGAGGAGGGCACATAGCATGTTAGACAGAGTACACAGTGCAGTCTTTGACTCACCCCCTCCTTGCTGCTCTCTGGCCTTCAGCTGCCCATCCAGGTCTGGAAAGACCACCGCCAGGATCCTGAGCATGTGGGGGTCAGGGTCCGTGTTCCGCCCCTCCTGCGAGGAGGCGACAGCTTCAGCTGGACCCGTGCAATCCTCCGGGTCCAGCCCCGAAGGTCCTGCCACCTCTTTTGGCAGTTGCGGATCCGGCGCTTGTAGACCCCCACGGACCGGACAGCCCGGACGATGTCCTTCCATATCTCATGCTTCCGATGGGCAGAAGCCTGTCAGGATGACAAAGTGATAAGGCCATTACTACACATGCAACATATCCGTGCATGACACAGTTGCATATACATGTCGCAATCACAGGGGCACATGGTGTACCCAGGCAGTGCACGGCTGCCCATGGACAGTTTTCCAGAAGTCACTACATGGTATCATTGCATGGGGAGTAAAACCCTGTTCAGAAGCACTGTCACTGCACCATACCTGTCCAGTGCAAGTCACTACACACTATGGGGGGTGACAACTACTCAGTGAGCCTGCTAGCCAGTGGTGTGCTGACTCTCAGCCTTGCTAGTCAGACAAAATGCACATTCAGAAAGGCAGTGCACAGAACACTCACCTGCTCCCCTGGTGTCCCATACAGCTTGCTGTACTGTGGAAGTAGGCTGTCCAGCAGGGCCTGGTTCTCCTCAAGGCTGAAGGCTGGGGCTCTCTCCACAGTACGTGCCATTGCAGGGTCCAGAGGGGCAGAGACAGCAGCAGTGCAGTGGCAGATGTCGTCCTGGAGCATGTAGTGCAGGCAAGTGGGCTCTCAGGGGAACAGGCAGCAATATATATGTGCTGGAGAGGCAGATACTGTCCCTTGTGTCCAAAGTGATAGGTCCAAGTCGTTTGCATCTTCTGAATCTGGCCAATCCATGGAATAGCAGCACCAAAACACGCCCACAGCATCCTTCAAAATTTCAACTTCATGACATACATGATTTTGCAACATTGTTGTGGGTGACCAACTGATTTTCCAGCAACCGACTCGTTCGAAATTCGAAAACGCGTCCGTTGCCAGGCAAGCCCATTGTCAATGGGTGCGCACCGATCGGTCCATTGAGGTACAACGCGCACAGGGGTACAACGCGTACCCGCACACATTGAAAGCAATGGGCCGGCCGGAGGCACCGATCGGTCCATTGCTGTTCAACGCGCACAGGGGTACAACGCGTACCCGCACACATTGAAAGCAATGGGCCGGCCGGAGGCACCGATCGGTCCATTGCTGTTCAACGCGCACAGGGGTACAACGCGTACCCGCACACATTGAAAGCAATGGGCCGGCCGGAGGCACCGATCGGTCCATTGCTGTTCAACGCGCACAGGGGTACAACGCGTACCCGCACACATTGAATGCAATGGGCCGGCCGGAGGCACCGATCGGTCCATTGCTGTTCAACGCGCACAGGGGTACAACGCGTACCCGCACACATTGAAAGCAATGGGCCGGCCGGAGGCACCGATCGGTCCATTGCTGTTCAACGCGCACAGGGGTACAACGCGTACCCGCACACATTGAATGCAATGGGCCGGCCGGAGGCACCGATCGGTCCATTGCTGTTCAACGCGCACAGGGGTACAACGCGTACCCGCACACATTGAAAGCAATGGGCCGGCCGGAGGCACCGATCGGTCCATTGCTGTTCAACGCGCACAGGGGTACAACGCTGTACCCGCACACATTGAATGCAATGGGCCGGCCGGAGGCACCGATCGGTCCATTGCTGTTCAACGCGCACAGGGGTACAACGCGTACCCGCACACATTGAAAGCAATGGGCCGGCCGGAGGCACCGATCGGTCCATTGCTGTTCAACGCGCACAGGGGTACAACGCGTACCCGCACACATTGAATGCAATGGGCCGGCCGGAGGCACCGATCGGTCCATTGCTGTTCAACGCGCACAGGGGTACAACGCGTACCCGCACACATTGAAAGCAATGGGCCGGCCGGAGGCACCGATCGGTCCATTGCTGTTCAACGCGCACAGGGGTACAACGCGTACCCGCACACATTGAAAGCAATGGGCCGGCCGGAGGCACCGATCGGTCCATTGCTGTTCAACGCGCACAGGGGTACAACGCGTACCCGCACACATTGAATGCAATGGGCCGGCCGGAGGCACCGATCGGTCCATTGCTGTTCAACGCATCACTGTATATGTGACTGGCATAGGTCAGCATGCCTGTCTCAGATGGACATGTGCCAGCCACAGATAGCTCCCAGGGAGTGAGGGGCACACCTACATCACGACAGCCTGTCCAAACCTTATCATAAGGCATGTAAGGCTGCATTTCCTATTGTGTGTATGTTGGTGTACATGTTGTCCTGTGGGTGTCACCTGTGGGCAGCCACCCCCAGGCTGTGCACGTGTTAATGGGGACAGGATCCTGGGTGTTACGTGTACGTGACCACTGTGATGTGCAACTGTTCATATCTGTGCATGTGTCATGGTCACATTTCACAGTGGTGTTTGTGTATGTCATGTCACATACCCCGTGAGTCCCATGTGGGACGGTATGTTTGAGCCAGGGTGTCCCAGTGGCACAATAGTGATGGCCCTCCACAGTCTTTGTGCATGTAGTGTTTACAATGTCTCTGATTTCATGTGCACAATGGGAGACAGTCTCCACATCCACGTTGTGTGTGCATGGACTCTGATGTTGTGCGTGTGTGTCACAGACGTCCATGGCTCTCCTGCCATGGCAAGTGTGGCCACTACCTGTGGGGGTCATGTTTGTTTTGTTGTGGTGTACACATGATACTCCAGGTGATGCCAGTGTCCATGTGGCATTACAGGGTCCCTGGGAATGTGCCTGTCGTTGAGCTGTGGTGCCTGGGGCACATCTGTCCTCACATGTCACTGGGGGGTGACTGTGACACAGCATCATGATATCCAATGGGCCAACCTGGGACAAATTGATGCCACCTGTAGGACCGTGTTGACAGATGTTGGCCATGTATGTACCATACATGTCGTTCCGGTACTGCACACTTCATGTAGTTGTGCCTCATGATGATGTATGTTGGGATCTTGAGTGTGTTCAATGCCGCATATGTGGGGTGACTGACGATCTTGCTTACTTCTCCTCTGCACTGCAGGGCTCCTGCTGTCCATCGGCCATTCCCAGACCTGGCAACGATGGTGGAACGGGACAGCATCCGACGGTACCGCTTCACCAGGCAGCTGATTGAGGATTTTGCAGTGCAGTTGTCCCCACATTTGCAGCCTGGCCGGCCGTATCCTACAGCGCTGACCCCCAAGGTGAAGGTGATGGCAGCCCTACACTTCTTTGCCACCGGTACCTTCCAACATACTGTGGCGTCTGCTGGTGGGATGTCACAGACCATGTTCAGCCGTGTGCTCCGCGATTTCTTGGCGGCAATGTTGCTCTTCCTGAACCGGTACATCTATTTCCCTAGACAGCGACGACTCACTGACGTGAAGAGTGACTTTTATGCCCTGGGGAGGATGCCGCATGTCATTGGCTCCATTGATGGGACACATGTGGCTTTGGTACCACCACAGGCCCAGGAGCAGGCCTACAGGAACCGCAAGCACTACCACTCGGTCAATGCACTGGTGGTGTGTCTTGCAGACATGACCATCACACACGTGTGTGCCCGTTTCCCTGGTTCAGCACACGATGCCTTTGTGATGAGGAGTAGTCGCATCCCCAGGTTGATGGCACAGATGCAGAACCAGCGTGCCTGGCTTGTCGGTGTGTACTGACTTTGTGCCATTGTGTGTGATCTGATCTGTAGTATTCCGCCCACTTTTCCAAGTCAGCTGATGTGCACTTGTCTGTCCGTAGGTGACTCGGGATACCCCAACATGCCGTGGTTGCTGACACCCCTCAGGAACCCTGTGACACCTGCCCAGATGCGCTACAATGAGGCACATGGTCGGACCAGGAGAGTGATTGAGCGGACCTTTGGTCTCCTGAAGAGCCGCTTCCGCTGCCTGGACAAGACCGGAGGGTCCCTCCCATATGCCCCTGCGAAAGTGTGCAAGATTATCATCGTCTGCTGCATGCTCCACAACCTGGCAGTGCGGAAGGAGTTGCCTCTCATCCAGGATGACGATGACCAACATCCGCCACCTGTGGAGGATCCTGGCCTGGACCACGATGCCAGTGACGATGATGATGATGATGGTGATGGTGATGTCCGCACACAGCTCATCACCAACTTCTTTAGCTGAATGTGAGTATCCTGAGGTGTCATGTGAATGATGTGAGTTGGCATGATGTGTGGGTGGTGCTCTGGTGCTGTTGGAGTGTGTCCATGGGCTACTTGACAGGATGTGTGTTGCGATGTGTGGTGACAGGTGGGCTGTACTCCCCAACAGTGTTGACATGCTAACTTGGTTCTGGGTGGGTATCTTGTAACATGTATTGTGCATGAGTTTTGCTGTTCTGTCCTGTACTGCATTGCTTTTGACTGTGTGTCATTTCTGTCCTTCACAGGGTACTTTCAGATTCGTTTGGTCAACTGTGTCCACCGACGACGTGATTGCACATCCAGGCTGGTAGCTGTTGTGTCCCTACAGGTGATGTGCGCCACACCCATGGACTTCCTTCTGTCTACAGTTGTTGACTGTGTGCCCGCTACCAGGTGGAGTTACCTTGCATCTGTAGTGGTTACGGCATGTTGCTACTGTGTAATAAACCTGTGCTTCACTTAGTGATGTGCGTTGTCTGTGGTCACACATTTGACTGCCATTTGCTTACTGCACCTGTGGGCTACTTGACTACAACTGGGAATGGGTGTGGTGTCTGTGCATTGCACCGTCTTCCCTGGCAACATCAGTGTAGGCAATGAGTCAGATGGCCTAGGTGTGTATGTGTTGTGTAGCCCTGGTGGTGTGTCTCCCTCATATGTGTCACGTTGCCTGTACTCACATGCCTGTGTTGTCCTTGCTGTTGCAGTTCGCATACACAGTGTAATTTTGCAGTTCATCATCCCCATAACAGCACCCACGTTGGAATCACGACAGAGGCAAGTATGGTGTATTAGTGTGTTTATTGTGATACATCTGTGATAATAGTGCATAGGATGGATTGTGCTGTACATGAATCTTGCAATCCCAAGTTCCTAGATGAATAGAAAGTCCAGGTAGACAGGATCCCCAGTATCGGGGCCACAGTTGTCTGACACATTGTTCCAACTTGTACTCCCCATGCAATGTGTGGGAGTAGTGTTGCCATCAACAGGGTGAACAGTCTGTGCACAAAGGCGAAAATCCAGAACAGGTTCAGGCTTCCTGGGAGTTGCGCTTGGCCATCAGCCTCTCACTTTCCCCTCCTCGGACGACCCCTCTTCTTGGGGGGGCCCTCAAGTGCAGGCTGCTGCGGTGCAGGGGACTCTCCGCCAGAGTCCTCCTCCCTCCCTGTGGCAGTTGCAGTTTGTTCGGTACCAGATGTTGTTGGCACACAGGGAGGTGTGGACTGGTTGCTGTTCATCTGGCGGAGGCATTGTAAAATGTCCCTGTGCACCGCCGTCATCTCATGTAGTACATCCCACTTGGACTCCACGCGGGACATGTGGGAGTCCAAGCGGGCATGATGGGCAGCCTGCTGCTGTTTGATGTCTCTGAGGAGCCCCACTACCTGGCTGAGCTCTCCGGTGCTGGACTGGTACGCATCAGCTATGCGTACCAGTTGTGGGTCTTCATGCACACCAGCAACGTCTGCAAGCAGCGACCTCTGTCTCCCACCCCTCCCACCACCCCTGCTGACATGTGCAGTGTGTGCAGTTGCACGCACAGATAACCCTGGTCCACCTTGGGGGTGGTGGTGGTGGTGGTGTCCATGGCCCCAGGTTGGTCCAGGGTCACTGCGCTGGTGTTGTTCCTTATTCTGTCCATGTCGGCAGGGATGGTATTCGTGGTGACAGTCGTTGGAGGGGTGGGTGCAGGGGGTGCAGCTGGTGGACCTGCTGGTGCTGCAGCTGGTGGTCCTGCTGGTGCAGCATGTTGACTTGCACCGGATGTGCCAGGTTGTTCATCGTCCGAGGAGGACAGAGGCTGTACGACGCCAGTGAGCTCGGCATCCTCTTGAGCCTGGGACTGGGACTCCTCAGCGTCTGCTGCTGTGTCCCTATCATCACCTGTTTTTGGGAGACACAAACAATGTATGTCATGTTTCTGCAGGCATCAGTGGTTGACACACCTGACAGTTGTGACTGTGCCTCGGGGTGCGGGCCTGTACATTGTATTGTCCTAAGTCGTCACAGTCAGGGGTTGATATTGGTGTGGCACATTGTCCTGCATTATTTGGGCATTTCTATGTATTCTCTGGGGTGTGAACATGGTCTGCATTGATTGTGTTTGGTTGACAGCCAGACCTCCTTCCCACCCACCCACCCACCCAGTCAGTTATCCCACCATGGAACGTGCTTGCATTGCAGGGAGTGTAAGTTGTCTCTCAGGATGTCAGTCAGTGGTGTCCTGCTGTTTGTTGGTGCACAGTTGCCAGCAGGGCCTTGTGCTCCCCACAGCAGTAGCCAGTGTCAGCCATCTTGTGAGTCCTTCTCCACTCCCTGTGATGTGAGCATGGTTCAGGGTGGTGTTGATGGGCCAGTTGTGAGGCTGAGCAATGTCTGTGACTACGACTCCCATCATGCTATTGCCTCCACCCCCTTCCCAGCATGCCCATGCTTCCTTCCTTTTGACTCTGCTTCCCTGTGGGGTGGGCTGGCTGTGCTGACAGGATGGCTGGGAGTGTTGTCCTGGCAGTTGTTTGGCTAAGAGTCCCAAGAGTGTCCCTGTGCTTCACACAACATAACCCAGGGTGGTGGTGCTTTGTGGGATCTTGTGTTAGGATGGAGGGCATTGCATTCTACCAGGTGGGTACTGTGGAGTTTGTGTTGGGGGGGGTGTGAGGGGAGGTGCTGGTGACTATGGTCAGTGCTGCAAGTCCCCCTTCCCACCCAGCCAGCCAGATATCCCACCATGGAACGTGCTTGCATTGCAGGGAGTGTAAGTTGTCTCTCAGGATGTCAGTCAGTGGTGTCCTGCTGTTTGTTGGTGCACAGTTGGCAGCAGGGCCTTGTGCTCCCCACAGCAGTAGCCAGTGTCAGCCATCTTGTGTGTCCTTCTCCACTCCCTGTGATGTGAGCATGGTTCAGGGTGGTGTTGATGGGACAGTTGTGAGGCTGAGCAATGTCTGTGACTACGACTCCCATCATGCTATTGCCTCCACCCCCTTCCCAGCATGCCCATGCTTCCTTCCTTTTGACTCTGCTTCCCTGTGGGGTGGGCTGGCTGTGCTGACAGGATGGCTGGGAGTGTTGTCCTGGCAGTTGTTTGGCTAAGAGTCCCAAGAGTGTCCCTGTGCTTCACACAACATAACCCAGGGTGGTGGTGCTTTGTGGGATCTTGTGTTAGGATGGAGGGCATTGCATTCTACCAGGTGGGTACTGTGGAGTTTGTGTTGGGGGGGTGTGAGGGGAGGTGCTGGTGACTATGGTCAGTGCTGCAAGTCCCCCTTCCCACCCAGCCAGCCAGATATCCCACCATGGAACGTGCTTGCATTGCAGGGAGTGGAAGTTGTCTCTCAGGATGTCAGTCAGTGGTGTCCTGCTGTTTGTTGGTGCACAGTTGCCAGCAGGGCCTTGTGCTCCCCACAGCAGTAGCCAGTGTCAGCCATCTTGTGAGTCCTTCTCCACTCCCTGTGATGTGAGCATGGTTCAGGGTGGTGTTGATGGGACAGTTGTGGGGGGGCAATATGTGTGACTGCGACTCCCATGATGCTATTGGCTACACTGACTTGGCCAGCATACACAGAATTCCTTCCTTTGAGTGGTCTTCACTGTGTGTTGGTGTTGTTGTGGTGGCTACATGTGTGGATGTGTGTGTTAGTTCTATTTGTGCCACTGCCTAGCTGTAGTTGTGGTTGTGTTTGTACATGTGTTGGCACAGTTGGATGTGACTTTTTTGATGGCATGTGTTGTGTTTATCTGACTGACATACACATTTTGGGATGATTCTGTTCTAGTTGCTGTGTAATTGCTATGTGTGCATGGTTTGACTCTCCCCTTGACAGTGATGTGTGTGTTTTGTGGCAGTTTATTGTGTACATTTGTTGTGTACTCACCAGGCTCTGGGATGTTCTCTAGTCCATATACGCTCACTGGCGGAAGGATGGCCCGCACCTTCTCCTCCCAGGGCCTGAGGTATATTGGCTTGGCAGGAGGGCCACTGCCGGTGTGTTGGCTGTTGATGTAGTCTATCTTCAGCAGGTCCCGTACCCTCCTGCGCACGTCATACCACCTGTTCTGGATGTCCGTCTTTGTGCGCCGACATGGTGATTGGGCGTTCACCCTGTTGATGATCCTCTCCCACATCTTGGTTTTCTGCGACATGGGGGTCTGTTGGACCAGAGTGCCAAACAGCTGTGGCTCCACCCTGAGGATCTCGTCTACCAGGACTTCCAATTCACAATCTAGGAACTTGGGATTCTTCTTGGGGGGCATGGTGATGGGTGGTGATGGTGAGTGATGTGTGTGTTGGTGTGCAGGTGAGGGTGTGTGAGTGTGTGTTTTGCTGGGTGTATGTGAGGTAGGTATTTGTTGGTGTGCTGATGGTGTGTGGCTTGTGTGAGGGGTGAGCTGTGGGTGTGTGGTTGCTTTCTCTTGGGTGCTGGCAGTGGAATGGCATTTGCAAAGGCTCATGGTAGTGATTTGTGTCCTTTATATAGGTGGAGTTGTGGGTGTGTCTTTGTTCTCTGTCCCCACCCCCCCAGTATTTATTGGCTTGCTAATTGCTTGTTTGGCCTTTTTTTGGGTGATTTTTCCTTTGTGCTGTTTGTTTATGTTGGAAACGTTCTTGTGACCGAGTCGGACCCTGCATTGGTCTCGTACGGTGTTCTCCGTTTCGTTCACGCTGTGTTTGTGCAGTTTTGTATGCTGCGTACGCGTCGGTCGCGGTGTATTGTGTTGCTTCGTCTCGGTTTTGTATGCGTGTCGGTCGTACGGCTTGTCCTCCGTCCGACTCGGTCGGGTTTTTCGCGCCTTGCATCGTACTTTGCGGGTTGGAGTTGGCGGGTACGATTCGGTCGGATTTGTTCCGGGTGCGTGTCGGTCGGTTGGATTCGCGTGTTTTTCCGGCCGGATTGCTATTTTCCGAGCGGCTCGGTCGGTCGGCTTGGTTTCCTGACGTGTCGGTCGGATTTATCGCGGCTTGCATCGTACTTGGCGTGTCGGGCGCCACTGGTACGTGTCGGTCGGTAATTTTTCCGGCTCCGAGTCGGTCGGTGCTTTTTCCGGCCCGAATCGGAATCGACCCCTAAGTGTAATTGCGTTGTCTGCTGTTGATGCAGTGCTGAGCAATGGTCGTATTGTCGGTATTGCACAGGGAATGAGAGAGTGAAGAATAGTGGGAGCTTGTTTGGGTCTCTTCAGAAAGCGCATCTGGGGAAGTCCCAAGAGTTTTTCCCTTTCGTGAAATTCGCGCTGGTCGAGATTTTGCTGGAAACCAGAGGAATTCTCAGAGTACATGATTACTATAGAATTATTTCTTTTAGTGGAGCAGACAAGCTGGTTTTTATGTAGTTTGTTTTGAAAACGTTAACGCTGATTTTGTAAAGGGAGGGTCAGTTGTAGGAGTTACACTGATGTCACAGAAGTGCTGCGCTGGTATTGGAAGGTTGATGTGAAATCGTCATAGAAAGTGCCACGCTGGTATTGGTTGATTTTTGTGAACTGCGCTGGGATTGGACAAGTGAAGTCAGTTCTAGTTTGTGGTAGAAAATCATAGTACGGCAGAAGAATAGTTGGAGATTTAATTATATAAACTAGAATTAGAATAAAATAACCATGAAGATAATAAAATTGTTGAAGACATTATTTAGCAAAGATGAGCCTATACCTATTAGAGAAGGAATTTCTGTACCCTCGACGCAACACCTGCTTCCTATATGACATTACAGAGGGGTTATCATATGTGTACTTGGTTAGAAAATTGGATGAAATACACTGAGCAGGATGGTGTTTTAGCATTTCCGGAGAATGGTACTTTCAATACTAGAATTCTAGAGAATATGAGGAGACAGATGAATGATTTGTGACCTACTCCTAGACCTATGCAGTAGGAAGCTCTTCAAGAATGGGAGCATGAAGCATACAAAAGAGAAAGAGATAGGAGTTAGAATAGATTAAAAAAATACTGTGAGTAGATATTCAGAAGCAAAATGGGATGCTCAAATGAAAATGTGAAAAAGAGAAATAGCAGAGGGAGCAAGAATGTTTCCAGTAATGGTAGCAGAATCCAGAGAAGGAGAAAAATGTAAGGAGAAAAGAAAGAATGTTGAATAACAAAAATCTAATAATATAGATTTGATTGAAGTGAATGATGATATAGATGATGAGTTTTTAAATGAATTAATAATGAATAGACCTCCTCCATATCATGAAGAACAGGACAGGATAGAGACAAATTCTTTGCCAAGTGCTCCATTAATTCAGATAGAAGCTCCCCGAGAGAAAAATTCTGTAAATACAAGTCAAAATCAAAATTCAGTTAGAGAAGATTTAGTACCAAAGATAACACAAATGAATTTGAATCCAGAAGTTTTGTCAGTTCCAGTAACTATTGGTCTGATAGTTCTGTTATATAGTGATGGACAAGGTATTTCTCAAGTACATGCTTTAACAATACCTGATAGAAGTATGAATGGAGTTCCTGTAGTATACAGAAAAATGAGTGAGACTAATCAAGGAACAATTGGAAATTCCTGAATAAAGGTAAGCGTAGAATCAGGAGATTCAGAACAGTTGGTTAATGTTTCAGAAAGGATTATTGAAACCCCAAAACGTGGTATAAATATAGACCCAAAGAGGCTATTACAGATTGAGGAAAAATTAACGCCTCCATCAGGAATGAGAAATGGAGCAGGTGGAAATATTCCGAAATTTTTAGGTCCCTCACCAGAAGATTTTGATGAATGGATAAGAGAAATAGCACCTGGTTGTAGTGTACAGAATAGAAATAATTCAGGTGTAAATGTGAATAAATTAAAAGTAGATTTGGTTCAATTAGCCCAGACAGACTAAGTAAATATCAGGATAAAGAATTACTGTGTATGTGTAAAAATATTACGAAGAAAGCAAAAGCGCTTCATGAAAATTTTGCTGAGATTGCACAGACTTATGGAGTTGATATAGAGAAGTCCAGAGCTTTACAAAAAACATATAGCCTAGATTTTAGTGCTAGAGATTTGGAGAATCTGAATGCTTCAGGGAAACGATTGCAAATTGAAGAGTTAATTAGCACATTAAAGCGATGGGGAGAATTAGATTGTTGGAAAGGAAGATGTAGTAATGACATTGACACAAGGCATAAGAAATTAAAAGAAAAATTAATGCTAGCTCAAATGAAGGCAGCAAAGAAAGAAGGATTTGTGAGTACAGATTATGTGGAAGGTTTTCAGACTACTACTGGTATGAGAGGTGTATCAAATGGAAATACTGTGACACAAATGATACCGTTACCACAAGGGAGAGGTAAAAATAATAAAGATGAGATGAAGAAGAAGTATCCTTGTCAGGCGTACGGCAAGTTTGGACATTGGAAGCGCGCGAGTGTAGAAGTTTATAGGCAAATAATGTTGCTGTAGGAGTAAATGATATGAATCAAATGCAACCGAATAATCAGAATCAGAATCAGCAAGTGTCAGTTCAAAGAGGACAGGGTATGCCTTTAGTTCGATACCTCAAGCGCCTATGCAAAATCAAAATGTGAATGGTCAAGTGCAGAGATACAATGTGAATGTGGGTTTTCATACAAATGATCAAATGAATTCAAATGTGCAGGTGCCATCGCAGTATTTGATGCAGTGGCCGGAAAATGATTCAGACACATCTCAATGACAGTGCCTGATGGGGGAGGAAGAGTGCGTGCTTGGCGCATCCTTAGAGGTAGATCAGAATGGTCCCTTTGTGGATGGCGAGGTAGATGGAAATACAATTACATTCCTCATAGATACTGGTGCTACCCGTTCCACTGTGATAACTGTGGAAATTCCCAACCTACCCCTCTCGGGAGAAAGTATCCAAGTCGTAGGTGTTTCAAACAAATTGATCAAAACCCCAGTAACAAAACCAATGAAAGAACATATTTGAGGTTTTCAAGATTTACACCAATTTGTGTTGTGTGATACAAGTCCAGTTAACCTATTGGGAAGAGACTCTATAAAAGATGAAGATGTGGTGTTAAAAATGGCAAGGCAGGGTACAGAAGTGAATGATTTATATCCATTATTTACAGCAAATGATTTGCCTGTTGAATTGAGAGATATGGTGTTGTCTGATGTGTGGGATTTCTCAGGGAAAGATATTGGACTAATGAAAGGAGTAGCTCCAATTAAAATTACAGTTAAACCAAATGCAGAATTTCCACGAACACCACCTTATAAAATGAGTCCTGAGACGATTGCAGGAGTGACTCCTGTAACTGAAATGTTGATTGAGCAAGGTATTTTGAAAGAGATTTTAGGTAGTCCATGCAATTCACCTATTATGGGAATTCGCAAACCTAATAGAAAATACAGAATAGTTCAGGATTTGAGAAAAGTGAATCAGATAGTAATACCTTGTTGTCCAATATTGCGAAATCCAGCTGTGATTCTTTATCAAATTCCCTGCGAAGCAGAATGGTTCACAGTGATCGATTTATGTCAAGCATTTTTCCTGATACCTTTGCACCCGGTTAGCCAATATTTATTTGCGTTCCGGTTCGGAGATCGGGTTTTGGCATGCTGCTAAGTTCCTCAAGGGTATACAGAGAGTCCTTCAATTTTCAATCATATATTGAAGAAATGTTTGGAGCCATTGGTAATGCCTAAAGACTCAGTCTTGGTGCAATACATTGATGATCTGTTGGTTGCATCAAAAACAAAATAGGCTTGTGTGACAGATACAATTGCTCTACTGAACCATTTGGCAGTAGGTGGGCATAAAGTGTCACCAGCAAAACTACAATTTTCCCACAAAGAAGTTCTTTATTTGGGTCACAAAATTGAGAAAGGGATCAGGAAAGTGTCTCAAGATCGGATTAATGCAATTTTGCAAATGAATCCACCAAAAACTCAGAAAGAAATTCAAATGTTTTTGGGAATGGTTGGTTATAGTAGACAGTGGATTAACAGATTTTCCTTGATAGCCAAGCCATTACAAAGACTGACGCACAAAGACGTGTCAGATCCAATACATTTGGATGAGAACTGTATGAAAGCATTTGTGGAGCTGAAAGACAGTTTGTGTCGAGCACCTGCATTGGGAATGCCAGATTTCAAAAAGGATTTTGCATTATTTTGTAGTGAACGTGACGGGTGTGCACTTTCAGTTCTAAAGCAAATACATGGAACAGCATGCCGTTCAGTAGCATACTTTTCCACCACGTTGGACCCTGTGGCTGCAGCATTACCTGGTTGTTTGAAAGCAGTTGCTGCAACTTGCATGAGTTCGGAGCAGAGTGAAAAAATTGTGATGGGACATCCTTTGTAAGTGTATGTACCACAGTCAGTTGAAATTTTCTTAACACGAACTCGCACATAGCATCTTACAAGCAGTCGGTTAACAAAATATGAAAGAGAGATTTTGGGAGCTGAGAATGTGACAGTGACAAGATGTACAAATTTGAATCCAGCTACCGCGTTGCCAAATCCGAGTTGTGAAGTGGTAATGGATGAAGCAGATCATGATTGTTTGGATGTTACTGAGTTGTGTACGAAACCAAGATCTGATATTCAGGACACACCTTTGCCTGAATCAGATTTTGTGATGTTTGTGGATGGATCATGCTTGAGAGATCTAGAAGGTACCTTGCAAGCTGCATATGCAATATGTATGGTTGCGAATGTCATTGAAGTATCATGGTTAAAAGGAGTGAGTTGAGCTCAGGTAGCTGAATTAATTGCACTTACAAGGGCATGTTATTTTGGAAAGCACATGAGAATAACCATATTTACGGATAGTCAATATGATTTCGGAGTTGTGCATGATTTTGGGCAGTGGTGGTCCCAACGCAGATTTTTAACCTCTTCGGGTTCACCAATATGAAACGGAAGGACTGTGAAGGATCTGTTGATGACATTACAATTGCCGGCACAAATTGGGGTGGTGAAATGTTCCACACATAAATCTGGAAATTATTATGTTACAGTTGGCAATAGATATGCTGGCAAAATTGCACGTTATTGTGCACAAAATTAAATAACAATAAATGGGGAACAATTGAAAGAACGATCCGATCAAACAGAAACAAGACTAATGTTTTCTTCTGTTGAAACATGGGAAGAAGTTAGACAATTGCAAGACACAGCTAGTGATGAAGAAAAGGAAAATTGGATCAAAATAGATTGTACACGCAGAGCAGATGATGAAGTATGGATTTATACTGATGGAAGACCAATAATGCCAGATAATTTGTTGTGCCAGATGGCACGTGTCTATCATGATCCTACAAATGTGGGTAGAGATGCTATGATTAGATTGTTTAAGCAGATTTGGTTTAATCCCAAGTTTAGAGTCATTGCAGAAAGTCTCTGTCAAAGATGTGTAACTTGTCAGAAACAAAAATGCAGGGAAGAAAACTGTTGTCAGTTTGGGTCGAATTGGAAAAGCAGCAGGTCCATTTACCCGTATGCAATTGGATTTTGTGGAGATGCCTCCTTGCCATGGTCTAAAATATGTCTTGGTGATTGTATGTCTGTTTTCTCATTGGGTGGAAGCTTATCCAACAAGACGAAATGACAGTTTAACAGTTGGTAAATTGCTTATAAGAGAGCTAATTCCTAGATTTGGGTTTCCAGTCTCATTAGAATCAGATAGAGGAACTCATTTTAATAATGAGATAATTCGAACGATTTGTGCAGCATTACAAATTGAACAAAAATTACATTGTGCTTATCGACCAGAAGCATCAGGTCTGGTCGAGCAGATAAATGGAACAATAAAGTCTAGACTTGCTAAAGATTGTGCATCCACATCACTGAAATGGCCAGATGCATTGCTGTTGGTCTTGATGAGTTTGAGAAATATTCCTGACAGAAGAACTGGAATGTCCCCACACGAAATTGTAATGGGAAGGGCTATGAGACAGCCAACAGTCCCAGGAAATCAATTGATGAATATAACTGATGACTTGGTGCTCGAGTATTGCAAAAAATTGGCTGATGTAGTACGCTATGTGTCTCATCAGGTTGGAAAAGTTGCAACTACAACACAATGAGAACAAGGCCATGATTTGAGCCCTGGAGAGTGGGTTCTCATCAAGAAACACGTAAGGAAGTCGTGTTTGGAACCTCAATGGCATGGGTCATACCAAGTGATCCTTGTGACAACAACAGCAATCAAATGTGGTGGTTTGCCTAATTGGATACACGCAAGTCATACAAGAAGAGTCCCAAGTCCACTTGAAAGCACAGAGTCAGTTGAGGGTGAACAGAAAGAAAGAAAGCAAAATGGCCACAAGCTACTGGGTCTCATAATACTGTCATTGTTGAAACTGAAAGAAAGTTGGTCCCTGAAAGAAACAAAGAAAAAGAAAAAAGGGATTCAGCTAAAAGAAGTTTTGAATCAAGGTAAATAGACAGTGTTTCAACAAAAAGAACAAGGAAAGGTGATACATGGCCTAAAGGAGTCAAGAGAGTAAAATACACTTTGAATGAAAAAGTTCCAAATACCATAGTTGAAATTTCTAGCCAATCTGAACAAAGTGATACTGAATGTGAAGAAAATACAGTGAGGAGAACGAAAAGAATAAAAGTTGCGAACAAGAAGTACACAGCACCTGAATGGACATATTTAGCTGCTGCTGCAACGAACATCTCAGAAGAAGAAATCAGAAGCAATTCATCATATGAGCCACCCTAAATGAACTGTGCTAGAGAAAAGGGGTGCAGAAAAAGAGAGAGGAAATCTGAAGATAAATCAAATGGGATAATATCTCTGGAGATCTAAGGTTCAAACGAAAAGGTTCAGAAAGTGTGGGATATACAAATGTTATAAAAAGTTTTTCATTTGTTTCAAATTTTTGGGATTAGTAGTTAATCTTAATATAGATTTACTTACAAAATGGCTAGAAATGAGACTGGTAATCAAAATCAGGGTTTAATTAAGCGAAGATGCCTTATTGTTTGTTTTATATGTGTTCTTTTAATGTTGTTTGCTTGGTTGATATTAATTTTAATAATATCTAACTTTATGTATCCTACTAAAGTTAATATTACTAATAATGATAGGGGAGAGGATGTATGTAGCCTTACGGCTAGAGCGGTCGAGGTCGACGCTGGGAAACCGGGATCGAGTCTCGGCAACGACGCTCAACATCCTGTGATTCTGGGCAAATCACTTAATCTCCCCGTGCCTAACAAAAATGAATGTGTTCTCATGTAACAAAACTGGTGCTATGTAAAGCGCTCTGATACCCGATATCTTCGGGTCTAGTTTGCGCTATATAAAACTCTAAAAAAAAAAAAAAATTATGTTTCCACAAAAGTTAAAATAAAGAAAGATCTTAAAGAAGATCCAGAGACTAACATTAAAGAACTAACAGGAAGTGACCAACGGCAAGATAATTCTATTAATTATTTTTCGTTAAATATTTTTACAACATTGTTGTATGAGTACGTTGATACTATGGATGCAAGAGATTGTTATCTGTGCATGCAATTACCATTGTCTGTCTCGGAAGGAGTGACTTATCACCACCTTCCATTAACATATGGTATTTCATGTAGTGTACTAACAAGTTTATTCTATGGGAAGGATCAGTTTCAGTATTTCTACTCCAATTATGATTTCGTATTTTCAGAAGTTCCTATTAAAAAGAATATGAATATAGTGAGTAGTGCAAGAAATGCTGAGTATATGGGAGAATTTTTCCATACGACTAAAACAATAGATACTGTATATGCACATCGAAATAATCTGACCTGTAGATTACATAGTGTAGAAATAGAATTCATAAATACTGTAGAAGATAGGCGACAAGATTTTAAGAAAAAGGCTGAAGAACAAAAGACTAATATACCTCCTTTGGGAGACATCCTTTACCACACAACTTTTACAACACAATGCTTTTACATCGCGGTTTTCACAACGCAAGTTGTTACAACGACTTGCGCTGGATGGCGCTCTAACCTAAGGAATAGTATGATTTACTATTCCAACACCTTCCCTACTGTATGAAGACTGGAGTTGGAATAGTAAATCATACTGGGGCCGATTCACAGAACTAATCTGAGACAAAATCCTAAACTTACTACTTTTGGTATTCACAGAAGGCATTTAGTAGTAGTAAAGTTAGGACTACTAACTTTACTACTACTAACTTGAGACAAAATCCTAACTTACTACTTTTGGTATTCACAGAAGGCATTTAGTAGTAGTAAAGTTAGGACTACTAACTTTACTACTAACTTGAGACAAAATCCTAAACTTACTACTTTGGTATTCACAGAAGGCATTTAGTAGTAGTAAAGTTAGTAGTCCTAACTTTGCTACTACTAAATGCCTTCTGTGAATACCAAAAGTAGTAAGTTTAGGATTTTGTCTCAAGTTAGTAGTAGTAAAGTTAGTAGTCCTAACTTTACTACTACTAAATGCCTTCTGTGAATACCAAAGTAGTAAGTTTAGGATTTTGTCTCAGATTAGTTCTGTGAATCGGCCCCACTATTCCTAAGTCCAGCGCCCTCCAGCGCAGGTCGTTGTAACTACTTGCGTTGTAACGAACGCAATGTAAAATACTGCGTTGTAAATGTATGCGTAGTAACGTCATACATTCACCTCCTTTGGCTCACAGGGAGGGGTATTACAAGAAAGAAGAGACATAAACAGCAATGTCGCTAGACTGGCATCACAGGGGAAAGCTTTGCTTACTAAGACAAAAGACTGAATATAATAATTATTTAATTGGTTCTAGTGAATGTGAACATACTTTCCTAATCACAGGGGGTTGGGGACTGAGAGGTGGTACTGACTCTGTTTATCCTGGAGTTTATTATGTGTGTGGTAGAAATGCTTATTACACATTGCCACAAAATTGGTATGGGTGTTGTTATTTGGGAATAGTTTTCCCAAAGATCTATGATGTGAATGAAAATCCTAAACACAATGAAAAGAAACTAACACGGAGTAAAAGGGGAATAAGTGCCGCAGAAATAGTGGGAGATATTTTTGGTGCATTGATACCTTCAGTTGAAGTAATTTTGAATTCTCATAAAATCAGAAATTGGTCTACAGTAGTTGATCGTTTATCAACGGATACTGCTAGTGGGTTTTTAATGATTAATACGAAAATGGTGGCTATGAGATCCATGGTTTTGCAAAATCATATTGCTCTTGATGTACTATTGGCAAAAGAGGGCGGAGTCTGTAGTATGTTGAAAATTCAACAATGTTGCGCATATATTCCTGACAAAAGTAAGGATTTGGAGGGATAAACTAGCAACATTACACATTTACGTAATGATTTAACTGAACTGAAGGTTGATGGTGCATGGTAAGGGTTTTTCCTCAGTAAGTAATTGACTTTCATCACTAAGTAACAGCTTGCTAGGGAGAATACTAACACCTATAATTGCTATAGTTATTGGCATACTAATGGTGATTCTAATTCACAAATGTTGTAAAAATAAGCAAACAGAGACTAAACATAGAGCAATAAAAGAAAAGAGACGAAATAGTGATGGAAGAAAGGAAAGGAGCTTATTATGAAGTAATGAGAGATGTAGAGGATGTTAGGTTGAAACAAATGAAAACTACTTCTTTTTGATACAGTAATCAGATCGTAATCTGATTCTGTAGATTATATGATGGCTTGAGTGGCCATCAAATGGAGGATTGATGAAGCATGATTTTGCAAAACAAAATCCTGCTTGATTAAATCTGCTCATATTTGTCTTACTAATAAAAACAATGACTAATTGTGTGAAAATTATTAACATGGGTGACAGATTTTAAGCGAATAAGTGCAAAACAAAGCACACGTTAGAAAGTATTAGTGAAAAGTGCAAAATGAAGCACAACATGTGTAGAAAAATGAAAGTAGTATTAAACGTGTGGAGAGCATGAATATATAAACTTTCTTTATGTGAACTAAGACATTTACGAGAGAGAGGGAAATGGAAATAATAAATAGAAAATGCTTATGAAAATGTTACGCAAAGCGTTTATTTTTCTTTACTTATAATGTAAAAGAGACATATTAATTAATAATGGGACTAATTAGAATAATATTTGTGGATATAATAGAAAAATGATGATTCTTTTGCCATAATGATCTTTTATGAAATTATCATCGTAACTGAAATGTCTTTTATTTTCTTAGAGAGAGATGCATTACAAAATCCTATGAAGGCCTCAAAACCTTGCTTGAATGATATTTTCTTTTCTTTAAGATGTAGGCCTCGGAAGAAAATGTATTTTGTCCTTCACTAGTTTCAAATTGCTGTGTTAGTTTGTGTAGCTGTGCACAAATTAATCTTAAGTAATTTCCTCTTGATTATTTTCTGTGAATGAACTCATCGGATGAGAGTTACAAACTAGCTAAACGTGCACGAGGATGTGGATAATGTTGCAAGATGTTTTCCTGCTTCCACGGAAGGATGACTTCATTAGAACTAATAATGACTTTCTTCAATGAACTTTGTCGAGCTAGTATGGTCAGATGATCACCTTATTTTGAAAACCAATGAAAACGAGAAGAAGCTATGAATGATACTTTTAGGAGATGGACATTAATATTTAGGGTATAAATATTTGTGTAAAAAGAGAATTTATGGGGTAGCTGAGAGGAGAGCTTTGCTCCTGTTTTCCTCTATGCTACTCTGGCTGGCTGCTGGCTTTGCTAAACCTGACTGAGACTGTCCTAGAATCTTTGCACTTCATCGACTGGTGATGTTGTTCTTAGCTATACCTTTTTTGCCAAGAGGTTAGCTTCCTTTCTCATTGCACGTTGTGCAATATTTCTCTAGGTTCGTATGAAATCAAATTGCATATTGATATTTGCAATGAAATATTTTCCCTTTTGTCTCTCTCTCTCTCCACTCGAATGCATGTTATTGATATTGTGCTGAATTTGATGTAAATTGTTTCTTATATTAGTGATTTACCTGTAACATTTGTTTATGAAGAAACTTATAATACTTGCTAATGTATTCATGTACTGACCATTCATATTTTGAAAACTTTAGATAAAAGTGACTTGATAAGTATTTCAGAGTTTGCCATTATTATGAGTTTTTTGACAGATTTGTAAATATTATGACAGTTGTTATTAAGTTAGATATCTCCTTCATTTAAGGTCGTCATGAGGGGAATTTATTTGTCTTTCCATTACCACGTCCCTATTAGCTCTACATAAAAATCCATCGGAGGACCTATTGTTGTGAGCGATTATTGAATTCTCATGGGCCCGACCTGCTAATCATAAAAGAGTCTAGTGATAAAAAATTAGCGATATCTTTAAGGATGAATAAAATTTCTCCCCTTTTCCGCTGCATCATCAGCTAGTTTGACTTGAATCCAGGTGTGCGTGTATAGTTGCATTATAGTTTGGAGTATTCTATCTGAGCGACCCCGCAGCCTTACTTTCCTCCACAATAGGCTCCGGTCAACGCGGTCAAAAGCCGCTTTAAAGTCTATGAATCATAGAAGTAACTTTTTCCACAAGCACTTACGCTTATCTGCTATCAATTTGATAGCAGATAAGGGTAAGCGCTTATCTGGTTGTTCCATATCCTATATGGAACTCTGTCAGGTTGAGTGGGATTAGATTATTGTCATTTGACCATTCAACCAGCTCTTCTTTGATCAGCGATGTGTAGCTTCAGAGTCTATAAGTGCTATTAGCCTATAATTGGCCGGGTCAGACCGGTCTCTGCCCTTGAAGACTGGATTTATAATTGACCCTCTCCAGATCCTGGGAATTGTGTCTATTATTCCTACCTCCTTGTATAGCTCAGACAGCGGGGTTGCCCAGTATTCAGGATTGAGTTTAAATATAGCCTGTGGAATGCCATTCTGGACCTGGAGCACTATCAGTTTTCCCTGCCTTTATTAACTTTGCAACCTTCTCTATTGGGTAATACTGAATAGCTTGCCCAGATGGACAATACTTAGCAATGAATAAGTCACTTGTGTCTGTTGTTTTGATGATTGATTTGAATATTACTTTATTACTTACTATGTTATAGCTATTGTACCACTCTGGATAGTCTGGGTGTGTGGCTTTGGTGAATGTTTTGGTTAAATGAATAGCCCAGGCTTCCTCCAATACACTTGAATTATGTATTACTCATGAGCCTTTTGTGATACCTTCACTGTTTCCCAGAAGGCTCTGGTATTTGTCTGTTTTGTCCAGTATAAATCCGCATGCATTTGTTTATTCCTCCCAAATTTGTTTTTTGTATTGTTTCCTTAGATTTTTTATTTTTTCCCATGTATGCTTTGGAGCGCTGAAGTTTCTAATTCTTCTAACTACCCTTCTTAGTTCCCTTTTTAAGAGACAAGCCTTGTTTGTGAGGCTATCGGACCACGTATCTAGTTGCCTCCTTGTGTGTATTTGTTAAAGTTTCATATTTGCAATTTTTCCTCTCTTCAATAACATTTTGTTTTACACTTTTTAATGTGATCGATAATGCTATCGTTGTTAAGACTTTTGGGATATGAGGAAGATTGCTGAGATCTTAGAAGGTGATTTTAATGCTAAATTGGCATCTAATTCCAACTCATGTAACCATTTTATTTTGTATTCTAGCATTGTTACCCCCTCTATGAGATCGGATTATCGGAGCTCAATGCTTTTCAGCATTTTAATTGAGAGAAGTCTAGTTAACGTAAATGAACCTCAATTCTTGTGGGGCGATTTCCAAACCAACATTTATTGGCAAGAGGGAGCTCCACAATTATTGATGACGTTTTTGTTTCTAGGAGTTTAATTGATTGTGTTTGATTCGTGAGCATGGATTTAGAATCACAATTCTCTATCTATCAGTTTCCATTTCCCTTATTATAGAAGTAGATGTTAGCCCTGTCTACTACAATACATATCCATTAAGGGTGGGGATTTGAGGATGAAATGGAAACTGGTAGGCACATATATTTTAATATATAGTAACATTTGTCGGCCTCAAACCTCATGAATTTGATGCGTGCCTGTCTTTATCAGTGGACTACAGTAAGTGTTTTTAATGCAATTTGTGGGGTTTTGAATGACTCATTAGCGGTCACTATTAGTTATATGATCCACAACAATCCTAGGTGGTTTAATCAGAGTGCTGTTTAGCTCTCCATATATTATATTTTGTCCTGAAGCACTCCCCAGAGTATCAGAGAAAGTGGTTGCAGAGTTGCCTACAAACTAGGAAAGCAGCTATTAGGTTGGATGACTGGTATCAGCTCTTGCAAGTTAATAGGCCGCGAGACCGTTCGATGCTTTTAAAAATAGTTAACTGCCCTCTGTTTAATTGTTCTTCAACTCCAAAGCTTGAAGCCCACATCCAGCTTGGACTCTGAGTAGCACATTTTGGCAGTATTTATCAAATTCTATACCAGGAAGTTCCTTAGCATTATACCAGTTTGTCTGGGTCTAGTAAAGCTCTTACAGGTGGTGAAAAGCATGGTGCATTGCATTCTTGAGCTTCTTTGGTGTTCTCCTTAGGCAAGGTCATTTTGGCACTAAATAGGAGCACCTCTGATAAAGCACCTGGCCCAAGTTGGGTGCTGATGGACTTCTTTAAATCTAACGTGCATCTATGGGCACCTTAAATACCAGCATCCTTAATGCAGTAGGCTTTCCATGCTGCCAGTTTCTTGTCCCCAATCTAAAATCGTTCCGGTGTTTTAAAAAGGCAACAGAAATTACCCTTGTTGATGTTGTCCCATGTCTCTGATGGACTCAATAGTAAAAGTAAATGGGAGGGTCTTTTTAGACACACTTTTAACCTGGACCTCTCAGAATAATGTAGTCACAGATATCCAATATGGCTTTATGCCAGCTTTGGGCACAGCAGAACAGTGTTTGCATTGTCATTTCTTAGTAAATATACTGTGGTCCAGCAGCGCTCCCTTCATCTTTCCTTTATGGACCTTAGTGGTGCTTTTGACTGTGTGAATAGGCCCAGATTATGATCCATACTTAGCAGGATGGGGTTAATCCTGGCATAGTGTACTTTTTAAGGCATTTGCATATTAGTACTTCTGCTAGAGTCAGGTATGGGGACAAAGAAGAGGGTGGTTCATTTAGATAGAGTGATCTGCCATGGTTGTATTCTAGACCACATCCCTTTTTTATTATACATTAATGGTCTCAATTCTCATTTAGTTGAACATGGACAGGTTATATAACAGACTGGCTCCAGCTTTACTGTATGCTGATGACGCCGTGTTGCTTTTGCCAATCGATTAAAAATACTTATTGATAGTTTTGTACTTTTTTATGGAAGATTTAGCCTTTTGTAACCAATTATTCAAAAACGTGTTATGGATATGCGGGCCCAAACACTCCAAAACCAGATCCCTGTTTATTATGGCTTGAGAGCATCTTTCACTTCTCATATCTGTGGGTTATTTTTATTTCTGAGAGCTCCTAGTCAACTGTTTTGGGCTCTAGATGTAAACGATTCATGCAGTGTTAGAAATGGGATTTCTGGTTGGCTAGGGCATGCGCCTAAGCCAGGCAGAAACCACCACTCTAGTCAGGGCAAGGGGGATACACACTTTAGATAACCCCTGCTCACCCCCTTGGTAGTTTGGCACGAGCAGACAGGCTTATCCCAAAGGCAATGTGTAAAGTATTTGTACCAACACTCACAGTAACACAGTGATAACACCACAAATGGACACCACACCAGTTTAGAAAAATAAGGTACCTTTATCTAAACTAAACAAGACCAAAACGACAAAAATCCAACATACAGATACTCAGTGAAATGTTCTTTAGAAAGTCGTTACTAAAATAAAGTTGTAGTTTCTGTATTTCTTCAGGCAAATGCAATGGGGTCAAACAGTCACAGATTTAAGATAGATCACTTGCAGAGGCTGTATTGACTTCAGCAAACGTAATGTTATAAGCACGTGTCTCCTTTGCACCGAGGTACGGTGCCCCTGAGGTTACTGGGCCCTTCACTGCTCTAAGACTGGCTCCGCGGTCAGCGACAACGAAAATATGGCCCCAAATGCTTTGTAAATAAGAAGGATGTGTAACACAGGCCCCCGGTATGGTCGATCCCTTCCGTTCAAGTACGGGCCGTTGGGGTCACCAGGAGAGGAGGTCAGGTTGTTAGATGGCAGTCAGAGCAGTCACTTGCAGACCCACAACCCGCCCCAGGCAGCGACACACGCAGTGGCTTAGGACTTTGGTCCGAGCGTTACCTGGGGGTTGTTCTTTTCTTTCTCTCGCGGCTGACGTCCTGCTGGGCAGTCCCGTCGGCAGCAGCTGATCGATGCAGGGGAATCCCAGTTGCCAGGCAACGCCTCGTATCCACTAAGGTTACGGCGCTGCTCCTTCCCTTGCAGTCGTGGTCTTGGGCAGTCAACTCGGGCCGGCGGCGGTGATGGGGACGCAGCACTTTCGTAGTTCACGGCTCGGGCCGGCGGCGGTGATGGGGACGCAGCACTTTCGTAGTTCACGGCTCGGGCCGGCGGCAGTGAAAAGCACGCATCACTTTGTTGATCACGCTACAGGTCACAGTGCCGGCAGGGCTGTATACAGCGCAGGCTTCACGACGGTCTCAGGGCCGGTAGAGCTGTGGGCAGACACACGCACACAGCGCCGCTGAGACAGTTTTTGGAAACTTTTATGTCCCTGTGTTTCTGCAACAGGAGGCCAGCTCACATAGGCCCTCGGAGACTCCTCTTCAAGCAGAGGGTGGACCCAGCACACAGCGAAGTCCCTTGTCCTTCCCTCAGCAGCAACAGCAAACTGCAGGCCAGCCCCAGACACACAGCAAGGGTAGCGCTTCTCTTCAGTCTCTTCAGCTGTCCTCTTTGGCAAAGGTTCCTCTTGATCACGAAGTAGTCTAAAATTCAGGGGTTTTAGGTCTAGTACTTATACCCCAAAAGGTCTTTGATCCCTTTGTGCAAGGGGCTCTGAGCCCAGTCCAAACCAGTTCTGGGGGGCACTCTGTCAGTGCACAACATCTTCCTTTGTTAGTGTGGGCCAGGGTCTTCAGACACACCACAGGGGGCGGAGCCAGCATTGTGGAAGGCAGGCACAGCCCTATTCAGGTACAGGGGCTACTCCTCCCACCACTCCCAATGCAGATCGGCCTATTCAGCCTAGTTCTGACTCACCCAGACTCCTGGAGCCTCGACACCTCACCAGCCCCTGTCACTCCCAAAGCCAGACAGTCAATCCACAAAGGTTGAACAAGAAAAATAGCCACTTTCTAAAAGTGCTATTTTCAAACACAGAATTTAATAACCATCCTTCCTAAAAGATGTGTTATTAAATTCTGAGTTCAGGGATACCAGACTCCAATTTCTTATCTTTCTCCTATAGGAATATATGCTTGTAAAAAGGTTACAAAGCATTCCCCATTCTGTCCTACGGGCAAGATAGCCTTTCAATAGTGAAAAACGAAATTGGCAGTATTTCACTATCAGGACATGTTACACACACCAGTACATGTCCTACTTTTCACATACACTGCACCCTGCCCAGGGGGGTACCTTGGGCCTACCATAGGGGTGTCCTATGTGTAAGAAAAGGGAAGGGTAAGGCCTGGCAAGTGGGTGCACTGGCCAGGCCGACATGGCAGTTAACAAACTCCGCACAGGCACTGCGGTGGCAGGCCTGAGACCTCTTTTCAGGGCTACTCATATGGGTGGCACAATCAGTGCTGCAAGCCCACTAGCAGCATTTGATTTACCAGCCTGGCACACTCAGTGCATTTTACTAGGGACCTACTGGTAAAACAAATATGCCAATCATGGATAACCAATGACAATAACAATTTATACAGAGAGCATATGCACTTTAGCACTGATCAGCAGTGGTAAAGTGCCCAGAGTCCTATAGCCAACAACCACAGGTCAGGAAAAAAATAGGAGGAAGAAGCAAAAAGTTTGGGGATAACCCTGCAAAAAAAGGGCCATTTCCAACATGCAGTCACTTAATGCAGTTTTTAATTATGCTTCCAAGCTACAAATGTATTCCTTCTTAACTTATGGCACTGGAAAAAGAAGCTACTGTAATGTGAATTCACGGAAGTTTGAAGAAAATTGATTTTTAAGATGACTTTTATGCCTACCGCCATTTAGTTTCCATTATTCTTGTGGTGAGGAGCTTGAGGTGCCATATCTAGAACATATAATTAAAATGGCTTATATTAAATATTGACTCACAATTTGGCTTACCCTCATTCTTCCCAAATTAGATCTGTAACTAAAGATTGTTTAAAGCTTTACAGTTGTAAAAAACAAACAAACACGCGGTTAAATTATATTAACACTGGGTGTAAGACTATAGGAAGGTCCAGGCTGTATCCTGACCCACATATTAAACCTTTAATGAATCTCGGCAAGCACAGAGGGAATGTGTTGAATTGCAAAAACCAACCATATGACAATATATAATGTTAATAGAAAAACTCATTTTATATGGAATTGTATCTTACTGTTGTTTTAAAACCCTGGAAAGGTTTTTGCTCACACGTTTTAGATTTAGCATTATCCATCAGGAGCTCTCTTTCCCAAGGGATAGATGAACAATAAATTAACCAGTTGCTGCCCTTGTGATAAGGTTTCTTCGCAATCGTTCCACTATTGTTTTTCCTTTTGTAAATTTTACACGTTTCCACGAAAATGGTTATAGTTCTTCTGTTGAAAGAACGTGGTTGCCATAGGTGTCACCCGTGCCAATACAACTGCAGGTGTCTGATTTTTTCACTTGTAAAGCAGTATGCGCTTTTTTTTAAATTCACAGTTTTTTTCTAACTCCCTCCTATTTTATTAATTATATTTTGCTTTTATGGGTTAATATTAAAGTATTATTGATTGACTGATTGAATGGGTACAATTAAGTTAGGGAATAGAAATACAAACATTGATTATTTACAGCACAAATTGTAGAACTGTGATGTACGGCACTACACGACACAGATGATTATCAACTTATTTGGAAAATTGAGTTGAAAAATGCACCATTCATCCTAATTTATTTTCAAAATGGACTCAGGGTATGAATGTCTTGCCGGGTTTAGGCATTTGCAGCTCCTTTTCAGAATGGATTTATGCTCTACCTGCAGGGACATCTTGATGATTTTGGGGGTCCTGGGCTAAACGTATTTTGGGGACCCCTGTTGGGAACAGGTTTAAATTTATGATCCAATTTCAGCTATTTCATGCCCTCTTTGGCCAGGTCACTGATAGTGGACAGGCAGACTCGTCCAAATTCTAAGGGGCATATTCACAAGAACGTGCGCTAAACATCACCAAAAAATGTTAACGCAACTTCACACATCGCAGTCTGTCGCTGGAAAATAATCCCGTGCTAACGTGGAATTCACAACACGACGGTACCATGCGATAGCCTCTCGAAACCGTGGCCAATGTCTGCGACACAACCACCGTGACGGCGATAAAAACACAAACCCCAACGCGTAAAAAGAAGAGACGGGCCCAAACGCGATAAGAAAACAGTGATAACCAACAAGAGGCCAGCAATACCCACGCGTAATGTGGGAAAAAGCACAAGAACAGCATACGGAAAATGCCACCAAAAAGGAAATGAACTGCGGAGTACCACGGATGCACCCTAACCGACTGCAGAGGACAACATGAACCCCACAATCCCCACGGAGGAACACCCAGGAATCCAGGGCCCGTGGAAGGGCAATGAGAAGAGGAAGACGGGGTACAGTCTGCAGGAAAACACGATCAACGTCACGGATGAGATAGAACACCACCACCAACTGTACGTCACCTCCAACGTGTCATTGGCAACAAAGAGGCAAAGATGGCACACCATCTCGGACCATGTGAATACTGTCGCAGCGCCGAGGAGGACACTGGAAGAGGACAAGAGGCGCTGGATTGATGTGAATGGCAAAACCAAGCAGAAACACGCTGCCAACACGAAAGCAGCAACGCACTTCGGAGGAGGGGGGCCAGCAGAACACCAGGAGCTGAATGACATGGAGAAGATGGTGGCCACAGTCATCAGTCGGGAGACGGTGACAGGAGTTGGGGATCCGGACACTGCCCAACATGACCCGACACCACATCAACAGGGTGCCTACCGACCAGGGAGTGGGGGGAAATGGGCACAATGGCACACATGCACAATTAAGCAGAGCACACTGCACACCCACAATGACTCAGGATCATGTCCCTGATCCCATGGGAACACTTCAGCACACACACAAACACCATGTAGTCCCACGTACACCATGTGCCCAAAGGGGCACCCACCCAACACATCAACAATCACACAACCAACACATGCACACGTGCGAAACACAGCAAACATGCATATATGTCAGCCACACTGACAATGCAAGAGACACCACATGACGAGTAGCATGGCTGCAGTCCAATCATCATGACAATGTACACGGCACGACACTGAGGTGACTGAGTGCGGACCACAACCGGAAAGGAGCAGGTCACACTCGGACACAACCACCTGCACAAACAACCCCTGACGTCAACGACACATCTGCGGACAAGCCATGCCCAAGAGTCACAACTCGACAAAGAGCACAAGTCACCCAAGTCTGCAACATCTCAGTACTGTGGAAGCACTGAACTGAAAGGCACACCGCATGAAAGGGATAGGTGGCAGCCAAATCAGAGCCGCAGGAGCGACTTACCCACCGTGCAGCATACGCACATAAGAATAAGTGCACCTCGACATTGACAACATCGTGGTACAAACAGCAACACCTCCACAACAGAACACAGGACACAACTGGTGCCGCATATGTGCACAACATGGTCAATCACATCTGGCACAGCAGGAAACTGTGACATGACAATGTACAAGTACAACCTGTAACCTGCAAATATTTATTATTCACACATGCCGTGCTTGTGGACATTTAGTACTGTCCCATGATTGCCAAGGACGGCCACAATGTGACGTGCTCATGAGAAGAAATTGGCAATGAGGGTGTTCCTGCGGGCTATTCCTGCCGCAGCTGCAGTGGCATGTGGGCCACCTGCCCCATTGTCCTCATCATCGTCCGGTACCTCTGGAACTTGGATCCATGGGGCATTGGTGCGTACACAGATGCTGTGCAACACAAAACATACAACGATCATCTTGCACACGATGTCTGGGCTGTACAGGAGCTTTCCACCTGTGCCATCCAGGCACCTGAAACGTGACTTCAACATGCCAAATGTGCGTTCCACGATGCCCCTGGTGCATATGTGGGCCGCATTGTACTGCCTCTGTGCGGGTGTGTTCGGGTCTCGGAGGGGTGTCATCATCCAAGGGCAGAGTGCATATCCTTGATCACCTGTGACAGTGCAGAGAGAAAAGAGTCAATACTTGGTTCGGCATGATGTGTTGACAGGCCCACTAGTCCAGTGACGCCTGTGCTGGCTGTGTGTGGGGTGAGTGTAAGCCAGCCCTCAGGGAGTAGCTGGTGCTGGCAACAACTTCAACAGTCACAGGCACTCAGGAATGCATTGTTCGAACAGCAAGGGAGCATGACTGGAGTTGCACAGAGTTAGTGGCCCCGGAAGCACAGCGGCCAACACGGGCCTACCGCCACGGGACGCTGACTTGCGGGACACTGGGGTAGGGTCATGAGGGCAGAGCAGGGTCTCGTATGGATCAAAGGTGGTTTTCGCGGAGTGTCTCGGGGAAAGTGGGAGGTGTACCCCCAGGGCATGATGCAGAGGGCACATACCAGCTGTGTCCGGCCACACGGCGGATATGAATGCCACAGACTCATGCCAAACACCAGGTCCATACCTGCCTGTTGCTGATGACAACCCCCAGGCCACAGGCTCAGACACCAACAATGGTCGGCCGGAGGCTGACGGTCACTCACGGCGCACAGGGTTAGTGGCACCAGGTCAGTCCTTGCTACTGTTTGACCTCCTCCGTAATGGTGATCCGTGTTTCCACCGGACTGAAACGCATCTTTCTCTCACTCCTCACCCTGCGTTCACTGGCATGGACTCTGCCATTGATTAATGAAGACCCAGTTCTAGATGTGGGACATACTGGACTGCAGTGTAGGCCGGTTGCAGCGGTGGAGTATGTCAACGAATGAGGACTCCTGGGGGCCTGTGTCACGGAGGACAGCGATGGTCTGAGGAGGCTGCCAAGGTCGCGGGCATGGGTCTTGGAGCTAGCACCGGCATGTGGTGGGCCCTCTTTGACACACGACGATGTCGGCAGGTGAGCAGTGCGGCTTTGGAGCGCTGGGACGGGCAGGCCTGGTCTGGGTATCAGTGGCCTGGGGTACAGCAGGCGCACAGGCTCGCAGGCCCCGCTGCTCACGACGTCGGCCTCATGGCGGGCTGAGAGGCGCCGCCCTGGCAGTGACGTTGGCCATTCCGGGAGTGCACCACGCTCAGCGCAACGGTGTTTTCATCCACACCTCTGCGCCGGCCTGGCATAAGCCAGGCCAACCCACTACGCTCACGCACACAGGGGGGGACGCAGCGAGCAACATTTCCGCGATCCAACCCACAGCCTGAGGTGACATAGTTGCGTCCACTGTTCACTACTCCCCAGACACCAGCAGTTAATGTCTGCATGGACATATCTGTGGTTTGCATACCCAGGTCTGTCCAGCACATTCACGCCACACTTGTCGTTGTGTACATTCCCATTCATGGGTCACTTGCGTCCTTCGCACATGCCTGCTGTCCGCCTCTCCACACGTTCAGGTGTTGTGTGGCTGTGGTGCCATGATATAGCTGGCTTGTGTACATGGGAAGCCCAAGATCCCAATGGAGTTGTGTTGTCGTGTCTGGTAGGTGGGCATGTTGATTGACATGTTGTATGTGGTTTGGTCACGTGTGCATTCCCACAGTTGTGCGTTGTGTGATGGTGGCTTTGAGGTGTGTGGTGTGTTGATTTGGTACTTACCAACGAGCAGTCCAGTTCCATAGATGCCATCCTGGAAGCGCTGGTTGATGATGGACTGTCGGAAGATGTAAGAATCGTGCACACTGCCTGGGTAGTTTCCGACGACATTGGTGAACATTCCCCGGTGGTCCACTATTGCCTGCACATTGATGGAATGCGTGTGCTTTCTGTTGCGGTAGATGTGTGCAGTGTCCACAGGGGGCACAAGTGGGACATGTGTGCAGTCAATGGCCCCCAACACGTGTGGGAAGCTAGCAATGGCGTAGAAGCCTTGCTTGGCCTCCAGCTGTTCCTGCGCAGTGTGGGGGAAGTGAAGGTACTGGGGTATGAAGCTGATGATGGCATCCAGGCAGGTGTGAGGAAGTTGATAGGGCTGGCTGTGAGACTCCTCCGACTCTGGCCGTTGTTGGTTGGAAGGTACCAGAGGCCAACGTGTGCAGCACAGCCAGCAGCTTTGTCTGCGGAGGGATGTTGGTTGTCCGCTCTGTTGGGACCGTCAGCCTGTGGCCGATGTGGGTCATGATGCGGAGGATGGTTGTTCTTTTGAGCCTGTAGTGGGCAATGACTTCCTCGGGCATTAGGTCTGTGAGACTGGTGCGTTTTCGGTAGGTCCGCTGTCTTACTCTGCGCTGCCTCTGTGGTGGTCCGGGGGGGTGCCGGTCGCGGTCCTGGGGGTGGTGGCAGTTCTGGGGGTGGTGCCGGTCCTTGGGGTGGTGGCGGTGGGTGTTGTGGCCCTGTTGGGGCCCCAAGCTGCATGATGAGTAGCTCCATGGCGTCGATTGTTCTTCAGCTGTGGCTGTGTGCGGGGCTCCATTGCCTACTGCAGGTAGTCGTCCTGCTTAACACCAGCAGTAGGCAGGTGTTAAATAGCTGCTGCTACCGCGGCTTATCGCGTGGTTTTGGTTCGCATCGCAGATCTGGCAGTTCGTTCTGAAAGTGGTGTAGTGGTGTTTTTGTGTGTTTTTGCACGGGAACGCCTACTCTGCATCTCATTAGGGTTAGTTGGTGGTGTCACCCGTGGGGATGAAATTTGCGGCAGTTATCGCGGGAATACTGGCGATGTCTGCAGTTTGCACCCGCTTGTGTATGGGGCGTTAAATCTATTGTTTAAATGTCAATGGGAAAGAGAGGACTAGAAAGCTAGTCCGTATCCCCAAGGTTATTATATGTCATCAAAGAGAACTAGTCTATTTTGCGTGATAAAGAACTCAGAACTGTATGGTGAGTGTTAGATTTGGGGGTCTCTAGTTGGCAGAGGTAGGTACCTTTGTCCAAATAGGGACCCTTGAGTCTAGTCAGGGAAAGTAGGTACACTCCTGAAAGAACCCCTGCTCACCCTCTTGGTAGCTTGGCACGAGCAGACAGGCTTAGTTCAGAGGCAGTGTGTAAAGCATTTGTGAACACATACAGTAATCAAGTGACAACACTACAAATGGACACCGCACAGGTTATATATTTATAAAAATAGGTATACTTTATATAGATTTATCACAAGACCATAAACGACAAAAATAATCCACAATACTGTCAAGAATACTTAGTTCTGATCAAAAAGGCTTAATTCAAGGTTCTGTGCGAGTCGGTAGCCTCCTCCGGCTACGCCGGTGTCGAGAACAAACAGAGTCTAACAGATCCAGCTGACCGCGTCGAGACGGGCCAACACAGCGTAGACAGACTCGGTCACAGTACCTTTACTTGAAGCGGCAGGCACGGGCGTGCGAGCCGGATGGCTGTTCGTCGCGGTCGCGATGCAAAAATGGAAGCGTTGCAGGACGCGTTGTCTCTCGATGCGGTGCAGGCAGCGGCTCGTTGACGTCGTCGAGACGGAGTCGGTGAGACCAGGGCCGTGCGTTGCAGGGCGAGACGGTTTTTCGATGCGGTGCTGGCAGGTTGCGGTGCGGCGAAGGAGCCGGATTCAGGAGCTGGCGTCGATCAGTCCGGACAGCGGTGCGAGTCGGGCGGTGCGTCGCAAAGCGTGCGAGCGGTGCCCAACTCCGGTGCGGTCACAGGACTCGAACTCAGCAGCAGTGACCGTGTCGGTCGGACCAGTTCGATTCGGCGTAGCGAAGCGTTGCAGGACGCGTTTTTCCTCGATGCGGTGCAGGCAGCGGCTTGTTGACGGAGTCGGTGAGACCAGGGCCGTGCGTTGCAGGGCGAGACGGTGCCTCGATGCGGTGCTTACAGGACACAGAGTCGGTCGTGAGAGTCGGTCACAGCTCCCTACCTCTGTAGCCACTGAAACAGAGTTTCCAGCAGCAATTCACAAAGGGGGTGAAGTCCAATGGTCCTGGGACTTCGGTCAGGGGGCAAGCTCTCTTCCAAGCCCTTGGAGATCCTTCACAAGTTGAGGAAAGTTACAGAAAGCAAAAGTTCCTTTCTCCTTTCTTTGGCAGTCAGGCAAACCACTGCAGGCCAATCCCCCAAGCAGCACTTCAGGCTTAGGGATAGTCTCTCCTCAGTTTCTTCTTGGTTCCGCTCCTCTGCAAAGGTTTCTTCTTGTTCCCAAAAGTGATCTAATTTTCCTGGGGTCTGGGTGCCCCTCTTATACCCTGATTCTCTTTGTTCTCTGGAGGCAGAGAGGCCTCTGCCTAGTCCAAAACCAGTTCTGGTCAGTTCTGGAGCACTTTGTTTTTCTGACTCCTTCTTTCCTTTCAGAATGTGGGGCAGAGTGCTCAGCCACCCGGCAGGAGGTGGAGCCAGCATTGTGGAAGGCAGGCACAGCCCTATTCAGACCCAGGTGCAACTCCTCCCTCCACTCTGGATGCAGATCTTTCTATTCAGCCCTGCACTGACTCACCCTGTCTCCTGTAGCCACCCCCAGCCCCTGTCACTCAATCTCCAGACAAGGAATACACAACCTAGCAGAGGCAGGCTTGGATAGTTAGGCAAGAAAATACCCACTTTCTAAAAGTGGTATTTTCAAACACAGAATGTTAAAACCAACTTCACTAAAAGATGTATTTTATCATCCTGAGTTCAGGCATACTAAATTCGTTTTTCTACCATGTTCCCGAGGTCAGTTCTGACTATAAGGTGTAATAGTCAGTCTGCCCATTCTGGCCTATGGGGAGCAGGTAGCCTTGCAATAGTGAAAAACGAAAATGGCTGTAATTCATTATTAGGACATGCCACACACACCAGGGCATGTCCTACCTTATACTTACAATGCACCCTGCCCTAGGGCCTACTTTAGGGGTGACCAACATGCAGTAAAGGGAAGGTTTAGGGACTGGTAAGTGGGTGTACTCACCAAGTCGACATGGCAGCCCTAGGCTGCACACAGGCTCTGCGATGGCAGGCCTGAGACACATTTTACAAGCCGCTTCTGTGGGTGGCACAACCAGTGCTGCAAGCTCACCAGCGGCATTGGATTTACAAGCCCTGGGCACACTGAGTGCACTGTACTAGGGACTGACAAGTAAACCAATCATCCAATCATGGAGTCACTAATACATATATCAATTAACGATAGGGAGCACTTGCACTTTGGCACTGATTAGCAGCGGCAAAGTGCCCATGAGCATCTAGTCCAGCAAAAACATATCGGCAACAGTGGAGGCATTACGAAAAAATGGAAGGGAGACCCACGCCAAGGATGCCAGGTCTAACACGTGTCCCCTCCAGCTGAAATGTGGGGAGAACTATCCTACCCCTAGGGAGTTCTCATCGCTAAGGCGGAAAAATCTGGACAGTCCATCAGCATTGGCGTGTTCTGTACCAGGGCGGTGTTCCACCGTAAAGTCCATCCCCTGTAGGGAAATGGACCACCTCAACAGCTTTGGATTCTCACCCCTCATCTGCATCAACCATCTGAGGGGCCTGTGGTCTGTCTGAACCCGGAAGTGAGTCCCAAACAGGTATGGTCTCAGCTTCTTCAGTGCCCAGACCACAGCAAATGCCTCACGCTCAATAGCACTCCATCTCTGTTCCCGGGGAAGTAACCTCCTACTGATGAAGGCTACAGGTTGGCCTAGGCCCTCCTCATTGATCTGTGATAGAACAGCCCCTACACCATGCTCTGAAGCGTCGGTTTGAACAATGAACTCATTGGAGAAGTTGGGTGCCTGGAGCACAGGCGCCGTGCACATGGCAGTCTTCAAGGTGTCAAAAGCTTTTGACAGGCGTCAGTCCAAATCACTTTCCTGGGCTGATTCTTGGAAGTCAGCTCGGTCAAGGGGGCAACAATGCTGCCATACCCCTTGACGAATCTCCGGTAATACCCGGTGAGTCCTAGGAAGGCTCTCACCTCTGTCTGGGTCTTGGGGGCTCCCAAGCCAGAATGGTATCAATTTTCGGTGGGAGGGGCGCCACCTGGCCGCTCCCAACCTGGTGTCCCAAGTACACCACAGAACCCTGCCCAATCTGGCACTTACTCACCTTGATTGTGAGGCCTGCCCTCCGCAGCGCCATCAACACTTCCCAGAGGTGACGCAGATGTTCTTCCCAACTGGAACTGAACACTGCGATGTCATCCAGGTAGGCAGCACTGAAATCCTCCAGTCCAACCAACACCTGGTTGACCAACCTCTGAAAGGTGGCAGGGGCATTCTTCATCCCAAAGGGCATCACCCGGAACTGGTAGTGCCCATCTGGTGTGGAGAATGCTGACCTCTCTTTGCCCCATCAGTCAAGGCGATCTGCCAGTACCCAGACGTTAAGTCAAATGTGCTGAGGTACCGCGCAGCCCCTAACCGATCTATGAGCTCATCAGCTCTGGGGATGGGGTGGGCGTCAGTCCTGGTGACGGAATTGAGTCCCCTGTAGTCCACACAGAACCGGAGTTCTGGTGTGGCACCAGGCGCGGCAGCCTTTGGAACCAAGACCACTGGGCTGGCCCAAGGGCTGTTAGAGGACTCAATCACCCCTAGCGCAAACATCTTGGAGACCTCCTCCTTGATGCAGGCTCTGACCCTGTCAGTCACCCTGTAAGCCTTGTGCTTCACAGGAAGACTGTCCCCAGTGTCCACATCATGGACGCACCAATGAGTGACACTGGGAACCAGGGAGAACAGGTCAGGGAACTGTCCCAACAGTTGGCGACAGTCACCCTGCTGCTCAGGTGTCAGGGAGGTAGAGAGGTTTACTCCCTCCACTGATCCATCTTGCTCTCGGGCTGACAGGAGGTCAGGAAGAGGCTCGGTCTCCTCCTCCATTCCATCATCTGTAGCTAAGAGCATGCCCACTTGGGACCTCTCCAAGTGGGGCTTCAGGCGGTTCACATGCAGGACCCGCAAGGGGTTCCTGGGAGACTGCAAGTCCACCAAATAGGTAACTGGACTCTTGCGCTCCACCACCGTAAAAGGGCCGGTCCACCTGTCCTGGAGCGCACAAGGCTCCACAGGGGCCATGACCCACACTTTCTGACCAGGCTGAAGCTCTACCAGAGTGGCATTCTGGTCGTACCACCGCTTCATCTCCTCGTGGCTGGCTTCCAGATTTGCCTCAGCAAGTTCTCTGAAACGCCTAGTCTGGTTCCTGAAGGCCAGCATGTAACTGTATACATCCTGGGGAGGTTTCCTAGGAGATTGCTCCCAGCCTTCCTTGACCAAACTCAGAGGTCCTCGCACCGGGTGTCCATAGAGGAGCTCAAAGGGACTGAACCCTAGAGACTTCTGTGACACCTCCCGGTATGCAAACAACAGGCATGGTAAGAGGACGTCCCATTTACGCCTCATGGGTTCTTCCAGACCCATAATCATGCCCTTGAGGGTCCGGTTGAATTTCTCAACCAGCCCATTTCCTTGAGGGTGGTAAGGAGTGGTGAACTTGTAAGTTACACCGCACTCCTGCCACAGGGACTTCATGTACTTGGACACGAAGTTGGTACCTCTGTCAGACACCACCTCTTGAGGGAATCCCACACGTGAGAAAATTCCCATCAGTGCCCGTCCCACCACGGGGGCCGTCACTGTCCTCAGAGGGATGGCTTCAGGGTACCGGGTGGCATGGTCCACCAAGACCAGGATAAACCTGTTGCCCATGGCTGTCTTGGGGTCCAGTGGCCCCACAATGTCAATACCCACCCGTTCAAAGGGGGTGCTGACCACAGGGAATGGCTGGAGAGGAGCCTTGTGCTTCCTCCCACTCTTTCCACTTGCCTGGCAAGTCTGGCATGTCCTGCAGTGAGTGGCGGCACTCCTGCGCATCTGGGGCCAATAGAAATGGGTAACAAGCCTGTCAAAGGTCTTGTCCTGCCCCAGATGTCCTGCTAACGGTACATCATGAGCCAACCCCAGTAGGAAGGCTCTGAAGCGCTGGGGTACCACCAGCACACAGGCTGACCCAGGCTCAGCAACCTTAGGCTCTGAATACAGGAGACCATTCTCCCAGTAAATCCAATGTGATCCAGACTGATCACCTGCTGCCTGGTCTGTGGCCTGTTGCCTCAGACCCACGAGAGAAGGGCATGTGTTCTGCTCCTCGCAGAACTCTTCCCTGGAGGGTCCTCCTTCTTGCTGCCAATGGGTCAGCTCAGGTAGGTCCCCCAGTTCAGCTACCTGTTCCCCTGTAGGCTCCAGGGCATCCCCCTCAGGGTCTGCCTCCTCCTGGACCGTGGGAACCTCGGGGGCCGGTTTCCCGCGCCCCCTGCCTCCTCTCTCTCCGGCAGGCACCTGGGCCTCCCTCTCAGGCTCCAGGTCCTCTTGAACACCTTTAGCTGCCATTGACCGGGTGGTCACACATGCCCAATCAGGCAAGCCCAACATTTCTAAATGCGCACTCCGCTCCACCTTAGCCCAAGGTGAGCTCTCCAAATCGTTCCCTAACAAACAGTCAACAGGCATGGCTGGCCTCACAGCTACTTGAAGAGTACCCGAGACCCCCCACTCAAAGGGAACCTGAGCCACCTTGCAGTGACTCTCTGTGTTGTCAGCGGCAACAACCGGATAGAATGCATCAGGGATAACCTGCTCCTTAGACACCAGGTGACACTTGACAGCTGTCACACTGGCTCCTGTGTCTCTCAGAGCCTCCACCCTATGGCCATTGATGGTCACCCACTGCCTGTATTTCTTAGTGTTCTCAGGCAGCGGGGTCCTAGGGACCATCTCAGAGTCTCCTAATGAGACAAGGGAAAACACTGTGGGATCCCCCCCACCTTGGGCACCCAACTCCTCCCCCAGGGCTACACTAGCCAACTGCCGGGGGACTGCACTGGTGGGTGCTGGTTTTCCATGCACAGGGCAACGAGGATCGTTTGCCTTGTGGCCAGGGGCGCCACACTTGTAACATACCAGTGGTCCTTGGTGAACAGGGGGGCCTGTCAGGGCCACTGGCTTCTTCTCAGGGGAGGCTGGGAACCTTTCCCTTGGTTCCCTTGGGGTCTACTTTGGGGCCCTTTATGGAACTCCTTCTGTTTACCCTTGTCCCCCCCACTCTTCTGCTGGGGACCCTGCCCACCCTTGGCGGAGTCTCCCACGTGACCCTTGTGGACCCGGGTACTCACCCAGCGGTCCGCCTCCTCAGCAAGCTGCCTAGGGTTAGTCAGCTTACTATCAATCAGGTGCTGGCGTAGCTCAGGAAAACAATTACCGGACAAGTGCTCCCAGGCAATCAAATCAAAGAGCGCCTGAAAATCAGTCGCTTTGCTACCCTTTACCCAACCATCCAAGGCTCTGCAAAAGAAGGTCACATATTCAACCCAGGTACTGCTTTCAATCTTACTACAGTTCCTGAACCTTTGCCTATAAAGCTCAGGGGTCAAACCATACCTAGTCATTAAGGCATCCTTCATGTGGCTGTACGAATTATAGACTTCAGAGGGCAAATCCAACAAGGTATCCCGCCCTTCACTGAGGAACCGTCCCCACAACCCCGCTCCCCAATCCTTCTCAGGGACCCGGTGGGAAGACATGGCTACCTCATAGGCTTTGAACCACTGCCCAATGTCATCATTTTTAAAAAATTCCTTAACCACATCTTTTGGAATATACACCCTAGCTTCAACAGGCACAGGCGGTACACTGCCACCAGAGGGAGTAATCTCTAAGCTCTTGGCCTTCAATTCCAACTCCCTCAAAACTTTCTCATGTTCAAACTGCATTTTCTTTTCCTCTAGGGCTAATTTCCTAGTTTGCATTTCGAATTCTAACTGCCCATTCAGCTTGAGCTTGGTCAGCTCCATTTCGTGCATCCTACTCTCTTTCCTGTCCTCCAACTCCTCTGGAGACAGTCCTCTGGCAGAAACACTGCTACCTACTGGGGAAGGTGGTCTTCTAGCCCCTAGACCCAATAGCCCCTCCAGCTGCCCTTCTGCATTCTCAGCCCCCTCCACAGGGGCACTCCTTGATTCGACCCAGGCCCTCAGCGCCTTTTGGAGGTCCTCCTTCCTGGAGAGCCCGGTCATGGACACTTTAAACTTTTTGCAGAATTGCCTGAGCTGCTTAAGGGTGTAGCATTCTAGCCTCTCTTCTTCCCAATCACACTCAACAGAGGCTACTGATGCTGGTTTCTCCATAGTGACTGAACTTGGCATTTGCAAAAATAGGAAATCCCAGAAAAAATGCTATAAAAGTATGTGGTTGCGTTTTGGTCTGCACTCACTAAGTAGTGTTCACCAATCACTGTACATGAGTCACAAATGCAAGTCCAGAATCCTCACCGCTGACCACCAATGTTAGATTTGGGGGTCTCTAGTTGGCAGAGGTAGGTACCTTTGTCCAAATAGGGACCCTTGAGTCTAGTCAGGGAAAGTAGGTACACTCCTGAAAGAACCCCTGCTCACCCTCTTGGTAGCTTGGCACGAGCAGACAGGCTTAGTTCAGAGGCAGTGTGTAAAGCATTTGTGAACACATACAGTATTCAAGTGACAACACTACAAATGGACACCACACAGGTTATATATTTATAAAAATAGGTATACTTTATATAGATTTATCACAAGACCATAAACGACAAAAATAATCCACAATACTGTCAAGAATACTTAGTTCTGATCAAAAGGCTTAATTCAAGGTTCTGTGCGAGTCGGTAGCCTCCTCCGGCTACGGCGGTGTCGAGAACAAACAGAGTCTAACAGATCCAGCTGACCGCGTCGAGACGGGCCAACACAGCGTAGACAGACTCGGTCATAGTACATTTTACTTGAAGCGGCAGGCACGGGCGTGCGACCCGGATGGCTGTTCGTCGCGGTCGCGATGCAAAAATGGAAGCGTTGCAGGACGCGTTGTCCCTCGATGCGGTGCAGGCAGTGGCTCGTTGACGTCGTCGAGACGGAGTCGGTGAGACCAGGGCCGTGCGTTGCAGGGCGAGACGGTGCTTCGATGCGGTGCTGGCAGGTTGCGGTGCGGCGACGGAGCCGGATTCAGGAGCTGGCGTCGATCAGTCCGGACAGCGGTGCGAGTCGGGCGGTGCGTCGCAAAGCGTGCGAGCGGTGCCCAACTCCGGTGCGGTCACAGGACTCGAACTCAGCAGCAGTGACCGTGTCGGTCGGACCAGTTCGATTCGGCGTAGCGAGCGTTGCAGGACGCGTTGTCCCTCGATGCGGTGCAGGCAGCGGCTCGTTGACGGAGTCGGTGAGACCAGGGCCGTGCGTTGCAGGGCGAGACGGTGCTTCGATGCGGTGCTTACAGGACACCGAGTCGGTCGTGAGAGTCGGTCACAGCTCCCTACCTCTGTAGCCACTGAAACAGAGTTTCCAGCAGCAATTCACAAAGGGGGTGAAGTCCAATGGTCCTGGGACTTCGGTCAGGGGGCAAGCTCTCTTCCAAGCCCTTGGAGATCCTTCACAAGTTGAGGAAAGTTACAGCAAAGCAAAAGTTCCTTTCTCCTTTCTTTGGCAGTCAGGCAAACCACTGCAGGCCAATCCCCCAAGCAGCACTTCAGGCTTAGGGATAGTCTCTCCTCAGTTTCTTCTTGGTTCCGCTCCTCAGCAAAGGTTTCTTCTTGTTCCCAAAAGTGATCTAATTTTCCTGGGGTCTGGGTGCCCCTCTTATACCCTGATTCTCTTTGTTCTCTGGAGGCAGAGAGGCCTCTGCCTAGTCCAAAACCAGTTCTGGTCAGTTCTGGAGCACTTTGTTTTCCTGACTCCTTCTTTCCTTTCAGAATGTGGGGCAGAGTGCTCAGCCGCCCGGCAGGAGGTGGAGCCAGCATTGTGGAAGGCAGGCACAGCCCTATTCAGACCCAGGTGCAACTCCTCCCTCCACTCTGGATGCAGATCTTTCTATTCAGCCCTGCGCTGACTCACCCTGTCTCCTGTAGCCACCCCCAGCCCCTGTCACTCAATCTCCAGACAAGGAATACACAACCTAGCAGAGGCAGGCTTGGATAGTTAGGCAAGAAAATACCCACTTTCTAAAAGTGGTATTTTCAAACACAGAATGTTAAAACCAACTTCACTAAAAGATGTATTTTATCATCCTGAGTTCAGGCATACTAAATTCGTTTTTCTACCATGTTCCCGAGGTCAGTTCTGACTATAAGGTGTAATAGTCAGTCTGCCCATTCTGGCCTATGGGGAGCAGGTAGCCTTGCAATAGTGAAAAACGAAAATGGCTGTAATTCACTATTAGGACATGCCACACAAACCAGGGCATGTCCTACCTTATACTTACAATGCACCCTGCCCTAGGGCCTACTTTAGGGGTAACCAACATGCAGTAAAGGGAAGGTTTAGGGACTGGTAAGTGGGTGTACTCACCAAGTCGACATGGCAGCCCTAGGCTGCACACAGGCTCTGCGATGGCAGGCCTGAGACACATTTTACAAGCCGCTTCTGTGGGTGGCACAACCAGTGCTGCAAGCCCACCAGCGGCATTGGATTTACAAGCCCTGGGCACACTGAAGGGAGCACTTGCACTTTGGCACTGATTAGCAGCGGCAAAGTGCCCATGAGCATCTAGTCCAGCAAAAACATATCGGCAACAGTGGAGGCATTACGAAAAAATGGAAGGGAGACCCACGCCAAGGATGCCAGGTCTAACAGTGAGTAATAAGAAAAACTCTAATTTCTTTTTATGAAGCCCTCACCCACCAACCTAGTTGGTGGCATGCTTCATCATCAGGCCCACCCGGTGACACCGAATGTGTCCCGAGTGTGCTACAATGCCTGTATTACAGCGGAGCAGGTGTATTGCTGACTGTGCGGTGATAGTGAAGTGAAAGTGAAATTTAAAAACTGTCCAGTGGTCCCATTACCCAGAGGGTTTACCTTTAATATATGGGCCTCTGGCAGTAATAAAAAACAAGGCAGTGGATGTAGATGGAGTGATAGTTAGGGACTCCTGCATCCAGTGGGCGGTCTACATGTTTCAGCCAGGCCATTAATTATTAACTGGCTTTCCTCAGGACCTTAAATATATGTGAAATGTGAGATCTACACTAAAATACGTGTTTTTGACCTAAAATGTGTTGCACGCGCTAAGGTGCACTATGTGCGAGAAGGGGATTCCCTCTCAAAGCATTCCTGTACACAAAACATACAAGACGAACAAACATACAGATAATGCTTTTTTTAGCATTGTTAGCATTATCACGTCAATACAAGTTGGCCGTTGTGTCCGTGAGGGTAGCGGAAAAAGCGGCAAAGTGAGACCGAGGTGGTGGTACAAAGTGGTGATTACCGGTATATGCGCTACTGTATGTGGTAGACTATATCGGGAAATCACACAGAATAAGGGGAGATTTGAAAATTATTCTCACACTAGCGATTTGCAGCGAGTGCCACATGAGATTCCGGCAGGGGTTCTGGCTCTGTGGAGAAAAAACAGTGGCACGATAGCCCTTTGTAGAAGCTGTAAAGGAAGGTCTTACCTGGTTGGTGGGTGAACGATTCCTCTGATTCTACTTACTACATCGTTGGTCAGGACCCTCGTGAAGACCTGGTGTGCTGCGTCGGATCTCCATGGATAATGGACCCGGGTTAGCGAGGCTGTTAAATACCCATCGCGGGCGTTCAGGTGTTTACAATGATCAGGTTTCCGTGAATAGCACCTGTAAGCGAAAGGAGAGATAGACAGACATAGACAACAGACCTAGCGAGGGACGTGATGATGTGAGGGCGCATTATGGTCGATCGTCATAATAACCAGTAGTTGGACGCCCCAGAGTAAAAAGACCTGGTGCTAGCGGGGAAGCAAGTTTAATGACGGAAGGGCACAGTTGGCGATCGTCATGGTAACTACGTACACAATGTCCCGGAGTGCTGGTGTGTTTAAGCCGGGATGGCTTGTATTAAAAAGTTTATATTTTCCAGGTGTCAAAGCCCAGATTATCAAAAAGATAGACGGGGAACGCTACTCAGACAGATCTGCGCATGTGTATTAAAGAAAAGGAAAATGGTGGGGACATAAAGAATGGCGACGGCCATGTATGTGCCGATCGTCTGATTGTAAGTTAAGTAATGTCCCAGAGTATAAACGTTGGGTCACTTTACTAGGAAGGAGTTGTGGTATCTGATGGGAGCCCAACAGGAAAGGGGGAGTATTTCAACAAATGTGTGTGCTCAGTGCATAAATACTCAGGGGTTCAGACTGTGCCACGGGATGGAATCGTTTAACCCGTGGTGCTGGGTGGATAAACGATAGATCCATCGTTGTTCCTTAGTGAGTGGGAACTTTTCATTGTTCAGGTTATTATGTTCAAACTGTTCGATCACCGTCCATGACATATCATTTGGTGTGTGTCCTTGCTGCAGATAGTGGTCTGTAAGGCGACTGATGTTTTTCTTGCACCTTATTGTACTGCGGTGTTCGACTATTCTGGTCCTGACCTTAAGTGTCGTCATGCCCACATAGCGAAGGCCGCATGGGCACATGATTAGATAGACAACATTGGTAGAATTGCAGTTTGTGTGCTGTAGTTGTTTCCAGGTTTTTCCAGGTTCCAGATCCAGTGTCTTTGAAGGGTGTGTCAAATGACACACGCTGCAGTCATTACAGGGGTAGTGTCCAGTTATCTTTGGGAGACCCCATGTGTTCAGGATTGTGTTGGTGGTGGGTCTATGGGGTGTTCTTGGTCGTGTTGACACTAGTCGATCCTTTAGGTTGCTGGCTCGTTTGTAGGCGAAAAGGGGTTCCTCCCACTTTCTAGTCCCTGAGTTTATGATGCGCCAATGCTTCCTGATGATACTGGACACTTTGTTAGAAGCCACATTGTAGGTTGTGACGCATGTCATGGGTGGGCAGGATACTTCCTGTGTGATGTTTTCTAAGAGGGCCTCAAGGTTTTGGTTGCGTGCTCGTTTTTTGGTTTTTTGGATGATTCTCCGAGGGTAGCCACGATCCTGTAATTTGAAAACAAGGGTGGCTGATTGTTTATTGTAATCTGTGATTTGGCTACAATTCCTGCGTATGCGCAGAAATTGTCCGAATGGGAGATTTTCCCTGAGGGCTCGGGGGTGGAAACTGTCAAAGTGGAGGAGGGAATTCCTGGCCGTGGATTTGTAGTAAGTGTTGGTGATAAGGGTTCCTGCCTCAGCTGTTATATTGAGGTCCAGGAATGCCAAGGTAGTGGAGCTGAATTTAGTTGTGAATCGTAGGTATGGGTCTCTCCCATTTAACCATGTCAGGAATACCGTCAAAGATGCTGGTGTACCTTCCCAGATCATCAAGATGTCGTCGATGTAGCGACGCCATATTTTGATTTCGGCGAAGTGTGGGTTAGTGGAAGATGATATGTGTGTCTGTTCGAAATGGTGGACATAAATTCCTGCCACGCTGGGGGGGAAAACGCTCCCCATGGATGTCCCATTGGTCTGCAAGTAGAACTCGCCTTCATATTCAAAGTAATTTTCTTTGAGGGCAAGTGTGGCACATTTGAGGATGAATTCCCTGGGGGTGTGGTATTCCCAGGGCGTGTTCTTTAGTATGTCGTGGAGGACTTGTAAGGTGGCATCTTGTGGGAGACTCGTATAAAGACTTTCGATGTCTAACCCCACCATCAGTTGGGTGGTAGGGTCAAAACTCTGGTCTTTAATGATATTGAGCAGATGTTTGGTGTCTTTGATGTAGGTTGGTGTCTGCTGTACCAGAGGGTTTAGGAAAAAATCACAGTACCTGGACAGGGGTTCCAGGAGGGAACTGATTCCAGAAACGATGGGGCGTCCTGGTGGAGGTCTTGTTCCTTTATGGACCTTAGGCACTGTGTAGAAGTACAGTACCTTGATGTTTTTGGTACACAGATAGTCGGCTTCCTGTTTCAAAATATGTTGTTCCTCCCTTGCTCGTTCCACCAGAGTTTTGATGGTAGCTTGCAGTGTCATGGTGGGGTCATTTCTGAGACGTTTATAATTCCGTGAGTCACTTAGTAACCTACGGCATTCCTTGTCATAATCTGTTTTGTCTAGTAACACGATACCACCGCCTTTGTCAGCTGGTTTTATAATGAGTGCGGGGTTATCCTGTTGATTCTTGATGGTCTCTCTATCTTCCTTGGAGAGGTTGTTGTAGGTTCCTGTAGTGTCTATTCGTTCTATTTCATGGTAGACAGCTTGTTCAAAAGTAGCTATTTCCGCCGGGACACTGGCGGGTGGAGAAATGAAAGTCGATTTGAGTTTCAAACCTGTCTCGTTGATGTTGTCATTGGTGTCGTCATTGGTTGTTCTAGGTTTCTCAAAGAAAGCTTAAAGCTTAAGTTTCCTAAAGAACTCAGCGAGCTCCACGTGTAGTTGGAATTTGTCCAATCTGGTGGTTGGGACAAACGAAAGGCCTTTGTTGAGTACTGTTTCTTCCTTAGATGATAGTGGGGTATTTGACAGGTTGAATACCAGCGTGGTCGATGGTTCCTTGTTCACGTTTTTTGGTACCCGCTCGGTCCTGGTTGTTGTTCCCGTGTTTTGTTCCGAGTGTTCGCACTCACTGGTTCCTCTTCTTCTGCCCAGTGTACCTGATGGTTGTTTCTTCTCCTGCCGCGGGATTTGCGGCCCTGCCCTAAAAAAGGCGTTCTTTGGTTGCCTTGGAAGAATGTGGGTGGTCCAAATTGGTACATGGGGGGGCCAGCCAAAATATGGGTTCTGTGGAGGGGCAAAAGGCGCTGGTCCAAAGTTGTGTCCTAGTGGTGGTCCATGCCAGGGTTGTTGCCAGCGTTGTTAGCGCCCTCTACCACGCGATTTAGAAGAGCCTGTGCTGGAGTCGCTGGCTATTGAGCTGCTGTCTCCAGATGCTTCACTGGACTTGTCCGATTTATTTGGGACTATGTAATTGTCCTCTGTGTAAGGATATGTTTTTACATAGGAAAACCTTTTTAGATCCTTTTGGAATTTAGTTATTTTGGCTTGGGTTAAATATTCTTTATATTCAGCCATTTCCTTATTCTGTTCATCCAGTTTTTTCTTGAATGCAGTGATGGTTGTTTTAAAGTGAGTTTCCGTTGTTTGGATGTCAATTATCATGGCGTTTGGCAGTCTTTATGATGAGCACCAGCCAGTCCCTGGTGCAGTGCCAGGCGATCTGGGCCCAGTCCTTCCTGAAGGTTGCATCCTCCAAGAAGATCCTGGGGAGGAACCTACAACAACCTCTCCAAGGAAGATAGAGAGACCATCAAGAATCTACAGGATAACCTCGCACTCATTATAAAACCAGCTGACAAAAGGTTGGTGGGTGAGGGCTTCATAAAAAGAAATTAGAGTTTTTCTTATTACTCACCATACAGTTCTGAGTTCTTTATCACGTAAAATAGACTAGTTCTCTTTGATGACATATAATAACCTTGGGGATACGGACTAGCTTTCTAGTCCTCTCTCTCCCATTGATATTTAAACATTACAGGCAGCGCAGAGCTGTGCGAGTTTGCATATTTCTAAACAGCCATTGGAGAAAATCCGGGCTTAACCTTCACTGAAAGTGATGTCAGTGAAATCCTTGCAGACCCCTCCTTCCTGGCAGATTTCAACATCTCTAACACCATAGCCCAAACCACAGACTGGGGCACCTTGACAGAAAAAAAGCGCAACCGAATCAGAACCATCCTACATGGACTCATATTAACAGAGTATTTACGAACCAACACCGCCCCATGGGGGCTCCTTGTCACCAATGCCCCCAGGATCTTCTTGGAGGATGCAACCTTCAGGAAGGACTGGGCCCAGATCGCCTGGCACTGCACCAGGGACTGGCTGGTGCTCATCATAAAGACTGCCAAACGCCATGATAATTGACATCCAAACAACGGAAACTCACTTTAAAACAACCATCACTGCATTCAAGAAAAACTGGATGAACAGAATAAGGAAATGGCTGAATATAAAGAATATTTAACCCAAGCCAAAATAACTAAATTCCAAAAGGATCTAAAAAGGTTTTCCTATGTAAAAACATATCCTTACACAGAGGACAATTACATAGTCCCAAATAAATCGGACAAGTCCAGTGAAGCATCTGGAGACAGCAGCTCAATAGCCAGCGACTCCAGCACAGGCTCTTCTAAATCGCGTGGTAGAGGCGCTAACAACGCTGGCAACAACCCTGGCATGGACCACCACTAGGACACAACTTTGGACCAGCGCCTTTTGCCCCTCCACAGAACCCATATTTTGGCTGGCCCCCATGTACCAATTTGGACCACCCACATTCTTCCAAGGCAACCAAAGAACGCCTTTTTAGGGCAGGGCCGCAAATCCCGCGGCAGGAGAAGAAACAACCATCAGGTACACTGGGCAGAAGAAGAGGAACCAGTGAGTGCTGAACACTCGGAACAAAACACGGGAACAACAACCAGGACCGAGCGGGTACCAAAAACGTGAACAAGGAACCATCGACCACGCTGGTATTCAACCTGTCAAATACCCCACTATCATCTAAGGAAGAAACAGTACTCAACAAAGGCCTTTCGTTTGTCCCAACCACCAGATTGGACAAATTCCAACTACACGTGGAGCTCGCTGAGTTCTTTAGGAAACTTAAGCTTTAAGCTTTCTTTGAGAAACCTAGAACAACCAATGACGACACCAATGACAACATCAACGAGACAGGTTTGAAACTCAAATCGACTTTCATTTCTCCACCCGCCAGTGTCCCGGCGGAAATAGCTACTTTTGAACAAGCTGTCTACCATGAAATAGAACGAATAGACACTACAGGAACCTACAACAACCTCTCCAAGGAAGATAGAGAGACCATCAAGAATCAACAGGATAACCCCGCACTCATTATAAAACCAGCTGACAAAGGCGGTGGTATCGTGTTACTAGACAAAACAGATTATGACAAGGAATGCCGTAGGTTACTAAGTGACTCACGGAATTATAAACGTCTCAGAAATGACCCCACCATGACACTGCAAGCTACCATCAAAACTCTGGTGGAACGAGCAAGGGAGGAACAACATATTTCGAAACAGGAAGCTGACTATCTGTGTACCAAAAACATCAAGGTACCATACTTCTACACAGTGCCTAAGGTCCATAAAGGAACAAGACCTCCACCAGGACGCCCCATCGTTTCTGGAATCAGTTCCCTCCTGGAACCACTGTCCAGGTACTGTGATTTTTTCCTAAACCCTCTGGTACAGCAGACACCAACCTACATCAAAGACACCAAACATCTGCTCAATATCATTAAAGACCAGAGTTTTGACCCTACCACCCAACTGATGGTGGGGTTAGACATCGAAAGTCTTTATACTAGTCTCCCACAAGATGCCACCTTACAAGTCCTCCACGACATACTAATGAACACGCCCTGGGAATATCACACCCCCAGGGAATTCATCCTCAAATGTGCCACACTTGCCCTCAAAGAAAATTACTTCGAATATGAAGGCGAGTTCTACTTGCAGACCAATGGGACATCCATGGGGAGCGTTTTCGCCCCCAGCGTGGCAGGACTTTATGTCCACCATTTCGAACAGACACACATATCATCTTCCACTAACCCACACTTTGCCAAAATCAAAATATGGCGTCGCTACATCGATGACATCTTGATGATCTGGGAAGGTACGCCAGCATCTTTGACGGTATTCCTGACATGGTTAAATGGGAGAGACCCATACCTACGATTCACAAGTACATTCAGCTCCACTACCTTGGCATTCCTGGACCTCAATATAACAGCTGAGGCAGGAACCCTTATCACCAACTCTTACTACAAACCCACGGCCAGGAATTCCCTCCTCCACTTTGACAGTTTCCACCCCCGAGCCCTCAGGGAAAATCTCCCATTCAGACAATTTCTGCGCATACGCAGGAATTGTAGCCAAATCACGGATTACAATAAACAATCAGCCACCCTTGTTTTCAAATTACAGGATCGTGGCTACCCTCGGAGAATCATCCAAAAAACCCCAAAACGAGCGCGCAACCAAAACCGTGAGGCCCTCTTAGAAAACATCACACGGGAAGTATCCTGCCCACCCATGACATGCGTCACAACCTACAATGTGGCTTCTAACAAAGTGTCCAGTCTCATCAGGAAGCATTGGCGCATCATAAACTCAGGGACTAGAAAGTGGGAGGAACCCCTTTTCGCCTACAAACGAGCCAGCAACCTAAAGGATCGACTAGTGTCAACACGACCTAGAACACCCCATAGACCCACCACCAACACAATCCTGAACACATGGGGTCTCCAAAGGTAACTGGACACTACCCCTGTAATGACTGCAGCGTGTGTCATTTGACACACCCTTCAAAGACACTGGATCTGGAACCTGGAAAAACCTGGAAACAACTACAGCACACAAACTGCAATTCTACCAATGTTGTCTATCTAATCATGTGCCCATGCGGCCTTTGCTATGTGGGCATGACGACACGAAAGGTCAGGACCAGAATAGTCGAACACCGCAGTACAATAAGGTGCAAGAAAAACATCACTCGCCTTACGGACCACTATCTGCAGCAAGGACACACACCAAATGATATGTCATGGACGGTGATCGAACAGTTTGAACATAATAACCTGAACAATGAAAAGTTCCTACTCACTAAGGAACAGCGATGGATCTATCGTTTATCCACCCAGCACCACGGGTTAAACGATTCCATCCCGTGGCACAGTCTGAACCCCTGAGTATTTACGCACTGAGCACACACATTTGTTGAAACACTCCCCCTTTCCTGTTGGGCTCCCATCAGATACCACAACTCCTTCCTAGTAAAGTGACCCAACGTTTATACTCCGGGACATTACTTAACTTACAATCAGACGATCGGCACATACATGGCCGTCGCCATTCTTTATGTCCCCACCATTTTCCTTTTCTTTAATACACATGCGCAGATCTGTCTGAGTAGCGTCCCCCCGTCTATCTTTTTGATAATCTGGGCTTTGACACCTGGAAAATATAAACTTTTTAATACAAGCCATCCAGGCTTAAACAAACCAGCACTCCGGGACATTGTGTACGTAGTTACCATGACGATCGGCAACTGTGCCCTTCCGTCATTAAACTTGCTTCCCCGCTAGCGCCAGGTCTTTTTACTCTGGGGCGTCCAACTACTGGTTATTATGATGATCGGCCATAATGCGCCCTCACGTCATCACGTCCCTCGCTAGGTCTGCTGTCTATGTCTGTCTATCTCTCCTTTCGCTTACAGGCGCTATTCACAGAAACCTGATCATTGGAAACACCTGAACGCCCGCGATGGGTATTTAACAGCCTCGCTAACCCGGGTCCATTATCCACGGAGATCCGACGCAGCACACCAGGTCTTCACGAGGGTCCTGACCAACAATGTAGTAAGTAGAATCAGAGGAATCGTTCACCCACCAACCGGGTAAGACCTTCCTTTACAGCTTCTACAAAGGGCTATCGTGCCACTGTTTTTTCTCCACAGAGCCAGAACCCCTGCCGGAATCTCATGGGGCACTCGCTGCAAATCGCTAGTGTGAGAATAATTTTCAAATCTCCCCTTCTTCTGTGTGATTTCCCGATATAGTCTACCACATACAGTAGCTTATATACCGGTAATCATCACTTTGTACCACCACCACGGTCTCACTTTGCCGCTTTTTCCGCTACCCTCACGGACACAACGGCCAACTTGTATTGACGTGATAATGCTAACCATGCTAAAAAAAACATTATCTGTATGTTTGTTCGTCTTGTATGTTTTGTGTACAGGAATGCTTTGAGAGGGAATCCCCTTCTCGCACATAGTGCACCTTAGCGCGTGCAACACATTTTAGGTCAAAAACATGTATTTTAGTGTAGATCTCACATTTCACATATATTTAAGGTCCTGAGGAAAGCCAGTTAATAATTAAAGGCCTGGCTCAAACATGTAGACCGCCCACTGGATGCAGGAGTCCCTAACTATCACTCCATCTACATCCACTGCCTTGTTTTTTATTACTGCCAGAGGCCCATATATTAAAGGTAAACCCTCTGGGTAATGGGACCACTGGACAGTTTTTAAATTTCCCTTTCACTTCACTATCACCGCACACTCAGCAATACACCTGCTCCGCTGTAATACAGGCGTTGTAGCGCACTCGGGACACATTCGGTGTCACCGGGTGGGCCCGATGATGAAGCATGCCACCAACTAGGTTGGTGGGTGAGGGCTTCATAAAAAGAAATTAGAGTTTTTCTTATTACTCACCATACAGTTCTGAGTTCTTTATCACGCAAAATAGACTAGTTCTCTTTGATGACATATGCGTTAAATCTATTTCCACTTTTGATGCGTTGAGGTGGCGATAACTCGCGATAAGTCCTTGTGAATATGCCCCTAAATGTGATTACATCTAATATTCTGGGATAGTGACGTATATTTTCTAGATTGTACCAGAGCAGCAGCTCACTAATATTACTGCAAATAATCTCTGTGCCACCCTTCCGTTTCTCATATTTGAGGTCCTGTTTTGATCTAAAAGAAACTTTGTTTATGGATGTTGCATGAAACACACACATTTCTCTGCAAAATGTCTGTAAGAGACTGTCACATATAGCCTACATTAAAAAAATAAAATGAAAGGAAAACGGTATTTAAATCAATCTGTTAAGAATTATTCAACATCATTAGGGCAAGACTCTTTGCAAAACAGAGCTGGCTCTGTAAGGGGGCCCCCTGAAAGGCTGGGCCCTGGCCCAGGGCCCACTTTGCCCAAGCCTTAAAATGTCTCTGTCTGCCTGTTCAAAACTTCCCAACCCACCAATTGTCTGGTCTTAACTACTGCGATTTCAAGCCCCTCTTGGCAAGAATGGCTTATTTGTGTCGATCCTTAGGATACAGGACAAACTTTAAACAATTTATTCTGAGGCAGGGCCTGAAGGATATGGAACATTCATTCAAACTTCACCTGTTTCCTTTTTCATTAGGTTCAGAAAAGGACTAACACGCTTTGAACTAAACAACAATTCATCATAGTCAGATTTAAATAAACTTATAGAAATCTTTGACTTTGCAACTTGGCACACACCTTTTTTTACCCACAGTCTGAAAAGTCAACAGTCAGGAATAAGCACTGGCAAAGTCAATATGTATAACCTTTAAAAGTCAAATCACAACCTGCTGGCGTTGCCAATGCTCGCTTCCATTGGCACCCTGCTTCACATATGTTTCATGGTAGTGCCAATGCAAACATCTGACATGAGCAGTCCAGTAGAGCTACTATGCCTTTGAAAGATAACAAAATAATGTAATAGAAAAGTGGTAGGCTCGGAGGAGCTGGTGGGGGAGCATCAAAACCCAAAGGACGAGCTGTGGTGGGTGGAGGCAGGTGGCAGTGCAGTTGGACTTTTGTGTATTGGCAAGAGGCCCTAATTCTCAGATGTTCACATTTGCAAAATGCTGTGGGATGATACCAATGCTGATGGACAGCCCTGCGAGCCTGTGCCGAAAGCCAGTTAAACTAAGATAGCCAACAGCTAAAACAGCTGTTTAACAGGACATTTCTATACATGTATCTATATGTATGTTGTCTGGTTTGTGATGGCAGTTGCTCTCGCCAGACAATAAGCTGTCTGTATGTAAGACCAAAAAGAGATGTGTAGGAAAACTAAGAAAATAAAATTGCAACCATTCCTCAATGTTTATATAATATCGTATGTTCAATAATTAATAACTGATGCAGAGAAAATGTGGTCGAGATGTGCCAAAATTGTTGCATCTTCAAGCACACTGTCTTACGAGACTGCCTAACACAGAACCATTTTAGCTGGAGCTACCTGACTTGCGGGTAGAATATGAAGTAAGTGAGATGCACTTTTAATTTATTGACTCATTAATAAAGCACACACCTGTTACAGTGCTTGATAACTTTTTAACAGCGGACATAGTAATATTATCAAATATAAATGAATTCTAACTGCATGCCTGTATGTAAAAAGTGCAGGCAGCATTGGCAACATTAGTCACTTTGGGAGAAGAGATTCATGCTGAAATATAATTGCCAAATGCTTCTTTGGTTGCTCTACTGGAGGGCACCACCTACCTGCTCTGCACAGCCTGGTGGTACTCCAGTCCCAGGCTGCTTCACTTCCCGCTGCCTGCCTGTTTGCTGCTGATCACCCTGGTGGGACCACAAGTCCCAGGGTGCAACCTGCCTCTTTCCCGCCACTGCTAACGAGGGGGAGGCGCCCACATCGCGTTCATAGCTCTGCCTCATCCCCCGCGACGTGGGATGCACGTGGGCCGTGCCCAGGCATTGCCCGGGCCAAGGGCAGGCCCGTCCTTGCCCGTCATTGCCAGTAAGAGGCAGGGCAGGGCCACCCCCCATGGCTCCGACTTTCCTATGCTGGCCTGCGGGTAAGACTTTGTTGGCTAAATTTTCCTCTGAGATCCCCCCTGCTATCACCTCTGGATTCGCACTTACAAAAAGTTCTCTGCTGAACTATATGTAGCCACTTGATGTTAACGGGCCCAATTGCAGCGGGGCTAAAGTGGACTATTGATAGGAGCTTTGGTTGTGGAACAAGAAGAACGTTCCTTTTACGATTTTATGGAACACTCTTGACTATTAATCTCCATTGTTAGGGGACTGGGGAGTGTCTAAGTCATTTTTGTAAACGTTTCTTGATCGCTGGACAACTAGTTTTTAACTCATCTGCCTCCATTAAGAGTATCATTAAGGTCTGACAAGGGTGGAGATCGCAGTAGAGGCCCCCGATTACCGGCCAGAAACACGAGCCCATAGGCCGAAAACTCTCTCCCTCCCTACTCGCTATTTGTGCTTTCTGTTTCCATTGGGGCATCTTGCTTGTATAGCCCACATTTCTTCCTATTTAACCTCAGGTGGTAGTAGGCTGATACCAGTGGGGTGGTTACACTGCGGTACTGCTAAGGTTTAATAATGGGAAAGAGCTCCTGCCCTGCTAAACAACAATCCCGACCCCAAGTAACCCCTTCCTCCTTGCTGCCACCAACCAGGATGTTACAGAGGGCTATAGGTGTGGTAACCACAAAAATAGAGCTCACTGAGAGGCGCTTGTCATTAACTCCAGATCTCTGTCGCCCGGTGTCTGATTCATCTACTTCTCAAGTTGCCACCCCAGTTTCCACAGCTAGGGTAACCGTGCCTCTGACATCCCCATATCAAGAAGTCGCACTTAAAACAGTAACTCGGAAGGGGGGAACTGCCACCAGTATACCAAAGAATGGGAAGCGTAAGCAAGCAAGTGGGGTTGGAGCCAAAAGAAAGAAAACTACAGAGGGGCCAACAACTAGTGTGGAGGATCTGGATAACCCTGACTTAACTGTGGGATGTATCGCAAGCACGCGATCAGGCATGAATTATCCATCTTGGGCGTTGAATCTGCTAACGGCCTTACAGAGGCAATTCAGAGCTATTGTGCGGGAAGAACTTGCCTCACTCGTTGATCGCATAGAAAAATTGGTAATAATGGGGGATACTTGGCAAACAAACACTAGTGGAAGCAGTACACAAGCCCCAGCGAGGGGGAATGATTTTAGATGCCAGGTAGATAGCCCAAGTTTGACACCCCTACACAGGCCTGGTGCGTTGAGGAATCAAGATCCTACTATGCCCTCGGGGCCCAGGCGGGCGAATGACCATAGTCTCTAGACAGGTAAACCTACTCTGACCCCTACAGAAAGGCCAGGTGCATGGCAGGCTCAAGATCGCAACACCTCCACTGGTCCCAGGAGTTCTAAATATGAGTTTGGGAATGACAACTCAGTAACAAGCGGTGTACAAATAAAAATAGCCCCACTCCAAAAGGGTCTATGGAGAACAGAGTAGGGTTGGGGGGTGAGGAGGGTGGAGCTGGCAGGCCCGAAGTAGTGAACCTACCCACTATAAATTTACCCCCAGCTTCATCCCCATATGTAATTGTACTGACAGGAGTACCAGAAATTAAAATCGGCCAGACGGAAACACACCTGGACCCTAGGAACAAATGTCTGTTTTGGTTGGCGAGATACAGACAGCTCCCCTATGATAGGGCTGGGGAAATCCTAATGGTCCGCAGAGTTGGTTGGGTGGGAAACTGACAGAAATCAACACAAGGGGACTGTGTAGTCATCATTTTTAAAAATCCCCTGACCGTCTGTAGTTTACTAAGTCAGAAACCTTGTCCCCAGGAGCCACTTACAGGGGTTAGGGCCTTTGCACTGGACTATTTTTACATTCACTGTCATATGCCATCTAGGGCCCATACCAGCCCAGAATTAGGCAGGTGGCCACTGGAACAACAAATTGTGGGCCACTGGCACCCACCTCCCAGACCCTTGTTATTTAATATACCAGTTACAAATAGATTTGGGGCTCTGGAAGAGGTAGATTGACAAGCAACAACACTGAGAGTAGCCCAGGGATCCAGAAGCTCGTGACCTGCAAGAGAACTAGAAGAGCATAGTAGTGGCCAGCTTAGCCAGACTACTTGCCCCGGGGCAGGGGCAGAATCAAAGGAGCAGCTAACAGCAATACAACAGATGATCAATGGTGTAGAAGGGATATGGGAAGAGTCGCCTGGAACACCAGCTGCCCCAACCCCCGTTCCCCTAAGCAATAGCATATTGAGGGTAGGTGTACCCATGAGATTAGCAGAAAATCGTCCCTCGGTCCAAACGAGGGATACTCAACCTCCCAATACCTACACACTTGATGGCACCATTGACAAGCATAAACTAGGTGATAAGCTGAGGGTCTTATCCTGGAACGTTGCTGGTCTAAAAAGCAAACTGTCCTGCCCGGATTGGGGGCTTTTTGTGGACCAATATGATGTATGCATGTTTCAGGAAACTTGAGCATGGGAAGACTCTTTAAGGGTGGGGCTTGCGTCATTCAATGTACCTGCCACGTCGGGGGGAAGGGGCAGACTGTCTGGGGGCTTATGCATTTAGGTTGGCTCACATCTGGGTGTACAGTTGAACAGTTGTACCTCCCCTCTAATGACATCCAGTGTGTAGCATTCACTTTTTCCCCTAACTTAAAAATTGCTTTTATTAACGTTTATTCCCGGCCCATAAGCCTTAGCCATGAATCCCCGACTTTTGACCAATTGAATCTCTTTATTCCCACTGTCTCCACAACTATGTGGTTGATTGTAGGGGGGGATTTTAATTGTCAATTTGAGCACCTTGCTGAGCCTAGTAATACAACCCCCAGCGAGTAGGACTTACGATGGCTAATCCCAGACCCACAAATAGAACCGATTAAGGCACTCCAGATCAACTCAGTCATATTGACTCACTCACTGAGAGCGTATAACGGCTGCACTAAATCCGATATACCGGGGAAGTTAACATTTAATAGAATAGGCCAATCCTCCCTGTTGGATTATATCTTAGTGGAGACTAGGCTATGGCAAAGGGTTGTTGACTTCGCTGTCCTGCCGCGACACAACAGCGATCACAATGCTCTGACCATAGAACTGGAGATGCCGGATTCGGGAAATGCCACAGCTAGCTATACCTGCTCAGATAGTAGATTAATACTCTTTAATAACAGAAGAAGAAAAAGATGAGGGGTAATTCAACAGTCACCCGATAAGCTGGCCACATTATATTCATCAATTATTCCGACCTTACTAGAAATGGGAGAGGCTACCACTACAGAGGGCATTTTACTAACCACCGATAGAGTTGCAGAATTGACATCCAAACTGGCTGATATATTTTATCCAAAGGTATCTTCTAGGGTGAAAAAAGAAGATACTATGCCTGCATCGCATTTGTATTTTCCATCCCACCTAGCTCAATTTATCCCATTGTGGGGGTCTTGATCTGTTTGCTGCTTCTGTTCCCCAATTTTGGTTTCTTCCCCACCCTGGTCCCTCATGTTCTGCGACATGTGTACAACTTTTTTCTCTCTTTGCTTGTATTCAATAAACAGATATCAAACAAAAAAAAAAAGAAGGAGCTAAAAGATCTTGGTTTAACAACAACTGCCGAAAGGCTAAACGGGTCTGTTAGACGCCATCAAAGCAAAGGATAGGTCCCTAATTAAACAAACTCGGGTGCTATATAGAGATAGCATCCAAAAAGCAAAAAAGGCCTGGGAACTGGACAGATGGGAGGCTCTAAAAACTGCCCTATCCAATAAAGATATGAATACATTTTGGACTATAGTCAGTACAGGCTGTAGTGAAGGGAAGTCAGCCGTTGAGCCAAATATAGCATCAGATGTATGGAGGACACATTTCCAGGCTCTATATAATACACAGGAAACAGTTGGCCCAATTGACGAAACATCCATAATCTCCGCAGGGACTATTCATGAAGAGGCCCCTGGGATTACTTTGACTGAAGTATTAAATGCGATAAGCAAGCTTCCCTTCGACAAAGCACCGGGAGTGGATAAGTTACAGGGGGATCTGTTTCGGGCAGAACCGAAAATATGGGGACCCTACCTATGGGCATTATTTAACGCTATTATGAAAGGTATGGCGATCTCTGACACCTGGGTTGGGGCAGAAATCGTCCCAGTCTTTAAAAAGGGTTGACCCCTTTTGTCTACAAATTATAGGCGATCAGCTTGATCAATGTCACCCAGAAACTGTTTGCACAAGTACTCCTTGATCGCCTTCATGTGTGGATGGAAGAGCATGAAATCTTGAGCCCATACCAAGCCAGATTCAGAAAAAACATTTTCACCGTCGACCAAATATATAGACTCCAACTTTTATATTGGAAAACAGTGAAAATAGAGGGTGGCAGTCTCTATTTAATATTTGTGGATCTGAAGACGGCCTTTGATCTGGTGCCCAGAGTTAAATTATGGGGTGCACTTAGAGATCTGGGGATCCCCCTCTACCTCCTGAGTATGCTTATGAGATTGCATGAAGGCAACTTCGCCCAAGTGAGGTATGGGAAATTTGGCGAACCAACCTCCCAACTTCCAGTTAATAGAGGAGTAAGGCAGGGGTGTGTGCTCACACATATCCTGTTGTGCCTATTTATTAACGCATTGGTCGCCCAACTCATTGAGGTAAAGGACAATGATGCCCCGAATATAGCACGCAATGATGTTTGCGGACGACACCCTTCTACTATCAAAGTCGCCCATGGGTATCCAGAGGATCCTCAATAGCTTTGTTACCTTCTGCAAAAACAGGGGGCTGGAGATTAACACACAGAAGACTAGATTTATGGTCTTCAACCCAGCTAACACATCCCGTTCTAACCCTTGCTTGAATGGCACTATGCTTCGAGAGGGTGTCGGTATTTGACTACTCGGGTCCCACTTAGACAGAAAATCTAGAGTGGGGGCCGCAAATGGCCAAGACAAGTCTTAAGCTATCCCAGACTGTGGGGGGAATTGCAAAATTGTATAGAAACTCCTCATACAAACCAGCTGGGCCAATAGCAGAGATTTACAAAGTGCAAGCAAGGGGTGCTACAATGTATGGGGCAGAATTATGGGGTCATTGCTCTTCTAGTAGCTTGAGTAAGATAGAGAATAATTTTATGAGGCAGATGTTAGGCCTCCCCCTTAGTGCTCCTCTCACCTCCCTACGCCTGGATCTAGGAATAAGACCAATTGGGGATGAGATTGGACTCAGGCCCCTAACCTTTTGGCGCAGATTGTGGGTGACCCCGGAACTGGCAGTTTATCGGTGAGATCTAAAGGAGCTATTGAGTCTCCCGGGTGTAGGTAAAATACCATGGTTTGTACATGTAAAGGATTTATGTCTTAGGCTTGGTAAATTAAGCTTATGGAGTAATCCTGAAGAAATGTGTCCTGCAATTTCACACTTAGAACTGGTGAGATCTTTTAGGATGTACAAACTTGCAAATATCCAGGAGAGTTCGGCCTCAGGACACTTGACTGCCGATTTCTTGAGAACCAAGGACGAGTATATAATAGAGCCCTTCCTGGATGACATTCAACCAACCTTGGCAAGGAAATTATACGTCCAGTTTAGATTTGGGACCTTGCCGCTCCGTGCTTTCTCTAACAAATGGTCTAAAATGACACCTTGAGGGTGCCCTGCCTGCAACTGTGAGGAAGAGTTAAGGCTCCATGTTTTTTTTTCTGCCCTGGCTACAAATCAGCTAGACAGCGCTGGCTTATCCAACTGTGCAGGAACTTAGGGTTTGTGCATTGTGTGGAGGCATTTAGAGTCCTGAAGTGCGATACTCATATGCCCATTGTCTTTGCTGTATCTTGATTCCTAACCTCGATGTGGCGTACTCGCTGGATGTTTCTAAACTCGCCACCGCAGCCTTAAAAGTCTGTATTATTCACATTTTTTATACTTTTTTACCTCCATTTTTATTTCTTTTAATGTTTTAACATTAAGTCCACTGATGAAATGAGTTTTAACTATTGATAAAATTGCATGCACAGCTGTTTATGTCCCATGTGGCCTCTACATAGGGGAAATGCATATGGTAGTTGGATGAGGACGGGTTATAGCTATGAATTACCCAGAACTACCACCTTGTGAACCCTGTAATGCTCTTTAACGTTGTTAAACTATTAATTTGTATAGCGATTGATGGGGACCGGTTTATAGTACATAGTTTTATGTGTGTAAATTTATTGTGTATGCACTTTTATGGTCCATGATGACCGAAATAAAGTTCTTTGGAATGGAATGGAAATATAATCTGGTAAACCTCACACTAGATGTAACACAACACTGTTATTGGTGAACACCCAGCATCATGCTGCTCGTCTAACTGCCACCAGAAGTATTTCTACCGCTCACTGTTTTCTTCATCACATCCTCTCTTTACTGATGTTCCAGAGAAGCCTAATGAGTCTTCAAAATAATTTGACTGGCATACAAATCATTCCACGTAAACACCAACACTAGCTCTAGCCGCTGAAACTTTTAAGATCTTCTTAGTAAGAATTACTTAGATTAGTTGATACCGAGTACATAGAAAGAACACTGTTAGACCTGTCACCCTTAGGGTGGTCTTTCCTCAGACATTTTGCCTTTTGCCTCCATGTTTTGCTGATTCTTTTTGTTGGCCTTAGGACTCTGAGCACTTTACCACTGCTAACCAGTGCCAAAGTGCATGTACTTCTCCCCTAAACATGATGACATTTGTGTATACCTGTTTTGGCAGATTTGATGTACTGGTAAGTCTCTTGCAAAGTGGTATGCCATATACCCAGGGCCAGTACTTCAAATGCTATTAGTGGGGCTATGGCACTGATTGTGCCACTGACAGAAGAAGCCTTTTAAACCTGTCTCAGACCTGCCACTGCAGTGCCTGTGTTTGCAGTTTACTGCCACTTCGACTTGGCAACTAAAACTACTTGCCAAGCCATAAACCCCCCTTTTATTACATATGTCACTCCTAAGGTAGGCTCTAAGTAACCCTAAGGGCAGGGTGCTATGTAAGTAAAAGGTAGGACATGTACCTTTCTGTTTTGCATGTCCTGGTAGTGACAAACAGCCTATTTAGTTTTTCACTACTGTGTGACCTACTCCTCTCATAGGCTAGCATTGGGAATTCCTTATTACACTTTTAAGCTGTAATTCCTAATCAGAGAGAACTATCATTTTCATGTTTCATATGTTTGGAATGGTAATGATAAAGCCTCCTTACTGGCGACGCTGGATTTTACATTACTGTTTTAGAAATGCCACTTTTAGAAAGTGGACATTTCTCTGCATTTTCTGCTCTGTGTGCCTGACAGTCTGTCTCCAATACACGTTTGGGGTGGGTGACAGCTACACTTTGTACAATCCCTCTAGAAAGCCCCAACACAGGAAGGATAGGTGTGTCTGAGTACCCATCTACATACATCTGTATTCTGATGTCCTTGCCTGGGTAGGATGGACGGGAGGGGCTACCACTTAACTTGAATAGACTTTGTGTTGTCCCCACACAAAGGACTGATAATCCCCCACAGATAGCCTGGCAGACAGGACAGGGGTGAAAGGGATCCTTAGGCACTTCAGAGGGCTGAACAACTAAGCAGAGGGTTTTAGTGCCTAGGAAGTAATGGCGCTCAGCAAATTTTGCGTTTCGTGTGTCTGGGTGAGCTAGTCGGTATGGTGCTGACCAGGAAGGGGAGACCCTTAAAACCCCTCAATGTATGTAGGGAGAACCCTACAGCAAACAGTCTAACTAAATCCTGTGCACACATACAAAGTCAAACAAACACAAATAATTATTAGTGTAAGCAATTAGTACAGAGTTCTTGAGTGTAGCTGTAAGTTCTTTTATTATGATGAAAAAAGCGCAACCAGCCGACACGTGTTTCGTCCGGGATGAGTAGTCCCAAGACTCTTCAGGGCTGGGAATGATACAAATCATAACATAAAAAACATGGCAAAAGGTGACTATAAGGGGAGAGCAAAAACATCTCTTGACGCATGCGTGGAGGTCACCAAAACACACGTGGAACCCTAAAAACCCAAAATCTAACTCAGGTGGGTGCGGTGAGTTACCAAAAAACTATCACATCATTAAGTGAGCATAATGTCATATTAATTTAAAAGAATACACTGTATCATATATTACTAAAAACAAAGCCCAATCACTTAGAACTACACGAGTAATAGTGTGACGCCAATGAAACAGTGTAAGGTGAAAATAATAAAGGCAAGCAATAAGGTGCAACGCAAACGGAGAGAATTCCTATGCGGAGCTCCAAAGGTAATCAAGAAAAAAGAAAGAAACAGAAACAGAAAAAAGGGGTAAAAGGGAAAGGAGTAGAGGGAGTCTGTCGGATAGTAAAGGAGGGAAGTACCTAAAAAACAAAATACCAATATGGAAAAGGTAAACATCCTAGAGAAAGTAAGTGAACTAGAGAAAGAATAATGATGAAAACGAGATCCTGCGAAAACCTGTCCGGTAAAACGCCAAAGCTGAATGAAAGTGACTCGATAAAATATTGACGTGACAAGAAGTACACACAAGTATAATATGGCAGTATTAAAAGCCAAAAGTTGGGTCTCAAAATATTAAGATACCCGGAATGGTAGAGCTCGAAATGATAATTTTTTTTCATGACTTCTGCTCCATCCTAATCATTTATTCCCTCCTTTCTTGTCTACAGCTCTGGTTGCATTACTCTGACTTAATACAGGTAGTGTGTTGACGCCTTCCCTTTTGTAGTTTTTACTACTTACTACACTTATTTGTAGCTTTTTCCCTTATAACTGTGTTTTTCCTTTACTTTCCCTCAGACGTTTTTCAGTTGTGTGGTTTTTTACCGTGTAACAAGTGTGCCCTGCCGGGTTGGAATTATCACCGGCTACGGAGTAAGAATCCTTTTCTTATTATTCTTAATTTTGATCCTTACAACATGTCTCTACTCTTTTGGAACAGTACTTTGACACAAGCACTTTCTTGTGTTGTCCTTTTACTTTATAGACGTTACTGAGTGCACGCAACTTCTTACAGGTACCTTCTTTATGGTATTTTGTTTTTTAGGTACTTCCCTCCTTTACTATCCGACAGACTCCCTCTACTCCTTTCCCTTTTTACCCCTTTTTTCTGTTTCGTTTCTTTCTTTTTTCTTGATTACCTTTGGAGCTCCGCATAGGAATTCTCTCCGTTTGCGTTGCACCTTATTGCTTGCCTTTATTATTTTCACCTTACACTGTTTCATTGGCGTCACACTATTACTCGTGTAGTTCTAAGTGATTGGGCTTTGTTTTTAGTAATATATGATACAGTGTATTCTTTTAAATTAATATGACATTATGCTCACTTAATGATGTGATAGTTTTTTGGTAACTCACCGCACCCACCTGAGTTAGATTTTGGGTTTTTAGGGTTCCACGTGTGTTTTGGTGACCTCCACGCATGCGTCAAGAGAGGTTTTTGCTCTCCCCTTATAGTCACCTTTTGCCATGTTTTTTATGTTATGATTTGTATCATTCCCAGCCCTGAAGAGTCTTGGGACTACTCATCCCGGACGAAACACGTGTCGGCTGGTTGCGCTTTTTTCATCATAATAAAAGAACTTACAGCTACACTCAAGAACTCTGTACTAATTGCTTACACTAATAATTATTTTTGTTTGTTTGACTTTGTATGTGTGCACAGGATTTAGTTAGACTTCAGAGGGCTGCTTTGAAGTCACCCCTGACATCAATGGCACTTTTAGGTATAAGTACTCGGCCTCTGACCCCCAAAATTAAACACTTCTGGATCTTGAACTGAACCTCTGTCAGAAGGACTGCTGTGCTGCTTAAAGGAATCATCTTTGGACTGCAGACTTGAAAGACCTGCTTTTCTCTTGTGTTGTCCTGCGGCCTCTGCTCTCTGACTCTGCTGAAGGAGAGCTGGACTCTGCCTTCCCTCCAAGTGATCTCCAAGGAATTGTTGGCTTTCTTCGCATGGCTTGAGACTCAAGGATATCAAAGTCTCTACCCCTGCTCCTGTGCCTGGCTCTCTGGCAGAGGCCCAGATACGTGCAACATGGATGTTGATGCATCTCTTATCTCTGTGTAACAGAACCGGCGCATCGACCCGGTTGAGGGAGTAAAATCGGCGCATTACATCAGAACCAGTGCTTTGCCTCCAAAGATCTACGCATCAGACAGTGTATCACCGCTGCTGCAGCTTAGTGAGATCGACGCATCCCCTCGACTGTGTGGTAGAATCTGGCACATCGCTCAACGCCTCTCGACTCCGGCACCCTTCTTCGGAACTGACGCACCGCCTTCACTGCGAGGAGATCGACGCATCTCATTGTTTGCGACCAGGAACGGTACTTTGTTTACCGGGTCCTGCGAGGGTCCTTTGGCCGGCCGGCGCTCCATCGCGGTCAGCCCGAAATTTGACTTTGCCCCGGTCTAGCACGAGCTACAATAACCTTTTTTGCGCAACTTGCTTCTAAGTGCTTTACTGCATTTGTACCTTTAACATTCAATATCTCAACTTCTATACATTGGATGTTTGTCGTTTTGTTCAGAATATAATAATCTATTTTTCTAAATCTGTGTGGAGTCGTTTTGTGTTGTATTCATTATGTTACTGTGTGCGTGTGTGTTGCACAAATACTTTACAAATTGCCTCTTTAGATAAGCCTGACTGCTCTGTGCCAAGCTACCACAGGGTGAGCACATGCTATCTTTTAGTGTGTTTCTAGCTTACCATGACTAGAGTGGTGGTTTCTACCTGGCCTGGGTGCAACCAAGAATCCCATTTCTAACAAACATGCTCAGAACAAGCCTTTCTGAGGCTGTGCCCCAAGAATGAGTAACACTTTCACTCAAACTTAAACTTATTCCTTTTTCATTAGGCTCAATTTTATTTACAGGAAACCTGCTGCATTTTTTTTTTTAAAAACAGTTCACTTTATTTAAATTCAATCACAGACATGGTTGCCTGCTCATATTGAGTGGCAATGAGCAACCTACCTCATTGATATTCATGCGGTTGGTCAGATTGACCAATATGTTTTGGGATTTTAAGAACTGGCCTATTACTTCATAGTTTGGAAATTCTTTACCTGTCACAAATTGTGACCAGTAATGTGTGACCAGTAACTAGAGCATCTGTCCCTTGGTTCTTTCTCCTATAATAGTTCAGATCTCAAAAATATTTTTTTAATGGTCTCTTCATGGTTTAAAACTCGATATATTCTCACTCTATTGCCTTAAACCTACTAAAACCAAGACCCTCTTCTTCTCCGTTTCATCCCCTGCCACTTTTTGACTGTTCATATCTATTCCATTGCACTCTTCCTCCTTTCTTCGGTCCACCTCTGCTCACTGTTTGTCCTTGAATTTTTATCTCTCAGATTTCTTCTCAATTCAAATGTCTTGTTTGCTTGATACTGTAGTTTTCAACTTTACAGCATGGGCACTATTTGCCCTTTTTCATTGTCATTGCTACCCTGTGCTTAATTTGAGCCGGTGGTTTCCGGTGCTGGCACTTAATCATCAACACCAGCCCTTTCCATGAGCACCAGTTAAGGCCACATTCATTTATGGAAGACACAGGGAGATTAAATGATTTGCCCAGAATCACATGATGTTGAGCCGACGCTGAGACTCGAACCTGGTTCCCCAACTCCAAAGTCGGCAGCTCTGACCATTATGCCACATCCTCTCCCCACTTTCATAGTTAGTAGTTGGTTCTGTTTTAGGCAGCGCTAACAGGAGGAATTGGCTGGTGCAAGCTGCCTCCTGTTGAGAGCCCCAGCACTTATTTTATTGACAAATTAACCAATGATGCTACCAACATCATTATCTCTACAATAGTCCTTCCTGAACTATGTTTTTCTTCCTAGTTGGACTTGCTACCTGATCTACTGTACCAGCTCAGACTAACTTCCAAACATCTTTCTTTTTTTTGTTTACCAGCATTATGGCTCTTGCTTCTCTCCATTGGCTTCTGTTTCGTTCCTGCCTTTTTCCACTTCTCTGCATTGCTTGATAAATATTCATGAACTAACTACCCTATTATAACAGTCGCTTCTTTCTGTTTTGCCTCCTAAGTCTAGCTTCTCTCTTCCTGCCCTCGTTATGCTCATTCTCGGAACTCTCTCCCACTGCTCGATCGCTCTACAAATATTTTAAACTTTTTTTGTCTTCTACTAAAGAATCTCTTTACTACTTGACGTTTTCTAGGTATCCTGCTGTCGCCTCTATTGTAATTTTCTTGCATGTACATTATTTCTTAACTTTAGAACATTGAAGAGCACTCTTTAAAAATACAATGAAATTAGATGAAAATTACCTATGTCAAAGAAACCTGAAACATGCCACTTTCATAATCAGATTATATCATTATGCCCAAATGGTGCAAAACAAACTTCTCTTTCAACTACATCGTAATTGGTGCTCATCTGAGGCGCCACAGTCTGTGATGGCCTGCATAGAGCAGTAGGCATAAGCTGCAATTAAGCAGGTCATTTGAGATAAGGCCCCCAGTGAAAGTACCATACTTTTGATGAAGACATGGAGTGAGGTATGACGAGGATGTGCAAGAACAAGGTCCTCTTGGCTCTGAAAAGCTATTGGAGCTGGCAGCTGGGAATCTGCACCTGCATTCAGTCAGATAGCTCCTGATAGCATGAACAAGTAGGCCATGTGAGGTAGATTTGCACAGATCATAGCCGCAACATAATTGAGCCTAAGTAGCAGTGGAGCTATGGAGAGAGAGGACGTGTGAGGTTTTAAACCATGCCCAGTGATTTCCCATTCTTCTTTATGTCTGTGATAGGACAAACAGGTCTATCAAACCCTAATTGAAGAGACTGCCATTCAAAGAGCTTGTCAACGCAATGAAACTAAAGGGTGGGTGTCCCAATAGCTTTCACAGGTACCAAGGACTAATGACATGAGTGTTGACCCAATATAACAGTTTGACATCACTACACCACCTACAAACAAGTGGACCCTGAAGCAGAGAGTGGCTAACTTGTTTCCTAAGGACAGAGATTCAAATACAAAGAGACAGAGGGAAATCTTCTGCAATATGTAACTGAACATTAACTGGGCTCTTTAACACCATCGACCTCCGTGCAACTGCATCCTGGTGGGATAACAAGCGGTCCCATTATTAGCAAATGGCCTCAAGGTGCTAAGGAGGCATACAAAAAATAATGCTAACAAAATAGACTCTTTTATTTGTTGTAGCCATGTCCCTTTTAGAAGGCTACAATTGTTTGATTATATTGATTATACTTATCGGGGAGCTCACTGTAGCAAAATGCCCCTTTTTGCATGGTCACCCCCATTTTTTTAGAGATTGTATTGCTGATTTGTGGACTCTACACACTGGGACACTGCTCTCTAGTGTTTAGTGTATGTGCTCTGACCCATAAAAACATGTCAAAATTGCTATACACGTAATTGGCTTATTTAACTTACCTGTAAGCCCCTAGTGTATGGTACAATGGGCACCCAGGGGCTCTAAGTCAAATGTCACTAGTGGACTTTTGCACACATTGTGCCACCACTGGAGTGACAGTGCAAAACATGACTGCAGGCCTGTCACCAGTAACCTGACTGCAGGCCTGTCACCAGTAACCTGACTGTGTGAGGCCACATTCTAGTCTTCTTTAAAACTAGTTACCATTTTAGCAGTTCTTGGTTTATCTTCTTTCTTATCCTCCATAAAGGAATCAAGAATAGTTGACTGTAAAAAATCTCCTCCTTCTATCAGCAGGTCTGTCGTCATCGTTCCTCAAGTGGCCTACAATCATCCTCAAGAGGGCCATGGTAACCAACAAGCATGAAATAATAGCGTGGCTAATCAACCTTGAGGGTCCCTAGGCGCTGTCCATAGGCACGGGAGATTTAGTGATTTGGCCAGGATCACAGGACTTGAGCCAACTGCTGAGACTCGAGCCTGGATCCCCAGCTCTGAAGTCGGCAGCTCTGGTCTTTATGCCACACCCTCTCCCTCGAAATGAGTTTTCAAATATCAACTCATCATTGTTCTTTATCATCGGAAGTGGTTTGTAGATATTCAAAATTGAAACATTCCTTAAAAAAATAGTAACCCCTTTATGAGTTGGCTGAGCTGAGGGGAGATGGGTCTGGCTTACCCAGTTTGGTACACAAATAGGTTTCTTAGCTTTGTAATGAGTTTCTAGAAAAATGTTGAGATCTGGTAGGTGCTCTGTAAGCCACCTCATTAATTTTCAACTTTTCTGTTTGTTGTTAAGACCAGTAGCATTACACGAACAGATGGTAAATATTGCTCTTTACCTGTTTAGAAATTGCCATCTACCTGTCTAAATATCGCAGATTACCTGACTGATGTATCTACATAGCCTGCTTATTCGCTAGAACAGTAAATCTTGCCATGTGTCATAAAGTAGCAACTCCTCCATTTTGTTGGAAAACCTTTTCTGCCCTTTTTTGCTGTCCAATCAGATCCCCGAGCCCATCCAAACCTTCCTAGATGCCCCTCCCCTTTTTTTCTGCGACTTGAGGCCCTGCTCGCATGGGGCCTACTGCAGACACCCCCTTCCCACATTTGGTGCCATGGATTTACACCTAACCAATTCCAACACCTCTGAGAGAGATACGTCACTAATGGTCTACAAAGCTTCTTGATCAGCCCTCTTGGATTTGCGTTTACATTAGTTACATCTGTATTTTTCCTTCAGATAATTATTTTACCTGAGTTTGTTGGAAGAGTGATTCTTGAGTGCCAACTGATCGAAACTGTAGAGTCATTAATTTAATTTTTTTTGTCTTTTGCCAGACTCAATAGTCATGTGCAAATAAACGCTCCTGAAGCTATAATTTTAGCTTTCCTTAAACCATAAACTGCGAAATTCGCAAAAATTATATGTCGATATCTTTAATGAGCTGAGTGTTGTTGTGGTATACTATGTACTTAGAATATAATATAGCCTTGAAATCCCCTCAGGCTCCCTGAAGCCTTTGTTCACAGCCACAGCTGTGAACAAAGAAACATTGGAATGTTGGAGTTCTGGGCTTATACCAGCCATTATAAGCCCGGAGCTACTCCATTGTTTTCAATGGAGCTCCCAACATTCCAATGTTCTAATAAGGTGTAATTCAGGCAGGATTTGAACTCTAATCAAATTTTCAGTTATGTGGTTGCATTACAGCCATAATCTTTATGTTCGGGGACCCCTACAAAGCGTACATTTGTATATAGCTTTACCACATGCTGTATGATATCTGAGCACACGGACTATTCTGCTTCCATTTCTTTGTCTGTTGCTATTTTACAATCATTATTGTTTGCCCTGAAGTTAATGGAAACATTCATAATAGTGTTCATGATGACAGCTTGCTTTACTTTCGCCTCAGCAGAGAGTGGAGATTTACGACTCTGAAATAGTGGAAGTGTCACTAGAGACAGCAAATTACTTAATCCTAATTCTGTAATCGAGTTAGTAGCTTGCTCTGTTATCACAAAAATGGTTGACTGACTTATCTGAATTAAATCTAAAGTAATTGTGACTGGCTGATCTAAATTAAATGGAATCTCTTGGGAAATACTGCTGGCTGATACTCTGACAGTATGGGGTATGATCTGTCTTGAATCATTGTTATAAAAGTTGTTCCTTCTGTGGAGGCTGGGGAAGCAAAAGCCGTAGAGCGTCTTAGGTGCACATGCATCAAAATAGACAATAGCGATTCTTTAATTGCGATTTTTAAAGAATCGCAATTAAAGAATCGCTATTGCCTATGCATGTAGGAATCGCAAAAAAAATTGTAATTCCTACACATTCCTTAATTGCGACTCGCAAATTGCGACTCGCAATTAAGGAATTGATTCCCATTCATTCCTATGGGCCTAGAGGCCCATAGGAATGAATGGGAATTGCATGTGCAATTTGCGAGTACCCAATAGGTACTCGCAAATTGCGCATGCAATTTCAAGGGTGCAAGGGTGCCAAAAGGACGCCCTGTTGCACCCCTGAAATTACAATGTATCCACATGTTGCGCACACACATGCCCCAAGGACATGTGTGTGTGTACAGGGACTTTGAAAAATGCACTTTAGTGCATTTTTCAAGAAATCGCAAATTACCATCAACTTTAGATTGACGGTAATTTGCGATTCATATTTCTTGAAATCGCAATTTTTTTGTTTAATGCACTGCATTTAAGGAATTGCAAATTGCGATTCCTTAAATGCAATCGCAATTTAAGTAATCACAAATTTTGCGATTCCTTAAATTGCGATTTTTGCATTTGGGATGATGCATCTCAAATGCAAAAATACCGGTCACAAAGGGGCAGATTCTGCTAATCTGCCCATTTGCGACTTTATGTTGATGCATGTGGCCCTTAGTTTCTTAATCACCTTATCAGTTCAATTAATTTAGTTTATGTTATAATTATGAAACTGAGTTTTTGTTTTGGCAGTTTTTAAATCTGCCCGAGTTCTTTTACCACAGTCAGTGCCTCTTATATTGCCTGAGTGCTTCCCTTGCTGTTGCCATTGGGGTTTAAATTTTCCTCTTGAATCGACTCAGTGTTCATTGCCAAACCGGAGTAGAGCTTCCACCGGGGTTCCGTGTATGATGTGTTGTGCTGAAATTGCTTGGAGTTTCTGTCTACAAGTGCTCCATGATCAGAGTGGGACTATGTTGCTGACAAGGGGTGTGTCTACTCCCGGAAGGACAAGATGTGGTGCGCTGAAGACCGTGTTATCTTCATCACCCTCTTACCTTCTCACCTCCTTTCATTTATGCTCTTGTTCCACCCTCCATATCTTGTCTTCTTGCGAAGGTTATCTGCAGGCACTGCAATCCAGTTTACAATGTTGCAGACATTTTCTTGTGCCAGATTCCGTTTATTTTGGATGCAGTGATTTCAGAACCCCTTTTAGAGGGCCACGGGGCAAGCAGGGGTTATTGAGCCCAACCATGAGGGTTGAGGCCATTTACTTCTGATGTCCCAGGGCCCGACTTACTATGGATTCTGATTAACTGGGCCAAGTATCCCTTCAGTACTTGACTCTCAGGAAAGCGTGGTCGAAGCAGTCCAAGGCTCCCTCAGGGTGGAGGTGTGGATACAGGATAGTTAACCTGGCCTCACAACTCAACAACTAAAAAGGACCTGTTCACTGCTACTGATCACTACACAGTATGCTGCAACCACTGCACTTGTGCTGCTTAACTCCTGGTGAAGGCAGTAGCTTTTCACCACTATGAGGGAAGTGCTTTGGGCACCCCTCCCAGTCCAACAAGACAGCAATCCGTGAGACAATGCTAAGTCATGGTGCGCTTGCATGATCTTTGTTTGCTTACGACAACAATTATCAGCATTAGGGATCCAGATATCAGTAGAGTTGGCCACTTAGGGAAGGGGTCCACGTTTATTACCATGTGGAGGACATTTCCGTACCAACAAGTGGTGTTTACAAAGTAACTGCAGCTGCTACTAAGGTTATTAATTCACAATGTTTCACAATTTTAAGTGCTTTTAGTCACTTTTTTTGCAATTATTTTTTATGCACATTTTTCCTACAGACCCCCAGTGGACTTTGATGAGATAAAACTTACTATTCCCACTCATATCTGAGCAACAACTGGGAACATGCTGGTCTTTGGCACGGTCAGATTTACGATATTCACTGCAACATAGGCAACAGTAGGGAAAGTGTTTGACTTTTGAAGAGTCAGATTTACTATTTCCACAACAAAAAAAAATAAATAAATAGATATATAGAAAAATCATAAAAGATATTTCTACAACTATATTAATCAATATATATGTTGACAAAATGTAGTTTAGATAAATAATTAAAAATTAAGATAAACACAAAAATATTGAAAAGTATTTACCAATTTAAAACCATTGAACAATATGTCAAACCACAAAAACAAATAAAAATAATACTAGAAAATAATACTAGAAAACTATTAATAGCAATAAATAATTACAATATTCATAGTTATTTTACATTAATATTTAACATACAAATATGTTTACTATTTGTTTTTCAAGGTTAATAACACCAAATTTTACTTTTCACTATACCTTTCCATAGGGTGATCCCGGCCACTAGGCAGCGATCTCCCTATGGTAAAGCATCGAGAAACTTTAAAAAGTTTATCAAACTTTTAGAAGTGCAGTTTGTGAATAGCAGTGGGCTTACTCTTTTGTGGGTGGTATTTGTCCCTCCCTAAACCCCTACATAGCCCCCCTAAACTGTTCCTTACTCCACCCTAAACTCCTTCCACCTAGTAGTAAGTATGCCCCTGTTTCTAGCTACTCCCCCTGGTCACAACCTCAGTTACTGCAAAGGGCCTGATTTCGAGGTCGGGGGGAATTCCTTCTGCCCGACACCAACTCGGTCCTGGGACAGACCGATACCCGGTCGGCAGTCCCGACCGCCGCATTAGGATGCCACCGAACACTGTTCCATCGCATTCCTACATTTCACAATGGGAGCATGCGTTACGGCCGTAAACCGGCCGTAATGCATGCTCCCATAGAGAAATGGGAAGTGTGGTTCATCCCTGACATTCCATGTCAGACAGGCCAGCATGGAAACCATGTCAGAAACTGTGCATTGTAATCTCAAGGGCAGCCCTTGAGATTACTGGCCAGATTCCGAGCCCGTCGGAAGCCAGCTGGAATGACCGGCTGGTTTACTTTCTGACTGCCTATACCTGAATTAGGCGGTCGGAAAGTGAACCGAGGAGTCCATTACAATGCGGCTCGGAAGTCGGAGCCTTCCGAGCCGCATCGTAATCGGCCCCTAAGTAGTAAACTTACATGGGTGAGAATCTCACCATTGAAAACATAGAAGAGGTTGAGAAGGAGATTTACACTCATAGATTTGTAAATATTTTTTTGTAGTACTACAGAATTCCGTTTGTGAATAGGACCAATATTTGTGTACAGCATACGACAAACTAAAATGTGTCTTAATTGTGGTATCATTAGGATACTGAGGGGGTGATATTCTAAGTTTGCTTCTAAGTTCATGTTTGGAAACTATTACTTTTAAGAAATATTACTCAATAAATTCATATAATTACATGTACTAAGTTGAAATATTTACAAATGCTAATTAAATTACTTAATTTTTTTTAAAAGTGATAATAAAAAACCTTATCATACCTAAATGAACCGCTTTTGCCATATTTTCCTGGTCACGTGAACCATGCTTAAAGCAGGTGTCCGTCTATGATGTTTCAAGCTTCTTTTGCACATTTTGGCCCCCAAGTGTAGAAAGTGCTTATTACCTTAGTCAGCTGGAAAAAGTTTATATTCTTGTACAACTGAAGGTCGCTTTCTTCACTTCTCCTGAACTCTGTTTTCCCTATATTTTAGATGCCATATGATTTCATTGGAGGTCTGCGTGTAAAATCCTGTAAACTTCTGCTTATTGAGTTGACTCCAATATGGTTTGATGGGGGGCTAACCTCAGGCCAACCCAATGAGATGCATCTGATGCATATTGAATTAATTGTTCTGTTAATAAACTCTTTCAGACTTCCATTGGCGAGTGTTTTTGAATTTCTTTAACAAAATCTTTGTCATGTTTTCACCTAGCATTTACTGCATGATTTATACGACATTCACATTCCTTTCTGAGGATCATCTCGTGCTTTAGGCCTCAGAGTCAAGCTAGGCCCTAAGTCCTCTCTTCCTATCGAATTACTTGACTTCTCATGTTTTTTCATTTTATTGATGCAGTAAAACTGAACGGCAGTACAGACAATCCCTGTCACATTCCTACCAGCAAAAGGCCGGTGGAAAGCAGGCAGGGATCACACTGCAAATGCACGTGGTACTTTGGTACCTCTCTGTTGAACATTTTTACTGAGACAAATCAAAATTAGAAGAAAACAGTAATCATTCTATGAGGTTTTACATCCCAGTTTTGCACTGTGCTCTAAATGACTACATACCTCTTTATTTGCATGTGGTAAAGTTGAAAGAAGTAGTTTTGAACGACTGTTTAATTGTTAATTGTTCATGCTTGTATTGATGTGTTATTGAGACATGGAAGCAAAAGCAGCTCTTAAATTAAAGCTACCAAAGTAAGCGATGTGACAACAATTCAACTCAGCAACAATAATTAGCACCTTCCCTCAGTTTGCTATCAGAAACCCATGGTGTTAAAAGTGATATTCCGAGCTCACATAAATTAGCACTATCTGAAAATAGTTGTTTTTACTGGGTCATGGATTTTACCTGCAGCAACCTCCAAGTCAGCGGTGCAGCATCCGAAGCAGGGTGCGTTCTGAATGCCAGAGTGGCATGGATTGGGTTTACTGCAGGTGTTTCATTACACAGTGAAAGCAATATTGTACACAGAAATGTCAGGCTTTTCCTTTGAAGGGTACTCAAGAGCAGGACAGGGTGCTGTGAGGTGGATATGGAGCAAAAAGATACATGGAAGGGTATAGTTCACTAAGCTATTTTCATGAGTAAGTTTTACTCACATGCAGAAATGACTAATGTTTTGCATTCATAAAGGCATTTACTTATAGTCAGGTTTGTGTAAGAACACGTTTGCTTCTATTGCAAGCAAGTAGATGTGGGCGAGCGAAGCAAGGCTCGGGCTGAATGCATTGTTCTGGTTCAACCGTTATCCCATGGGGACTGACCGGCGTAAATACAGCAGAACATCCCATGTAACCTTCTCCCAAAGCAGTTTTATTTGGCCAGTGGCGGCTCACATAGGGCGGGGGAGGGGCAGGGTGGTGGGGAGTAAACTCGGACATACGACGGAACGGAGGAAAGTAATTATTACGTTCCTCCGTTCCGTCGTCTGTCCGAGTTTACTACCCCCCACCCTGCCCATCCCCGCCCCACCGCCCCGCAGCACGCCCTATGCGAGCCGCCACTGGCACATTGGTACCTGTGCATAGCTGAATGCTAAGCAGGGGCCAGCTTTTAAGGCCTAGTAGACTAGCTTTTTGCAGTGCGCCTCCCGCTCCAGACTGCAGTTGTGTGTATTCCAGGTACTTCACCAAACATCCTGGCCCAGGCTGTACCTTTCATGCCTCAGTGCAGCCGTACACGAGCAGACCGTCTTTTCAGGCCCCAGTGCCCTCACTCACTGTGGTGGCATTCTTTGTTGACTACTGAGGCGCATGACCTCTCTTCTCATCATGCCGTGGCTGCTGTGTCCTTTGTATTGGGCTCAGACACAGACAGCTCAACAAACGCGGGGCATGCAGCAGTGGCCAACATGGTTTTAACGATTCCCTGGCAACCCACCACCCTTTATTATCCAGAGCACTTTCCGCTCTATGGATGACTTAGCTCCACAACACCGTTGTTCATGAGTGGAGTGCAGAGGCGTAACAAAAGCCTCGCAACACCAGGTCGCAGTGGGGGCCTCCCGAGCTCCGGGGCCCCCCTCCAACTCTGGCAGCTCCCTGGCCTGAGAGCTCCAGACTGGGTCCTCATTTACAAGGCCATTGCACTGCCGGTGCATCACTTATTTTGACGCACCATCGGAGCAGTGTGCCTGCCCTTATTTACAAAGCCACGTAAAGTCACCTTGCGTGACGGTTTATGGCCTTGTAAATGCCCCTTTCACACATTACTCTGCGTTTAAGGGGCATTCCATGGGTGTTGATGTGAGTTTTCCCATGCAACATTCATGGAACCTGACACATCAAGGGTGAGGTCATGAGCATTCCATTTGTTGTGCGAGTTATGGTTTCAGTGACAGGTGATTTTCTGAGCTAATCATAAGTGAGGAACTTCAAGAGTATTTCAGTTTTATTTCTTAATCACATAATTGCACTTTACCTGTGGGATTTAAAGTGTTTCACAAGAATTTTAACATACATTAAGGTGTTATGACACAGCTAATCATAATTTCACTTTAAATGTGTTTTTTTCTGAGAGTGTGTGCAAGTGAGAGAATGTCTGTGTGTGTGTGGTTGTGTGTAATCCACCGCTAATAAAAAAACATTAATGGACATAATTCAAGTTGACACCCACATTTGTTCCATATAGCATATCATTTTACGCAGGTTATTTCCATGCCCATAAGAAGCACCTGCAATTGTTTTTACCAATCCTAGCACACGGTTAAACTCTCCTTTGTCCAAGCACTCATTCATCAATATTTGTACCTAAAATCAAACACTCTTGAGTACATAGGCGCTCATTCTGAGGTTGGTAGTAAATCGCACTTCACAGGAAAGGAACGCACATGGAACATGTTGCACCAGTCCTCCGGGAGTGCATCATAACAGATGTGTTGCACACCTGTGAAATGTTAAAGGGCTCTTTCTGAGCAGGAGGGAGTCAGTTGTTGTTTGTCTGAGGTAGGCTAGCGGGTCTTCACCTACACTCTGGGTTTTCCTTGATTTATAAGCTGCACACGAGTGACCCTAGGTCAAAGAAAACGCTTCACGATGAGTTACACGAGACGTGTCAGGAGATATCCAGCACTGTGAATTGCAGGAGCGCGGGTGTAACTTATTCAGCAAGTGTTACGCAGCTACGGAATATTAAAGGACCGCTTCTGACCTGGGGGGAGTTCATGGATTAATGTGGAGGGCCCTTGAAATATATTTGGTGTGCATCCTAAACCTTTCAAGTGTACAATGGCATCCTCTGATCCTGCAAGAGCATCAGGATACTCAACATTGATTGCACCATCTGTAGTCCTCTATAATGGATGGCACAGTCACAGTCGGCTTTTACACACCTCCTCCACTTTGGCACAGGAAAAGTTATTACCTTATGGTAATATCTTTTTACCTTGGCTGTGAACTTTGAGGGAAATACATTCGTGCATTGATTCTGACATTTTAAGTAACCTTCTGAGTCACCTTCATATATTTCTAAAACAGATGCTTACAATTTTTAAATGTCCACCTGTCATTGATTAACATCAAGTAGGTATTGAATCCAAATAAACTATCATATATGCGTCAGAAATACAGTTGTATCCTACCAGGTACATTATCTTCCCACCACTTGTTATTTATTTAGTGCTTTACTATTCTTAGTATTCCAATAGCGCCTGCGCTGTAGAGCGCTGCATCAACCCCACTTGCACTTTTAGATGCAGTTTGGAATAATAAAAAAAGAGTGAGGCGTCTTATTAGTCTGTGAATGGTTTTGTACATTTTATTTTTTCGATCCATTACATTTACGTCAGTAAACAGTTTCCAGTCATTTAATTTTCATTCTTTAAATGATTAATTTTCTTATGGAAAAATAATCCACAAAATCATCACATACACAATATCTGGAAAAAACATTACTTAACACATATCAACGTGTAAAATAAAGACCATAAAATCAACAATAAAAGACCCAAGAATACAATGTAAAATCCCCCTACTACACTTTACTGCCGTCTAGCCATATTCCCAGATTTTTTACCACATTTTTTGGGACAGGGGGTTCTCCCAGTTCTGGAGGCCAGTAGATAATGTTTCTCGGGACAGCTTTATTACCCAAGAACATAAGCTCTGTTTTTCCTCCATTCAATTTTAGGCTGCATTTGTTCATCCAGTTTGCTACTTTTATCATGCAGGGTGCCAAATTGGTGTGCATGGATTGGGGTCCCTCTGTCACTGATAGTATCAACTGGGTATCGTCTGCGTAAGACACGATTGATAGCCCAAATTCTTGCACTATCTTTGCCAATGGTTGCATGCACAAATTAAATAGTGTAGGGCTCAATGCAGATCCCTGTGGGACTCCGCACGAGATTTGGAGGGTGTCTGAGAGGTGCTCACCTTCCAGTATTTGGAAGGATCTATCTTCTAGGAAGGAAGATATCCAGTTTAGTGCAGAGTCTGTGATACCCACTTCCTTTAGCCTGAGGATCATAGTGCTGTGATCCACCGTGTCAAAAGCGCCACTAAGATCCAGAAGCAGGATAGCCGCTCTGCACCCCTGGTCTAGATTCCCTTAAGTTCCTCCGTGACCGCCAACAGGGCTGACTCAGTACTGTGCTGGGGTCGGAAGCCCATTTGTGTATGATGCAGCACCCCATTCTCCTCCAAATACTGAGACATGGTCTGATTGACATGTTTTTCAGCTATTTTGCCTAACAGTGGCAGGAGCGAGATCGGTCGATAGTTCCCCGGTTCTGACGGGTCTAGATGGGGCTTTTTTCAGCAGTGGTCGGATTATGGCATGTTTGCAGGTTTTGGGGATGATCCCTTATGTGAGAGAGAGTGAGATTAGTGTGGCAGTTGTAGTCCTAGTCTTCTTGCCTCCCTGCAGGAGGAGATGGGGCGGAATCGGGTCTTGTGGGGAGCCCGATTTAATTTTCTGCAAAATCGAAGTCATAGCTTCCTCACTTAGATCTATGAAATGATCTAGTCTTGCCCCTGTATTAATTCCCAAGTCATCACCGATACTTGGGTGAGCATCCGCGTTATTTGGACTAATGGTTCCTTGAAGGGAGTTATATATTATTTCCACCTTATTTTTGAAGAAGTTCGCCATCTCGTCACATCTCTCTTTAGATGAGGATTGATTATTCGTCTCCTGATCAATGGAAGTTAGAGAGCGCACTACTCTAAATAGTTCCCTTGAGGAGTTGCAGGCAGAATTGATTTTATCCTCAAAATATTTGGCTTTGGCTCGGATCATCTCGTTATGGTATTGTCTAATAGCCAACTTATAATGGCTCTTGATGTCGGGATCATAGTTTTTCCTCCATTGTCTTTCTAGTTTTTTACAGGATTTTTTCATCAGGATTAAGTTAGCGTTAAACCAAGCCGCTTTTTTCCTGAGTGACCGACTACTTAGCCTGATTTTCTGAGGGCGCTGAACTGTTGCTTTGTTGATCCAATTTGCCCACATCTTGTCTGCCTCCTCTATGTTGTCTGTCAGGCACGGAGCCTGAGCTTCTAGAGCGTTGACCATGCTGGCAGGCATAGTTCTTGGCCATTTATTCCTGGTCTTGGGGAATTTGTTGCATGTGGGTGGAGAGTGGGGTTGTCTAACGTAGAAGGTATAAAATAGTGATCTGACCAAGGGACTGGCATGGGAGTCCCTACCGTTAGGTTGAGTTCATTGGAGAAGATAGCATTGGAGTTGCAATCACTTTCCTTCCTGCTAGAATTAGCCTTTACTGTTTGCCATCGCTAATATTGGATAAACAAGTGTTCCAAGAGAGTAGCTGAGTTATCCAACTGGAATGTAATTGGTTTGAAACAACAATGGTAACTACAATATCCACCGCGAACACTGTACAGTAACCACCTACTGTTCAGAAATCAAAGGAAAGGTTTTGCAATCTTTTTCTTCCTTTATTCCTAAACTACGAACATTGAAAGGGCTTAGAAACAGGATAGGTTAAGGTAGTGGGTGGTAGTAAAAATAAAATTGATCTGCCTGCCAACAAGTTGGGCAATTCCCTGATTAGGCAAGACACCACCACCCAACCTCCACCTCTTAAATGTGATCCATTGGGAAGTTTTTGGCCCCGACAGTAGAGAACGAGAACGTAGCATCTAATTCTATCATAGCAACTTTATCAAATTATGTGGGCAGCAAACACTGTATAAAAATTCCCGCCCTGTTGTGGTGTAGTGAGCAAATTGGAAATTGTGGAACTAAAAGTCACGGCCTCCCCATGTGAACAAATTATGAGATCTTGGGCAATCACTGTTTAAATATATCCTTCTGGACTTCTGTTTTTTTGCTAATATTGGAAGTACTTAGAACCTAGCTAAACATTGGTAGAAAGTGTGTGATAATAAAACTGGACTGGACTGTAATCCTACACACGTAAGAGGTTATCGCCATAGGAGATAGCACCCTGTTTTATAGACTACTTACAAAAAAAGTCTTATAGTATGATAGTTATGGAACTGGAAATAAGCAGTCATGCACTGCAATCTTCGTTCAATGACCTGACCAAACTGTTTGATCTTGGCCAGATTGTCTTCTCCCTTTCATATGTTCTCCTTGTCTGCCATTATGTGAATATTTCGAAACAGGCTCCATAAAGGAAATAAGCATCAAAAACACCTTTCCAGCATAGACCCTGGCTTGGTTCTCATTGATACATCATTATGATATAATCATAGTTTCAGGGCAAAAGGGGTGTATTTGACAGATAATTACCACCTGGACCACTCTTTTGTACAGTGTGGAACGCTGTGTGTTGGGACTCCACCAGGGCTCTTAGAGGCTTCACAGCCCATTCCTATTTGCTTTACATCCTTCTGAAAATAAAGAGCCTACTATAAAGGACCTGGCTCTACCGTTTACCCGGGCGCACACGAAAATATCTTGCAGGCGCCATATATCGAGTCCCCTGTTCAAGACCGTCCTTAGTCAAAATGAAAGTCAATCTGGCACTGCACCTTCAGTCAATCATCTGTGGCCTATTGGGTCACCTAGAAGCTTCCCCGAAAGAAAGGTGATCCAGCAGCTGCCCATCAATTAGCTGAATAACAGGAGGTAAGCAATTCCGAAAGAGGCCACCGTAGATGAAGATGTCACTCCACCAGAATTTGATTGTTGTTTCTGTGTAAAATAAGCATAACAGGGTACTCGGACTCTGGTGTTTATGGGACTTGCTTATGAATGTTAATCCAAACAGGTCAATACATTTACTATGGGATTCACCAACAAGCAAATTGTTGTCAGCACTCTTCCGGACCCTACAGCCTCTTGCTGGGTAAGCCTGTGGTAATAATTAAAGCTTTATGAATGTATTTAGTTTCCAGCTATCCATGGGATTCCTGTTATGCAACCGAGTCTCTTTGCTAAGCGTATGCTTGGAAAACAATCTTTTGCAACCTCATGGTTTCATTGGTATTTGATTACCAGAGCACACTGCTGCTACAGAAGGGGGCAGCAAAGTCATGTTTTTAATCCCAAATGCAACAGCTGCCTCATTTAGGAAAATATGTTTCATCACTTTCATCAATCAATCAATCAATCAATCATGTCACTTATAAAGCGCACTACATACCCGCGAGGGTCTCAAGGCGCTGGGGGAAGAGGGGGGTGGTGCTGCTACTGATCGAAGAGCCAGGTCTTGAGGAGTCTTCTGAAGGCCAGTAGGTCTTGGGTCTGTCGGAGGTTGGTGGGGAGGGTGTTCCAGGTCTTGGCGGCGAGGTGGGAGAAGGATCTGCCGCCGGCGGTCGTTTTCCGGATGCGGGGGACTGTGGCGAGGGCGAGGCTGGTCGAGCGGAGCTGGCGGGTGGGGGTGTAGAAGCTGAGTCGTCTGTTGAGGTAGGCTGGTCCGGAGTTGTGGAGTGCTTTGTGTGCGTGGGTGAGGAGCTTGAAGGTTATCCTCTTGTTGACAGGGAGCCAGTGCAGGTCTCTCAGGTGGGGTGTGATGTGGCTGCGTCGGGGGATGTCGAGGATAAGACGTGCAGAGGCGTTCTGGATGCGTTGCAGCCGTCTCAGGAGCTTAGCCATCGTTCCTGCGTAGAGGGCGTTTCCGTAGTCCAGCCTGCTGGTGACGAGGGCCTGGGTGACTGTTTTTCTTGTTTCGGTGGGGATCCACTTGAAGATCCTGCGGAGCATTCGGAGGATGTTGAAGCAGGATGAGGAAACGGCGTTGACCTGCTTAGTCATGGAGAGAGGGTGGGGTCGAGGATGACCCCTAGGTTGCGTACGTGGTCGGTGGGTGGCGGGGCTGTTCCCAGTGATGTTGGCCACCAGGAGTCGTCCCAGGCTGAAGGGTTGGAACCAAGGATGAGGACCTCCGTCTTGTCCGAGTTCAGCTTCAGGCGGCTGGTCCTCATCCATTCGGCGACGGCCTTCATTCCTTCGTGGAGGTGGGCTTTGGCGGTGTGAGGGTCTTTGGTGAGGGAGAGGATCAGCTGGGTGTCGTCGGCGTAAGAGATGATGTTGAGGTTGTGCTGTCGGGCGACGTGGGCGAGGGATGCCATGTAGATGTTGAACAGCGTTGGGCTGAGGGAGGAGCCTTGGGGTACGCCGCAGATGATCTTGGTGGCCTTGGATCGGAAGGGGGCGAGGCGGACGCTTTGTGTTCTGCCAGAAAGGAAGGATGTGGTCCAGTCCAGGGCCTTCTCTTGGATCCTGGCATCGTGAAGGCGTGTTCGTAGTGTGTGGTGGCAGACCGTGTCGAAGGCGGCTGATAGGTCCAGGAGGATGAGGGCTGCTGTTTCTCCGTTGTCTAGCAGGGTCCTGATGTCATCGGTGGCGGCGATGAGGGCGGTTTCGGTGCTGTGGTTGCTGCGGAAGCCGGACTGGGAAGGGTCCAGGATGTTGTTCTCCTCGAGGTAGCGGGTCAGTTGTTTTTTGACGATTTTCTCGGTGACCTTCGCGGGGAACGGGAGCAGAGAGATGGGTCGGAAGTTCTTGAGGTCCTTGGGGTCTGCCTTGGGTTTCTTGAGTAAGGCGGTGATCTCGGCGTGCTTCCAGCTTTCCGGGAAGGTTGCTGTCTCGAAGGAGGTGTTGATGACTTTCCGGAGATGGGGTGCGATGGCTGTGCTGGCTTTGTTGAAGATGTGGTGTGGGCATGGGTCTGACGGAGATCCGGAGTGGATGGTGTTCATCATCTTGATGGTGTCGTCGTCGTTGATGTTGGTCCAGGAGAGCAGACGGTTGGTGGTTGTGGGGGCAGTGGTTTCGGTGGTTGCCGGGGCAGTCGTGGTGTTGAAGCTGTCGTGGATGTCGGCGATTTTGCGGTGGAAGAAGGTGGCCAGTGAGTCGCACAGGTCTCGCGACGGCTGGATGTCGTTGGTGTTGGAGCTGGGGTTGGAGAGTTCCTTCACGATGTTGAAGAGCTCTTTGCTGTTGTGTGCGTTGTTGTCTAGGCGGTCTTTGAGTGAGGCCCTTTTGGCGGATCTGATGAGGTGATGGTGACTGCGGGTGGCGCTCTTGTGGGCGGCGTAGCTGTCCGCTGTCCGTTCGTGGAGCCAGATCTTCTCCAGTTTTCGGCATGTTCGTTTGGAGGCCTGGAGGTCTTCGGTGAACCAGGTGGCTTTCTTGCTGGTGTGGCTGTTGGGCGGATTCTTGAGCGGGGCGAGGGTGTTGGCGCAGTCGTCGATCCACTGTCTGAGGTTGTGGGCGGCGGTGTCGGGGTCGGAGGGTTCGGCGGGTGGGCTCAGGGCGAGGGTTGTGGTTAGCTGGTCTTCCGTGACTCTGCTCCAGCAGCGGCGAGGCATTTGTTCGGTGCGGTGGTGCGTGGTGGGCTTCCTGTAGGTGAAGTGGATGCAGTGGTGGTCAGTCCAGTGGGGTTCGGAGGTGTGGTTGAAGGAGACGTGTGGGCTTGCGGAAAAGATGGAGTCGAGCGTGTGGCCGGCGGCGTGGGTGGGTGTAGTCACGAGCTGTCTGAGTCCGAGGGTGGCGAGGTTGTCGATCAGGGTGGTGGAGTTGGTGTCCTTGTTGTTCTCGAGGTGGAAGTTGAGGTCCCCGAGGAGGATGTAGTCCGTGGAGGCGATGGCGTGTGTGCTGACGAAGTCAGCGATGGAATCACTGAACTGTGGTCGGGGTCCGGGGGTCTGTAGATGAGGGTTCCTCTGAGGGTGGTGTTGGGATCGGTGTGGATCTGGAAGTGCATGTGTTCGGCGGTGCTGAGGGTGTCGTCGGTGTTGGTTGAGACTCTGAGGGTGTTCCTGAGGACGATGGCGATGCCTCCTCCGACTCCGTTGGTGCGGTCCCTGCGGGTGATCTTGTATCCGTCCGGGATGGCAATGGCGATGTCGGGGGCTGAAGCGGGATTCAGCCAGGTCTCCGTCAGGAATGCGACGTCTGGGGAGGTTGAGTCGAGAAGGTCCCAGAGTTCGATGGCGTATTTGCGGGCGGAGCGGGTGTTGAGGAGGATGCATCTGAGGTAGTTGGGTTCTTTCCTGGGCTGTGGTTTGGCGGGGCGGGTGCTGGCGAAGCTGCAGTTCCGGCAGGTGAAGGGCCCTTGGGTGCGCTTCGGGGTGGCCTGGTAGCAGGCGTGATCTTTTCCGGGGTTGAGTGCGTGGAGGGTGCTGGCGTCGTATCGGCGTCTGTTGATGTGGCGGGCGCGGGGATGCCCGGACCAGGGGTCTGGCGCTGGGCGCGGTCACGGCGCGGACGGGCGCAGACGGGCTTGCCTTAGGCGCGCCTTCGGCGCGCCAGCGGCGCGCCCGCTGCGCACGTCCGCTGCGCGGCCGCACAGCGCCCGCCATAAATGGGGAGGTGGGAGGGAGGAGCAGGGAATGGGGCAGCGAATGGGCAGTGAGGGGCGGGGCCGCAGGGCGCAGCGGCGGGAAACAGGCACAGAAGGGAAAACGAGCACAATCAGGGCATCAAGGGGGCACAGAAAGGAAAAAAACGAGCACAATGAGGGGCAGCAAGGGGCACAGAAAGGAAAAAACTAGCACAATGAGGGGCAGCAAGGGGGCACAGAAAGGAAAAAACGAGCACAATCAGGGGCAGCAAGGGGGCACAGAAAGGGAAAAAAGGAGCACAATCAGGGGCAGCAAGGGGGCACAGAAAGGAAAAACTAGCACAATGAGGGGCAGCAAGGGGGCACAGAAAGGAAAAACGAGCACAATCAGGGGCAGCAAGGGGGGCACAGAAAGGAAAAAACGAGCACAATCAGGGGCAGCAAGGGGGCACAGAAAGGAAAAACGAGCACAATCTGGGGCAGCAAGGGGGGCACAGAAAGGAAAAAACGAGCACAATCAGGGGCAGCAAGGGGGGCACAGAAAGGAAAAACGAGCACAATCAGGGGCAGCAAGGGGGCACAGAAAGGAAAAAACGAGCACAATCAGGGGCAGCAAGGGGGCACAGAAAGGAAAAACGAGCACAATCAGGGGCAGCAGCAGGGCACACAGACGGAGCTGTGTGGTGGGGGAGCGACCTACCAGTCAAGGTCAGGGGTCGCTCCATTATGCCACTAAGTTTGCAAATGAGGATGCCCCACTGTTAACGTTGTAATACTAGCAGAAATTCACCTTCTTTGGGGAAACCCCATTTTAGGCCATTTTGGGGGGTCTTTGCAATGAACCAATATGGTGCCGAGTTTCTTCAGGTGGTCTCTCCGGACAAGGTCAAACCGAGGGTGCACCAGCACAGATACACCACATTTATGTTGGTACAACATCACACTTGGTTGGCGCACCTTCAGAAATATTGTTATATAACACAGAATATCTCAGGATACTAAGATGAGGACTAAACACAACATTGGAAACTTCATATCATGACTAGGACAAAGAAACACCATAAGGGGTGGTGCTAATAGGTCATGGTGAGGGGCAGCCATAAGGCTGCCTAGGTAAAATGTACTTCAGAAATACATCATGTCACGTTTGACATCAGATCCGCCCACAATTATGTGAAACTCCAGCAACTCCTAAAAACAGGGCTCTTTAGACAAGCATACGACTAAACCTTGGGTAGAGTAACACGCCCTGTTACCCTAGCGTCAAGAAACCACCAGATGTACGCGTGTTCTATAAATTAAAAGTAACATAACATAACCATTACAATAGTATTGACACATCTGAACATGGCTGCCATATTTGTAATATTAGTTTGCCAACAGTTTCCCCACAGGCATCTATATTATCATTGTTCAGTACCAGTACTTCTCAGCAGAGCTGCTATGCTTTGGAACAGTATCAGCAATTCTAAGCAAGACATTTACATTTTCAGCAGGACTGTACCAATACGTCTTAGCAGAGCAGCCCCAATAATAATGGACAGTGCCAGCATTTCTCAGAAATGCAGGTCTTTTATACTTACAATGGACTCTTACCAGCTATTTCCCGAAGGGCTGTTACAGGTTTAATGAACAGTACATTAATTTCTCAGCAGGATTGCTATATTTGTAGTGAAAACACCACCTCGTATCAGTTGATCTGCCATCTATTTAGTGGAATAGTACTGACAGTTTTCAGCAGAGCCTTTTTTTACTGTTACTTCGACATTAGCAACAGTTCTTTGAAGGTCTATGTTACATTTAGATGTTAGATACGATGCGTTTTCCTAAAATGGCGAAAACGTCCCCAATCTGCACTCTCGCGATAGTGTTTAAAGAAATGAAACAGTAATCCCATGTAATCTGAATTTTAATTTATTTGCTTTGCTTATCTTTTCCTCTTGCGTTATTTTATTCTTCAACCATCGGTGATGTTATTTTCACATTACACCTTCATAATATAGTGTCCTTAAGGCAATACCTTTTAGCAAGCTCAATGTATTTCGGGCTGGGCCCTTCATCAGGGCTATTTCCTGAAAACGTAATTACGTACATTATTCACTGAAACTGAGTAAAATATTGCTTAATCTTAAAGTGAGGTATAAAAAAAAACAGAATATCTGTGTGCTTAAATCAGCGGTTAGCCAAATAGTTTCCTGTTATATTACGTGCTAATGCGTTTCTTAAGTAGAGCGACTGAAGGTGCAATGAAAAGTAAAGAAGGTGCACAGGAGACACCCGACGCGCGTCACCGGGTGCACGTGAAGCATATAGTGAATGTCGAACCCGTGTAAAAAGTAAACTCGAGGTAAACTTCTGGTCACAAACCAAAATTAAACTACACATGTGCCCAAGAGTGAATGCTAAGAAAAACGTTCAAAGAAAAACGTGAAGGCTGCACTGTGTGAAAATGGTCCGTGCAGAAAGTGACTAAGTCCTTGACAGTCAATTTAGCCAGCCCCCTTTGCAGGATTAATAAGAGCAAATACTGCTCTGCAGGGTTGTCGTGTTTTTGATTGGGCCGTGCAGGTAAGTCTCACAAGATTGATGGACATTACATAGGACACTAGAAGCACTTTTGTGCAGGAAAAAAATAATTACACGACAGAACAACACAATAGCAGAAAAGTCCTGATGACAATTTGGACTAATCTGGTGATCTGCTCATAGCAGAGGATTATTGATGGGACAGGACTCCAGGGCATTCTGGCCCACTCCTAGCACAGGTCAGCAGTATTAATTCTGCACTATACCCAGGATAAATGAACCATGTGACGTAATATTGACTCGGCATCTGTAGCATCACATTTTCTTTAACACGCCTCAGCCCATCTCCAATAGAAAATCTGATGGCACTTTCCTCATACACCAGAAGTTTCCAAGTTTAAGGCGTTGACTTTTCCCAACGTTTGCCTTTTGTGTGCAGAAGGTTACATAGGCTTTCAGCACAGGGACATTTTTCATAGAACGTGATTGAGAACACAGCGTGAAAATCATAAAATAACAAAGTTGCCCAAAATCCATGGATTTACCTTCGGTAGCTGTCCAGACCATCTTGCAATCTGGAGGTGGTTTCTACTGAATTGTGCTTTTCAAAAGTCATTTCACTCACTACCGAATCCAATAAACACAAACTCGTCATAAAATGTACAGAATATGTTTTGCACAGAACCGTAAATAATTGGTTCCACAGAGTATGGGGAAAACATAAAAATATAAAATTAGTGCGAAAGTCACAGTCGAAAATAAATACCAACCCCACTTCTGCAGGAAAATGAAGACCTGTATCTTTTAGCTGTAGTAACACCTACAATAACTTCTTGAAAACAGATATAGTTTAGGTTTCCCTAACCCATTTGGCGATTTTGCAAACAACCCATCGTGATCACATTTATGTTTTTCAAACTTGAGTGAAAATGTAAAAGTGAAAGCATGTTTGTTTTCTTATTGTATTGAAACGAACTAGGGGCCAGCACTATTTACGGAGATAATCTGGGTACTTTTTTTCAATTTGATTATATCTCTCACTGATTAACTGGATCGAATTTGATTTGTTGATAAACTTATTTTGCTATGTAGGAGCTAAAGAATTACCAATTTCATTGATTCACTAATAAAATGCCACTAAATGTCTTTCAGTTTATTTTGTAAATCCAGAGGTAGAATTTCCTTAAGCCCACCTGCCCTTAGTAAACATTTGTTTTTGCAATTACAAATATGCACAACAGTGGAGGAAGTGTCTTCATTAGGAAAATAGATTATTTCTTTCAGTTTAACCCAGTGAAATTTGCAACACAAGCCATGCTTGTAACTGATGATGTGGGCAAATGGAAGCTCCTTTTTACTAATCAGCAAACACTACCCAGTTTTTTCTATCGTTTGGGCGGATGGCATGTTTTTTTCAGTGCCTGCCAATATCCACTCTTTGAGAGCACATAATTCGCACAAAAACTGTAAATTCTGAACACACGTTATCAGTTAACTGTCTGTATCTTGAATTATTAGGCCTTGCTTGACAGTGCAGCTGAGAGCAACACCTATTGTTACTAATTGTTAGAAATGGGGGTCTCTAGTTGGCAGAGGTAGGTACCTTTGTCCAAATAGGGACCCTTGCTTCTAGTCAGGGTAAGGGGGATACACACTTTAGATAACCCCTGCTCACCCCCTCAGTAGCTTGGCACGAGCAGACAGGCTTATCCCAAAGGCAATGTGTAAAGTACTTGTACCAACACTCACAGTAACACAGTGAAAACACCACAAATGGACACCACACCAGTTTAGAAAAATAAAGTATCTTTACTAAACTTAAACAAGACCAAAACGACAAAAATCCAACTTACAAAACTCAGTAGAATGTCTTTAAAAAGGGTTGTTGTAAAAATAAACTTGTAGATCTCAAATACGACACTTTCAGTCTCAAAGTACCTGGGATGCGTAACGCAAAACAAGCAAAAAGGGGCGCAGTGAAGGCGATGCGTCGGTTCTTCCTGCGCTCCGGTTCCGGTGCGACAAAATGGCGCCTTGATGCCTTGCGCTGATCCGGTGCGATGCGATGAAATGGCGTCTTTGTTGCGATGCGACAACGTAGATGCGATGCGTGCACGCCCGACGGCCGTGCGGCGAACTCGGTGCGCTTCCTCAGCGATGCGACGGCCCTGCGACACGCTTCTCCGGTGATGCGACGACACCCTCGGTGACGGCGACACGCTTCTCTGGTGTTGCGACGGCGAACAGCGGCAGCGGCGACACGCTTCTCGATGATGTGACAGCGGCTGCTGCGGCGGAATCACGCTTCTCTCTCGTTGTGTCGCGCTTCCAGCTCCCAACAGCAAGAGAGGCCACACACACAGTTACAGGCGCTCCTGGCAGACTGGAACTCCCAGCAAGGAAGTTCAGGGTAGCTGGGGGTGAAGTTCTTTTGTGCCTGGGACTTCAGAAACAGGAGGCCAGCTCTTCTCAGGCCCTTGGAGACTTTTCTTCAGATGGACACAGCACTCAGCAAAGTCCTTCTTCAAGCAGGGGACACAGCACACAGCAAAGTCCTTTAGATCTCTCCTCAGTAGAAACAGCAAACTGCAGGCCAGCCCTAGACACACTTGGGCAGTACTTCTCCTTCAGTCTCTTCAGCTGATCTTCATTGGCAGGGATTCCTCTTGATCAGGAAGTAGTAGTCTAAAGTTCAGGGGTTTCAGCTCTAGTATTTATACCCCAAAAGTCTTTGTTCTCCATGTGTGAGGGGTCCTGGACCCAGTCCAAACCAGTTCAGGGTGCATTCTGCCAGGGCACCGCTCCTTCCTTTGTGAGTGTGGGCCAGGGTCATCAGACACACCGGAGGAGGTGGAGCCAGCATTGTGGAAGGCAGGCACAGCCCTATTCAGACCCAGGTGCTACTCCTCCCACCACTCCAAATGCAGATAGGTCTATTCAGCCTAATGCTGACTCACCCAGCCTCCTGCAGCCACCCCCAGCCCCTGTCACTCAGGAACCAGACAGTCAATTCACAAACAGGCAGAGGCACACAGAAAGGTTGAACAAGAAAATAGCCACTTTCTAAAAGTGCTATTTCCAAACTTAGAATTAAAAAAACATCTTCACTAAAAGATGTGTAATTAAATTCTGAGTTCAGGGTACCAGATTCCAACTTTCTATCTTGCTCCTTTGGGAAGATATGCAGGTACACATGGGACACAGCATTCCCCATTCTGTCCTATGGCCAAGATAGCCTTTCAATAGTGAAAAACGAAATTGGCAGTATTTCACTATCAGGACATGTTACCCACACTAGTACATGTCCTACCTTTCACATACACTGCACCCTGCCCAGGGGGGTACCTTGGGCCTACCATAGGGGTGTCCAATGTGTAAGAAAAGGGAAGGGTTAGGACTGGCAAGTGTGTACACTGGCCAGGACAACATGGCAGTTCACAAACTGCGCACAGGCACTGCAGTGGCTACTCCTGTGGGTGGCACAATCAGTGCTGCAGGCCCACTAGTAGCATTTGAATCACCAGCCCTGGCACACTTAGTGCACTCTACTAGGGACTTATTGGTAAAGCAAATATGCCAATCACGGATAGCCAATCACAATAACAATTTACAGAGAGAGCATATGCACTTTAGCACTGATCAGCAGTGGTAAAGTGCCCAGAGTCCTATAGCCAACAACCAAAGGTCAGGAAAAACAAAGGAGGAAGAAGCAAAAAGTTTTGGGATAACCCTGCAAAAAGGGCCATTTCCAATACTAATTCTTTAGTGTTTACATTGAGTGGACTTTTGCTCTGCCCAGAGGAGTATTTCTCTCTTACATAATGCTATTGGCTGTTTGGTGTATCGTTCTGCCTCCAATTAAGTGATTGTATTGCAATGCATCAAGGACTATTTTGCATCTCAAAAGTACTCTGAATCATCACACATTAAATGGTTAATCTCATAGATTAATTTATGCAGCAAATAAGGCATTACACCCTGGTTGCACTGCACCTACCGCACTAATGATCCTGTCCCTCTTGTTACTACATCCCTGTATACATACCAGAATATTCAATTGTCTCAGCACTCATTCTTGTCACACTGTCAAACTGCACAGCCAATTTGAGGCCAGTAGATTAGATAACTCTGACAACTTTCTAGTGTCTGTCAAGATCACAACAATCTTTCTCAAGTACTCTGTAGTATTTCTGTGCTTTAAATACACCACCTACTTTGACTTCATTGCTATCTTATCTGTTGACTAGGGTTATGTTTTGAAACTTAGGTAAATTAGTGTAGTTAAAATTAGTTTAGAGATGCTTTTGTTCTCATTGTGCATGTCTACGCTCTTTGGTGGTTGCCTTTCACAAGGAGGGCAACCCACATCCACAATCCTGCTATTCTTTTGTATTGATGTGTCTGTTATAATTCATTCATTTTTATGTCTGAAGGGGGTTTTTCTTAGCTCTTCCAAACAGCATAATGAATCCACAGGTGTGTTTGCCATGGGTGGAAGATAGATACGTTTATTGTTCTCACTGGTGTCTCTTTATTTACAAATGGCATACCCAATGTCTCTAGAATGATTATTGCACCATTAGAAAATGTGCAATTTGCATTTTGGCATACTAGAGTACAAACGCTATTAGAGTGATGTATTAAAGGATCTGTGGTTATGGATCCTGGTGCAGGAGTTAGCTGGATCAATGAGAACTCATTGCATGCAATGCAATGCAGAGCATTACCTATTGTCATATGCGGGGCAGGGCTATAGAGCCATATTCAAATTTAAAAGAAAACCAGCACAGAGAAAGAAAGGAAAAGCACATGCATTCACTTTGAGTGCTGAAAGAAAATCAGTTTCTTGATTGTAATCAGTGGAAGAATGCAATTCATCCAATCAGAAGCAGTTTAAAGTAGATATGCTCCAGTTGAGGGACAAATAGAAGAGGGGGAAAACCATCAAAGAGGTAAACGAATGAGACTGACAAGCATGCCAACCAATACTAAGCAATGGGTCAATCCAAAACCCACTGTAAGTATTGGTATGGTGGACAATAGATCTTTCAAAAACTGTAAGTGAGATCTAAAAAGGTAGCCAACAGGGTGGACATGTTTGGATTTGCCACCAAGTGTGTGGTTGTGTCTGTGTGTATGAGATTTGAGTGACCTAGCAATATGTGGTTTCCCATGGTCTGGCATTGTTCCCTCTAGTGACCACCCACTTGACTAGCATCCAGAGGTTTGGGTGTCTTTCACCCCTATCCCTACATACCTTGACAATCTTTAGCATGAAGAGATCACTACGGCATGATAATGGAGAACATTTTTGACATCTTTGGCATGACTGTGCCTCCACTTGGCTATTGTTGTTCCTTGCCTAATAGTGGTTATTTTTGGTGAATTGTTCTATACAGAAGTTGTTGGATACTTTAACCAGCTTAGCCTACCACTCTTCCAATGTCAGTAAACTGAATGCTATAAAATTGGTTAATAGAATTTTTTTTTATTTAGAGGACCTAGAAATGCCAAAAATGCAGTACGAAGCATAATAAAAGAAAGAACTTAAACAAAAAGAGCTCATTTTTAACCTAGAAATGCCAAAAATGCAGTATGAAACATAATATAAGAAAGCAAAAAGAGACAATTTTGCCATTTTCTGTCCTGTTGTTTCCGACAAGAGGCAATTACATTTGCATTTTAAATCTTGTATTGACAGAGCCCAAATTTGGAAGTTCTGAATGGCAGACCAGGCACATTTTGCTAAACGTGTGTGAAGAATCTTTTGTGGTTGTTCACGATAATTAAGGGGGTTATTTTCGGTTTGTTGGAATGGAAGAATCCCTGCAAATCGGTGGTTCTCCCTACACCAAGGCCATGGTTTTCAATCAGATCAACTCCCACACTTTTGCAGGTGGAATCAAGAACGGCTCTGCTGATGCAAACCTTTCAACAGTCTGTCCACCAATGGACTGCTGTGTGACAGTCCCAGTCACCCCACCCTACTTAGGATGGGGCAACAGTCACTGGATTACTATACCCAGAACTATTATGCAAAACCTGGCATGCAACGCAATGACAAAACAATGAGAATATTCCCTCTGTTTCAGGGTTGTTGTTTTTTGGTTTCCCCTTTAGAAATTAATTTTTGAAACATAAGAACGAGTGGAGCCAAACAAACATGGTGCAACATAGCATTCTTCTCTACGTTCAGTGCATTTCTGCACCAAAGGAAGTACAGAGATCCCAGTTAGAAAGGCATTAACCCCAAAGCATAGCAGATCGTCTACCAAAACATTGTTTTTAATTTTTTTTTTTTTAATTTGTTTATTGAAAGCTTGCAAGTAAAATCCACATGCTCCAATGAGGAGCCACCAGTATCCTCGTAGCATAAAGTAACACAAGCATTTTGAGATATAGATTCAGCAAAAGAACTGATACAAACAGAACAGCAGCTCAGAGAGCCAACTACCCCCCTCCCCCTAAACCCCCCCCTCCCGACACTTGAATAGATGCAATATCATAGAAACAAAGGCACTTGGACATTAGTGACAGGCAAATATGATAACACGTCTCATGAGACAAATTACAATACTCCCCAGCAATGCACAGACCCAAGGGTAGGAAGAGAAAACAAATATGCCAGGCGCAGGACACATTACAAATCGGGATGACTCAAAAGATACATGGTAAATGGGGCCCAGAAGTCTTTAGGATGAGAGGACTCGGGAAGGTCCTCCGCATAGGTCTCCAGTTGTTCCCGGCAATAGGTCAGATCTCGAACCCATTTTCGGACCGTAGGGAGGTTCTTACCACCCCAGCATTGTGCCACAGCTCGCTTAGCTAATAAGGTTGCCACTGCAACCAGCCGCCTGTTACACAGCTTCAGGGATTTCACATCTCCCAGCAGGCACACCTCAGGCACACAAAGCACTCGCTCCATCACCACCTCCGTCAGCACAGCCACTACTTTAACCCAGAAGGCAGCCACCCCCGCACACTGCCACAATAGATGCAAAAAATCGGCCTCAGCATGACCACACCTGACGCAACAAGCAGTGTCCCGCAGGCCATATTTCCTTAATTGCAGTGGTGTGTAATACCACTGATGTAGAAACTTGAAATGAATGATGCGTAAATTACAATTGGCGGTGAGGCGCCCCGTCAGTTTACAGCAGAACTGCCAATGATCGAGCGGAAAGGTGTGCCCCAATGTTGCGTTCCATTTAAGGTATGAAGGGTGTTCTTCTAGGTCAATCTCACGTTGGGACGCCGCATATAATCTAGTGATCAACCCCTTATGTTCCTCCCCAGACAGCATTGCCTGCAGTGTGCGCAATGGCCATGGTTCTGCTGGATAATTGGGGTAGACTGCCCTGACCGCCTGTCGCACCCTGACATATGTGAAGCACAGCATGGGGCTGGAAGTCCGACCTGCCTGAATGTCCTGTAGGGATCGGAATTGGCCCAGCTTGTATAGGTCGCCAATCTATGCAACCCCAACCGCTTGCAACGTGCGCAGGGCCAAACGCTCCTGCGCCGCGGAGATATCCGGGTGAGCCGCAACAGGCAGTTTTGGAGCATAAAGGTAACCAAGCTGTGCTCTTTGGGCAAGGGCACGCCAGGCCCAGGCGGTACATAGCACTGGATTAATCTCTGTCCGAGGGCCCCCGTCACCACCCGAAAGAGCAGACGCTACAAGCGGGAGTGGGAGGATAGCATCTGCCTCTATCGCTGTGTGTGGTAAGAACCGCTGTGGATAAAACCAATAGTGTGCGAATTGCGCTTGGGCGCACAAATAATAAAGACGCATGTCGGGTGCCTCAAAGCCTCCGCGGTCAAATGGTTGCACAAGTGTATTCCAGCTACATTGAGGCTTTTCCTCCCCCCCAGACGAACGACAGCAGGGCAGCCTGCAGTGTTTTGAAGAGGGAGAGATTCAAGCGAATAGGAATGTTTACGAATAGGTACAGCAGTTTAGGTAAAATAGACATTTTGATCACGGCAATGCGGTCTGCAAGTGAGAGAGGTAGCCAAGCCCAGCGCGCAGCCCTGTCTGTAAGGTGGGAAATGGTGCGGCCATAGTTCATGGATATTACCTGCTCAGGGTCCCTGTGCAGCCAGATACCCAAGTATTTCACCGTGTCCTGGGTCCAGGAAAGCGGGAAATCCAATGGGATCTCGTGAGTACCAGCCGTCAGAGGGAAAACGGTTGATTTAGTCCAATTGAACCCTAAGCCTGAGAAGCGGTCGAATTTCACATATTCTCGAAGCAATTTGGAGAGGTAGGTTGCGGGTTCACGGACATATAAAAGCATATCGTCCGCGTAAAGTGAAACTATAAGTGGGCGCTGCCGGAACCGCAGTGCCGCCGACGCATGCAACTGGCGGAGCTTGCAAGCAAGAGGCTCCAAAGCCAGGGCAAAGAGCATCGGCGACAAGGGGCAACCCTGCCGTGTGCCCCTACCGATGGGAAAGGCCGACGACACCCAGCCATTGACACGGACCCTGGCAGCAGGTTCGGAGTACAGAACTCTAATCCACTGGAGGAAGAATGGAGGAAAACCCATTCTCAGAAGGACTGTAAACATGTAATCCCATTCGAGGGAATCAAACGCTTTTGCTGCATCAAGCAGCACAGCAACGGCCTGAAAGTCGGAGTCAAAATAGTGCAGCATGGCGAATAGTGTACGTAAATTGTGTGTGGTGGACCTGGCGGGCACGAACCCCGACTGGTCGGGAAGCACCAATAGGGGAATCAGGGGCTGTACACACATAGCAATCATTTTGGCCAGGATTTTAGCGTCAATATTAATAATGGAGAGGGGCCTGGAGGAATCGCAGTGGTTAGGTGCTTTGTCGGGCTTCAACAACATAACCAAGAGGGCTTCTCTTAGGGAGGCCGGGAGGCGACCCGTGTCGTACGCTTCCGCAAAAACCTCAAGCAGTCAAGGGGCCAGTGCGTCCGCTTAAAACTTATAAAATTCACTAGGGAGCCCATCCAATCCCGCAGCTTTGCAGGTGGGGAGGGACATAATAGCAAGTTTGACATCCTCTTCGTCAAAGGGCTGCGTAAGATATTCCCTATGACCCGAGGACAGCCACCCAAGAGCAATATCATCTAGATATTCATGGATCTCGTCCTGCGGCGCCTCAGTTCTGGTTGCATACAAGGTGGCATAGAAGTCCAATATGGTCCCGCTAATGTCCGCCGTGGTGTAATGAGCCTCCCCCGCCTCATCAAGTATCTCTTTGATGTAGTCCTGGCCACGGGGATCAGCCAGCTTCTGAGCCAGGGAGCGACTAGGTCTGCCCCCCTAGCCATAATAACGAGCCTTGCTGCGTCGAGACCTATGGGCCATCTCCTGATCGACTGTCTCGTTGTGTTCGATAACCAAATCCCGGATTGCCGAGAGTGTTGATGGGGAAGGGTCCAAATCGTAGGACCGTTCTAGAGCGGAAATTTCTGCAGCCAATTTATGAATCCTACGCCTCAGATCCCTCAAGACGCCCGCCTGTGCCCCCATGCACACCCCCCTAATGGTCACTTTAAATGCTTCCCAGAGGACGCCCGCGCTATCAACCGAACCCTCATTTTCCTTAAAAAAGTTATGAATAGCCTCCCCAATGTCATGTTTAAAAACAGGGTCTGATAGCGAGGATGGCTGCCAGGTGAATGGAGGCCGCTGGCATGCAGGAACCTGCAGCTCCAGGAGCACAGGAGAATGGTCCGAGAGCGTCCGAGCCATATGACGGACATCTACCACCCAGGTACACGCAGCTTCAGTGACCAACCAGAAATCCAGGCGAGACCAGGTCCCATGAACAGAGGAAACAAAGGTACTCTCACGTGCCACAGAGTGCCGCAATCGCCACACATCCCACAACCGACCAGCATCCATCAGTCCCAGCAGTACCTCCGACGCCTGCTTGGGCCGCGTAGTCTCACTACCCAGGCAGTCCACAGTCATATCCAGGCACACATTAAAATCGCCACCCCAAAGTATCTCTGCTTCCGGGAAGCTAGTAATGCGGCGCCACACATCAGAAAAGAAGGATGGATCGTCGATATTCGGGCCGTACACGTTCACCAGTAACACACTCGCTCTACCCAGTTGCCCCTATAAAAGCGCATCTCGGCCTGAGTCATCCGTGTCCGTGCGAATAACCGAAAAAGGGACCCCTCGTTTGATCAGTATCATTACCCCTCTTGCATAACTGGAATACGAGGACATCACGCGCACCCCCGCCCCCCATTCCCAACATTTCTTTCGGACAGTTTTGTGAGGTTGTTTTCCTGTAATAGAGCTATCTGGACATCCATTCTGTCCAGAGCAGCAAACACAGAGCGAATCTTTCTGGGGGTGTTGAGACCACGGATATTCCAGGTTAACAGTTGCACTTTACCACTCATGAGATTAGGAGAATCTTTTTAAGCCTGCCAATTAGATAAATAAAAAGGGTCGTGCCTGCTCCTGCAAGGAAAAAGGTGAATACACCAAAAAACAAAACTGAAAGTGCCGGTCCCCCCTCCAACCCCACCCCCCCACACGCCAGATCCCCTGAGCTCCCCCATCCCCCAGCCCCCCACCCACATCAGCGTCCCCAACTCGCCAAAGCCATCCCAACTATCCCCACCCCAACTCAAACCAAAGAAAACCAATGAAGGTTGTACAAGGGGTATTCCCATAGGGGCGTCAGAGTGCCACTAACCAACTAACTAGTAGGGGGTGGCTGAGCAACACACCATATATGCCTGGTCGAAATATAACATAGAGTCCAGTGTTAAGGAGGCACCACAGCGCAATATCAAAAAATCATTATAGTGTCCACCTGCACTAGGAGGAGAAACATGGAATGCATGAAAGGCAAAGCATATAACAATGTAAAGACAAAGCTACCAGAGGAGCCAAGCAGTAAGCCAAAATATCAGTGTGCTTCCAGCATCCCTACTGTTCTTCGGGTTCGGATAGAGTCTAGGATTCGCGCCGCCCTCTCTTGAGATGTTTCGCATGTTCCATCGCTGCCTTGGGGTTGGTGAAGATCTTGGAGTTCCCATCTGGACCTATCTTCAAGCGGGCTGGGTATAACATAGCATATGGGACACCTTCAGATTGCAAAAACTTTTTCACCACCTCAAATTCCCTACGTGCAGCTTGTACAGTTACAGTAAAATCCGGGAAGAAAGAGAGGGTATTGCCTTGATGTTCGATGGTTCCTTTATCTCTGGCCATGCGCAGAATGGCTTCTCGGTCCCTGTAATTCAGAACCCGCGCTATAACAGGGCGTTGGGGAGCCCCCGGGACTGGCCTAGCCGCAAGAGAGCGGTGGGCCCGCTCGATGATAAACATGGCGGAGAGCAGTTCAGTACCAAAAATATCTTTAATCAAGTTCTCAATGAAGGTCTCCATTCTGCCCACGTTTGTTGATTCCGGCAGCCCCGTAATTCGAATGTTATTGCGGCGGGAGCGGGCTTCTAAATCCTCATTCTTGGCCTGGATGAGGGAGAGAACTTTTTCCATATTGAGTGTTTTCCCTGCTACCTCACTCAGTCCCTCCTCCGCTGCAGAAACCCGTTGCTCCACTTCTCCGACGCGGGCGCCCTGCTTTTCGAGTTGCGACGACATATGGTCGAGGCGTTGGTTAACTGCAGTCATGGTGCCTTCTATAGACTGAAGACTACGCTGCATGGCCAACAACGTTGTCTCTATTGTGGATGGACCCGCATCCTGGGCATCTGCTTCAGAGTCGGAGGCAGCTCTGTGCGGGGTCTTGAATGACTTTCGCGCCTCAAACGTGAGGCGAGGTTGGGTCTTATCAGTCCTCCCCATCTTGGCAGCAATCGATCCTCACTACCGTGAAAGTACTGTAATGGGTGCCCCTAATATAAAATGGGATATGGATCTACAGGCAAAACGATTACCTCGGGGAGCTCCTAAGCGTACCACACAGCCTGATACCTAGTTTCGCACTTGCTCCGTTCCATGCGATAGGCCCCACAGGGTATCCGCCACAATGAAGCAGTGGAGCGAGGCGTCAGGGTCCCAGTTCCAGAAGCGTAGTGTAGGGCAGCACTTCAAGGATTAGCAGCCAAGGTACCCCAGCAGGTTGAGGTGTGTCGCAGTGCAGGAGAGGCCTACTCCTGCGTGGGAAGGCAAGTCCGCATATACCCCTAGGCCTGTTAGGGCGTAGGGCAAAGTCAGCAGGCACAGAGCGGATGCCAGTGACCTAGTAATCCAACCACAGCGAGTCTGAAGCAGCCGAAGGGCTCAAGCCAGGCAGGTACCAGCTGAAGGCAGCCGCGACCACCCCAATCACCATTTGGGAGGACGTATTCCAAGGTAGGTGCCGGCCAGGGACCGTGGCCTCGAGACGGCGGACCCCCCTGGAAATCCGGAGCACTCCGGCCGGAATCGGCACCCGGACCCAGACAGGCAAGGCGCTGGATGATAAAGCAGGGCAGTCACACTCCAGAGCTCACCACGCAGCAACCTCCAGCACCAATAGTCCAGCCTCAGCGATGTGGCAAGTATCGGCAAGGCAGCCCGAGGCGGGCAGCCACAGCACCGAGCGCCCGCCTGCCCCAGTCACAGCTCGCATGCCGCGGCCCTCTCCCCGGCCCGCACCCGCAGCCACCAGCCAGGGACGAACCGCTCCCCACTCACCGCAACCAGCTCAGGCAGCACTCGCACACCAGGGCCGTCCCGCAGTCCACCTCTGCGCCGCAGGCTTGGACAGCGTCAGCACACCGCAGCAGGACCGGAGCTCCCCTTGTACCACGCAGAGACCAGCACACCGCCCCACAGCTGTCCGCTCTACGATCGTCTCCAGTAATCGCCAGGCAGCGCCGTACTCCTCTCGGGCTCCGCAGTGAACGGCCCCCCGGCACAAGTGCACCTATGACAACAGGAAAGATCTGCACTCAGGGTCCAGTGGCAGCTGCCATTTTGTGAAGGCGCCACCAGGATCGATCAGCACAGTGTTTGTTGAGCTATCGTTTCCCCCAGCAGCCCAAAACTGGCGCAGTGAGTTCCAGGAGACTTCACAAGCAGGGCAGCTACTTTAGGGGCTCAGATGCAGCTATATACAGGCGGATAGTAGGCGGATTGGCGCTCAGCCGGGCAGAGGCTCACTAAAGTGCAGCCATCTTGCCAGGCGCCCTCTAGCGCCCCCCGTCTATCAAAACATTAATGAGGCTCTGAGACCAAACTTACTTTTTTAGAGTTTTTATTCTATAGATAAAAATTTATTAAACTGTTCAAAAGTCTATTTAAATTAAATGTGACTTGTTTTCAGGACTTAAAAGGGCATTTAATTTGTAGAGTGGAAAAGATTCATGGAAAAGATTATTAAATTGTTTAAATTGCATTTATATAGCGCTTACTACCCCTGACGAGGCATTGGAGTGCTTTACAGCGAGTAGCACGCTACCCGGGAGCCCAAAGTTAGTGGCCAGTCCATTCGTTATTGGGATTAATTTTACATGCTCATTCCACGCATTCACACCAGTTTCTTTGTGGTACATTATTGGCCCAGATGTGCTCATTAGAGGGGGCTAAGTGAAAAGTAATTGCTTGCTGGAATTATTAAGATAGTTATGGTTTCCAAAAAGAGCTTGGGATGGATAGGCATGAGATTTAGACTAACTTGTATACAGAATAGGCAGGCAGAAGGAGGAAGGGAAACAGTGGTGCACTTAAATAAATAGGGGATAGAAGTAAATAAAAGTTTGATAGAATGTCAATTTTTCATGCAGAATTTTAAGGAATATAGCAGGTGGAGAATTTTTGCAAGCAATTTGTGGATGTAAACCTGTTGAAAGAAACACTTTTAAATTCTGCCCCTAAGAAATGTAGCTAAGACAATCTTTCTAGAGGCACTTAAGAGGTGACACAGATACTCCCAACAGTGAAAAGGAAGCCCAGTGCTTGTTGAGAGTTTTACTGTCAAGCAGTGTGACAAATAAGGACATTCCGTTACATGTAATTACAATGAGAACACCCCAGAGAGACCCCTTTTATATACCTACTACAGCAGTATATTTAATACTGTAAAGAATTGTTATGGTTTATGAAGATTATATGTCCCATACATAAATTATACATTTAATGTGAAACATATGTTCTGTAAACACCCATCAACTTAAAAATAAAACAGGAAATAGATAAACACATTGCAGCAATCATTAGTATATTCAGTCCATGTTTGTGACTCATTCAATACCTGGTTCAGAAGGTAATACCCATTGCATACACCTGAAGAGCACCCCCACAGAACAGACACGATGTATAGCAGAATGGATGTGTCTGAGGTAACTTTCACCTTCCAGCATCCACCCTGGCTCAGTGAGACTCCTATTGACCTCAGTTTGAGGCTTGTCTGTCGCATGCACTAGGCTTAGCCATACAAGTGAGGTAGGTACTATTTATGTTGGGGCAAGTGGGAGAACGTTGGGTGGTAGGAATTTTGTGGGTCCTTGCTGATTCCAGAAGTTTACATCACAGAAATGCAAGGAAAATGTGCAATTGTAGGCAAAGTTTGAGATTTGCAGGGCAATGTGGGTATGACAACTTTGTGGGATCCACACGAGGCATACCACCTTGGACTCCCCTGGGTGTCTAGTTTTGAGAAATGTCTGGCTTTGGCAGGTTTTCCTGGGTGGCCGTCACTCACTGGCCAAAAAAATGCTGCTACCCCCATTGACAAATCAGATAATTTTTGTGACAGGAGATTTTCATGTCTCCACATTGTATTTTGGGACCTTTCCTGTTGCGGGAACTAGACCTACCCACACAGGTGAGGTACAATTTTTATCAGAAGATTTAGGGACATGCTGGGTGAAAGGAAGTTTGTGGCTCCCCACAGATACCAGAACTTTCTATCTCAGAAATGTAAGGAAAATGTGTTTTTTAGTAAAAGTTTGAGATTTGCAATGTATTCTGGGTAAAACAATCTGGTAAGAGCCACACAAGTTACCCCATCCTGGATTTCCCTAGGTGTCTAGTTCAAAAGAATTTACAGGTTTGCCTAGGTGCCGGCTGAGCTAGGGCCCAAAATCCACAGCTACCCACTTTGCAAAAACCGGGTCAGTTTTGAGTGGAAAAATGTGATATATCTATGTTGCATTTTGGGCCGTTTCCTGTCGCTGGCGTTAGGCCTACCCACAAAAGTGAGGTACCATTTTTATCCTCTTTTTAAGGTTGAAAATGACTCGAAATTACTTATAAAATATGTTGTATACAGCTCTTCTGAATGAGTTGTTGGCATTGATCCTGGTTGGAAGAGCTAAACTTTTTGTCAACTCCAAGACAAATAATGATGAAACATGATGAAATCAATGGTGATGTATAACTTGGATCATTAGCTTTTAACCTCTCCTTTTATGTCGGCCCCAAGAAAGTAATTTTTGGGACCTTTGTTCATCTGGCACAGCATTTTTAACAAGTCAAGAAACAGAGACTGTGGGTGTGTTATTTTATATATTTATGTAGTGTTGTTATGTGAGCCTAGTTAGACTATGCCTGTTCTGTGTTAAGATGATCAAACTGCTGAACCCATGTAGTGCATCTTCAGTTTCTGCGAGGGATGATTGCACTGCTAATGTCTGTGCTTGACCTGTTTTGTGTGTGAAGGATGCACTTGCACTGCTGTGCCAATGTGCATTGGTTGTGTCTGTGTGAGCGCGAAGCATGACCCCTAATGCCCATGTGGTGTTGGTTCTCCGTGTGTGTTGAAGGTAATCATGCAGTGGTGTACCAGGTGCTGCAACAGGAGCATTGACTGCTTTCCTTGCACACCCTCCACTACCCCTTCCTATGCGTCCTTCATTTCACTCTTGCACCATTCACACAACCTGCCCCCCTCGCACCCTTCGCTCACACCCTACACTCAGAGCTTACACTCTGCACCCTAAGGTCCCCTCAGCCCGAAATAGCAGCAGTCATTTTAGATTTTTCTTTGTGAAACGTTGCTTAGCAAGTTTTATTAAGATACAACACAGGTATACAGCAGGGACAGCAGCAGTGCACACTTCCCCTCAGACTATTTACGAGACACGGGGCAGCAATGATTGCGTTCTAAAACACACAGAACACATACAATAGACATAGAAGCAGTAAAGGATGTGTTATTTGTGTGTGGGAAATTAACTTCTGCTACCAGTCTGTTACCACCTTTGCGTAACATCCAAGCTTGTGAACATAATTTTATCATACAAACAACAAAGGGATATTACTTTATTGTAATGCACATTATCATAGGGGCTCTCATCCACCACATTGCACCTTATGGATGTAAATCCTTCACCATACTGCAGTATTTGGACAAAAAACACCAGTTTACGCCTGCATTCTAAGGATATAAACCCACCACATGTACTGCATCATAGGGGCATTAACCTAATACACAGTATCACAAGGGCACAAAGAAGCCCCACCACTGCTTCCTACTAACCCTAAATCACCACCTTGCACTAATCATGGGAAATCTAACCGATTGCACTACATCATAAGAGTATTAAAACTGCATCCTGATATGACATCCTTGGGGCTCCAACCCACCACATTGCAATGCTTCCCTGTATCCATAACACATTAATCTGCACTATGAACAAGAGACACAAATGCACCAGGCTGCAACTTTGAGATGGTAGCCCACCATACTGCACAATATGAATACTATCACATTGCAGGGTTTTCTAGAAGCATTATCCCATCATGCTGCACAGAAGCCTGGGGTACCAAGCAGCATCAGTAACCGGCATCAACATCAACGCACATTAGGGACCCAAGTTTGATTGGACATGAGAAACGTTTCCCCTTCGTCGAAGGCAAGTTCCACTGACTCTTGAACGGTCCATGAATCTAGGTGATCTAATTGTCTATCAGCACCCTAAAACGTTTGTGAGACGTTCCTTCGGTTCAAATATACCCCTATAGGTGAGGGGGCTTGAGGACATTTGCCTTGGTTTGAAGATCTAAATGTTTTTGGTTAATTCAGAAAAAAGTAAATGTACAGTGCAGTTATGCATGGTCAAAGCCTGTGTGCAGGGAGGACTGTGGAGAGGGGTACTGATGTAGGCCATGTGCCCAGAGGCAGCTCTGCACAGCTAAGGGCTTTGCACGGTAGGCTTGGTGGCACAGTCCCTGTGCCTAGATAATGTTGTTCAAAGACACCCAGAGCTGTAAGACTTTGGGGATAAGAGAGGTGCCTCAGGTCCTGGCCACTCAAAGGTATCAATGCTCAGAGCCCTGTGTATATTGCTTTGTGCTACAGCTTTGGTTGTACATGGACTGGTGCTGGGCCTGACATGGGTCAGGTGCTGGGCCTGACATGGGTCGGGCCTTGTGCATGACCAGAGGACAAATGCAGATGGTTCAGCGGCAGAAAGTTGGAGTAGGACCTAGCCTGCACCCAGGGTCTCCGTACAGTTTTGAAGGCCACATGAAACAGGTAATGAGTACCTTCAGTATGAGCGCAGCACACAGCCAAAGGTCTGGCAAGTGTCTCTTGAGCTTGAGCACTTGAGGACTGAGTGTGTTCTGAAGGCATGCACAGCAGTTGTTGAGTACCCATATGTTGCAAAGTGTCCTTTTTGGATGGTCATACCCCTAAATGTTGCTGCTATGTGCTGTGGTAATTGATCTGAAAGTGTGCTAGGTCCTGCTAACCAGGCCCCAGCATCAGTGCTCTTTCCCTTAAACTGTAAGTGTGAATTGGTACACCCAATTGGCAAGTGTTTTTATACCCCTGTAAGGCCCTAGTATATGGTATCAGTGGTACCTAGGGCAGGGATGTAAAAGGGGCACCAGGGCTGAAGTAAAACCAAAGGCTGCAGGTCTGCCATGTCAGCCCTGAACAAGCAGCTTGCCTGCTCAAGTTCAAACCTGCCCACACCATGTGTGACAGGGTTACCTCACTGCATTTAATATATGTCAGTCACCGCTAAGGTAGGCCTTCTATAGCCCAGGAGGCAGGGAACATTATATTATATTTGTGGAAGTATATGTGCAAGCATATATTGCCCTGTGGTAGAATTCTAAATATAATTCTACCGCAAGTGACCTACCCTCCATAAGATAACATGGGCTGGACACGGGACATACCGAAGATGTACAGCTCCATTATGGAACGGTTGATTTTCTTTGTGCTTGGTATCAAACACCATGCTTTTCAACCCATAACACGATGGTGGCGACGATGTTTAACCAGCATGTACCTAGGTGTCACTTTAGATAGTGCTCACCAATTTAACCTAGTTTTCTCTTGCCTTGGCAGGCTTTTACGAGGGCTTGCTGCCAAGACAGAAGTCTGACTTCATGCTGTAAGTGTGTGCCACTCCCAGAGGCTAAAGACAAAATCCTATGTGTGCAGGAGGTGACACCCCCACCCACACAGGATGGCTAGTGAATGGACCATCACAGTGGTGGGCTCAAAGGCTTCACCGGTGCCATGGTACTGAGGAACTTGTCCCTCGAATCGAGGACAAAGTTTACCCCTGCCCCATGCACTGTTTTTTGCGGGCGGGTGGGAAATTAGCAATGCAGGAGGCGTGCACCTCCACAAGGCTGACCACACCTCTAGGGTGTCACAGCTGAGGTGCACAGTCAAGGATGGTTTTGGCTATCTTGAATTTAGGCTAGAAAGCAGGTTCTGACTAGTTTTAGTGACATACTCCCACCGGATATGGTCACTACTGGGCGGATTAGCTTCAGGACTAGATGCCTATTGGCTACTAGTCCTCACACCCACTAACACCCCCTAAAGCTAGGATTTAAAGGACACCTCAGACAACAGAACTTTAGATTTTATGTGATAACAAGAGACCCATTTCTAAGACAAGGCCGGACTCCAGGAAGAGAGACGCTAAGCTCTGCACCTGTGGCAGCCACCCTGCATCGGCTGGATTGCGACTCAACCAAGTCAAGAGACCTGTACCAAAAGGAAGGTTAAGCCCTCTGCAATCTCCAGACTTCACAAGAACTCCCTTGGGCCAGAGGAACAATTCCAGTGCATTCGGCAGGCACAAACCTCTAAATCCACTAATTTGAAGTACTGCCCACCGAGCCGCCCGGCGTGGCTGCCCAAAGTCACTGGGCAGGTGGCTTCTGGGAACTGTAGTCCTGACCCTTAGCAAGGCTCAACTTTCTACACTGGTCCTCTGGAAAAAGATTCCCTCAAACGCAGTGCTTGCAGGTACCAAGGCTTGCTGGTGGTTAGTCTGACTACTACCTGTTTTACTCAACGCTTCAAGGGGAAAGATCGAACTGCACGAATGACCAACCACCCCTGTGGATTCATTGTAAAGATCTTGCATTTGTTTTCACTTTCTCTTAGCACGACTGTCAGCACCACTGCCCGAGGATCTGTTCAACACCACAGACAGCCAAGAGCACCTCTGCAGCGAGTCCACCGACCCAGGTAGACTCGATCTGCCTGGAAACTTCGGGTCCAAGGCCAGCTCTTTGCTTAAGTTTCAAAGTTTTTGCTCAACACAACCCGCAAGTACCTTTTTGCTAAGGTAACCATTTAAAGACCGCAAGCCTGATTGACAGCTCTGTTTGACAGTGAGAGTGCAACTCTGCACCCCTCTCCCATGAGCCAGGTAAAATTGTGCTAGCTGTTGTGAACTGGTCTAGGGACTCCTGAGGCCTTAACCCCAAGTGGGTTCAGTTGAACTCACTCTCTAAGACACCAATTTCATACATGTGTTTTTCCAATTGAACGCAACGTTATTGATTTTCCTAGAATACAAAATACTGATGTTTTTCATGCTTTAAAAGTGATAACTCCAGTTATCTTGTATGTATGGATTTCGTTTTGGTGTCTAAAAATATATAAAAAACAGAGTTTATTTTATAAATTGGTATTGGATTTCTCTCAAGAGGGATTTCAGTTATTTATCGTCCATGTTGGTTCTGTGAAATGCTTAACACATGTTCTTCTAAGTAGCCTGTCTGCTTTTTGCCACTCTACCAGAACTGAGAGAATGTGTACGAGAGAGTACCTGGGGTCCAATTTTGTGAATGGCGCTTGCAGTACATGGTAAACCCCCCCCCCGCCATATCACATAATACTTTCACCTTGCAACATTATTGTTTCAGCGGTGGGAGTCCTGAACTTGTGTTTCGCTTCATCATTTAGACATAAGTATATTTTTTGTGCTTGAGAAATTCACAATTGACTTTAGACACAAAAAGCTTATTTTTTCCAGATTTTTTAAATCGAGTTTTAATTTAAATTGTTAGGGCTCTGTGTTACATCCTTATTGCAATAGTAAATTAAAGAGTAAATAGTTTTAAGGTGTTTAGGAAGCAGGCCAAAGTATTTACTTTCTAGATAAAGTAAGCACAATGCAGGGTGCACCAGAACTCGAGGTGATCACTCTCTCAGCTCTCAGGATCCAAGATCTTAGATCTCTGTGCAAACTTATGGGCATTAGCTACAAAGCTACTGCCAGAAAGAAGATCTAGTGCAGGCCCTCCAAGATTATGAGGAAGAGCAGGATAAAGCAGAGAACCTCTCATCAGATGAGCCTGAGACAGAGGCTCAACAAGTGGTTGAAGAAAACGAGAACTGGCATCACATATACTTCCCAAGACCCCCTCACCTGCAGATAGTGGCAGAGGCCTTTCTAGTAGTAGACCTGTGAGTAGGGCGGTAGGAGACATTGAGGACAAGGTTGCCCAAATCTATCTGGAGGAGAGAAAGATTAAACGTGAGGATAGGAGACTAGCCCTAGAGGAGTGAAGGACTAATCTGGGCCTAGAGCCCAAAGATGGTGGCAGAAAAAGTTAATAGGGTCAGGGAGGAATCTTGTGACCCTAAAATTTCAAAGGGTATATTTCCCAGTTACAAAGATGGAGATGACATTTCAAAATGGCTTGCAGCTTTTGAGAGAGCATGCACCATGAGAAGAGTAGGTTGCCAACACTGGGGCTCACTACTCTAGGATGTTCTACCAGTTAAGGGCAGAGATAGACTCCTGACCCTAGATGAAGAGGTAGCTGAGTCCTATCATCACATGAAGGACACCCTCATGGAAGGGTTTGGACTAACTACAAGGGAGTACATAATCAGATTTAGGGGAAACCCATAAAGGACAAAACCAAACTTGGGTAGATTTTGTTGACTCCTCATTCAAGGCACTGGAAGGCTGGATTAAAGGCAATGATATGGAAATATATGACGGGATATTCAATCTATTTGTAAAGAGCACATTCTAACAAATTGTTCCACAGAGAAATTATGACAGCATCCATCTGGTAGATTCTGAGTTATCTTCTCCCAGAGAGCTGGGAAAGATTGCAAATAAATGGGTCACATCAAGGGTACCCAGAACAAGACCCAAGGTGGAGGTGACACCAAGAAGGGTGATCAAACTTCCCAATAGGGGAAGGAATTGAACACAAACAGGTAAAAAGACATCAGGTCCCCAAAAGACGTCCAAGGAGGGTGGTCCCAGAGACTCTTCCAAGTCCAAAGGAAAGGGGTATCAGGGTAAGAACTGGGATCTCAAGAAGGCTGGGACGTGTTTTGACTGTCAGCAGGCAAGGCACAAGAGAGGTGATGCAATATGCACCAACAAGTCCCCCACTGGTGGACAATCCAAGGGTATTGTTAGTGTTGGGATGGTAGTAGAGGTGTACTCTGAAGGGTCCAAAGAGTACACAGAGGTAACTTTGGTTTGCCTGGGTGGGGTGGACATTAAAGCCTTGGCAGTCTCACCTCCAAGCCTGGAGAAGTACAGACAAAGGACAAGAATCAATGGGACTGAAGTAGAGGCTCTGAGAGATACAGGTGCCACTGTTACCACGGTAGCAGCCCAACTGGTTTCCCCAGACCAAATGATCCCTGGTGTCAGTCACCAAATTACCAACGCTGATAATGAGACTAAACTTCATCCAATGGCTTTGGCGAACTTAGAGTGGGGAGGAGTTACTGGGCAGAAGAAGGTGGTTGTGTCTCCTGCCATACCAGTACAGTGTCTGTTGGGCAATAATCTGGAGACTTCTGCATGAGCAGAGGTAAAAAAGAGGGCTCATGCAGAAATGCTATATCTCCATGAGTGGATGTGTGTGACAACTAGGGCACAGGGTTCATGTCAGGGTAAAGGTAAAGAGCTGGAGCCTGAAACTATGGCCAAGTACTTTAAGCTAAGGGTGGGCAGAGCTGGCGTAGTGCCTCTACGCGGAGCTCCACGGAGTTTGAAAAAAACTCTGTGGAGCTCCTCTCTGCTCCCTCCCCCTCCCATATTATTTAAAATGTAAAAAATAAGGCACTTACCTGCGTGGCTGCCGCCTCCCCTGCCTGGCCACTCTCTTTCCTGCTCCTCGCGTCCATCTTCAATGAAAAAACTCCTACGTTGTACGTCTTGCGTGGGGGCAGGGGATGTGGGCCGATGGCCCGCTCTGGAAGTTTGCAGAAGTTTGCGGCATAAAGCCCTGCACCTTCCAAGGCCACGCCCCCTCATCACACAGCCAATGTTTGTTCTAAAGTAGTCAGGTCTGCAGGTGGTTGATGTAGATGAGAGGAGAGAACCCCAGACTGTTGAGGTGGTCCATTTCCCTACAGGGGATGGGCTTTGGAGTGGAACACAGACCAGGGACTGACCTTGCCAATGCATATGGTCTTTTCAGGTTCTTCCACTTAGACGATGAGAACTACCAAGAGGGAGGTTAGGGCTCATCACCTTTCGTATGGGGGGTCATGTTGTAAAGTGCCCTTTTTGGATGGTCAACCCCCACTTTTTGCTGCTAGATGCTGTGGTAATTGATCTGAAAGTGTGCTCGGTCCTGCTAACCAGGCCACACCACCAATGCTCTTTCCCTTAAACTGTAAATGAGAATTGGTACACCCAACTGGCAAGTGTTTTTTCAACCCTGTAAGGCCCTAGTATATGGTACCAGTGGTACCCAGAGCAGGGATGTAAAAGGGGCACCAGGGCTGCAGCACTTATTGTGCCACCCTGAGTGACCCGAGTGAAACCAAAGGCTGCAGGTCTGTCATGTCAGACCTGCACAAGCAGCTTGCCTGCTCGAGTTCGACACTGCACCCACCATGTGTCACAGGGTCACCTCACTGCATTTAATATATTTCAGTCAACCCTAAGGTAGGCTCCTATGACCCAGGAGGTACGATGCATTGTATTATATGTGTGGAAATATATATGCAAGCATATATTGCCCTGCATATATTCTACTGCAAGTGACTAACCGTTCATAGGATTACATGGGCTGGACACTGGACATACCCCAGATGTTCAGCTCCATTATGGAACAGTCATCTTTCTTTGTATTTGTTATCCAACACCACACTTTTTAACCCCTGACATGATTGTGGTGTTGAGGGTTAACCAGCATGTACCTAGGTGGCACTTTAGACAGTGCCCACCAAGTTACCCCAGTGTTCTCGTGCTTTGGCGGGCTGTTCCGAGGGTTTGCCGCCAAGACAGAAGTATGACTTCATGTTGGGAAGTGTGTGCCACTCCCAGAGGCCAGAGACAGAGACTCGTGCATGCAGGAGGTGATACCTCCATCCACACAGGATGGCTAGTGAATGGACCATCATGGCGGTGAGCCTCAAAGGATTCACCTGCGCCATGGGACAAAGGAACTTATCCCCCATTCAAAACAAAGGCTCCTCCTGCCTCAGGCACTGTTTTTCCCGGGCAGGTGGGAAATTAGCTATGCAGGAGGCATGCACCTCGTCAAGGCTGACCACACCTCTAGGGTGTCGCAGCTGAGGTTACAGTCGAGGATGGTTTTGGCCATCTTGAATTTAGGCTAAAAAGCAGGTTCTGACTAGTTTTAGTGACATACTCTCACTGGATATGGTCACTACTGGGGCAGATTAGCCACAGGAATAGATGCCCATTGGCTACTGGTCCTCACACCCACTTCTATCCCCTAAATCCAAGATTTAAGGGTCACCCCAGACAGCAGAACCTTAGATTTGACGTGATAACAAGAAGAGACCCATTTCCACGACAAGGCAGTACTCCACGAACAGAGGCGCTAAGCTCTGCACCTGTGGCAGCCACCCTGCACATGCTGGATTGTGATTCAACCAAGGCAAGAGACCTGTTCCAAAAGGAAGGTGAAGTCCTCTGTAAACTCCAGACTTCACAAGAGCTCCCTTGGGCTAAAGGAACTAGTCCCCTGCAGTCGACAGACACAAATAGCTAAATCCACAACCTTGAAGTACTGTCCACCAAACCATCCAGTGTGGCTGCTCTAAGTCTCTGGGCAGGTGACTTCTGGGCACTGTAGTCCTGACCCTCACTGAGGCTCAACTTTCTACACCGTTCCCCAGGTCCTCTGGAAGAAGATTTCCTCACTCACAGTGATTGTAGGTACAAGGCTTGCTGATGGTCAGTCTGACTACTACCTGCTTTAGTCAACGCTTCAAGAAGAGAGATCCAACTGCACAACCAACCAACCACCCTTGTGGCTTCATCGTAAAGATACTGCATTTGTTTTCACCTTCTCTTGGCACGCCTGTCAGCATTGCTGGCCGCACATCAGTTCAGCACCACGGATAGCTCAGAGCACCTCTGCACCCGAGTCCACCGAGTCAGGTAGACTCATTCTGCCTGGAGACTACTAGTCCAGGGCCATCTCCTTGCTGAAGTTCAAAGGTTTTTGCACAACACGACCCGCAAGTACCTTTTTGTGCTAAGGTAACCATTTAAAGACCGCAAGCCTGATTGATAGCTCCGTTTGACAGCTAGAGTGCACCTCTGCACCTCACCCCCACTGAGCCAGGTAAAATTGTGCTAGCTGTTGTGAACTGGTCTAGGGACTCACGAGACCTTAACCCCAAGTGGGTTCAGTTGCACTCACTCATATATGTGTTTTACCCATTGACCGCAACGTTAAAGTTTTTCCTACATTGCAAAGTACTGATTTATTTAATGATTTAAAATTGATAACTCTGGTCATCCTGTATGTATAGATTTCGTTTTGGTGTTTAAAAATATATAAAAATCTGAGCTATTTTTATGAATTGGTGTCGGATTTCTCTCAAGTTGTGTCAATCACTCATCGTCCATGTTGGTGATGTGAAATGCTTAACACAAGTTCCTCTAAGTAGCATGTCTGCTCTTTGCCACTCTATCAAGACTGAGAGAAGGTGTACAAGAGAGTAGCCGGGGTCCATCTTTGTGTATTGCGCTCGTATTACATGGTAAGGCACCCCTGCCATACCACATAATACTTTCACCTTGCAACACCATGGGCTTAGCAGAGTGCTGCAGGCCATGTGCAGTGAATAGTGAACAGCCAGTGGTTCATTAATATGATGAGCAACGCCAAAACCTTGCACAGTAGCTATTGCGCACCCAGGTGTTGAGCACAGTGCTAAAGGCCAGGTGCAGCAGTTACTGACCACCCGTGAGCTGAATGCAATGCTGGAAGGCCATGCACCACTGCTATATACAACCCCACGCTACATATAGCACATAGTCAAGTACAGAGCACAGTGCTTCACATGCCGCAAGGTCAAACATACAAGCTACTGAGTAATTGGCAGGTGTATGAGGTCCACACAGAAGCACATGGGCATGAAGTGGTGGAGGTGCAAAGGCCATTGCAGAGGTACACAAAATAGAAACCTAAGGAAAGTTACACATTTATTTTGAGTATGGGCAAGAGGAAGAGAAACCAGAATAGGATGTAAAAGAGCAGAAATGACAACTTCTCTGGCCCAAGGATCTCTCCAGGCCATAACAGGACAGACAGGGAAGATGACACATGGAAATCTGTTTAATCTTCTGCCATTTAACTGATAGATGCCGGGGAGAACTTCCATCTCAAGTGTAGTTACATAAGCCAAATTGCATTCAACAGCAAGTGTTGCTTTCACGTGGTGTGGTAAATCGGAGAAAAGAAGGGGAGATTAAGGGAGAGAGGGGAAAGACATCTGTAGTGTCTTGCGAGTTTTAGGACAGAACTCTTCTTGCTCTTAATGGACTCCGTAGAGCTGTGACGTAGGTGTCAGAGTGGAAGGCAATGAATGCTTGTTTTAGAATGTTGAGTTTGCAGTTACAAGCACATATATAAAGACATGTATTACTAAGCTCCGTGTGTGGCGTAGTCATTGGCGGGTACCCAAGCTGGAGAGGACGCTGCAATAACCTTGAAGGAAATGGTGATTCCCACAAAATAAACAGGACAGTCAGATTAATACATGCAGGGCACTTCCTAGTCACAGCAGTTACGTTTAGATGAAAAGCATCTTTCAGCACATTATTTTAAACACAGTCGGCATGTTATTGTAAAGTAGTCTAAACCAGTACATGGTTGCTTTAGTGATCCAAAAAGTTATTATTCATCGAAGAGACAATGTGCTGCCCCCAGTTGAGCTGTGTGCAGGAGCTCGCGGGAGTATTCCGCATCCAAGGAATGTTGTCCACCTGTTATCTTCATAGCTCTGTTGCAGAGGGCGAAGATGGAGATATTATAGGGCAAAGGGGTGAGGGTACCCAAAGGAGAGAGATGGCTAATTGTGTTTCCAGTCACATGACTTACCTTGCTCCCAATCAAGGGTACTTCATCCATTTTGGTTCGGGGAGGAGAAGGAAGGAGTGGCATTTGTGTATCTATGTTGAACTTTAGGAAAGAGGCTCTGGTAGCGCATGCCTACCCACATCACACTGAAACGTAGCTATATGTAATGCCACCACTAAACCGGTTTTCAAAATTGAATAGTGGATGAGGGTATCGAGTGAAAAGGGGTAGGTAGGCCGGCCATTAACCCAGCTGTCCCATTTCTCTAGGCTTTTTCTAAGAGTAATTGGGCCTGATTCACAAAGCTTTTTCTACAAGTATGTTTGTCTTACACCAATCTTAGGTGTGACTAAAGCTGCACATCCATGCCCCCTTCAGAAAACATCTTTTAATGAGTATGTTTTTTCTTACTCCAGACTTAGGTGCAACTCACTCATGAATTATCAAGAGTAAGAAATGCTTATTCACGGATTCCAGTAGTAAGAAACTCTTACTCCTTGAAACTACTCACAGAAAATGCTGTGTGAATCAGGTCTAAACATTTAGGTGTAAAAAAAAAGTAAAACACGAGTAACACACAATATTCATTGGGAGCATTGAGAATCACGAACGTTACTTCTAGATGTATTTATGACTTTCTTCTGCATTCTAGGACAAAACAAATTGTTGAAAAAAATCTTTGTGGTTCTGGTCAAGACTGAGGAGGTACTACGAGGCATGACGTTACCCAATTGAGTAGCCAGGAAAGTAAAACACCCCACTTCGAACTATATCACAAAAGGTATTGAGAGAATGGGCACAACATGATAGTGAAACATGTTACCCCAAGCTTCCATTTTAGGATTTCTTTCTTTTCTTCTATCTTGCTTTTCCCTCCCACATTTTTCTTCGTTCTCTGCCTCTTTTCCTCCTCCATTCCCTATTTCTTATAATTGTTCCTTATTTACTTATTTCCATCTTTTCTTGCTACTGCCTTTCTTTCACTTCGTCTTTTCCTGTGTGAGAACGGCGTTGGATGGCAAGAACCCACCTGCCCGCTCTGCAGCTGCTAAAGCCGGTGGTTCGCTGCGCCCTTGAGTCATTGCCTCCAGTCTGGGCTACTTCCTCGACAGGATGTCAGGAAGCAGCGGCGTTACCAGTCTGCACCGTGTAAGGCATACAATGTGCAAATATACATATCTCTTTCACTGCATTCAGGTATGCAATGCCTTTATTTGATTTGTAGAGATAGAGTAATGCCAGGAAATGTAAAATTGTTTGTTCGGATTTTATCATTTCTAATTCCGACATGAATTCTTGTCGGTTGATTGACAAATAAGTGTACATCATCTTTACGAAAACAATTGATTAAGTCGAATGTGAGAAAGAATGTAAAGTTTGAAGGCCTATTTTAATGAATTAAATGTGCTACAAATGTCCCTATCGTATTCAGTGTGCGAAAAGCATCAATATTCAACCTCATACTCTGTGATAACTCCAAAAACACACAGGCGCATCAATTTTTCACTCGAAAAACATATTAGTATGAACTGGAAGAGGTCCACAGGCCTTGTCAGCAATCTGCTGTCAGTATTCACATTGCTGTTGATTGTAACTCCTGTTTTAAGTAGGGCAATTTAAATGGAAAATGTTTTGTATGCAGTGTTACCAAAAAGAATTGGGGATTTACAGCCAGGTGATAATCACTTTCTGTAAAAAGTCCTTTTTGCATAAGCATTAAATCAAGTGTATCACTTAAGAATGCAGAGTCATTTGCCCCGGGGTTATTCTAACACTGTCATTTTATGCTTTAAAAAAGCAGGGGAGCTTGGCTCAGAATGTTAATTACCTGTATGGCTATATTAATGTGCAGTATTTAAATTCTTTCACAGATTGCCTACTTCTCCTAACATAAAAGAACGTTTGGCTCTGGAAAATAGGACTATCACAACAAGCAAACGTGTCCAGTATGGAGCTAAGTGAATTTCCTCAGTGTCCTAGCTATAGAATAATACCTCTTTACTTGAAGACACACCTATGCCCCTGATGTCTAGATACAGGACCCTGGAACATTAATAAAAATATATATGAGATGTCCTCACACACCTCCCTGGGTGTTATGCTTCATCATTGGTCATCCCGTGCTCACCAAGTAATCCTCTAATGGCGTGCGGCCCTCGGCTACTTTGAGGGTACTTGCAGGGAAGAAAAGGTGAAGGACCCAGAGAGGAAATAAAACTGCCACTCACCTACCCTAAAGACATTCCTCTGTATTAGGCGGGTGGTGAAGAGAAGGTTAAAAAAGAGGGATATGGGTTGTGTTAGCAGCCGTGGCCCGTGCAGGTAAGAGCGGTGGGGAGGTGGGGCCGGTTGGGAGGAATTTCAACAGACTACGATGAGGGAAAATGAATTATTTATTTAATTTTCCCTCGTTATCGTCTGTCGAAATCCGCCCCACCCGTCCCCACAGCCCCACAGCTCTTACCTGCACACGCCGCGGCTGTGTGTTAGAAACTTTACTGGTTCTTACATCCAACTGTGTCAACATGTTTGAGCCCTCACAGTGGCCCAACAAGGGCCTGGGGTTTTCATCAGGACCAGAATCCTACTTTACCTAGAATGAGTCCCTGGCTACATACAGACATACATCACCAGCATGCATACATACAAACAATACCAATAAGGATATTCTGCTGTTAGGGAGCGAAGTTTCGCTTATGAATTAGTATTCATGAGGTCCTGCTACATAAAACATACATTTGAAATTAAAATGAAGACATTGACACAAGAAATAATAATAAATGACAAAAGGGACATGCAAAACACAAAAACAGGAAAAGCACTCATCTCTTCCTATAGACATGCAGTGCCAAATCAGTGTACACTGCAAGCATATGTGACCACACTGCAACCATAGTAACGTGGTGGTTTCCCACTACAAATCACTCCCATGAGTGATTAGTCGTGTATGCGTATAAAAACCATGTCATTCAGTCCACACATTTCCTCACCTATGGGATTTTCAAACATTATGGAGGAGATAACTAGGAGAGCCTCGTAGTCATACACTGTGAAAAAGGTTCTATTAATGCCTTAAATCTGGGCAGGGCAATATAGGGAGTTAAACATAGATATTAAATCTTGTATGCACCACTTACTTCATCAAAGGTCTCTCCCTGTTTGCCAACCTAGTTGTGCGTTTGTTCTGCTCCTGATGATCATTGGAGCAGGTTTGCATCGACTATTTTAGAGTACTTAGAGGCGCAGTAATGTGGCGCCTGAGTGATGTCACTGTGCACTCAGCGGGGGCACCTGGGAATTGTACACATTGATAGTCGTATGGTGTACATGCTGGCTGAGAATGTTCCCTGGGTATTCCAATACCCAGTTTGGCATTGTACACACGGAAAGGGGCCAACATTGATCATGCCCCAATCTTACCTTTTCCAGAGTGCTCAGGAGAGCAGCTGTGTGGTGTGTTGTATGGGGATGTAACCGAGCACCTGGCAAAGGCTCCTGGGGATTGAAGTCATTGGTAAAAATGCTGTGCTTCTCACTGCGTTGGGGATTAATTCAGGCATTTGACCAACCCTGTGTATTTTTTATGCTAAAGAAGTTCAGAATAAACTATACCTCAATCTTCTTCTCTATTTTTGACATAAACCCAGAATTATTTGGATACCTAAACAATAATCTGGAATGGTAACTAGTTATATTACATAGCCTCCAAATAGTGATCTCATCCTGGGGCCCTGTGGAATGGGGCTAGCAGGGGTGAAAGACCTCATGAGACCCTGTAGGCGGTAGAAAGGGCTGCATTAATAAAGAGGTGTATGTGCTACAATATATAGTTAGCATTCATCCATCCATCACATGGAGCGCAAGAGTACTCAGCTGACCATTTCCTATTTGGCAACCTGTAGCCAAAGTATATTGTCATTTAAAGCATGTATCTGTGTCTTCAGATGGTAAACCCAGCATTGCTCCCTATCAAGGAGTATCTGAGCCATATTGCTGGATGGTGTTGGTGTTAGCTTTTCTAATACTACCCATTAGATATCTCGGTTAGAGTGGTTATACTCCAAGAAAAGATTCAGCATGCGTTTGGAGCTCTTCTTACACCTGATATTACTTTAGGTTCACTAATCCTAATATGTATCTTGTGTGAAGTCATCCCTATAAGTTAACAAGGGCATGTGATTATATATATAACATTTTCACTGCTGCAATTTGTAAGATGTTTGATAAAACACAGGTGATCTGTCCCAATATCTCCCTCCTTGAATACTTTTGTGAAAGGACAGCTAGCACACCTTCTACATGGAAAGTGGCCGGAAACCGGTGGTAGGCTCCACAGAGTGTTAGGGCCCTTTGGTGCCAGTTCTGGGGACCTATGACGAGTGTGTACCAGTCTATCCCTCAGGCTAGTCACTCTCTTAAATGGAAACAGCTTGTCAAAGAATGTTCCAGTTCTTGGAAATAATGTTTCTCACTGTATTAGAGACAGGAGTAAATGTTTTCACACACGTATGCCTATCAGTCAGTTTTGATGGCATTAGAACTCTGTGCACTTTACCCCTGCTAAACAGGAGTAAAGAGCCTGTGCTCCCCCTTTCGAAATTGGCTTTAATCTGATTGGCGCAATTATCTTTCCTATAAGGCCATAGTACTTGGTGCAGAAATACACTCCCTTTCATGGAAAGTTAAATGCCACCTGTGGAGTGCAGCACCTATTTTGCCATTAACTACAGTGGCAGTGAAAACGTAGCTGCAGGCCTACCCTTTGTAGCATGACAGCAGCAACTTGAACCCTGCTGCACAGACCTGTTAAAATCACCCCTTTGACAGGTCGGAAAACCTGATTTTAAATATTAGATACGTCACCTTTGAGCACAACAAGCACACCTTGCTCCCCAAAAGGGAGGGTGCATAATATTTAAAAGCAGAACATATGTGACATTAGAAATGGCATGTTCCCCAGTGACTAGGCCCAAAATGACATTGTAATTGGTAAGTCACTAGCCGACAGATAGGAGAAATCAAAGATAGATTATACACTTTCATCTGTAACATTTGACTTGTACCTGCTACAGACTCCATTCATAGACATATTTGTATATTTAGTAGTTCCAATCTAATGGTGAAATTGGATTTTTAATACATTGACTGGAAATGTAACTTTTAGAATCTTACCTTTACCCTACTTGAAGCTGCTAGGGGCTAATTTGCATCAGCCACAGCCCAGCTTCTACTTGACCTGAATGTGATGTGAAAGAGGTGTGAAAACTGCTCCTAGAAAAGAGGCAATGACCTGGGAGTGGGAAGGTGTTTCTTTTTTCCCTGGCAAGAAGACCAGTTGGAGTGGACCCAGGAACTTAATTAACTTTGAAGAGGACTGCCCTCTCACAAGTATATTTCAGGGGACAACTTGAAAGACACCAGCCTTTGTCCCTCTAGTCAGGCTGCCACCAAACCTACTGGGGGGAAAGCTACCCCTAGAACTGGTTTCGAGTGATAAGGAAGAGGGGACTGCTTATCACCCTGGCCACACCTTTGGGTGAGCATATAGGCTCCGCACAAGGGAAGAAGGGTTTCACCATCTTCGATTCTGAGAGTGAGGGTCACTCTAGGATTGTTTGCAGTAGGGCAAACAGGAACTGCTGAAAAGGTGAGTAGGGTTGCCCAGAGAACTTTTACACTATAGAGTAGGGAGTACCCAGGAGTCCCCCCACCCACCTGATGGTGCCAGGCATAAGGGTCCCTTTGCTGACCTCCTGTGTGCCTACAGGAGTACAACAAGCTGCAAAAGGCCTTTTACCTAAAGTGCCCGGCTGACCAGTGGCATTGGACCTGGACTGAACTTTGCTTTTGGCCTCTAGCTGACATCCTTAGAGTCTCTAAGGTCCCAAAATGTCCTGAGGCCTTATAAGTGTATCAGGGGAAAGAACCAAGCTAATCACAAGTATAAATGTTTAAAATTAAACAGGACAACATACACATAATCAATTGACATGATGCTGGAATATTATCACAAAATATATTTATTATTTAATATTTCATTTCGTATAAAAAGATTTTTTCATTTTTTGTTAGGATCTCAAAAATATATATATATATGATTCAATACATTTTATAAAATCCCAATGCAGTGATACATATTAACATATGGAATATGATTAAACTAAATGAGAACTTAGAGCATAAAAATTCTCTTATCTGATAATACAATCTTTTTTTCTTTTTTCTTTTCTTGAGTGTTTCTAACAAAGTCACAGATCTTATGTGGACTGAAAAGAGGGTCAGCGGTAGATGGAACTACGCGCGTTTCGGCAAGTTGCCTTCGTCAGGACACCGTCTCGACTTTCTCTATTACTCTTTCCAATTGCGAATATCCGCACGCCGCTTGATCGTGAGCCCCCGTATTGCTGACAAGAGATGGCCTAAAATAAAATATATATTATCCATTATCAGGATACCTTGGCCATACAGGGATCCTTACAGATTATCACATCTGAAACTGGACCGAACATCTTTGGTTAAAACGAAACTACCTTTGAAATAAAATCGTAGCATTTGAAATAGTCTATTGACGATAAAGATGCTGCTATCAATACATTAAGATTCGGGGAATTAATGAATTTTCCATCTGTGTAAAATAGTGAAATTGGAGTGAGCATCCAATCGCATTTGGAAAGAGTAATAGAGAAAGTCGTGACGGTGTCCTGACGAAGGCAACTTGCCGAAACGCGCGTAGTTCCATCTACCGCTGACCCTCTTTTCAGTCCACATAAGATCTGTGACTTTGTTAGAAACACTCGAAGAAAAAGAAAAAAAGATTGTATTATCAGATAAGAGCATTTTTATGCTCTAAGTTCTCATTTAGTTTAATCATATTCCATATGTTAATATGTATCACTGCATTGGGATTTTATAAAATGTATTGAATCATATATATATATATTTTTGAGATCCTGACAAAAAATGAAAAAAATCTTTTTATACGAAATGAAATATTAAATAATAAATATATTTTGTGATAATATTCCAGCATCATGTCAATTGATTATGTGTATGTTGTCCTGTTTAATTTTAAACATTTATACTTGTGATTAGCTTGGTTCTTTCCCCTGATATTGTTCTCCCTACTAGCTAGCAAGTCTCCATTGTGTTAAGTAGGGGTCCCCTTTCTTTCAAGCCTTATAAGTGTATGCCTGTGAGTGTTTGGCCACTAGAAAAAAGTTTGGAAACTTTTGAAAATGTTTCCTTCAGAGCTACAGCAGGACCTGCCAGAAAAAGTATCCGGCCAACAGTTTCACAGAATCGGATTGGATTTCAGTTACTTTCTGCTCAAAGGTCCCCTCACTTACAAAACAATTGTGTTGGAACTTCGCAGAGAACTCTCCTAAGCTCCAGCGGGAACAAACTGTTTCAAGTACCTAGCCTTTGGTTCCATGCAGTGGCTACAATTTGCACAGCGGCCCACTCTTGCAGATTTTTCTTCTCAAAAAGTAACAAAGTCCTTTTCTGCATTTGATTCAGAAGAAATGTCAAAGTTTTTCTTTAAAAAAGTCACAAAGTTCCTTTCTGAAGTGGGACTAAGAAATATTGTCAAACTTTTGACTTCCAGACTTTTCACCTGGAACAATCCTATAGGTGTATCCACTCAGGGATCCATTACGGTCAGCCTCAAATCGCACCTAGGTTCAGGTCTACCACTTCCTTACACTGTCATTGGCGCTTTGTGCTTTTTGGTGCTTTTTCTACTTAAAACTCCGATTCCACTTTTTGGATTTTTGTTACTATGGTGTCATTTTGTTTAATAGATTTTACTCCATGTTTCTAATTGAGTTTGGCTTTATTTCTGTTGGGGCTGAACCCAGAAAAATGTGTCTAGAGATAACAGCACTACCTGCACCAACTTTGGTGAAAAACGACAGTGACTTTGAAGTAAGTTTTATTTTATTTATTTACAGAGTTTTATATGGCGTGAACTTGACCCGAATCGGGTATCAGAGCGCTTTACATAGCACCAGTTGCATTACATGAGGACACATTCATTTTTTTGTTAGGCACGGGGAGATTAAGTGATTTGCCCAGAATCACAGGATATTCAGCGTCATTGCCGAGACTCGAACCCAGTTCCCCAGATTCGAGGTCGACCGCCCTAGCCATTAGGCCAACTCCTCTCCCCTAAGTGCACTGCATTTACCAGAATGCAGTGGGGTGAACTGTGCTGGAATGAGAGGAAGTGTGCTCCTTTCCCCCTTGAGTTTAAAAGGCTCCCTTGAGCTGACGAGCTCAACTGGGATGCACCTATGTGCCTGTGGAGTGGTACTGTGACCTGTGAAGACTTGGGCTGTATTTCAGCAACCATAGATGACTTTTCTCTGCTCTCTACTACTTCTGCTCTCTACTAATGAAGGGCTAAAACCCAGAACACACATGTCTAGAGATAACGGCACTACCTGCACCATTTTTGATAAACAAGCATTAGTAAATGCATTAGGTTTCGTCTATGTGATTAATAATACGCTTTTTTGTTGTTGTAATTTGTAGCTTGCTGAGTAGATGTACAATATAAGTTACAGAAAGTCTGTTGAAGTCTTATGACTTATTTCTGTACAAAAAGGCAATATACTGTGCTGTTACTAGTGGTATTATAAAGTGGGGAGATTAGGTAAATAGTGGAGGACAGAGATAAAAAAACATGTACCTGATAAGTAGGTTTGAAAGTGGTGCAACTATAAGGAGAATAGGTAAAGGGTGGATGGAAAACCATACAATTACAGCATAAGTGCTGTTTTTGCAAATCCAAAAAAACAAGATTGCGAAAACAATATGAAAAGGTGTTGTTAGGTTACTGTCCACTGTTAAGATAAACAAATGAAAATTATCTTAAAAATGTTTCAAACAAGCATTTGAGCAGTTGTGTAATGTAAATGAAAGAAACACAGTTTAAAAAAAAAAAAATTTGCACTGCACATTTTGTTTCATTATTACAAAGAAACGTAAACATTAGCATACACTTTGAAACAATAATGAGCATGTAGTAAGTATTTGCTCTTTGCATTGTCATTGCCATTGTGTTACTTATGGTTTATGTTAGAAATGGGGGTCTCTAGTTGACAGAGGTAGGTACCTTTGTCCAAATAGGGACCCTTGCTTCTAGTCTGGTTAAGGGGGATACACTTCTAAAATAACCCCTGCTCACCCCTTTGGTAGCTTGGCACAAGCAGACAGGCTTATCTCAAAGGCAGTGTGTAAAGCATTGGTGAACACATACAGGCATATTCTCAAGGAGCTATCGCCGAGTTATCGGCACTTTATCGTAGCCAAAGTCGCGATAAATTTATCGCCCCATTCACAAGCTGGTGCTAACAGCCTATACCACCATTTAACTTGCGAAAGCATCCGCAAAAAACATCGCCACAGATGACCCTGGCAACTATCGCTAATGAGATGCAGAGTAGGCGTTCCCGAGCAAAAATCAGCAACAGCCCCACACCTCAACATTCTCAACGACCAGCCACATCGGCGATAAGACCACAAAACAGGCGATAAAGCGCGTTAGCAGCAGGAAATTAACACCTGCTCTGACCTGGTGTAAAGTCGGACGACAACCTGCACCATCAAAGGGAGCCCAGCCCAGAGCCACACATGAAGAACAACAGATGCCATGGAGCCACTCACCATGCATCCAGGAGCCCCGAGAGGGCAACAACACCCACCGCCACCACCCCCAGGACCGCTGCCCCCCCCCGGACCACCACAGACGCAGCGCAGACAAAGACAGCTGACCTTCAGGAAATGCACCAGCCTCACAGACCTAACACCAGTCAATGTCAATGCCCACTACAGGCTCAATAGGACAACCATCCTCCGCATCCTGAACATCATTGCCCACAGGCTGATGGTACCAACATAGCGGACAACCAACATCCCTCCGCAGACAAAGCTGCTGGCTGTGCTGCACCTGTTGGCCTCTGGTACCTCCCAACCAACAACCGCCAGAGTCGGAAGAGTCTCACAGCCAGCCCCATCCAAGTCCCTCACACCTGTCCTGGATGCCATCATCAGCTAGGTACCCCAGTACCTATACGTCCCCCACAATGCGCATGTTATGTTATGTTATAACAATTTGTATAGCGCACTACTACCCATAGGTGTCTAGGCGCGTTGTAGACCACATACTGAAGCGGGAGACTAGTTTTTAAAAAGCCAGGTCTTAAGGTGTTTCCTGAATTCAAGCAGGGATGTAATCTGCCTAAGAGAAAGCGGAAGAGCGTTCCATATCCTAATGGTACTATGTCTGAAGCTCCTACCCCCCAGTTCATCGTTTTAACTCTGGGGATGAGCATTAAAAAGGCATTAGCTGATCGTAGTGACCTACTGGGAGAGTACCAGTTAAAAACGTGATGAAGAAATTGTGGGCCGTCTCCATGAAGTGCCTTGTGTGCGATGCAAAGTGCCTTGAATTTCACACGCTGGCCAACTGGAAGCCAATGCAGATCTTGAATCCCGACCCTGATGGACTGGTGTTTAGGGACATCCAGAACCAATCTAGCAGCGGCATTCTGAACTGATTGTAGCCTTCTGAGCTGGTTGGACTGCAAATTGATATACAAAGCGTTACAATAGTCCAACTTGGATAAAACCAAAGTGGTTAAAACAGTTTTCCTAGCCTTTCTAGGAATGTAGGAAAGGATTTTACGCATCATTCTGATTGTAAAAAACGCAGAGGACACCACCTTTGAAATCTGAGATTTAAAATGAAGCTTCTCATCTATTATGACCCCCAAATTTTTTGCTTTCGCCACCGGAGTAGGAAGGGGGCCCAAAGAACTGGGCCACCAGGCTGGTGACCAAAGAGGAGAAAGCTTTCCAAACAGCACCACCTCAGTTTTACTCTAATTTAACTTCAGGCATGAACAGCTGGAGACCAAGCAAGGACTATACGCCATAGCTGGATTCCCGCACGTGTTGGGGGCAATCGACTGCACACATGTCCTACTTGTGCCCCCTGCCGACACTGCACACAATTACCGCTACAGAAAGCACACGCATTCCATCAACGTGCAGGCAACAGTGGACCACAGGGGACTCCTCACCAATGTCTTAGCCAACTACCCAGGCAGTGTGCATGATCCCTTCATCTTCCGACAGTCCAACATCAACCAGCGCTTCCATGATGGCACCTATGGAAATGCACTGCTTGTTGGCAAGTACCAAATGAACACACCACACACCTCAACTCCACAATCATGCAACTCACAACTCTGGCACTGCACACATCACAAAATCACATACAACATGCCAAACAACATGCCCACCCACCAGACACGACAGCGCAACTTACTGTGGCAACCTTGGATAGCCATGTACATGAGCCATCAACGGCATGGCACCTCAGCCACACAATACCGGAATGTGGGGAGAGGTGTGAACCAGGCATGTGCGAAGGAGGCAAGTGACCCATGAATGAGAATGTACACAATGCCAAGTGTTGCGGAGATGTGCCGGACAGACTGCAGTATGCAGACCACAGACATATCCATGTCTACATGCACTGCTGGTGTTTGGAGTGTAGTGGACAGTGGACGCAACCATGTCACCCCAGCCATTGGGGAAGATCGCGGAAATGTAGCTTGTGACGCCCCCCCTCTAAGCGTGTGCGGAGTGGGCTGGCCCGGCGTACGCCAGTCCAGCGTGGGGGTGTGGATGATTATCCCGTGGCTCTGGGTGTGGTTCAGTACCAGAAATGTGCAATGGCATGTGTCTCTGTCGCAGTGTGGGTCTCCGTTGGGGAGTGTAGGTGGTCCCTGATGGGACTTAGACACCCACGTATGTGATCTGGTTCGGCTTCCATGAGGTAGTACCCCACCCGCACATGTTCGGCCACCTCCTTCTGGCAGTCTGACACCTGGCCTTGGAATGCGATGTGTGCTTCGGTGGGATGCTGGGAGCCAGCTGGGCTGGTGGGTGCGTCCAGCTGTGTTGTCTGTGCAGGGGGTGGGGTATCCTCGATGCAGTGGTGCTGCCCTGCTCCTGGAGGTCGATTGCCTAAGATGTCCATGGACTGTTGTGGGGCGTCGGTGTCGGAAGTGTGGAGGTCCTCTTCAGCAGTAGAGTTGCCTGGTCTGCTCTGCTGGAGGTGTTGTTTGCCCCTCTGCAATGTGAAGGGGAGATGCTTGTTGACATTGTTTTGGCATGTATGTTGCCGCATTGTTCAAGTTTACATACAGACTGCATGACAATGTACATTGTGACTGTTTGGGAGGGGCGGACAATTTGATGCGGGACAGTGGACATTTGGACTACATGATGTAGGTGAGGTTGTACTTGTACATTTGCATCTCACAGTTTCCTGCTACGTCAGATGTGATTGGCCATTTTCTACACACAGGCGGACCCAGTTGTGTTCTCTGATCTGCAGTGTAAGTGTTGGACTGTGTACCACTTTGTCGGCCATGTGGATGTGCTGTCATTGCTATGTGTGTGTGCTGCATTGTGTGGGAGTCGCACCTGCAGCTGTGATTTTGCTGCCCCTTATCCCTTGGAGGCGGTGTGCCTTTGGCTTTTGTGCTTTTGAGGTGCTGTGATGTTGGCGACTTGGGTCATTTGTGCTCTTGAACAGTTTTTGTACTCTTGTGCATTGTATGTCTGCAGATGTGTTGTTGACGTCAGTGCTTGTTTGTGCACGTGGATGTGTCAGAGTGTGACCTGCTCCTTTCCGGATGTGGTCCACACTCAGCCACCTCAGTCTTGTGGCGTGCACAATGTCATGGTGATTGTACTCCAGCCATGCTGCTCGTCATGTGGTGTCACTTGCATTGTCAGTGTGGCTCTCACATACGCATCTTTGCTGTGTTTCGCACGGGTGCATGTGTGTGTTGTGTAATTGGTGATGTGTGGGGTGGGACCCCTTTGGGCACATGGGGGACGGGGGCCTACTTGATGTTTGTATGTGTACTGCAGTGTGCCACGGGGATCAGTGACATGACCCAGGGTCATTGTGGGTGTGCGGTGTGCTACACGTCATTGTGCATGTGTGCCATTGTGCCCGTCCCCCCTGTCCCCACAGTCCCTGTTCGTTGCTCACCCTGTTGCTGTTGTGTCAGGTCATGTCGAGCAGTGTCCGGACTCCCGACTCCTTGCACCGTCTCCACACTGAGGACTGTGGCGCCATTTGCTCCAGCTCCTCCTGTGGCGCAGGACTCCCACCTCCATTCGCTGTTGCTGCCTTCCTGTTGGCAACGGAACACGGGGTTTCTGCTTGGTTTGGCTTTTCACATCGTGCCAGCGCATCTTGGCCTCCTCGACACTCCGGCTGCATTCACGATGGAATGCCATTTTTCTGTCTGTGTTGCCAATGACACGGTGGAGGTGACGGACAGTTGTTGTTAGTGCTCTGTCACCTCCGTGACGACGATCCGGTTGTCATGCGGACTGTACCCCGTCTTCCTCTTCCTCTTCTCCTTGGCCTTCCCCGACCCGAGGTTCCTTGCTGGTGGTCTTTGGGGCTTGTGGGGTTCGCATTGACCTGGGCACTCGTTCCGGGTGCCTCCATGTTGCTACGCAGTTTATTTTGTTTATGGTGTGTTTTTCTTGTTCAGCTTTTATGGTGCATTTTCCCGCATGACGCGTGGGAATTGCAGGCCTGTTGCTGGTTATCGCTGATTTTTGTATCGCGGTTGGCCTCATCGCAACTTTATTCGCATTCGTGTTTCGCATTTTTGTGGCGTCGCGTTGATTTTAACGCGTTCATTTGACGCGTTATCGTGAGGCTATCGCATGGTGCCGCCAGGTTGGGAATACTACGTTAACACGGCGTTGTTTTCCCGCAATAGACTGCGATGTGGAAAGTGGCGTTAAGGTAAACTTGTGGTAGTTATCACACGTTCTTGAGAACATGCCCCATAGAGTAATACAGTGAAAACACTACAAATGGACACCACAAAAGTTTAGAAAAAATAGGTAATCTTTATCTAAACCAAAACAAGACCAAACGACAAAAATCCACAATACAGTAAAAAATATGACTTTCAGATGGTAGAAATAGTTCAGTTCTAAGCAAATTGCAGATGCAACACTTTTGTCACAAAGTACCTGGGATGCGTCATGCAAACAAACAAAATGGGCCGCAGGGAAGGTGATGCGTTGGTTCCTTGCTTCGGGGGAGGTGATGCGTCGGTTCCTTACTGCTGCGCAGGGGAGGTGATGCATCTGTTCCTTACCGGAAAGGAGGTGATGGGTCGGTTTGTTACCTCATGGGGAGGTGATGCGTCGGTTTCTTACTGCGTCCCCCAACGATGCGACAGACTTGTTGCCGCGATGCGACGATCCGGGACGATGCGTGGATTCTTTCAGCTGCACAGCAGGGCTTGCGTCGGAATCGGTGCGGTGATCTCGGACTTCAGAGATTGTTGCACTCGATGTGGTGTGCGGTGATTTCTCGAGCCGCGGCAGGCGCTGCAGCGGTTTCTTCGGCGATGCTTCGGCAACAGGAACGGATGCGTCACGCTTCTCGGTGTTGCGTTGATTTTCCAGCTCCCAGTGGAAAACAATCTCTAGAGGTCCAAAACAACAGCAGGCACCTCTTTGCAGGTCAGAACTCCCAGCAAGGAAGTTCAGAGGAGCTGGTGGTGAAGTCTTTGTGTCCCTGAGACTTCAGAACAGGAGGCAAGCTCAGTTTCAAGCCGTTGGATATCTTCTTCAAGCAGGGGACACAGCAAACAGCAAAGTCCTTTCTACTTTCCTTGGCAGCAAGTAGCCACTGCAGGCCAACCCCAGACAGCAAACAGCACAGGGGCAGTATTCCCCCTCAGCTCTTCCGGCTCTTCTCTTTGGCAAAGGTTCCTCTTGATTTCCCAGAACTGATCTAAAAGTCTGGGGTCTGGGCCCCTCTTTTTATACTCAAAAATCCTTTGTTCTCTGGTGGCAGAGAAGCCCAGTGCTCAGTCCAAACCGGTTCTGTCCCCTCTGGTGCAGCTTTCTGGCAGGAGGTGGAGACAGCATTGTCTTTGGCAGACCAGCCCATTCAGCTCAAAGGAAATCTCCTCCCCCTACTCTAAATGCAGCCCAAGTCTATTCAGCCCAGCCCTGACTCATCAGGCTCTCTGGAGCCACTGCTCCTTCCCAGCCCCAGTCATTTTGCAGGCTGATTCTGTGGGTGGCACAATCAGTGCAGCAGCCCACCAGCAGCTTTTGATTTGCAGGCCCTGGGCACACACGGTGAACTGTACTAGGGTCTGACTAGTAAATCAAATATGCCAATCATAGAATCACTAATCCATAACAACAATTTACCAAGGGAGCACTTGCACTTTGGCACTGAACAGCAGTGGCAAAGTGCCCAAAAGCATCTAGACCAGCAAAATGGAGACCAACACACAGCAAAAACACAGGAGGCAAAAGGAAAAAATGCAGGGGAGACCCATGCCAATGGTGCCAGGTCTAACAGTTTATTTATTTAAACAGTACACTGTGACATTTTCAAATATTGTGCTATATACTTTGAAATTTATATGTTGTTACAAATACTGTATTTTTTTCAAGACATTTGTTATAATCAGTCCTGGTGCCACTGCACCTGCTGCACCATTTTAATCATGACCCTATTGCCTGCACGGTAACTGTACGTGTGACTGCCTGTTTAGTAGTAAAATATAGCAATGTTTGGCGTTTAAAGGAGTTCCTAGAGTTTTGCACCCTGGTGTCACTGAGTCTGCTGCACCATTGAAATTATGATCCTAATGCCTGCAAGGTAATTGCGCTTGTGACTGTCTGTTTAGTAGTAAAATATAGCAATATTAGGTGTTTAGTAGTGTGCCTAGAGCTTTTGGTCCCGGTGTTACTGCACCTTCTGCCATCATTGTAATGATGACCCTAGTGCCTGCTAGATAACTGAACTTGTGACTGTCTGTTTAGTAGATACATTTAGCAATAATCTGTGTTTCATGGGGAGCCTAGAGCTTTTGGCCCTGGTGCCACTGCATCTGCAGCACCATTTAAATCAAGCCCCTTTTAACTGCAAGGTAACTGCAATTGTGACTGCATGTTTAGTAGTAAAATATAGCAATAATAGGTGTTTAAAGGAGTTCTGGCACCTGTTGGGCCCGGTGCCACTGCACCTGCTGCACCATTCAAAACATAACCCTATTGCTTGCAGGATAACTGCACTTGTGACTGCCTGTTTAGTAGAAAAATAGCAACATTTGGTGTTTAGAGGGGTTCCTAGAGCTTTGGGCCCCGTTCTAACTGCATCTGCTGCACCATTGAAATCATGACCTTAAAGCCTGAAAGATAACTGCATTTGTGATTGCCTGTTTAGTAGTAAAATATAGCAATATTTGATGTTTAGAGGAGTTATGACAACTTTTGGCCCCGGTGCTACTGCACCTGCTGCACCATTTCAATCATGAGCCTATTGTCTGCAAGGTAACTGCAATTGTGACTGCCTGATTAGAGGTAAAATGGGGTAAAGTGTGCTGGGATGAGAGGCAGTGTGCTCCCTCCTCCCCCCTTGTGTTCCTCATCAATATGTTTCTGGCCTTATCAATGTGTGACAGGATAACATATAGGTCATTTCCAGGTTGGCTGTGATTTACAAACTTTAAAGACACACTGAACCTGGTTGACTGTGCTTTTGCTAAACTGTGAGGACTCGAGAATATAAATCATAGCTCCCATTTAGCCTCTTATGCACCTTCATTTAACATAGACCTGCATTGACCTTGATGCTCTGATTCTAACATTTTCAGCTAATTGTTGCCCATTTACTCTTGTTGGGAAAAAAACCTGAATTATTTGCAGAAGCACTGCTGGTTTGCTGCTGCTGCTGACAATGCCTGCATTTAATCCCACAGCCAGTCAAAGGCAACAAGAGATTAAGTCATAGCACCTGCGAGTCCTCCCTACCCCTCACAGTCCTGGCCCCCTTATATACCTCCGTAAAAACATTGTTGTCCAGAGACTTACATTTTTGATTTGTGTTTTTGTATCATTAGAGAAGTGATTTAGCTTGGGTAGACATTGCTAATCCAGGCCAATTTTTTCTGGATGTCATTTTTAAAAATGGCGGATGTGTTGCAGTGAGTATGTTATATTTCAGAAACCATGAGACCTATATACTTCATTTTGGTGTCAAAACATAGGTTTTGGGGGTCAAGCAGTCTTATAAAGATAGAAAATAACCCCTCAGAACAACCTTTCCACCATTTTCTAAAAATGCAGCTCTCTAATGATGTGCTTTAGCCATCCTATTGGTACTTTATTTTAATATTGTTTTTATTTCAGGTTTTCCATTGATTCAAATTCGGAGAAATGAGTGAAGCAGGTGGTAGCAGAGAATCTTTACCTCCTGACAGAGTGTTACTATCTACAAAATCTGAGGACTCCTTCAACAAAGAAAAATATGTCATATGCCAAACTAATTCGAAAGAAAAGCTAACATCGACCATGGCTGAACAGAAGAGAGTTCAAGATGCTGCAGAAATATGGCAAGACGAAGTTCACAAAATATTGAAACTGATGGGTGAAGAGGATCAAATATTTTATTGTTGTAACAACAAGTGCTACAAGTCATATTTATAGGGGAAAAAGCCTGGAAAAAATTGACAAAAAATAGCAGAACCCAGTGACTCACAACAAGAATCAAAGTCTTCTGAGAAAGCGGCGACAAACAAATCCACTGCCCATCCACTTAGAAGATCAATATTTACCCCTCATCCACCTCCAACAACTGATCAGAAAGCAGAGGCTCTTCAATGTGTTTAGCCAGGCAGGGGTCAAAGGGATTGATGAAAGAAAAAAGTACAGAATGTGTGAGTCTCAAAGGGCAAACATGTTTTTATCTACATCTAGTTTCTTCCAAGATGAAGTTTACAGCCAAGTAGCTGATCTAAACAGTGAAATTAATGTATTTGCATCTGATGCCCACCCGAACTGCATGCCTGCATACATTCGAAAATATGAATGTACAATGAGCTCCCAGCAGAAACGCAACCGCCAGCCTCCAGTTAAGTTTGTACTCTTTGAAAAAGCAAATGAAGTTTTAAAGCCACTCTTGGGTGCTGGCTACGGGTTAACACTCAGTGAGACCAGAGAAATAATGGGCAACATTGATGAAGCTGTATTGATCCATAATAATGAAATTTAGATTTTTCTGATGGCAATGTACAGTGACAGAATTCGTTTTTGTCAGTCTAACAAAAAAATAAGCCATGTATGGTGTTCTCAGCTGATTTGACTCCTGAAGTTCTTGCTTTCAAAACAAGATCACTGGATGCAGTAAAATCAGCAGGAACCATTTTAAGAAATGTCCTGAAAGATTTAGATTTTCGACTTAATGACAAATTTTGTGACGCCCCAGAGCTCTACAAATCATGAGAGTCAACAAGAATGCCTGATGTTATTTTAACATTTTTACACCATTGTTTAATATCAGCAACACAAAACTGTGACAAACGAAAGTTCTTGAGTTCGGAACAGAAGCCAACAACATTGATGATGGCTTTGAACATATAAGCGAAGAAGTGGAAGATAATCCCATGAACCAACAGGCTTATGATGTGCAAAGGTACTGGTTTTTGCATATCATGTTTTATGAATTACCTCATGGCCAAAAAAAAACTCCGCTACGCATGATGACTGCATACATAATCTATGACAAGTGCAAAAGTAGAGTTAATCACTTATAGGAATCGGATTGATGTATCAACAATTTATAATGACATAGTACGGAGCAGGAACTTTTCAGCAGCTCATGCTGTAAAATCTTGTCAATCCGACAGTACACCACTTCCAAGTCACTTTACCAGGAAAGGATTTACAATTGCTGCCCTTGATCATTTTGATTTTGAAGACAGCTTTTGTTTGTCTGGAACATCCAGCACACATGATATTGCCATGGTGCTTTTCCAAGACTGTATAAATTAAGTAGCTGCTGGAAAACAAGCTTTGTCAGCTGTAAGCATAAATAAACGAAGCTGCAAACTTACAACCCAACTGCCTTGCTAATGGGGCAAAATCACTACAAGCCATCAGCATGCCCAGTCTACCCGAAAGTTTCAAAGTAGCTGAGGACATGGATCTTTTTCTACCTGATGCTGCAGTCCGCAAAGCTGATTTAACTGAATTTATCATATCGCTTATTTGGTGCGGACTGATGGTTGAAGAAAAGCCAGTTCCTCTGGAGGCTGGAATTCATGCCCTGATCTCCCAGAATACCGTCCCACTGAAGAAGGTTGGGTTTTTACCAGTAATACCATCTCCAGTCACAAACTATGCAACAGTATACACAGCACTAAAATATTGTCCAAAATGTGCATGCTCAGCTTGAAGACCAGCCTATCCTGCCTAATTTCTGCAACAAAGGTGTTTTCCATATTGTACCTGACATTTTTTATTAGCAATCCAGTAGAATTTGATGATCTTTATCCAATGATGGGCGTTTTCCACATGGCAAAAGTTGTGTTGCGGTGTGCAGGAAGTTATCTCTGTGGATGTGGCGTAGACGATGCATTTATTGAGGCTGAAATCTTTGGAAGCAAAACTGTCTAGTCAGTATTGAGCGGAACTCATTATGGTAATTTGTTTCAAGGTATACTTATCATATCTGAGGCTATAGAAACATTGTGTTGGAATGCTTTCTGGAACAAGAATGACAAATTAGGTTTTGCATATCTTATCTCGGAAGTGAACGAGGTACAGGGTGCACTTAATTTAAAAGATATAATGCAAAGCCAGGCAATGCTCAATACACTCAGTTCAAAATCAAAAAACCTGAAAATCAAGTTTGAGGAGTTTGTCAAAGAATGTGCAGAAAAATTTAGAACTTTGCAAGTGCTGGGAAATGTTTTACTCATGATAGCGCTGGTGAAAAACTTGGTACATGCTGATCGGGAAGGTGATTGGGAGCTGCACGTGAAGACTGTGGAGTCACTAATTACTGTGTGTCACGAATTTGAGTTCAGAAACTTCCTGAGTCATGGATCCTGGTATCTGGACAGAGCAAAGAAGCTAGAGGTGGAAAAACCATAACTCTACAAAAAAATCACCCAAAGACATTTTGTGGTGAAAGACAGAGAGGGAAGGTTCAATGCTGTGGCTCCAGATATGAAACTGAACCGATGATTCAGAGATCCCAGAAAAGCTCCAAGGGAATTGTTGGCCAGACACGTAAAAGTGAATATGTTGCTCAGTCAATCAATCAAGATTTATACATTGCGGCTAATCACCTGATAGGCAATCCAGGGGCTTGCTCAATGGCACTAATTTACCATGAAGTACTTTCTATTTGCAATGTTTTCAGAGAGGTGACAAATTCAAAGTTAATGGACCATCATGAAACTGTTCCTCACCATGAACTTATGGGAAAGAGAGGGGAGCGTTTTAATAAACATGTTGACAGCATTCTTCATTTCATGCAGCAGCAAAGAAACCCTTTTAAAAATGACTGAGTCTGTGCAACTACACAACTTTGTGACCAAACAATATGTGAATACCGATCTAAAGACACGTCTACTAGATGTCCTGGAACATGTATCAAAACTATACACAGACCTGAAGCAGGAGAGATGTGTATTGAAAGATAAAAAGCTGTTTGTCATTATCGCTAAAGCTAAACTTCTACACTTTAAGTAAGAGTTTCCTCCAATCAGCCACTACAAAACAGGATACAAAAAAGAACTTTCGCAAGCACATAGATAGATGGACGTAGCAAAAAAAGGGGTTGAATTTATCAAGGACATTCTGTCACATGATCTTCTTCCAACAAATGCATTATTTGATGCAGATGTTGCAACCAAGCTAGTGAAGCACAAACTCATACAAGAGCTAGAAAAAATGTTTCACCTGAGGAATTTCAATTCGAAAAGATGCTGTCATTGATAACCTCTGTTGTTGTATACTATATGTCACAATTACGAATGGTCAAGATTTCATCCATGTAAAATTTCGGAGAGGTTGTTCAGACTGTTCTACAGGTATCAAAATCAGTGTGCACCTTGCAAGAACTGCACATTGTCTTTGACAGTTATTCTGAACTATCTGTCAAAGAACGTGAGAGAGCGCTAGAGCCGGAGCTTGATCGTTCACACCAGCATTCGACATCCCACCCACAGGCTACTAAACACCTTTCGGCCATAATGGCTGACCATCGGCTCTTTGATGCATGGCGCTCTCTGCACCCAACGCAAAACGAGGGCACGTTCTACTCGACTGTGCATAGTAGCTGGTCCCGCCTAGACTACTGGCTAATATCGGCTGGTCTAAATACATGGCTCAGAGAGGTAACACAACTAGCTCGTACCCTTTCGGACCACTCCCTGGTCCTTATGAAGCTGTAACCACCGGCCAGGAATCTCCCTACCGATCCTGGAGACTCCTACCCACAACCCTACTAGACAGCGCCTTCCGGGAGGAATTGCGCCAGGAGATAGTAGACTTCTTCCCACGGAATATTGACAGCGTCCCTACTCTTGCGGGTTTCTGGGAAAGCTTTATGGTCACTGTTAGAGGTCTATGCATAGCAAAAAGTGGGGGGGGTTTGCGGTCCATTAGGGGCACGCTGCACAGGTTAGAACTAGATATCAAAAGAACTGAGTCGCAAATCGCATTTTTGCCTGACGCTCTACTGCGAGCTCGACTTAAAGAGCTCCTAGTGGAATACTCGGAGGAAGCCGAGCGGGAGGCCAAATTCCGATCGAAATATCACACTGCCAGGTCCTATGGCGAGGGTGAACGCCCTGGCAGAGCCCTGGTGGAAGTCAGCAGAGTCTCCAGGTTTGCCAATCACATCCTGGAAATCGTGGACGAAGAGGGGCAACAAAACATAGATTCCCGATAAATACTCCACACCTTCACTAACTATTACGCCACGCTCTACCATACTGTCGGTCGGGCTCCCCCAGACATAGCCATGTACTTTGAAGACACAGCTTTGGGTTGGATCAGCGACTCCCGCAAGGAGTTCTTATCCGCTGACATTGAAGAGGACGAGATTCGGGCTGCAATAATGGGGTTGGGCTCCAGTAAGGCCCCAGGGCCCGACGGCCTAACAGCCGAGTTTTATAAATGCTACAGTGAGCAATTGACTCCCATCCTCAAACAGGTATTTGAAGAGGCACGAGACTCTGGGTATCTCCCTCTTTCCATGCGACAAGCTCTAATTATATCCCTACTCAAACCGGGCAAGACTGCTGATAAGTGCGTGGCCTACAGGCCTCTATCTTTAATTAACTGTGACACGAAGATACTCGCTAAAGTTATAGCCAGTCGACTGTCCTTACTCATGGAGGGTCTGGTCTTGCCAGATCAGGCAGGCTTTGTTCCAGGCAGGGCCACCTCCCACAACCTACGCACCATTTTCGCTCTCCTTCACGACACCGACCCTGATAGCTCGGTCACTGGGATTTTTTTAGATGCCACGAAGGCATTTGATTCTCTGGAGTGGGATTATATGCTTGCTATCCTGGGTCGAATGGGCCTCCCTCGTCCTTTCTTAGCCTGGATTCACTTACTCTATTCTAAGCCGGAGGCAGTGGCGGTGGTTCAGATCAACGAGCTATATTCTGATCCAATCCCCATTAAACGAGGCACTCGCCAAGGATGCCCGCTATCCCCGTTACTTTTTGCCTTGGCCATTGAGCTCCTGGCAGCTAAAATTAGACAACACCATAGAGAATACGCCATAATCTACCCCTCCCATCAAATCCTAATATCGTTGTACGTGGATGATATCACCCTATACCTCCGAGATCCCAGTGAGAGTCTCAATACTATCTCGAGGGAATTCATTAGGTTCGATCATCTCTCTGGGATGAAGTTGAATTGGAACAAGTCACAGATCTTTCCACTCACCCCTAACACTCCTAGGTTCACCCCTGATTACCCGCTGAGCTGGTGCGAGAACAAAATCAAGTATCTGGGGGTCACCATCACCAGGAACCCCAAGGAGACACTTCGATCAAACTATGGGGCTGCGATAGAAATGATTAACGCGTGGGTAGACCACTGGATCACCCTTCCACTCTCCTTGGCAGGCAGAGAGGCCCTGATGAAGATGAACATCCTCTCCAAGCTCCTCTATTTATTTCTTAAAATACCTTATTACCCAGGGCGCAATTTTTTTAACACTCTTCGCTCCTTGCTCATCAAGCTGGCCTGGGGCGGGAGGCAACCCCGGTTAAGCTGGAAACTTATGACACAGCCATTCTCCAGGGGGGTTTTGAGGCTCCGGACATGGAACTATACAACTCAGTGCTCAGGCTCACTACACCATTTGCTGGCTCCACCCGCCACCCTACATGCCACACCTGGCCATCGAGCAGGACTACATGTCACCTACACCCCTAACCTCCCTGCGGGGGCGCAAGTCCCAGGTGAGAAGGTATCACACCACACAGTCTCCTGCACCAATAACGCCTGGAAGCGCTTGACTAGGGAAATGGGTAAGGCCCTACTCTACTCCCCCCTTGTGCCGCTGCCACACCTTCCATTTGCCCCAGTCACACAGGAAGCAGTATGTCGTGACATGCTGCGCAGGAGGGGATTGTACACATGGGGTGATCTGTATCATGAGGGCCGGTTCAAAGATCAAAAGGTGCTATTGGTCGGGGAGAGAGTCACCCTTCTAGAGACGTTCCTTTATATAGGGCTCAAACATGAAATACGGGCTAATACACCATGTTTCCCACAAGAGCCTGCCCCGTTGGAGGTTCTGCACACCACACTAAAGATGTCCGGCCCTTCACACGCTGTGTCTCGCATCTACCGGGCGGCGCTGTTAAAAAGACCACATGTGCCACCAGGTGCCAGGGTTGCGTGGGAACGGGACCTGGAATCCCCCTTGACAGACGTGCAGTAGAACTTCTGCTGCGCGCAGACTATAGAAATTACAGCTAGCAGCAGGCTGAGCATCATACACTTTAAGTTTTTGCACAGAACTTACTATACTCCCACATTGTTACGTAAATACAAGCTACAAGATGATGACCGATGCATGAGATGCCACCAGGAGGGGGCTGATTTCTTGCATTTGGTGTGGACCTGCGCCCAGGTCCAAGGTTACTGGCGGGAGATACTGGAAGCATCATCTGAGATGATCGCAACGCCCCTCCCATTCTCCCCTCTACTTGCGTTGATGGGGTATACCACCTAAGACGCACAGGAAGTTCACAGCTATGGGCCTGCTCCTGGCCAAGCGGAAGGTGGCCTGCAGATGGGGCAGGGGGAGGGCTCCCAAATTCAAAGATTGGCTGCATGATTTTATATATGGTAAAGACCAACTAACAACCTATGCAGAACTGTTGCCGGCTACGTCCCGCCCCAGGGATATTTGGGGACCACTGATATCATACCTCCGGGAGCACAGTGAAAATGACCAGGGAACTCCACCGCTGGTTACCCAGGAGGGTGCCTCTGGAGTATAGCACAGCAAATTTAAATATAGTCTCTCTATAATGTGAACATTGTATACAGCTGGACTAAGTGTGTATCGAGTGGGGCACTGGACATATCTAGCAAAGAATTATCTCTGCGCCCCGAGCGTTGGGAGATGAGAGTGGGTTACCTCATAGAACTGTGCAGAAATGTGTACATCAAGCTGGTCTGTATATGGGGGTTTCTATGCATGTAAATTCTTTCTGATATTCTTTATGTACCATGCAAAGACTACTTTATGCCGATTCTGTGGGTTATTTGGATGTTTGACAAAACATGATAAAGTTTAAAAAAAAAAAAAGAACTTGAGAGAATCAGATGAATGTCTAGAAGTGGAACAATTGACCTTACCTGCGTCAAACATTCGACACCTGTACCTGTGCAACTAGATAAATTCTGGTCATCGGCATCGAACACGATGAACTTGGAGATGTTAACTCACCAAAACATTGCTGATGCTTCAGTGAACACAAAATTTCCAATTACTGCAAGTGGAATCTTTGTCAATGAGAAGTTAGTGCCTACAGAGATATATTCAAAAGGTACAGGCCATATTGTTTAAGAATTTAACAGCAAATTTGAGGAAGCTGACCTTCATGTTGTGCCACATGTTGAGTGGGCTGTTCGAAATGGTTCCAATCGAGTCATTGTACAGTCAAATAACACATCTTATATTGTGCTACTTATATTTGTTGCAATATTCATAAGTAAAGGATTGGAAGAGGTAAGATTCAGTTATGGAACAGGTGAGAAAAGGCAATTATTCCTGCTTCATATTCTGTACAAGAAATGTGGCCCAGAGATGCCCAGTGTTCTTATCAAGGCACATATTCTTAAGGGTGATGACACTATGAGCCAAATTGGAACAAAGCTTGGAGCTTTAACTGCTGAACCTGTGAATTTTCTAAAATAATTTGCTGAGACAGAAGAAGAATGTGGCTTTAAAGACATAGAAAAATACTGTGTGCGTGTGGAAAACGAGTTCTGACTGTCACACGTTTGACGATTTTCGGTACAGTGAGATCATTCCCACTAAATGACCTTCCACTGACATCATATCCTATGCATGGACACATTAAAAGAGCGTTCTACTTGATCAGAAGCTGTGTAAATGTTTTGGATCATGCATATGTAGAGAAAGATCCATGTGAATTTGGTTGGGAAGATATTTATGGGGTGCTGCAACCTATGAAATTTCTAAAGCCTCTAAGCACAGAACTTACACGCACATATACTTGAAAAACCTTGCTACAAAAAGATGTTCCTGTCGATATGCTCTTTTCAAATGTTCAACATTCTGCAAATGTACCACGAGCAATTGCTGAAACAAATAAATAAAACAGGAGTGATAACATTATCTTTTTTCATATGCAGATCATAAACATTGTTTGGTGTATACATAAAAGGATTAAAAAACATTATTATTTGTTTCATTTCTATATATGTCTCTTCTTCCTCTATTATAGCCACTAGTTTGGAAAATGGCAGAAGGGTTGCTCTGAGAAGTTATTTTTAAAGCCTACATTTTGACACAACAATAAAGTATATAGGTCAATGGTTCAAAGCCATCATTACTGCAAAACATCTGCCATTTTTAGGTCTCGCCTAGAGTTGCAGCGCGCATGCGCTGCTCGCTCTGCGAGGCTTCTTGTAATCGAGGAGATTTCAGAAGTGGAGTGTAAGCCCCGCCCCTTCTTTCCATTGGCTTGCGTCATCGTTCATGCTAAATGCTGGCTTTCGATTGTAAATGAGGCTTCTTAGTTATGTTATGTTATAGGTATTTCTAAAGCGCGGCAATTACCCGAGGCTGTCCTGGCGCTAACCACTATTCTCTGAGCATTTAAAATAGGAGCCAACGTTACAGGTTAAAAAGCCAGGATTTCAATCCCCTCCTAAACGTAAGGAGGTCGGTGGCATTTCTCAAATATAGGGGAAGGTCATTCTAGGCCTTTGCTGCGCAAACAATAAAGCTTCTCCCACCCCATGAGGCTTTTTTAATGGGTGGTACTATCACCAACTTGGCTCCACAGGAGCGAAGGGTTCTTCTGGGTAAGTACCACCGCATTTGCCGTTTCAAGTAGTCTGGGCCTGTGCCTTGGAGTGCCTTGTAAACGGTGCATAGAGCTTTAAAACGCACCCGTTTCCTAACCAGCAACCAATGAAGTTTTTTGATTTCCTTAGTAATAGGGGCAAATTTGGGTGTGCAAGTAAGCAACCTTGCTGCCGCATTTTGCAACAGTTGCAATTTATTCAAAAAACGTTCCTGTATGTTTAAATAAAGGCTGTTAAAATAATCAAGCCTGGACAGAATGAGTACAGTCCGCTGGCTATCAACAGGCAAGAAGGGGAGAATTTTCTTAATCATTCTGATTGCATAGGAGGTAGTTGATGCCACTGCATTGATCTGATCTGGTCACCAAAGTTGAGTTTATCATCAATTATGACTCCTAGGTTTTTTACTTTCCTGGTAGGAATAGGAAGAGTCCCCATAGCTTCTGGCCACCAATTTGGGGTCCAGAAGTTGGGATCATTTCCAAATAAGATGACCTCCGTCTTTGCCGAATTCAGTTTTAGACAGTTTTGTGACATCCACCTCCCAATTGCTGCCATACAATCTTGGAACCAGTTTTCGATTCCTGCTGCCTGTCCCGGCTGCAGAGCCACCACAATTTGTGTGTCGTCTGCATACGATGTCAGGCTGAAGCCAAAGGAACCAATTAAAAAAGCTAGGGAAGATACATATACATTAAAAAGATTGGGGCTAAGCAAAGACCCCTGTGGCACTCCGCAAGGCAAAGAAAAAGGTCTAGACTGAAATTCACCCAGTGCCACAATCTGGGATCTGTCCATCAGAAAGGATTTCAGGAGCTTCCATGCTTTACCTTGGACTCCACATGCCAACAAACGGTCCATCAATACATCATGATGGACCGTATCAAAGGCCGCAGACAAGTCCAACATAATTAGGGCAGCCTTACCTCCCCTATCCAGGGCCTCCCTTATCTCTTTCGTGGATTTTATAAGGGCGGATTCTGTACTGTGCCCTTCTCTGAACCCATATTGAGTGGGATCTAAAACTTGGGTTTCAAGTAGGAAGGCGCTAAGTTGCATGTTCATGGTTTTCTCAACCAATTTTGCAGGTAATGGGAGGCGTGAGATTGGTTGAAAATTATTAGGCTCCTTTGGGTCCCTCCTTGTTACCGCCCTGTCTCCTTTTGGCCCCGCCCACCCGGACTGGATCGTTTGCTTGCGGCGTTACACCCACGGTCGCCATAAGTCAGTGAGCTCTCTATTTTTGTTATTTGCAGCGTGGTCCTCTTTCACTTTAGGGACCGCGCTTGTTTATCTAATTGATTTGCCGCGCGGGCCGCTTTCACCGTGCTTGTTTATTTATGTAATTAATTTGGAGCGTGGTCCGCTGACTTAAGCGGCCATGCTTGGTTGATTTATTTAATTAATTTGGAGCGCGGTCCACTGACTTTAGCGGCCGCGCTTGGTTTATTTATTGGGGGTGGGTGAAGCGGTATGCGGTATGCAGTGTTCCCCTTCCGTCCATTGGGCTATCGCTGACATCCCCACAGACCGCAGGCGTCCGCGCGTCACCCAGGTTCCACCAGCAGCCATCGTCTTCACTGACCGACTGATTCCACATGCAGACTATGCCACATCTTCGACCTCCTGTCTCAGCTCCGGTTCCCGGTGTCCGCCCAAGCAGCTATCAGCCGTTTATCAGGTACAGCGATCGTGGTCCCATCAGCAACGAACCCAGGTGCTCCAGGATCGCCACACAATGCACGCTTTTTGCGGTCTTCTCCCGTACCACTGTGGTAGGCCAACCTGGTTCTCCTCCACTCTCGGGAGCCGTATCCAGTAGTTAGTGGCCCCCGCCTTCGCTTCGGCCAGGCGCTGCTGTGCTCCGTTACCTTTATTCTCCGGTCGGGTGTCAGGCAAGCATATCCCGACTCCCAACTTGCTCCGCACTTCGGTCAGAGCTGCCTTCCACAGTCTGTATAAGGCCGCTCCTAGGTCGAGTCCGCTCCAATCTGTCTCGGGCCTCCGGTGTTCCCACCTTCTAGTAGCAGGTGTATCGCGGGGTCCACCACCGAGTGCCGCACTCGCCTTCAGCCCACTACACAGTCGGCACCTCTGCAGCCGTTTCCTTTACCGAGTGAGCGGACCAGCTCGGTGTTTCCCATCCGCTTGGCCCACGTCTAAATTCCCCGTTACCAGCGCCGTCTACCTCTTCTGCCTTCATAAAACGCTCTCATACTCCCCCAACTGTAATAAATTAACTTTTCCATTTGCAATATATCTCCATGTGTAATTGCACTAAGACACACTCTACCGCTTCACCAACAATAATAAATTTGGATTTATATTTGCGGTGAGTTTCACAGCAACCTATTTCCACAAACATAATGGATTTATTTTCTGCGTGCGTGTGCGAGAAATTAACACCCGCTCCAGGATGTTAGTGCACCATAACACACTACACCTATCACATTTACAATGATAACAAGCATTTGCAATGCAATAGGTCTCGCATTTACACGAGTTTAAGCTATTGGCATTGTAAATGACAATGCCTTTTATTTATGTTTTAAAAACCAAAACATAAAAAAAATGCATTGTCATTTATAATGCCAATAGCTCAAACTTGCGTAAATGCGAGACCTATTGCATTGCAAATGCTTGTTAAAATTGTCGTCCAGAAAAAGTCTGCCCACATCAGCAATGTCTACCCAAGCTAAATTACTTCTCTAATGATCCAAAATCATAAATCAAAATCCCTGAACAACAATTTTTTTTGGGAGGTATATCAGGGGGCCGTGATTATCAATAGAGGTCAAGGAAGAACTATCTGAAGCAAGTGCAGGTAAGGTAAGTGGTGAGTCTGCCAGGCTATCACACTCCCTCCCAGCATCATCTTTCATAGTTTTTGTCGTGGCCTCTGTTGCAATGGACCAGCACCACATGGACTGTATACTAGCCAGGTCTTTTTGGGCGTGTCGCCTGTGAGTCCTACTCCCCCTTGAATATGAAGTTTGATCCTTCTTGAGTATACAGCCACTGACACTGAGCAACAAGGACCCTCTGACTGTGAAGTAGACACATTTATAGGGTATCACCCTTTTTTTAAATTCAGTTTTATATAGCGCGAACTTGACCTGAAGGTATCAGGTATAGGGAGCGCTTTACATGGGCACCAGTTGTGTTTCATAAGGACACATTCATTTTTGTAAGGCACAGGGAGATTAAGTGATATGCTCAGAATCACAGGATGTTGGCGTCGTTGCCGAGACTCGAACCCGGTTCCCCAGATTTGAGGTGGACAGCCCTAGCCATTAGCCCACATCCTCTCCCCAGAGGGAACAGCGCTAACTTAGAAATATGTTTATTCCCTGAACCATTTACCACATTTTCTTGAACTTCAAGGCACGTCCCATTGTAACTGCAGATTTATTGGCACAGTTTTTCCTTTATGTCAGACAGTTTTTGTTCTTCATAGTCTTAAAGATCATGAATGGATTTTTTGAGAATCCACATTAAAGCACCCAAGTGTTTGACTCAACAGTTGTTGTCCTCCATCTGCTCTGCTATGTTCTCAATCACAAATTTCACTCGTTTGTGAACATGCATGAAATCATTCTACCATTTTATAGTAACCTCGATGCATTAGATTGTCTTCAAGACTGGTTCGGGGATTGTGATCATCTCATTAGTATGAACCGCTTATAGTAAAATGTCCCAGCCCAGATATTCCAATATAGAGAAGAATCGTTAGTGATTGTCTGAGAAACACGGCGGTGTAGGTCCTTTCTGTGCAAGGAATTAGACTTGACCGTAATTCACTTAACGTAAGTAACTGGATGCCATATATATCAGAGTCACAAGATGGGCCGCACAGCTCCAAGAACTTGAATATGACGTGGAGTACAATCCCAGCAGAAACAATACTATTGCTAATTGTCAGTTTAGATGTCCTGTGCATGATGAAAATGGCAAATATACTGATGAAGAAGGGGTGAGGCTGTATGTCAGAATATCAAACACAAAAATATTGTGCAACAAACAAAAATATGATAGATGGAAACTGATCATTGAAGTGGCAACTAGCAATGTGCTTGTTTTTCCAGAAACAATATTCAAAAGGGTAGGGTGGCCTCATCAGTTCCTATCAAATGCAAAGTTACAATTTACTACAAGAGAAACCAAGCAGTGCTTGTTGTAAAATCGCATTAAGCATTGTGGGTCCTCGTGGTAGCATCGTGAAGATGGTTGCGTGAATGAAGTGCATTTTGACGGATGAGGTGAGGCAAGCTGTGAGTCGAAGTCTGTATTAGAGGAATAGTGATGAATGCATAATTACTAAATAGAGGGTGGCATCACTAGGCGGAACGCTTTTGAGATGCTTCCAGAACAGTTTCAAGTTACTCACATGATGGAGTTCAAAGGTTTTGTGATATACACAAATATGTTCAATTCCCCTTCCCTAATGTTTAAAAGGGCATTTTTAGGAGGCACGTGGCCTGCCTGCAAGGCCCAGTGGCAAAACTACAAATGTACAGCATCCACCCATTCGCAAATGCAAAACCTGGATATGAAAGGTAACATCACCCCGAGAAAACTCAACATGCTCTAATGGTGATTCCCTGGTCTGATTTCATCAGCCAGTAAAAAAACTGCATTTAGAACATGGCTGAAAGAGACTAAACACATACCTCTGTTTAGATGGGGCCCTTAATCATAACAATAAAAAGCAAGTCATGGTATTTTAATTACACCACGAATTTATACAACTGAGTGTGCAATCCAATGTACTTGTGGAGAAATTTACTTGGCCTTGAATATATGCCCAGTAACAATTGACACCAGTTATAAAAATATAAAAGAGTGCAATTTTGACCACAAGCAGCTTTGCTAAATGTAGTTGGTTTGCTTATGTTACTAACGTACTGAGAAGAGCTGCTGTGACTTGGTTGATAAACACTGAACTTCAGTATGAAAATGTCTCATATGATGACCGTAGGTGGACAGCTGTTATTTTAAAAGTATTCGAACTCTGCATATATTTAATAACTTTTCTACTTGGTGTTATCTTGTTCTTGAGCACAATTGTAATACGCTTTTGAAACATACCCTGTCACCTCTTCTGTCTTAGATGTTTTATTATAATAACTAGCCAGAAGCAAAAAGTAAAAACTGCACTTTCCACTTGTCACAGTATTTTGACAGGAAAGCAAAAGGTAGGAAGAGATGCTAGACTTGCATATTTTGTCCTTTGCCCCCTCTGTGTTGCTCTGCAGAGGAAGAGACACAAATTAAGAACGAGAAATTCATGATGAATTTAATTGCAATAATTGAGCTGAAAAAAGTCTGAATAATTACTTCACGGAACATGATGGCACCACTGTTAGAACAGGAGTACAATAGTGGGAAAGTAAAACAAAACGACTTCAGGAGAAATGATGGTTTCTGGGGGGAGGTCCTGGGTGGTGTGGAGTCGAGGGATTCCAACATATTCCGCTATTCAAAGCGTATTCCTTAACTTTTACTCGGACTCGGGCGCTCCAGATTCTCTGTGATTACCCATAAGTCAGTACACATACTGATTAGTTTTTTCCAGCCCCAATTCTCATATTTTTATGGCATTTATGAGTGCTATTACTTTTTTCAGATTCATCTTTCTTAGCATCTGGACGGCAATTTGTTTTGTATGTCCTGTGGGTGTACTGAATCACTTTTATGGCACTTAACATTTTCCCTTCTTTCCCTATTATTGTGATACAATATTGTTTTATAGGGCTATGGCTTTGCTGGAATTTCTATAGGTCGTAGAGATCTTTATCCTTCAGTTTTTTTTCTGTAGTTATTGAAACCCCTCATATAGTTAGAACCAATATGCATTGACTTTTTTTAAGGATATGCTACGTGTGCTCTCAAATTTAACCTGTCCTGGTGATGACCTTGGAATTACTGTTTTTGGGTCGAAACGCCATTGACAAGATCCGGCGCAAAATCGCTTTTTGAAATTTTAAAGACCTACCATGAAACCCTTTCATTCGCACTAAAGTTACAACATATGGACATAGTCTGTGTATCTTGTGTGGATAACACAATTTGCTGGCCATCACTTAGTCTATCTCCATTTTGTACAGATCACATTTGCAGGCTTTTTCTGGGTTGTTGTTTTCACTCACTTTTACAGTGTGAGCACTTTATGCACAGAGCACAACAGTTTTTGTAGCCCTTTGTGTTCATATTCCATTGCTATATTTGTTGTAACTTACTCGTTTGAACATAATAATAACTCTTTTATTTTCACAAGGTCTTCATCTTATTGTTTTGTAGATATACTGTACTGGATAGGACTCATAGCTGTCCCTAAATTGATTTCTTTTTATTATCGAATGATACCTTGAAGGACATTGTTGTCCCTACACTTTACTTACCTTGTCCTTCATAGGTCTATGGGTAGCTTCTGTGGTTCACACATGTAAGAGCAAATAAGGCATGTAAGTGCCTGAATAGCATGTAAATAAACTCATTAAGTAAATTATTGGGGTTTAAGATATACATATCCATCAGGTATGATTTATCCTGTCACATGCAAGCAAGGAATAGCAAATCCATTAGGTCTCAGTAAAAGGATGAGCTATTGGCTTTCCAAGCTTCTTTGCAAGCTTTTTTTACATTTGAGTGTGTGCACAGGAATCAAGATATATGCACACACATGGCTTGCAATCTAATAAGGAAAATCCAATACAAGATCATTGAAATGCGTATGCATGCATCATGATGCATGTGTTTATCATGACACGTGTTGTGATGTACATATTCAAATGTGGTGTGATGTGTGCATGCTCAGGCTTCATGATGCTGGCGACCATTTTTAATTACCATTCCAACATGGGGGTTGGCAATATCAAAACAGTAAATTAAAATGTAAAAAAAAAAAAAGTTAAAGCCAGGTGCGTGTGATGCACAAAAACAGAAATGAACAGCCCATAAAAAGTCAATTTTCCTTTTTTTTACATAGGGTATGGAGCAGGCAGCATCAGGGAGCAGGGGCTAGAGGGCAGTTAAAAGAGAGCATGCGGGGGAAAGAGGTAAAGCATGCAGTCAGCACCACTTTGCAGCTATCGACCTCTCATAAAAAAATTAAAGAGACTGTGAGGGGAGAGAGAACTAGGAAACACATGCACTCCCATGGAGTGATGAATTTAAAATAAAATAAAAATCTGCTCAAGAATGGAGTTGAATTAGCTAATTTATCAAAACACTGAGACAGAAATGCTCCTGCTCAGGACAAACACGAGAATAGGGAGGAAAGCCATCAGATAAGGACAGACAACTGAGATAGGCAACAAGGCCATCCAATCATGGGTAAGGGAAAGAGGCAAAGCAATATTCATATATATATATTACCCTATGGCGGCCAGCACCGGGTAGTCATAGTTAGGACCGTGTTTCCATAGGAAATGCATTTTTTATTTTGCTAAGAACTTTGGCCTCATTTGATGAATCTCCATGAAAAATTCCAGAAAATTGCTACTTTTTGAGAAATTTGGGCATGGAAAGTTTCAGGGTGATCCGTCAAGTGAGAGTTGAGAAAAAGGGGGGGTCCAAAACGTGTTTTCCCCAACTTTAGACACCACTACAGCCCAAACTGCTAAACAGATTTGCACCAAATTTGGCAGAAAGCTAGAGCTTGGTCCAGCAATGGTGCCTTTTGCAATTTGATGTAAATCAGTTCAGTAGTTTTTGAGCAATTATTATCCCCAAACTTTGTATATCTAGGGATGCGGAGACTCCGCGCATCCGACAAATCTCCTGCTGAGATCTGATTGCCTGCCACCACATCAAAAAGGAAGTGGTGGCATCCATCTTAGGACTCTGGACAGAGTCCTAAAAAAACAAAAAAAAGACATAAGGGGTCAGTGGAGGGATACCCTGACTTCCTCGGCGTGGTGGTGAGGTCCAAGAGGGACCCCGTCTGGGGCCAAAACCTTTTTTTTCAAAAAAGTTTGCCGCAAATTTTCAGCAAAAGTTTTTAAAAAAACAAGCGTAGGCTCCCGCTCTTGTTTTTTAAAAATCCTCCGGAGAGGGACAGGGTCCAGTGGGGGTTCTATAATGTTTTATTTGAAGAGGGAGGTGTCTGGTCCTCCCTCCCTGAGCATCTGAGAGGCCCCAGGGACCCCATCCCCGGGACCAATGTAAAAAAATAAGGGAGGAGGTGTGCAGCCCCGCCTCCCCAGGCCATTTTTGGACCGATGTTATTTTTAAGGGTAGGGGTGCATGCAGACACCTTCCCCAGGCTGCTTTAGGCACCAGGGACCCCGTATCCCGGGTCCCACTGTAGTTTTTTAAAGAGTGGGGGCTGAGCTGCCCCTCTCCCTGAGCCTTCTATGGTTCTGGGGACCCTATGGCCCAGGACGGTTTACTAGCTGTGTCCTGAGGAGCCCACACCCGAGACATAGCGGTTTCCCTGCCTGCACCAGAGTGGGCAGGTAAACCTGTGCTTGCTCCTGCCTGGCAGGAGCATTTTTTAATCTCCCGCCACCCGGTAGCAAGCACAAAGCCTGCTCCCAGCACGTGGGAACTTTGAAAATGCTCCTGCCAGCTGGGAGCAGACTTGTAATCAGTTTCCCTGCCCAAAATAATGAGGGCAGGGTAACAGATCAAGAGATTGCTCCCGCCCGGAGGGGACAGCATAATTAGATGCTCCCTGCAGGCAGGAGCAATGCTGTTCCTGCAGCATGCAGGGAGCCAGCTGGGGCTGCAGGAACCCTGGGGCTCTCCCTGCTGCCTCCAACGTTGAGAATGGTGGGTGCCCTGGGTGGGCAACAGGACACTCACCTTGAAATAAATGGGCCCAGGGGATGGGGTCCCCGGGGCTGAAAATGGCTTGGGGAGGGGTGCAGCGTGGCCCCCTCCCCATTAAGTTAAGCAGTGGCCCTGGGGAATGGGGTCCCCAGGTCCCTTTAGAGGCTTGAGGGGGGCGTGTGGCCCCCATCCCATTAACTGACATAGTGGCCCTAGGGGATGGGGTTCCAAGGGCCATAATAGACTTGGGAAGGGGTTCCTTGTGCCCCCCTCTCCTTTTAATATATATATATGTACTGCCCTGGGGGATTGGGGTCCGCAGGGCCATAATAGCCCTCTTTCCCTTTAAAATATAAAAGTGCCCTAAAGAGACTCAGGATGGGGGCCACATGGCCCCCTCCCCTTTAACAAAAATAGCCCCAGGGAGATGGTGTCCCCAGGAACTAATAAGGCTTGAGGAAGTGGGCCACGCATCCCCAATCCACTTTTAAAAAACACAGCCCTTGATGATAGGGTCCCTAGGGCCTAATAAGGTTCAGAGGGGGCCCATGACCTCCCCTCCCCATTAAAAGGCATAGAACCCTGGGGGATAGGGCTCCCGGGGCGTAATGAGAATAGTTATCTCAAGTAACTATGACTCATGTCCTCAGTAACTGTAACTCTCGCCCTCGCCATGCACTGCATTACCCCACATATTACATCACTCGTGACATCTTGTATGACATCATTGATCATATCACTGCAACATTTGCAATGAAATTATTGATGAGAAAACTATGCATAGCGAGGGTGCAAGTTATATAACTATAACTGGTGAATTTCTGTGGTTTTTAGAGTGTAAAACGTTACGTTGTGACTGAACATTTCACATAACCATGACATTACTTTAACCTTTGGTTTTTTCAGTGAATCAGTGAATATACTGTCATGTGGTTTGTGGCCTCCTGGTCTGCTATGCTGCGTTGACTTAGGCCTGGCTGCCATGCTGCCTTTTTTTGCGCACGTTACTCTAAAGCCGTTGTTCTATCAGCCTCTGCTCCTGCCAAGTTATTTTAGAACTGTCTGCATTTTCTGTCTTTCACCTTTTCTCCTGTTCCCTTTGGGCTACGTCTGCACAACATGTACAAGGTCGAAAAACAACGTCCCTTGTTCCTGCTGATCTGGCCAGTCCCTCGCACCTAGACCTAACACTATGTACAGCTGCCATGGAGAATTTTGTGTGCTTTTAATATTGCGCTTTTCACGCTTTAGATACACTTGGAGAAATACCTTTCCAGGGAGAAGAGCTGTGATTGTCTGCTGATGTAGACTTTGCATCTAGACACTGAGGTATGGGGGTTCGCTAGACAATGCCCAGAGGTCTTCTATTTTTAAAATAAATTAGCTACTAGCACGGGGAGGGTGGTAAGGTCATTTAGCCCTATATCCACTGCTTTATGAAATGCTTTCCCCGTTTGTATTCTATGGTGTTGTAACTATGCTGCTTATATTATTCCTATGCATTATGCTGATAGTACTGACACGTGTATTGTATCTGAGAGCACGTTAGTTGAAATAAACATTTTAAACTATACAGTGTCTCTTCTTACGCACGTTGTGGACAGGTATGAGTGAGTGATGAAAGGGTGTTCTTGCTACTGCGAGTCCTGAGAGAGAGATACCGTGTTCTGGGTTGTCTAATGATTGGTAACCTTATTACTAATGAGACGCTAAGGCTAGTCGGGTTGGGGTTTTAGGTGCTAAGGTTTATGGTTGGATCACCACTATATTCCGAGGTCCTATCATCCTGTGCATAGCTCTGTATATGTGCAGAATCCCTACAACATGGCGTGACCAACGAGTGGGCTGCTTATCTGCGAGACGCTTGAGTAGTGCTTGTGCTTGTCCACAACTCCCCTCACGGACGCTTCCGGAAGCGTATGTGACGGTGATACCTCCTATATTGACGTTTTTATAGGTTCTTTCAAGCTTGAAGTTGTTAAAAGGTTTCTTAAATAAAACCCTATTTGTGCTGCCTCCTTTTAGATTGTTGATTACTTCTAGCCTACAATGGCTGTTCAAATTGCGGCACATAGCCGTGCAGCGCTCCGGGCTCACTTAACAGTGTATGGAGTGCCTGACGCGGGTGTCGATCTGATCTTTGTGGTTCAAGCCGATCCAGCTTACCATTTTGAGGTGTTCTACTCTTGGGTCACCTTTCCGGCCGTGGATGGGAACGATAATTTGTTCCATGAATATGAAGCCACCGTGGTTCCGAATTTCTATAGACCTTATAGGAATATTGAAGTACCGCTCACGGCGTGGCAACACCGTGTTTGGTTTGATGGCGCCCTCCCCCAACCGGTTACTTCGGTTCGTTTAGGCCCCTTATCTATTGATGGGGCCACTTGGCCTGTCTTGGCCGGGTACACCCCACATCCGCAATATATGACGGTAACAGTCCCGGAACTGCGCAACATGTATTCGGCTTTAGTGCGAGTGCATCGAGCCTTGGTGCAGTATGTTACAGGCAACATCCAGGGAGCCCCACCTGGAGTTGCGGCCCATCCAGCTGGTGCAGGAGGTGTGACCATAAGTCCTGTCATGGTGAATTCGGTGATGGGCAAGCGCCCTCAAAATAAGGATGATTTTCCTTATTGGCTTGCAGAGAAATTTGACCAGCTGGAGGCAGTTTTTCCAAACACATCTCCGGTGGAAAAACACAGAATTCTTACGATTAGTTTGCCAAAAGACTTAGTCCCCGAGTTGGCGGCATGCAACAACTGGGGTAGGGTATTCGCAGCAGTATATGCGAAGTGTTTCGGCACCCCCTCCATGACGGTACTCCCTCTGTAATTAAACGAGTGCAGGATGAGCATGGCCCTGAAGCGGCTGTGGAATTAGGGATGAGACTGGTGGGAGTGTTCGACGTAGTAGCTGAGTTGATCCTTGCGAATGTCAAGGGCGATGCAGTGAACTTTCAAGTAGCTAATGCTTTGGCTTTAGTCCCAGAACCGGACAAGCCGCGCGAATTACCGAAAATGATTGCCCAGGCTTACAAAACTATTGGCAGAAATAGCCTGGGAGTTAAGCCTTTTGCCAAATCACAAACACAATCGCAACAACAACAACCAAAATCTCAATCTGAGAAAGATGAGAAACCAGTCTTTACTAAAAAGAGCTAGAGGTTGAAAAAACAGGGTAAGCAACAAAAGAGGCCGGGGTCGAGAGGCACATCCCCGGTTTCCGTCTCTTCTGAACGCACTTATGATTTGCGCGATAGGGCGAGAATTAAATCTCCGGATAGGTTTCAGAACCCTGATACGCGTTCTCCTCGTTCTTCACAGGCACAGACAACTTCGCAGGCCGGTGGAGGAGATCACCAGGATAGAGCAAGGGGTCGTGAGGCTCCCCAGGGACGAGACCAACCTCGACAACAGGTCAGAGGGAAAGCAGAAGAATTTCAACGTTCTCGCCCGCAATTTCAGAAGAAGAAAGTTGCCGCTGTAACAGCGAGATATGCCACAGACGGTGAGAACGAGACTCCTGAATTGGACGTGGGCAGTGACCCTCCTAGACAGCGCCGCGGAAGTTACCATAGTGCGGGAGGCGCTACGTCCTCATGTGGAGGCGACAGCAACTGAAACATTCATTACTGTCGAGACAGCAGACACCAGAGTGGCACCCCTTGACAGACTATTTAAATATTGTCCTTCAAATTGAAGGTGATATACAGCGTGTAATTAAAGGGATTTTTTGGGAAAATCTGACCTCTTCATACGACATTTTGTTGGCAGAGGCGGATTGGCCGCCCCCATTCGTACTTGCTGCGCGTAAAGGGGAGGAGGTAATCCTTCCGAGCTTTTCTTGACATGTCCCAAAGGACAAAGCGGAGGCTCTTGCAGCTGAGTGGGCTGTGTCCCTGGCTCCAGCGTTATACCGCAATCACGTGGGCTGGGATGAGGACTCTCCCCCCCATGAAATACCTTTGCGGTCGCTGACACAGCCACAACCCCAATATCCCATTAAACGGGAAGCCAAAGGCCCGTTTCCGAAATTCTGACTCAGTTAGAATATCAGGGAGTGATTGAAACATGTGTATCACCAATGAATAATCCCCTTTTCGCGGTTTCTAAACCCGATGGATCGTACCGCCTGGTTTTGGATTACCGACATTTGAACTCTCATTGTCGGACCTTTGCGGTGCAAAACACACATAGTTCTGCGCTTGTAGACAGTCTTGTTCGTAAAAAATATAAAACGACACTTGACCTCTCCAATTGATTCTACACGCACAACTTAGCCCCGGAGAGTAGCCAATGGAGCGCTTTTACATCCGGTGGTAAATTATTCAAATTCCGGCGTTTACCTATGGGCTACAAGAACAGTCCAGGCGTATTCGCTGCCCGTGTTGTCTCTTTGTTAGACGGCATAGACCCAGATGCATGTTCGTACGTCAATGACATTTATCTGACGGACGACGAACTATTCTTGCATCTTTCCCGAGTGGACCGCATTATTCTAGAATTTGCGGTTTTAGGTTATAAGTTTAACTTTGCCAAATCTCACATTGCTGAATTTACCGTTTTGTTCTTGGGCTATGAGCTCAACAATGAAGGTAAGGGCTTAGCCCCCATTTCCTAGAGAAATGTGCACTTTTGTGCCCTCCTACAACTCTGAAAAACTTCAGTCTTTGCTGGGTTTTTTGAACTTCGGGCGTACTTACATTCCCGAATATGCCCAGCGCATCAAGCCACTGTATGCCTTGATACAACCTAACTTTTCGAAGTCATGCTGGCTTCCGGAGCATACCTCCATTCTGCAGTCTTTGCAGACAGACCTTCTTGAGTCTAAATACTTGTTGACTCGTGATAACCACACAAACCTGGTGATTAGAATCATTCCAGGGGCAGTGGGTTTCACGTACTTAACCTTCAACGAAGGTGACACAGTTCCAATCGCATACAAGTCACATCTTTACGCTTCCGCGGAAATGCGCTTTTCCTCTGTGGAAAAAGTTTTAACAGCAGTGCAAATGGCGATTCTTAAGGAACGCGCACTGGCACAGGGAAAACGCATTCTGGTGGTAACACCATATCCTGCTCTAGAGGCAGTGACAAAGGCAAGTGTTCCGAATTCTAAAGCTTTGCACCCCGTTGGATTCAATGGGCAACCTCTTTGACGTCTCCGGATGTCACTTTCATCTTTGATTCTTCTCTACAGACACAGGAGTTTTACAGTATGGATTCGTTCATCCACCTCCTCTGTCCTTGCTACCGCTTGAGGATTACGACTGTGTGATCTACACCGATGGTTCGGCACAACCGGCCACGGGTTCCAAGCATGCTTATTCAGCCGCATGTGCTATTGTTGCAGGTATCTTTGTGAACGGAAAGTTCAAATCTACTGTGGTGCACACTCAGGCACTCGGGGACAGTACTGCACAATTGGCCGAGCTGCGTGCATTGGTGCTCGCACTTGAGTTCGCTAATCCGGATGTGACCACTTTAATTGTATGCGATTCTTATTACTGTGTTCAATCTTACAATGACAATCTGTTCTTTTGGTCGCAAAACGACTATAGGGACACCAAAGGTAGCACAATTAAGCATAAAATACTTTGGGTACGGGTGGCAGATTTGCAACAACGTCTGCCCCTCACACAGGTGGTTCACACACTTGGCCATCAGCGGGTGGGCGCACACGCTGTTGGTAACGGTTTGGCAGACGAAGCAGCCAAATCAGCAGTAGTCACGTGTTCAGTAGCAGCAGTTACTAGATCCATGTCTAAGATAGATACTGATATTTTAGCAGCTATTGCTGCAACAAAAGAAGGTGCTAATTACCCTAGGGTTTTCCTTCCAAATATTCTTATCAGTTAGGTCCCGAACAGGCTCCTTATGTAACAATACCCGACGTTGGCGATCGGCTGATCCCCAACGCGGACCGCAGACTTTCCTTGATAACGGCTGCACACGAAGGCATGGCTTTGGCTCATGCTGGAGTGTCTGCGACCGTTTCCATCTTGCAGCAGCGTTACTGGTGGCGTGGTTTATACAAAGACACCCGTACTTATGTGCTTTCTTGTGAAGTTTGTCAACAGATTAAGCCTTCTACGGTGATAAGACCACCACAGACCCCGCTCTGCATTTCTAACAGACCCTTTGGGTGTGTTTACCTGGATCACTGCGGTCCATTTTCTTCAGACACTGCCTATAAATATATCTTAGTGGCAGTGGACTCGTGCACACGTTTCATCTGGGTGTGGCCACAACGGAGTGCTGACGCTCGAAATGTCATCAGGGATTTGCGTGTCTTTGTGGGAATTTTCGCCTGTGGCACCTTCCATTCTGACCAAGGTCCGGCGTTTGCCTCTAAGGCTTACAAGGACGCAATGGGTTCACTGGGGGTGCGGGTGAAATTTTCGTCTCTGTATCGGCCTGAGGGCAACTCGATCGTTGAACGAATGAACCGTGACTTAAAGCAATCCTTGACAGCTAGAGTCTTAGGTACTGGCAGGAACTGGCTGGCCCACTTGTATACCGTACAACGTGCACTTAATAATCTCCCTAGAAGACCTCTGGGTGGGCGGACCCCATACGAAATGCTCTTTGGCATTAGGATGTTCGTGCCTGACCTTCATAGTCTAGACATGGCGGCACAATCCGCCATCTTTGATGTAGATAACCATTCTACTATGTTACAGGACTTACAAGAAGCCCGAGACAAACTTGCAATCGCACATTTACCTTCAGCCACAGACGCTGCGCTGCAGATTCCGGTTGCCGGCTGGCTTCCGAAGATTGGAGATCTGGTTCGAGAGAAGGTGGAGAACAAAAAAGAATTCGGTCCCTCTTATCGTGCACCGGTTCCAGTCCTGGGCTTGAAGGGAACACGTACAGTAATCCTACCACCACTTCCTGGTCGCAAGGAGAACAGATACATCTCAGTGGGAAATGTCAAGCTACAACATCTGGCCGATCCTGAATAGCGTAACACCAGCGGTCTCTTGCCCTGCCATTTACCGGACAAGTGTTCGTGGCCCTCCTGCCCGAACGGTCACTGATGTTGCCGTTGAGATGGATGATTTGCCTGAAAGCTCACTCGAACACCCGGTTTCCCCCGGCAACGACGAGAATGAGTATACCTATCCCGATAACGAGTCGGTGGCACACTTACCAACAACGCCACTACGCCCAACAAGTTATTCATTTGATTCGGATTCCACCTCATCTATTGTCCCGTCCAAGTTCAGTATTTTTGTATCCTGGTTCAGAGACAAGTTTTTGATTCCCCCCTGGACATACATCTGGTTGGTGCTGTTCCTAATTTTTTTGTTCATGTCCATTGGCTTTGTCACTGTGTTTTTTCTACTCATCAATGGTCACTATTTACCTGAACGCTCTGCTGTGAACAGTGTCGCTGGAACTTTGGCACCACATTCCTCATCTCACATCATGAAGCGGGACCAGACATTTGTGAACATTTCAGCTTCTCCAGTTGCTGATGGCATCGTATGGGATGCGGTAAATTTTCAGATACATGGACCAACAGAAATTATTAATGTACCAAATGTCCTTCGAGTTTGGGTGGGTGATGTCGTAAAAAGTAATATTCATTCTGATGATTGGGATGTGCATGCCGTTGAAGCATTGTTTGCTGATTTAAAATATTATGCTTCCTTTAATGCTGAAGATTTGTACATGAATTCTGCAAATTATGCTGATTTGTATTGCTTCCAGCATTGGGGCAACCACTTTGTCCATAAACCAAGTGCACTGCGTGGTCCTTTTAACTACACCCAGTGGGAGCATTGTCCAACACCTTTACCTGGTAGCTCCCAGACTCTTAGGAGTAAATTTGCTTATTTTTCAAATTTTGATAGATCGAACCCTGGGTCCTATTATTTTAAGTTAAACGCACCATCCACTCAGAAAATGATGTTGACCCACACCAAATTGCTATATTCGGGTTCCTTTATGAGCGCCTTAGCTGTGGGTGGTTATGAGTACTGGAAGGACACAGTGGATTTGAAATCAATATGGGGCTCAAAACCATGGCAGGTGCAAGGCACTGAAGCCTTGCACCGTGCTTGCCTTATCCCGGCCCAAATGGTGTTTCTGAATACTTCCATCTATCAGACTACGTGTTGGGGTTTGGCTACCACTAAACAGTTAAACGCGCCTTCCATTCCATCGTTGTCTTCCACTCCCATTGAAAGCTTGCCCTTTAATATGTCCCTTGCCACGTTGCAAGCTTTGTTTCAGAACAATTCGTTTAATGTTTCTACGCTTGTTCAGTCACCCTGGTTGGCTTGGCCCATATCATCTAATGCGTGCCAGTTGCGTTTTCACGACTCAGTCCCTGGATACAAACAGGATAGACCAGATCCTAGGTTTTCTAACTCCCGTACTGTTACAACATATTCTGTTGGTAAATTATGTAAACAGTGGTTGCAGCACTCTTCCCTAGAATCTGTTAAACAACATTTATCCTCCTATCATGCAACATTGATCTGTCCGACTTTATTCTGGGACCCCGTGGTCCACGACCTAAGAGATTCATTTATGAAGCTTATAATGAACTCTGGAAGCTGTCGCAAATGGAAGCTGCTTCCTGTCTACGGGAAATAGACCAAGCAAATTTGGAAAAGGTGCTTGCTGTTGTTGACAATAGTATTAATACCCTGTCTTCCCGCATTTACACGTTAGAGAATATTGTGTCCTCTGTTGTTGATATTGTACAAGATGATGTTTCTGTGTTGTACCATGGTCAGAATCAATTACGTTCAGTTATGCAGTTTGCGTGGACTTTGCAGACACTTAAGTTGGGTAAAGTTCCTTGGCATTTTTTTAACACCACGGCCTTATTTGTGCCTTTTAATTTAACTGACTAACAGCAGTTCATGTCCATGAAGGATGCAGCATACACTCTGTTACATATCGAGAAAGTGGAGCCCTTACCATTCTCTGTGGCGGAATTGTATTCTGCTGTGTGGCTAGTTCATGGGGTTATCGCCTTGCCTTTTCCTTTATTTGAATTTAGTTCGTGCATGAAGCATTATCCTGTGGGCCGTTTTCAGCCCCTGGGGAGTGCCTTCCTGCATGAACTTTGGTCCCTGCCTTTCATGTATAAATGCCTTAGAGACGAAAAGGAAGTTTTTCTCAAGGGGGAGTCTTGCGATTCCACTGTGTGTCATTCCCTTATTTGCAAACACATTAAATTGCACGGAGCTTGTAACGTTTCTGCTCCGAATCTTGCTTGTGTGTTAAAGGGTATTCCTGCTCCGGCTATTTCTCCTACTTTCACTATGCTTTCGAATGGTAGTTATCTGCTTTTGAATAACCAAAACAGCTGTGGCATGCTGGCCGGCATACCGTATATTGTTACAGTTTCCCACAGGGTTGTCTGCTGCAAAAATGTGCTTTTTCCTCCCCCGCACGACATCATAGATAGTTCCGTTTGGCCTTCCATTCCTACTCTGAAGGCGGATTACAATAAGTTGAGCAGAATAAAGGCGCTATTATTGAATCAGGAGGTTATGCTCACGTCCGCCCGGGAGACATTCATTCTCCAGTTGGCAAGTACCCACAGTGAAATACAGGCCCTTTTGAACACTAACCTCCCACAACATTTCGGTGAACTGATTCACCGCGTTTTTAATGCATCTCGCACTGAGGGTCTGGTACACTTTTTTAAGGTTGTGAGTTCCGGCCTTGTGACTTCTTTTCAAACTATTTTTGGTGTGATACCGGCTTTTATTCATTCTATTTTTTCCAGCGTTTTTGGTGGCTTCCCATTAATCCTCGCTTTGGCGGCTGGTGTACTGCTGTTGGTCTGTTTCCTGCGCAATGGCTGCTCCCCGATGGGCCCTTCTCAACCCAGGTCGGCTCCAGCTGCTCCGTGAGCGCATCCTCGCTGGCTTCGGTGTCCTGCCGTTGGCAACACTGAGTGTGTCCTATACACTTTCTTTTCGCTTTGCGTATTTCACTTGCGTGCAACCGGTGCTGTCTTGCATCTGCTGTCCTTTCTCCTGGACCATGGATTATTGCCTCTCCAATACGTCGTTGTCTGTTCCGGATTTTGTTCGGTTGGTGGGTCCCTTAGAGGCCCATGAACGGGACTGTTCCGCTGCAGGCTGCATGACGCGTGCAGCTGCACTGGGGATTTTGGCACAATGGGATATCTGGGCGGCTGCTCAGAATCTACTACAACAGAGTTATATTGAGTACAACGCAAGTTGTCCCGCATTACTCTTTGATGCTCCCTCCTTTTAGGAGCATACCTGCAGTTTTGATTTATTGGCCTGGATGGCGTCACTGTTTTCTGACGATTTCAATGATGTCCTCTTAGAGGGTGTGGCGTTTTTCTGCACTCACACTCTGATGGATTAACAAGGCCTTCACTCTCTGTGACCTGTCTCGCTGACTGTATTTTTTCATCTCAAACTTTTTTTTCCTCTTCCCCTCTCCCATTCATTGTCCTTCATGGGGCCTGCATCCACTGTGGACGTTTCGATTCTGCTCAGTCGATTTGGACTCTGCCTTCGTCCTTGGTATTGGCCGATGGACTGCCCAGGGGAGGGTGTCATGTGGTTTGTGGCCTCCTGGTCTGCTATGCTGCGTTGACTTAGGCCTGGCTGCCATGCTGCCTTTTTTTGCGCATGTTACTCTAAAGCCGTTGTTCTATCAGCCTCTGCTCCTGCCAAGTTATTTTAGAACTGTCTGCATTTTCTGTCTTTCACCTTTTCTCCTGTTCCCTTTGGGCTACGTCTGCACAACATGTACAAGGTCAAAAAACAACGTCCCTTGTTCCTGCTGATCTGGCCAGTCCCTCGCACCTAGACATAACACTATGTACAGCTGCCATGGAGAATTTTGTGTGCTTTTAATATTGCGCTTTTCACGCTTTAGATACACTTGGAGAAATACCTTTCCAGGGAGAAGAGCTGTGATTGTCTGCTGCTATAGACTTTGCATCTAGACACTGAGGTATGGGGGTTCGCTAGACAATGCCCAGAGGTCTTCTATTTTTATAATAAATTAGCTACTAGCACGGGGAGGGTGGTAAGGTCATTTAGCCCTATATCCACTGCTTTATGAAATGCTTTCCCCGTTTGTATTCTATGGTGTTGTAACTATGCTGCTTATATTATTCCTATGCATTATGCTGATAGTACTGACATCGTGTACTGTATCTGAGAGCACGTTAGTTGAAATAAACATTTTAAACTATACAGTGTCTCTTCTTACGCACGTTGTGGACAGGTATGAGTGAGTGATGAAAGGGTGTTCTTGCTACTGCGAGTCCTGAGAGAGATACCGTGTTCTGGGTTGTCTAATGATTGGTAACCTTATTACTAATGAGACGCTAAGGCTAGTCGGGTTGGGGTTTTAGGTGCTAAGGTTTATGGTTGGATCACCACTATATTCCGAGGTCCTATCATCCTGTGCATAGCTCTGTATATGTGCAGAATCCCTACAACAATACATACACATATATGTACAAATAGCTGTTTGTAGCCCAGACCTACAAATTATTAGAAGCATAATATCTGGATTATTTTCTACAGTCTGAACTTGATTCAATGAGGGACTCTATGAATTCTATTTGGATGGAAATGATATGATATCGAACAGGAGAAAAGTATGGCAAAGGTATATATAATGCATAGGTATGTCCCCAAAAAGTTTGATAAAATGTTGGAAGCATTGTGGACACACTTTGGATTATCTGGCAATACAATAAGACCAGGGAGTCAAAATACATATTTACATATATTAGAAGAAGCCAATTGGAGTCTATGAAAGGCAAGGACAAATTACTGCCAGACTATCCCATACAGATAGAATTCACATAAAAGGTGCATCTATATTACCCACAAACAAATTATGAGTAAGAATTATACGAAAGTGGAATATGTAATAATATAGTAAATGTTGAATTTAATTATTGGAAATTATATCTCGGTAATGCATGTTTTGTTATAATGCTTAAAAAACAACAATCCGGTTTAAAAACGGAGAAAGGTGAGACCTAAAAGTTAACAGTGATGTATGTGGTTTGTAATGGTCATATAATGCCAACAATATGCAGTGATAGTGTGAATTGCACATGGCTCAAATGATAATGATAGACTATATGTCCTCTAAGAAAACTCGAGGATACAATATTAATGAAATTAACACAAAAAATTATAATGTTTGGTGAACTAAGCCTGCACCAACCACATGTGTAGAAACAACAATTATCTCTATCATCAAACGCAGGTTAGGCATATGAGTATATAGTGACAGATAAAAATGAAAGTACTTTTTGTAACTAACAAGAAGAGCTCATTGAAAAGAATTATACATTCCACTTCCATGGTCAATAGTTTCAAATGGTTGTAAAAGACAAATATTGTTTACAATATATTGAGTTTGCAATAATTTAGGCATCTTCTGTGGATTATTGGACATCACAGTAATAGAATGTCAGTGACATGAGTATGAGGAGTTGTTGCTACTATCAGTGTACCTATGTACAGGATTAAGATGAAAGCTTGAAGTCATTTGACCACATCATGTCCATCTTGATTTACTCATGCTGGCTTTCCCAGCTTGCATTATATTCAAGGCAGCAGTATCACCTATAAAGCAAGATCAATAGCAAACACTCTAAGTAGGTGAACGTATCAGGGTGCCACTGCAGCACAGGAGCTGAAAGTCTTCTAACCCATGTGCAGTGTCCCACTGCACCCTGTCTTTGTGTCCACTTTACACATGTATAAATCCTTACATACATACTTACACTGAGTTGGAGTGAGTTAATGTGAGAAAAAGAAATAGTGGCACCATGAAGTAAGTGATGAATACTGTTGCTAAGATATGGATCGGGAGTTAGTGAGAGAAGGGGTATTAGACGGATGGTTAATTTCACTGATTTGATTTGACTGTCCACATTTAGTAATAATTATATGAATGTTTAGCTCATTAAATATTTTGAAATGTGTCTTTGATAGAGTAATGAAGCCCAAATGGTGTTCATGGACCTCTGTGCTAGAGGTATTTGCATGTTTAATTACATTTGCATTGTTGGGCAAATTTGGGAAATTCCGCCTTGGCGATAGTAGGCAGAGTTTTCCTGTTTTGCAGGACTCTGCAATGTGTAGCTAAAAACTATTCTTGCACCATCTCATTCAGTCTATCCTCCTCTGGGATTCTTGGATGAGTCAGGAAATGATGAATGGCCAGTCTGCACCCTCTCACAAAGACCAACATTTGCGGAGCAGGGTATATGCAAACTCATTGTGTGGGTCTAGTCCATGAAGGGCTCCTATTGTCTGCAGGGGCTCCTTGCAGAAGTGGGAATGTTTTAAAAGGCTGCTGATGCTGCCCCTCGTTTTTTAGGTCTCGCCTAGCGATGCAGCGCAAAGCGCTGCTCGCTATGCGAGATCTATTGTTGCCGACTTTTGGTCGGAAGCGGGACAGGAGATGTGCACGCGCATGGTGCGAGCAGGAGTTGTAATAACGCCGCAAGCCGTACGCGTGCACATCAACTGTCTGTGCCGAAGCTTAACAGACAGGAGATGTGCACGCGTACGGCTCGCGGCGTTATCACAACTCCTGCTCGCACCATACGCGTGCACATCTCCTGTCCAGGCGCGGCAGGGCCGCGCCCTCCTGGTGTGTCAGGCGTCTTGGCACACACCGGCCGGCTCTGGAGTGCTCGAGTCGGGCGCTGTTCCGGTCTGAGGAGCCCACAGAAAGGTAACAGGGCGTCTCCATGACCACAGCGAGCTCCGTGTGCGGCGTAGCCCCCCAAGCCTTCAGCGTAGCGTCTGCGGCCCTGGGCTCCGAGGCGCGCGCTCTTTTCTTGTTGTTCGTGTGATCTTCATATTGTCACTGTTTTCCTGTCATTCTCACCCTCCTTTCACCCTTTTCCGACAGACTGGCTCTCTCTTGCTCTCACCGAGCATGACAAATGGCGGTCCCCAAAACTGAGTGCAAATACCCGCCACCTGTAACCACCGACACACAGCACCAAAACTCGACTCACTTACTTCAAAATTTAACGTCCGTTCCCGAATGAAACCTCGAGGTACAGGCAAGCAGTGCCTCCATGGCCAGCACCACAGCTTCCAGTCACATGGCGACGGCGGGCTCGAGAGCTTGGCCTTCCAGCGCGGGGCCTCCAAACCCAGACAGATAGATAACAGAGAACCAGGCGCTCTACTCACACAAATATAAGGGGTGCGACGGTTCCTGTCAGGTCGACCCCACGCCTCTGGCTTCAAAGCAGTGATCACGTCAAAGAGCGAAGAACAAGGAACTCAAAAGGTGCGTTGAAAGACAGCCGCGCGTTCCGTCAAAGCCGCTCTCATCCAGCCCCCCTGCCCCTGGCGACGTACAGCTGAATAACCGCCACAGAAGAGTAACGCGCGCCCCAACCCTTCGGGGGTGAAGGGCATTCAGCCCAAGGCCAATCAATATATTTGAGATATGGGAGACTCTGGGGCTTCTTGCCACGTTCTTCAGGTGGGCACCATCGTTTTGCCTTCTCCGACTAAGCCACCAATGTTTCTCAAATGATTTAATTTCCCGTTGCCCTTTCGCCCCTCCTTTGTGCTGCTTTAAGAGTAGAGAGCAGCAAAGTCAAACCCCTCCCTCCCCAACCCTCTGCCATCTCACCTCTTCCTGTGCGGAGGCTCCGCCGAGCGACTCTCTTCCTTCCTGTCAGGTTGTGCTGCTGTCAGACCCCTGAGCCGGAGAGGTCTGAGGCCTGTGGAGAAGCTACAGGTGAAACCCGCGCCCCAACAACTCTGCTCTGTGGTGCTGTGTATTGGTGTTTATAGGTCGTCAAAGTCACTAGCTTAGCACTCAGATGCGGGAATGCGACCTGGACAGCATTTTACAATCGGCGTTCTATAGTATAGTAAAAAAAAAAAGAATTTGCAATGCAATAGGTCTCGCATTTATGCAAGTTTGAGCTATTGACATTGCAAATAACAATGCCTTTTATTTTTGTTTTAAAAACATAAATAAAAGGCATTGTCATATACAATGCCATTAGCTTAAACTCGGGTAACTGCAAGACCTATTGCATTGCAAATGCTTGTTAAACTATGGGTGGCTACACAGTTTGCATAGGCACTTGTAGCTTTGCAAATTCTCACTCCACTACACTCTCCTATATAAAGTTGGCAGATCCTGAAAAGATTAGTGGTGAATGGGTCACAGTATTAAATGCTGCGGAGGACGTAAGAGATAAAGGTGATATGTGCCTGGTTGTGAGAGAGAAAGGGTGACATTAACAAGAATACTGAGACTCAAACAATGAAAAGATAACTTTGTTTGCAATTCATAATTGAAATGTTTAAAGGTGGCGAGGGCAATGTGTATTCGCTTGTACATGGCATTCCATAGTAGGTGGTTGCATGTCACTTAGATAAGACTGCCAAGATTCAGACTGTAAATTGTGGGTATGTTAAGGTGGGGATGCAGTGTAGTGTTAGCCTAGGACATCATCTGCCTGGTCTTAGAAATAAAATCAATCAAGGGATTATTACTCCTTAGTAACAAGCTCAACCACTGAGATATGAAGAAGGATAAACGCAGAACAGCGAGGGGCTGAACTTGACTAGCGCCTCCTTTTTATGCTTTGTCTTTCCAAATAACAATGAAAAATATTTTCCTACGAATATAGCATGTTACAACGCATGATATTACATCGCTGCCTTTACAACGCGGTCGTTACAACGACCGCGTTGTTAGAACGCGATACCTTTACAACGCAAATCATTAGATCGACTTGCTGTAGGGGCGCGCTGGACTTAGGAATAGTATAATTTACTATTCCAACTCCAGCCTGCGCAACAGTAGGGAGGTGTTGGTATAGTAAATTATACTATTCCTAAGGTTAGAGCGCCCCATATAGCAAGTCGATCTAAGGACTTGCGATGTAAAGGCATCGCGTTCTAACATCGTGGTCGTTGTAACGACCGCGTTGTAAAGGAACGCGATGTAACAACCGCGTTGTAAACGCTGTTTCCCTTTTCCTACTGTTTAATTGCTTTCGTTATATATTGTACCCCGTAACTCGCATTCCCATATTTTTACACAACTGGTTTAAGTAAGCTTATCCATTTAGACTGCATCAGAAGTGGTAAAAATGGTAAGTATCAGGACTGGTGCTCGTTTTTCACGATCATAGGGATGTGGTAATACTGAGCTATTTCTCAGAAAGGGTAATATTGATTTTCACCACAAGCGTAAGGAACCCAAATGAAGGTAGATGCAGAAAAGGCGCTTATATATACAGACTAACAACAGCAAAGGTCCAGCAGAAGCAGTCCAGTTCATGATTTACCTTCAGATTGAGCATAGGTCTCTAAATGATCATCTCCGTCTACTGCAAAACTGTTGATAGGCCTTGGCGGTAGAAAGCGGGATGGCAAAATACTAGGAGGGAAAAAAAGTGAGTGGATTCGGAGGTCCAAGACGAAAAGATACTGAAAAATGGAGTGCTGCCTCAAAATTGGAGGCGGAGAATAGTCAGGGTCTTAGGAAGACCATGGGAGTGGAACTTTCACTGTCTCTATCAGAGGGGAGCAGAGCTGAAGGATCTCCCTCACCTTTATTGTAGGTAAATGGGTTGGGGGGAGGGCAGATAGCTGGACTCGGGTCTAAGCACAGCAGCACCAACAGGCCTCTCTCATCTTTATTGCAGACAGTAGTTCGGAAAAAGATGAGAACTTTCCCACCATGTATGGAGTGTAAGAAGAGCAAAGAAAGCCCTGTGTGATACCACAACAGCAGTAGCCACTCTTCACCAGTTCACAAGTGCCTCCTCACCAGCCGCCCAGCTCAGGACAGTGGGGGGCTAGACATTTGTGTGACAGACTTAGGCCTGAGCAACCTTTAGACATCTTTGTCTGCCCAGCATTTTTCTGGGGATAATAATAAAGGCAAGTTAACTCTGGCTGTTAATGCATTTAATGGAGTTATATGTGATTTGTCTAGTCACAGTCCTGACTCAACATAAAAGTAGAATAGAGGGTTAGTGTTCCTGCTGCAAAGCACAACGAGTAGCATGCAGATCGCAGACATGTATTTTATGTAGATAGCTCTGTGGGTTTCTGCTTTTTTCACAAAGATCCTTTTGTTACTTGCAGTTGCTAAGTTACGATCCTTCAAATATAGCACAGTAAGTTATGTGAACCACATTAAAGAGCTGCATGCGAACTATATATAGGTTTAAAACCTTATTGTTTTTTTTTGCCTCGAACCTTCTCTATTGTAAGTTTGCTAAAATGGGTTTCTTCGGGTACTAATAAATAGTATAGACAGCCACAACCACTACATTACATTTTAAATCTCGAATTTGTGGGGAAGAAGTTGGGCCCGGTTTGCATCAAAAACATGATGCAAAGTATTTTGGAATTTAGTGTACAGCACAAACCTTTTGCTTTGGAAAGGAGCACTAAAGTAAGGTGAAGTAGCATTAGGCACCACTTTGTACTATGCTGCGTCAAAGGGCTGTACTGTGGGTGATACTTGGGCGTGTCCATGCAACCAGCCATGGATTCTGACGGTGATACATATCTACTAAAATTGGTAGAAAGGAAATTACTTCAAAAAAGTACAGTTGAGTGGAACAGACATAATGTTGGAGAAAAGTTGTATTTTCTCTGAACTTTTCCAACTTTGGATATGTGCTGCACTACATAGCACACTACAAAGTGGAAAAGTTTTACATTTTGTCAAAGTATAGTATTTTGTACTGGAAGGATACCCTTTCCAGTGCAAAGCCTATGCTTGACATCACGAGCACACACCCTTGCTCCATGGTACAAGAGTCTGTGTGTGTGTTAGTGCAAGACGGTCTAAAGTGCGCTAGGGGAGAGAGCAACTAGATATGGTACTGTTGTGCTCTCTCCCTTTAACGCAGTGCAGCAACTTTGATTGCTGTGCTGCTTTGCATGAAAATTTAGCAAATCTGCCACTTCGTTTCTCAAGAAGAAGCACTCTTAACATATAATGTCTAACAGGATGGATGGCATGTGACTCCTGGCCCTTGTAGCCCTCATTGTATTATGTAACAACCCCTATACATTGATTTACATACTTGTATGAGTCATTGTCTGTATAATGTATGTGTTGGCACTCTGGCACATTGGGATGAGTAGCACTATAAAATAAAATTAGATAAATGTGAGAGAGGGGCTAAGGAGCACTGGTGGCTGCTCTCATTCAGAAGTGGTGAGCAGCGGGGGGCATACAAAAAAAGCCCGAAAGACATCATTAAAAAATAGAAAATTGTACTTACCTGCCACTTCGGCAGCCGCCGACTTGCTCCTCTCTCCCGATCCTCAGCTCCGGCAGTCCAGGGCTGGTGCACACTGTGCAGGCTCCCAGATGCCAATCCCAATGCTTCTCTCATGCTGGGAATACTAATACCCAGCATGAGAGAAGCGCTAGGATTGGTCTGAGTGGGCTGGCTTGGTGCTAAGACAGTGCCTGGGAGCCTAGGACTGTTCTCCACATGGCTGTATAACACAGCCTGGGTTGGAGAAAGGCTAAGTGCACATATCGGTTTGGCCATCCTAAGACGGCCGTCCAAACCGACATGGGCACTTAGCAGTGCCCATTACTCCTCCCTAAAGCTTAAGATGGTCTCGACCCTGCTGGCTTTCAGCAGTGGGGTGATGCTCCTCCGCCATAACGGAGGAGCTGCCCCTGCTAAGGGGAGATGTGTAGGACTGCTGGAGGGTGATATTGAGGGAATCCTTCGAAAAGGAGGTAATGGAGGGCGTCAACAAAGATGGTCTCACTAAGCACTACCAAATTCAGGCCTGAGTACTGAGGGGATACTTACATTCGAGTTCAGGCTAACTCTATTATATTGCAAATGAGGGATAGTTTGAAATTCTTTTTCATTTCCTTCAGTTCCCTCCGAAACCCAGCTAAAAAGCCATTGGTGTATAGGTGTCAGAGCCATTTTTCAA